>BKCH01000014.1:2125000-2725000 GCA_008635985.1 Ficus erecta
CAAGTTCAGTGGGAGTAAGCATATCTTCCTGGTACTATATGTCGATGACATACTGCTTGCTAGCAACGATCACCACTAGAAAAGTAGGATTACACGACGGGCTTTAACCGTCGTGTAAAGTTTACACGACGGTACCTTAACCGTCGTGTAAGCCAGCGTCGTGGAAGATAACACGACGGTTTCATTACTGTCGTCGTATCTTAGTTTTACACGACGGTTTTCCAACAGTCGTGTAATCCCGGTAAACAGTTATGTGGTTGAGCAAAATAAAGAACATTACACGACGGTTTTGGAATGAACCGTCGTGTAATCTGTCGTAAGCCCATAGATTACACGACGGGCCCCATGGGGCCCGTCGTGTAATCTACCAACTGGGGTGAGATTACACGACGGGCCCATGTGACCCGTCGTGTAATAACAAAGATTACACGACGGGCCCAAGGGCCCGTCGTTTAATCTTCCCAAATCTTGGGAGATTACACGACGGGCCCTTGGGCCCGTCGTGTAATCCTTCAATTTACACGACGGGCCCATGAGCCCGTCGTGTAATCTGTTACTACACGACGGGCCCATGGGGGCCCGTCGTTTAATCTCCCCAGATCTGGGGGGATTACACGACGGGCCTCTAGTGTAATCGTCAAAAAAAAAATTTTTTCCCACGGGTGGCCTAATCTGTATGTTATCCAATACACGATCCAAGTATTATCTTCATTAATCAAACTAAAAATACACTCCAACTATTACATTACAAGTTTATACATCATAATTAATGAAATCCATTACATGGCTAGCCCATTCTCCCCTAATCAGATCCAAATCCTCAGAAGAATAAAATTGTTTACTTTCAAGTGCGTCAATTCCATTCATCACTATATCCCTCATAAAACCTAAAACAAAATAACCACATTCAACACTTCCCTCTTGGAGAGGACAAGGACGGTTCGAGATTTTGGTTTTACAGTCTCGTCTCCTTCTAATCCCTTCTCCGGTCGTAATCTTCCAATCCGTTAGGGCCCTAGCAAATTGGTAAAATTCAAACTAATTAAGATGCCTATAATTAAAATTAAAAAAAATATCATGTTCAAATTGACTTACATGTTCATTAGCTCAGTAAAATCGTCGCGTTTCTTCTCCCGAAGGGGATCAAAATAAAGGACGAGGTCCTCCCATGGGTCAATGACACCCAAAACCCAATGTCTCCCTCTGTTATGTGGCACAAGATAAAGCCGTCCTTTGGGTGCGTCACGCAAAAAGCTGATAAGATTGTCGGCTCGCTCTCTCATGCCAGCATCTTCAGTATCTGTTCTCACCGGTGAGATCAAGCTTGGAGACACAAACACAAACTTCTCAGCTTGGCCGTTAATTCTACATAGTTCCTCCAAATATCTGCATAACCATATCAAAAATGTTACTCTACATGAAATATAGAAGATTTTCCAGATAAAAAGAAAATTTAAGATAAAGAATGCCGTACCTCATGTAGACTAATATACAATTCGCACTGATTTCTTGTAAATTAAAGAACTCAAAAATATCTTCAAAGCTCAGAAAGACAGGCATATCAAAACCCATAATCGTGGCTGGTATTGGGACCTCAATCTGATTACCTTGACGCATGCAACTATGTGTATAAAAAGCCAAAGGCTTCATTGCCTTGTTCATGTTATTAAAGTCGAACACGAGTTTTTGTTCTTGCGCACCTTGTTGTACCTCAGTTCGAGAGTCGATCGCTTTCTTTCCAGCCGTTTTTTGCCGTTTTTTGTTGCCAGCTGCTGGGTCGGGAACGTGACTAGGCCCTCGACTCGCCTTGTTCATACTCATGTCGAGCTCAACTAAACTTTTAGGCCAAGCAACAAACCCATTAACAGCATCCTCCACAGTGGCTGCGTCGTACGTCGGTATAGGTAATGGTGTTTTTTTTAATTTTGGAACGTTGATTGACACTCGCACGTTCCCTTCCCCCAGTGGAATCCCATGCACCGTATCGGTGGGGAGGCTCTCGAGCCATACTCTTCCTAACGCAACAAGCAACTGTCCACCCTGAACTTCATCGAAGGTATAGAGCTTACACTCCTGACTTTCGACAGGCATGGTTGGCGGCTCAGCAACTCCATGTTGTTTTTCTTGGGCAGAGCAACTAGCCTTAAAGCTGTTGTGTTGGTCTACGGTTGGCACATTCTTGGGATCAACCGACGGCTCCACATCTTTGTTCGCACATAGACCACGCACCAACGCCTTTAATTCTTCTATTTCCCGTTGCATTGATTGAAAGGCCTCATTGTTTTTATTCGAACTTCGACTTATGTTAAAGTACTGAGACGGCTTTACGAACTTTGATTGGCCACGGACACGGCCTTTGTGTTCGGGTCTAGATAATGCCTGCGACAATACATCATTAGTGCCAACTGACTCGAAAGTGCCTTGGCTCGCCTGTGTGTTGTACTCCATCTACAAGATTATTAACAGAAATCATTTAAGCAAAAGTGTTGTAAGTGCGTATTGTAGCCATGAAGAAAATATTGTTAGTTAGTAAACTTACTATCATCTCGCTAACTTTTTGACATGCTGGATCTTTCAACTCTCCATCTGCGGCTGTCTGTTGCTCTAGCCACAAACCATCTCTTTTTTCCCATTTCCCAGTCTTCTTAAACTGTAATTAACATCGTTAGTATAAATAGGATACGATTTAGTACAAACAAAATTTATTGACATACCATTTCCTGGTCGAGCTTCCTATATCCGTCTCGGCCTCCTCTTGATGCGTATTCGTTGTTTGTCCTTATTTCGCTTCCACGATCAGATAGTTGTTGGAATTGCGAGGACGTTCTATACTGAACGAATTTCATCCAATCCTCTTCTTCAATATTGGGGTAGTTGTCAATCACTTTTTGCGGCCGTGTCCACACACTTTCTTCATTTCTAAAATCCTCGACAAATGTCTTGTACAGATCATACCGAAAATTCCTTGCAGCCTCACCACATGATTTTAAACAAGCGGTCCGGAAGCTTTCTTCCACGGTGAAAGAAGTAACAGTTTCTTTCCAAATAATTTCTTTCAATTCGTCTAAATCACGAGATCTCCAATCTTGAATCCATATTGGAACGTGCTCTCGAGCGAGCACGCCAATCCAACTCATCAATTCGTCACCGTGCTTCCCTTCCGGTTGTCCTTTCTCGTCAAACGTGACTTGAATTCGTTCACCTCTTTTCCTTGCCATATGGACGCGTTTCATTATTGTTGCCCTTCGCTTGCCCTCAACAGTGGGATCCATCGGGTTTCTCCTTCGTGCTCGTCCCTTTTTCGAATTTTCCATTGTATTCGTTCACCTACATTTATTGGCAAAAAATAAAAAACAAAAATTAAGTTAATTGGTATTTAAAGTTTTTTCTTCTATTTTTTTAAATTGTTATTATGTTGGCACAAATAAAAAATAATATACAAAATGTAGACGCCCTACACGGGCGGAAGGCGCCCAATGGCACCCCACAAGGGCGCCTCGGCACCCCACAAGGGCGCCTCGGCTCCCCACACGGGCGCCTGGCGCCCAAGGGCGCCTCGGCGCCCCACACGGGCGCCTGGCGCCCCACACGGGCGCCTGGCGCCCAAGGGCGCCTGGCGCACCACACGGGCGCCAGCCCAAGGGCGCCCCATAAGTGTATGTAAAATTTCATTTTATTCATGTAAAACCTCTAGTTGACATTTCATCGAGCATCTGGTGGGCGGGAAAAATTCATGTGCATGTAAAGTGTGAAAACCACTTACAAACCATTAATATAGAAAGAGCATAATAAAAACTAAAACACCCATGCTAAAAAATGCATCTTTAGTTACAAAAAACAAGACAAAATCCCAAATTTAATTTAACTTGTATATGAACTTACCTTGTTTGTCTTTGAAGATGAATAGACACTATAACACCAAAAATCCTTGAAAGAGGCGACGGCGGCGACACGGCGGCGGCAACGTCGGAGTAGGCGGCGGATTGGAGGAGGAAGTGGGTTCTTGAGAAATTTAGAGAGAGTTTAGAGAAATGAGAAGGTATGTGGAAAGAAAATGAGAGAGGAAGTTGTATTTAAGTAATAAGTTTGCGCGCGGAATTCGAAAAACAAAAGTTCAAAATTTTTTGACTATTACACGACGGGCCCGAGAGGCCCGTCGTGTAATCTTCAAAAAATTATGGAGATTACACGACGGGCCCATTGGGACCGTCGTGTAATCTTCCCAAATTCGGAAGATTACACGACGGGCCTTGGGCCCGTCGTGTAATACGTGGATTACACGACGGGCCCATGGGGGCCCGTCGTGTAATCTCCCCAGATCTGGGGAGATTACACGACGGGCCCCCATGGGCCCGTCGTGTAATCTCCCTAGATGTGGGGAGATTACACGACGGGCCCCCATGGGCCCGTCGTGTAATTTCATGGTTAAACGACGGTCCCAGGAACCGTCGTTTAATCTCCCCAAAAGTTTGGGAGATTAAACGACGGTCCCTGGGACCGTCGTTTAATCTCCCCAAAGATTGGGAGATTAAACGACGGTCCCTGGGACCGTCGTTTAAGAGCTATTACACGACGGGCCCATGGGGGCCCGTCGTGTAATCTCCCCACATCTGGGGAGATTACACGACGGTCCCCCATGGGCCCGTCGTGTAATCACATAGTTAAACGACGGTCCCTGGGACCGTCGTTTAAGATCTTACTACACGACGGGCCCATGGGGGCCCGTCGTGTAATCATATGGTGTAATATTAAAAAAATTTTGAAAATTTTTTGAAATTTGGCACCACATTCGGACGAACTCATACTACTGTGTTGTACACAAAAAATTACGCAAACTGTAGCATTAAACCTGATTTATATTTAATATTAAATATATGTATATACCAATCAACATAACAAAGTAAAGATGGTATAGATCATGATGAATTACAATAGAAATTAATTAATGTACTTGTACACACTAAATGGCATAATGTTCAAGTTTTTTTCTTTTTTCTCTTTGCTGCCTCAACACGTGTCCATTCAATATCTGGTCGAACCAAGTGTGAAACATCATCATCGAATTCGTCAATCTCCTCAACCGGTGGCATTCCCTGTGTGAAAGATGGAATGTCGGAGCAATCTTCCTCATCTTCTTGCCCGTCACGGTACAATTTTGGCTTCATCTGCACAACTAAGGACAACTCTGCATTGCTGGGATCCGTTGTATAAAATACTTGGATTGCTTGTGATGCCATAATGAATGGATCATTTTTGTATCCCAATCGTCTAAAGTCTACAACTGTGATGCCATCACTGTCAATCCTTACATAGTTATTGTCTGCCCATTTGCACTTAAAGAGTGCTACATGTAAACCACAGTAATCGAGTTCCCAAATATCTTCAATGAAACCGAAGTAGTTCATAGTTCCATAAACTGGATTCTTGTCCTTTGCAGATGAAATATGCATTGCCTTAGCACGGATACTAACACCACTATTTTGAACGGGATGCTTCTCATCTCTTTCGCGAGTGTAGAATGTATAACCATTGACGAAGTACGATGTATACCGTGTAACAATCGTCGACGGACCTCTAGCGAGCTTCATTAACTCTTGCGAACAGCCGTCCTTCTGAAAAACATGGCTGCGTAGCCACAGACGAAACGTCCGATTGTGGTCATCGTGTATCAACTTTTCATTTCGTCCTCTTCTTGGATATTTATCTCTTACTTCCTGTAGGTGAAGCTCGATAAAAGGCTCAACTTCAACCCTATTATGTAAAGTATAGAGACAAGCTTTCTCCCATTCACATCGATTTACCTGCGATGGAACGCCGACGGATAGTCTTTTCCAGTCAAAGTTTGTAGTCTTCGGCAACCCAATCGCCTCCGCGGTGGACAAATACTCGGAGCAAAATTCAACCGATTCCTCTGCAATGTAGCTTTCTACTATACATCCTTCTGCCCGATTTCGGTTCTTGACATAACCCTTCAAAACCTTCATGTACCTTTCAAAAGGATACATCCATCTCAAGTATACCGGTCCACATAGCTTCACTTCCCGGACTAAGTGCACCGTTAGATGAATCATTATGTCAAAAAATGAGGGTGGAAAGTACTTTTCAAGCAAGCACAAAGTCTTAACCAACTCTAATTGTAGCGAATCTAGTGTCAATGGATCTATTACCTTAGAGCATATCGAGTTGAAAAATGAGCATAACTTGGTAATTGCGAATCTCACGTCCTTCGTTAAAACTCCTCGCAACGCCAGCGGTAATAACTGTTGCATCAAGATATGACAATCATGTGATTTCATGCCAATCAGCCGCAGATCCTTCATAGACACCAACCTTTTCAAGTTGGAAGAATACCCGTTGGGCACTTTTACAGAAGCGAGCCACTCACAAAGCTTTCTTTTTTCTTGTCTTGATAGTGTGTACTTCGCCGGAGGTAAGTAAGTTGCATTCCCTTTTTTCGTAGGGATCAAGTTAAGTCGGATCTTCAATTCCTTAAGATCCAACCGTGCCTTCTCACCATCTTTGCTCTTATTGGGAATGTCTAGCAACGTGCCCACTATTGATTCACACACGTTTTTCTCAATATGCATCACATCCAAGCAATGACGAACAAAAAGTGTCCTCCAATATGGAAGTTCGTAGAAGATTGACCGTTTTTTCCAAGGGCCGTCTACCACGGGATCATTGTTACGCCCGTTTTCTTTTCCCGAGCACCACTTTCAAATCCTTAACCATCTCATAAACGTCTTCGCCGGTCAAAACCCGGGGAGGGTTTCTTTCTTCCGTTTTGCCATCGAAAGCCTTTTTCTGTTTGCGGTATCGATGATTTTGTGGTAAGAATCTCCTATGACCAAGGTAAACGGTTTTCTTACCATTCTTCAATCGGATGGAGGATGTTTCTTTCATACAAACGGGACAACCGATAGAACTCTTGACTGAATAACCAGATAGATTTCCATAAGCAGGAAAGTCATTGATTGTCCACATCAACATTGCACGGAGTGTGAATGTCTCTTGACGGTAAGCATCTCTAACTTCGATCCCCTTTTCCCATAAGCTCTTTAGATCATCGATTAGTGGTGCTAAGTACACATCAATGTCATTCCCTGGTTGTTGAGGACCAGATATCAATAAGGTCAACATCAAGAACTTTCGCTTCATGCTCAATTTCGGAGGGAGATTGTAGTTGACAAGTATGACGGGCCAAGTACTATGCCTACTACTCATATTACCATGTGGGTTAATTCCGTCCGCCGACAAGCCAAGACGTAGGTTCCGTGGTTCCGCACAAAATTCAGGATGATCGGCATCAAAGGTCTTCCATTGTGGTGCATCGGCTGGATGTCTAAGCATACCATCTTCAACACGTTTATCATGGTGCCAAGTCAAATTCTTGGCATGCTCGGCATTACGGAATAAACGCCGTAGACGCGGTGCCGGAGGAATGTACCATAACACCTTTGCCGGTACACCTTTGCTGCCATCCGTTGGCTTCTTGCCCTTCTTCCATCTTGACTCCTTACAAACCGGACATTCATCCAAATCCTCGTACGCATTTCGGTAAAGGGCGCAATCATTTGGACATGCATGAATTTTTTCATATTCCATTCCCAAAGTGCTCAACGTCTTCTTAGCTTCGTACATACTAGCGGGTATTTTATTATCAACCGGTAGAACCTCTCTTAGAAATTGTAAAAGAGCCGTGAAACTAGAATTTGTCCACCCTCCCGATGCCTTCATGTTCCATAATTTGACCAATGCGGACAATTTCGTATATTTACTACACCCCTCATACAAGGGCATCTCGACATCATTCATCATTGCTTCAAATAACTCCGGACGATGCACAAACTGTTCTTCCAAATCATTAATCATATCAAACAAATTATCTCCTACAACTTCCTCAACAACATCTTCTTTCGCTTTGTTGTTCGATGATGGATTAAAACACATTTCACCGTGTAAATACCACGTTTGGTACGAACAAATAATCCCACGCGCAAGCAAGTGTCTTCTAACTTCATCAACTGGATGAGATCTATGATTTCCACAATCCACACAAGGACATCGAATCTTATTATTCTTCATGTGAGTTTCCGCAAATGACAAAAATTCTTCAATCCCATCTCGATATTTTCTAGTCAATCTATTAGCCCACATCCATTTTCGATCCATTTCCAAGAACCCCTAAATCGATATTAAATTTATCATACAAATTATTCAATAATCAAGTTTTTGCATTTAAAAACACAACGTATAGTCAACAACTAATCATACCGAAAAAGAAAAAAAGAGAATATATATATATATACCATTTTTGACATCTACAATAAATCGTCCATAAAAATCAAATAAATAAAAAGAAGAGTAAGTAATAATCACAATACTTACAAATATTCAATATACGCGAGTGTTGGTTTCGTAATGGCGGAGACGTGGTTTCGCAAGTGTCTGTGATGTTTTTCGTGGCTGCGCGATAGATCTGTAATGAGATGAAATGAGGGCTGCTGCAAGGGTAAAAAAGTTAGGAATACACGACGGGTTATTAAAACCCGTCGTGTAAAGTCCGACTTTACACGACGGTTTCAATAAACCGTCGTGTAAAGTGGCCCCGCGGGGGCACTTTACACGACGGTTCTTTGGAACCGTAGTGTAAAGTTGCTCCGCGAGGAACTTTACACGACGGTTATTTGGAACCGTAGTGTAAAGTCAGACTTTACACGACGGTTCTTTGGAACCGTAGTGTAAAGTTTCTCCGCGAGACACTTTACACGACGGTTCTTTGGAACCGTAGTGTAAAGTTGCTCCGCGAGGCACTTTACACGACGGTTCTTTGAAACCGTAGTGTAAAGTCCGACTTTACACGACGGTTCTTTGGAACCGTAGTGTAAAGTCGGACTTTACACGACGGTTCTTTGGAACCGTAGTGTAAAGTTGCTCCGCGAGGCACTTTACACGACGGTTCTTTGGAACCGTAGTGTAAAGTCCGACTTTACACGACGGTTCTTTGGAACCGTCGTGTAAAGTCCCTCGCGTGGCACTTTTCACGACGGTTTCAAAGAACCGTCGTGTAAAGTACGACTTTACACGACGGTTACAAAGAACCGTCGTGTAATCTCCGTCGTGTAATATACTTTTTGTAGTAGTGGATATAGGCTTGTTGCACGAAACCAAGAGATTTCTATCAAAGAAATTTGAAATGAAAGACCTTGGTGACGCCTCTTTTGTATTAGGCATACAGGTACTTCGAGATCGTTCTCGGGGTATACTTGGATTATCACAAAAGAGCTATATCGAAACGATACTTAAGAGATTTGGCATGCAGAATTGTAAACCAGGTGACACCCCTGTTGCTAAGGGAGACAAGTTCAGTCTCGATCAGTGCCTTAAAAATGACCTTGAAGTTAAAGAAATGCAGAAGATTCCCTATGCGTCAGCTGTTGGGAGTCTAATGTATGCTCAGGTTTGTACACGTCCATATATAGTATACATTGTTGGGATGCTAGGCAGATATTTGAGTAACCCTGGGATGGATCATTGGAAAGCAGCCAAACGGGTTATGAGGTATTTGCAGAGAACAAAGGATTACATGCTCACATATAGGAGATCAGACCAACTGGAGATCATTGGATATTCTGATTCGGATTTTGCTGGATGCCAAGACAGTCGAAGATCCACATCAGGCTATATCTACCTGCTGGCTGGGGGAGCTATTTCCTGGAAGAGTGCCAAGCAGACACTCATAGCTTCTTCCACCATGGCAGCGGAGTTTATAGCATGTTATGAGGCATCCAACCATGGAATATGGCTGCGGAATTTTGTCACTGGGCTGCGAATTTTAGAAGGTGTTGAAAGACCATTAAAGTTATTTTGTGACAATAAGTCAGCAGTTTTGTATTCTAATAACAACAGGAGTTCATCGAAGTCAAAGCATATAGATATCAAATTCCTAGTTGTTAAAGAAAGAGTTCAGAGTGGTCAGGTGTCTATAGAGCATATTGGTACAAACTCCATGATTGCGGATCCGCTTACTAAAGGGCTTCCACCCAAGGTCTTTCATGAGCACACTGCTCATATGGGTGTCGTATCATTTGATGATATACTAATCTAGTGGGAGTTTGTGTTTAGATGCTATTTAATTTCATTTGGATATTTTATGTTTATGGATATTTTCTGCAGAAATAAAGAATTCAGTTTATTTTCACTCTGATTTGTTTTAACTTGATCTCATTAAAGAATAAAGTTGGACCAGTTGGAAATAGGCATGTTTAGATCACATTGCATGTAATTTCCATGCTGCACATCCATACTTGATCTATGTCATTTGGTTATATCGATATACGTGACCATTGATGGATTTAGTTACATTAAATGTAACGAAGATCGCTTTGATCCTATATTGGTATAATTAATGGACAAGATTGTTAAGGGATGCCTTTGTTCATGATAGCAAAAGTTTTGAGCTCATTAAGTTATGCACATTTTATAAGGAAACATATGTGGCCCAAGTGGGAGATTGTTGGAAAATAATTGAACATGTGGGCCTACATATGTAATTAAATGTGTATTATAGGCTATCATAAAGTTCAGCCCATTTAGAGTGATCTGACTAAGGTTTATTTTTATTGGGCTTTGGGCATTAATTAAAGTATGGGTTTATTATGTGTAGAGGCCTAATTTCATATTTCTAATTTTATGGTGGGCCAAATTAGAAATATGAAAAGAATATAACTACTGCAGTTATATTAAAAGGTTATGGTCCCCAATTCATACGATACAACATTATTTTCTATTCTCTCTGACATCCCATCATCAGGAAGAATACAGAGATTTCTCTCTAAAGAAAATCGTATTGAATTGGAAGATCCATAACCCATAATCGTCTCCTTCTCATGGATCAAGGTATGCTTCCGCTTTCATTCTCTTGATGATTTGACATGGTGGATCTTGGATGAATTGGATTCTTTCCATTAAAGATTTCGGTTTCTTATTCTAACACTTTGATCTTCCCAAGAGTAGCAATTCTTTATCTTCATCTTTTGTGAGAGAGTGGGCAAACAACGATTTTTTTCTTTCTTTTTTTCCTAAATTTAGTTTAAGCTTTCATTTTTGGATTCAACACATTTGAGGTTCTTCTTTTTTTTGTTTCTTTTGTTTGGGAGGGTTATGGGGTTTGTTGATGTGGTCTTCATCCGTTCATAATCGGAAAAAATGGCTATGAGGCGTGCTTTTTGTACTTTTGTTTATGTTATAATGGAGGAGTGGCAAGTCGGACCGAAAAAAAAAAAAAGTAGATAATAAAGTTGTGTTCAGAAGAAAAGTAAAAAAGATAATAAAATGTTTGAAAAATAATCATAACATAACAGTTAACATCAACAGCTGATGTGCAAAAGTTACATGATGTGTCAAAATTTATTAGACGAGACAGCAAAAAGGACAACTATTTTAGGATGACAGATTTAGACTCGCTAAGAAAATTGTCTAGGAATTCCGTAATCCGAAAGATGAAACGAGCCCATGACAAGTTTGAAACTTTAAGGACCTGTTTGGTACGTAAGTTTGAGTTAAGATTTTTAAATTTAAATAGTAAATTATGTTGATTTTTCAGAAAAGATAAAAAACTTTTAAAGAAAAAGATAAAAATTTTTGGGAAAGAAAACAAAAAAAAGTTTAAAAATGTTAGTTTGGACTAATATACCAAACATGAAGAAACTATAATATGGTCTAAGTCCATTATGTAAATGATATGTGCCATTAAAAAACTCAAAACAAGTCCATAAGATATAAAATAGACCATGGTTTTGAAAGTACCTAAAATAATTCCACAAAAAGTCATAAAATAGGATCTCATTTTAAAATATATCCATTAAATGTCTATTTATTAAGAAATAGTCGCTTGCAATACTTATTTTGCTTTATTATTATTTTTATTAATATCATTTTCTCTTAATTCTTTTTTTCCCCTTTTTTATTATTATTATATATTTATCTTAATGATTAATTCTTTATTACAATGATTGCTTGTAAGTATCATTTATATTTTTATAAACATATTTCTTAAGTGTGATTTAGGTTTCTTAGAAATCTTTTTTTATTTTTATTTTTAATTTTTACGATTTAGGTTCTTCATGTTAATTGTAACATTAGTATGATAATTATTATTATTATTTTTTTTTTTGTATTCTCATTGGTCTTGTTTTAGTAGTTAGTTCCTAAAATTTAATGTGGCTTGAAATTGATTACTTCTTTATGGTAATTACTATCTCATTATATATTTTTTCCAAAATATGGTATGCTTTTTTTGTCTTTTTTATATTATTATATTATTAATATTTTTTTCCTTTTATGATAATTACTATATCAATATGTTGTTGTTTTTAAGTTTTAAAGTGTTTTCTATTTTTACACAATAATCATTCAATTTTGTTTAATATTCATTGTGATTTTTATATTAATGACCAATTATTTGCTTGAATGAATGCTTTTCACATACCAAACAACTTGAATATGTCTTGATCCTTTTTCTTTATAATAAATAAAGTAAAATGGTCTTTTTATTCATTTTATCAAATATTTACTTAGTTTGACTTCCTTTTTTTTTGGGAGATTTTCTTTCTTTTTTATCAGTTCTTTATTTTTTTTATTTTAATTATTAATGAAAGGGTAATACAGTTTTTATATGTATCAATTTAGACATTCATGTAAATAATATATATATATATATATTTGTAAATTAAAACCTCCAATTTAGGCATTCTTGTAAATAACTCAAGTGCTCTAAGATTCGAAATCAAAGTCACTATAATTCTCATTCATGCGTTAAACATTCATGTAAATAAAAGAAAAAATAAACATTTTTAAATTAAAACCTCAAATTTAGACATTCGTGTGAATAACTCAAGTGCTCTGGGATTTGTAATCAGAATTACTATGAATCTCATTCATGCGTTATTTTATAACTACTTTTTTCAATTGTCCTGTTTTTTTTTTTTTCTTATATTAGTTTTGTTATTCAAAAATTTTTCCAATTATTTTGGTCCTTTTTTTTAGGGTTTTTTTTTGGGTACAAATTTATGAAATCTTACCCTTCTTCTTTTCATTTGTCCTCAATTAAATAAAATTTTCAAGTATACTCACTTTTCCTTCTTATTTTTCTTTCTTCTCTTTTAGCTTTAAATGTTGTATTTTTAACTATGTCTAATGAAAATATTTTTTCTTTATGATTTATACCTAGGGATGGCAATGGGGTGGGTTCAGGGTTGGGCGATCTTCTTGCCAACCCGCCCCGCGCATAAAAACACTCCACATACCTGCCCCATAACCTATATAAATTGGCGGAGATGGGGCAGGTTTTCCCCATCACGGATTCGGGGTATTCACATGGTGCTCCATTAACCATATTGAATATTTCCATCATAAGAAAATTAAAAAACTAAAATAAAGAAAGTAATGAATAAATATGATACTTTAAGTTAAAACAAATAAAAATTATATTATTCAACTTTTTATATATTAAATATGTTACATTTTAATATTTAAAATCTTATATATTATATAACACTTGTATGGTATATAATACAAAATAATGCATAATTAAACTGGTAAACTGAGAATTGGGTTGAGGACTGCTAAATCCATCCCCATCCCGTAACTCGTGACTGGTTATTTTTTAACATATTTGATACCATTAACTACATTTTTAGTTAAATATTCTTCTTCACTATGTCCACAAAAATTAAAAAACTTATGTGCTTCTAAACTAGTATATACGAAAATAAATCTTTTTATTGCTGTTTTGAAATGCCAAATTATATCAAATCCATGCTTTCTAATTTTGATATAATTTTAATGAGATAAACACTTCAAAAACATGATGGGCATCTCTATCACATAAAGTGACATTTACATACAAAAATGTTCTCTTTTTCTTTTCATTTTTTTTAATATTCACACATTCAAGAACACATGTAATCATACGAGACACATCAACCACAAAGACTCTCAGAAATGAATTTAGTTGACTCATAAATGAATTCCACTTAGTTACAACTTCTAGATAATTACTGATTGAAAAAAAAAAAAAAAACTTATGGCACTTATCAGAAATTCAGAGCAATGTTTGTTTAGTACTGGATTATTCTCTCTCTCTCTCTCTCCTTTTCGTTTTACAAGCAAGTGCGATAAGTTCTGAGAATCACACGAACGTTCCCTTTGTCTGATAAATCTATCACTCCACACTACTAATAAAGCAAATTACCGATGAGAACATTAATGCTGTAAGGAATGCTCACGAACTAATTCAAGTTCCAGTTGGTCCGGTCACGAGGGCTCAAGCTAAAAGATTCAAAGAAGAGCTGACTAACTTCGTCCGGAGAGTTCTACAACAAGAAAAAAGTGTGTTCACTATTGATGGTAAATTAAGATTGATTTTACTCATCAAAATCGATCCGAAAGAGAGCCAAGGCTGATATGGACGTTTGTTTTCCAACAAAAAATCAAATCAAGATTATGTTTTCAAGTTTTAAAAAGTTCAAGATTCAAAACAAGATTCAAGAAGTTTAGAGGATCTGATCAAGATTTGATTTTTTTGTAATCTTATTTTAATTTTAAGTTTTAGTTTAAAATTTGAATTTAAATATGAATTCAAGTATTTTTGTTTAGATAAATTTGATTACTAGGTTTTTTAGGTTTGTTTATCCTTAGGGTAAATTAGAAATTTTACAAATTGAAATTATGCTGTATAAGGCTAATTTTCAGAGTATGAAAGTAGATTTTGATGTTTATTCATATTGTGAGTTATTCTTCTTAAGTTCTTAAAGAAACTTATCCGAACTTATCAAGGATTCCTTGTGGCATTCAAATTGACTTATCAAACAGGATTTCTATACCCGTTTGTGGTGTCTACACTATACCAAGGTTCTTGTTTTGCTAAGCAACGGATCGCGGTTTCCATCAAACTTGAAGATCTTGGGTTCGTTGTTCTCAGATTTGGTATTGGGTTTCGTCACATTATTGAC
Source organism: Ficus erecta (assembly GCA_008635985.1). NCBI lineage: Eukaryota > Viridiplantae > Streptophyta > Magnoliopsida > Rosales > Moraceae > Ficus > Ficus erecta. The sequence goes on from BKCH01000014.1 coordinate 2,140,015, forward strand.
ATGGTTCGTACATTAATTAATAACAATTGGAAAAATTGAGGGACTGTACATTTGAGATAATTAACATCAACGTCTTCCTTTGCAATGGCGGAGCCATGAATTATTTTTAGGAGGGTGTGAAATAAACTAAAATTACAATATAAAAATTTTAACTTTCTTTATTTGTTTGTATCTTTGATATCTTTTTTTTTAGGTTCAACTTTTAAGTATAGAGACCAAGAAATTACTAATTTTAATATTAATATAATGTGTTTTCTTTATTTATTTGAGATGTTACGTCTAAAGTATGAAAATTAAAAATAAAAACTTAGGTTATCATTGTAATTTTTTAAAAAATATTATGCAAGTTTGTAATTAAAGAATCTCATGGGGTGAATGAGGAAAGAATTTTTGCAAAACTTTTAAACCATGGGGCCAAAATTGAAAGAGCCCTTGGGCCTAAGGCAGCTCCGCCTTTGTTCCTATTGAGATAATTAAATGTGTTATAAAATTTTAGATAGATAACTATTATTTTTTTTATTTTTTAATAAATAAATCTCATAAATCTTACATGATATATATTATTTTAATGACAGTACAAAAATATTCAAACTTTATGAATCCCACAAATTTCCCCCTCCTCCTTTCTTTCCTTTCCCAACGCACCCTCTAACTCTTTCACCCTCCCTTGAAAACAGAAGCCAAAAAAAAAAAAAAAAAAAAACCCAAAAAGTGCTCTCTCTCTCTCTCTCTCAAACAGAATTTAAAAAGAAAGAGAAAAAAAAAAAAAAAAAAAAACAAGAAATGGTCTCTTTCTCACTTACCCCACATTTCCTCACTCCCAAAAAAAAAATAATAATAATAATAAATAAAAAGGACAACCCAACACAACCCTTTTCCTGACACAAACCAGAAGCCAAAAAAAAAAAAAAAAAAAAGACAAAACGAGTTTCAACCAAAACATGCGTTTTGGACTAACAATAGTTATTTTTTTTGACATTTTTATATTTTTAGATTTGAACAGATATTGAAAATTGAATGATTTTCAAATAAATCTAATAAAATCTCAACACCATGACATGTTTTAATAGGTACATGTATGAAGATTGGTTCCTCCCTTTATTTAAAGGGCATTTGAAAAAAGGTAGTTTTAATCGGTTATAAAACGAAAAAGTTAAGAAGTTTAAAACTTGAATTTTCAAAAAAATAAAAGTGAGAGAAATTAATAATCTAAATATTAAATTTGAAAAGTCAAAAATTTTTCATTATTATTTTTTAACTTTGAATTAGTATTTAGTCTCCGATTTTTATCCTATCAAATATAACACTTTACATATTCACAAATAATATTGAACTCGTTAAACAAATCGGGGCTTATAATTGAACACTTTCTAAAACTAAACTAATAATAATTAAAAAAAAAAGAATTGGTATAAATCTACATTAATTCTCTACTTGCAAAGGATTGAAACCTATACAAAAGGTTCCGGCTAGCAATTAAATTAAAGAATCTAACAAAACAGCTTTCGTTTTGGAAACCCAGACTATACTTTGTACACATGATTTAAAACCGGGTATATAGAAACAATTATTGACTTATTTCAGAAAACGAAAGTCAATAATCAGTTAAAAAAATATGATTAATTTACAGAATGAAATCGATGAAATTGAGCCAATTGACGCCAGATTCTGCTACTCCTTTATCGGCCTGAGCAGCACATGAGGGAGACGACGTCGTTCCACAGTCGTTCATTGTTGTGTTTGGACACAAGAAAAAATTTCTGGATCCCAATTCCATCACGTGCTCCTTCCTATCCAAACCTGGCCCACCAAACCGACAAACAATCAGTCTCTTTGTCTTGTACGTTTTTCATCGTATATCCTCCATCAAGATTATTTTTTTTCCAAAAAAAGAAAAAAAAAAAATCAAACGACACAAAAGAAAAGAGAGTACTTACACTCCAAGCTGAACTGGGAGTAATGGAGGTTGAATCGCGAGGGCTCCGTGGTCGGCAAGATCGGACGGCGACCTTCCTTAACGTACCGAGAAAGCGCCGCCGCTACTACGTCGCCGACGGTGGACTCCGGCGTCATCAACACCTGTACGGCCCCGACTCTCCCCTGAATCGTCACGTTCAGAAGCACCTTCGTCAGCTTCATCGGTCGTACTTGCTCCAACGACGTTGCCACGACCACGCTCTGGCCCGAAAGCAAATCCGGCGCCGTTTTGAGCCGCCGGAGCTGAGATATCATTTCCGACGACGAACTTCGGCAGTGAAACGACGATGATTTCTCCGCCAGTCTTCCTGTTCTCCTGTTCTTCTCCTCCTGTCCTCTCCGTTGACTTATCATTGTCGTAAATATCACGCCTTATTCAAATACAAAATCGGGAAACTTGATGATTTATTTTCTTGGTTGTTGACCGGTATAACGCGAGCGCCGGTTCCGCAAGAATCTGCGACGAGGGAAACCGAGAGCTATAGCGTACAAGAACCGGCAGTGGTATAACTGTAAATAACGAGACCAGATGGTGGCAAAATAGGGAAAAAGTGTGGACGAAACAAAGAATGAAGAAGCGGTTTTAGACGTTTAGTCCTCCTCTGCGTTTTTATATTGCGAAGTGCAGTTGTAGTAGTAGTAGAACTAGGACTTAATTATATTATTATTATTATTGTTATTATTATTATTATTATTATTATTGGTCCCCTATTGGTCCAAAATAAGTCCTTCACATGTCTTACAAATGTAATATTTTGTTTGAAAATTTTTATTTAAGTTGAAATCCTAAATAGAATATCTAAATTGTTATTTGAATTGATATTTGAGTGTTCAATTAAATTGTCAATTGGAGAAGAGAATAAAATCCTAAAATGTGTTTGATTAGATGTTAAAAATTTAATGGTTTTCTAATATATCTAGTAAAACCTAACATGAGGACATATTTTAATAGGGATGGATCTGGGGATTTTTTCCTCTCCTTGTTTTAAGTACTTTAAAAAGAATTATCGCCATTATTAGAATTAAAACAATATATTTTTTTAATTTTTTTTAAAGATAGGATAGTATCTTTAAAATTGACTTCTTATATAAGTTTGACTTTTTTAACTCTCAACTAAGCTTCCGTTTAGTAAGTTAATTAGAGATGAAATTTTTAAGTTGGAGTTGGTTAACTTTTTAAAAACTAATTATAATTTTTATTGATTTTGCAGGAAAAGACAAAAACTAATATGAAAATTTTGAGTTGGAATATGAGTTTCAAACACACCATAAGAGTTTAACTCCAAATTTTTGTTACTGAGCATAATTTCAAATTGAGAAATCCGATTTAAAGTGGCACACAAATTAAATTGATCCCATATAACAAACCGGGACAAAGAATTAAAAACTTTCCAAAACTGAACGAATTAAGAAAATAAAAAAGGGTATAAATCTATTGATTGAAGCCTTTAGAAAAGGTCCAATAAAAAGAATCTAACAAAACAGCTTAAATTTGCAAACCTATACTATACTTTGTACACATGATTCAAACCCAGGGAAATAGAAACAATTATTGACTTTTATAAAAGAAAAAAACTAAAGTCAATAATAAGTATTAAAAAAAAAATTGCAGCATGAAATCCATGAAATTGAGCCAATTGAAGCCAGATTCTGCTATTCCTGTATCGACCTGAGCATCATATGAAGAAGACGGCGTCGTTCATAGTAGTCCACTATTGTTGTTGAACACAAGAAAAGGTTTCTGGATCCCAATTCCTTCCCGTACTCCTCCCTGTCCAAACCTGGCCCACCAAACCGACAAACAACCAGTCCCTGCCTTACACGAAGGGAGTGGAAGAGAAGTAGAGAGATATTTTTATTTTTTATTTTTTTCTTTTTAAAATTGAGAAATAGTTAATCTATTATCTATTCTATATAATTATATATAACTAAGATCCGTTTCATATTTAAGTTTAAGTTTAACTAAATTATATTTTTTTATATTAATTTTTGTTTTTTTTAATCAACAAAATTTATAATTAGTTTTTGAAAAATCAACCAACTTCAATTTAAAAATTTCATTTCCAACTAATTTATCAAATTGAGACTAAATGCGTTGTACAACTTTTTGTCAATTTTTTTTAGACCTATATACCCTTTTTCTAATTGAAGTTCTTCATTTTCAAAAAAAAACAAAACAAAACAAAAAAAAAAAAAAAAAAAAAGAGAGAGAAACATGTCTACAGCATGGAGAATGACGTGTTCATTTGTTTTTCCTTCCATATGTTTCTCAAATGTTTAATTAATTTTTTTTAATGGTCACGTAATAGTCAATCATTGATTAGCTTACGGTCAATTACTGATTACCCATAACGTAAATCACTAAATTTGACAGTCAATCACTGATTGATCATTAGTCAATCAACAATTTTCATAGTTAATCACTGATTGACCATATCTTAAAAAAAAAAAAAAAAAAACAAACGACAATTTTTCTAAATAAAAAAAAGTTGGGTCATATATAAGATTAGATTATTAAAAAATGTCACATAGTCTAATTAGCTAAATAGCTTTTTTTTAAGAAGTTTTTTAATAAATGAACGAAGTTTTTAAAAATTAGTTAAACTGTCATTTTTTTTCTTCTAAAATAGTTAATCAATTACCTTAAATAGTCAATTAGTAAAATTGACTTACTGTCAATTACTGATTAATATAATGTAACGGCTGGCAGTCTTGCTGGTCTTGCCGGTTATGATACCGAAGTAGTATAACGCTTTTTATCTGATTTTCTGTATCGGCTGGACTGGCCTGACTGCCTATGCCGGTTAGGAATTTTTTTACTCGGATCGGTGCGATCTTGTCAGTTTTCCTAGTTATGACATCAAAGTAGTATGATGCTTTTTATTTGGTTTTCCGGACCGACAAAACTAGCCTGACTGCCTATGGCAGTCATGAATTTTTTTACCCAGACCGACATGCGATCTTGTTAGTTTTGCCGGTCATGACACTGAAGTAGTATGATGCTTTTTATCTGGTTTTCCAGAGTAGCCAAACTAACTAAATTGCCTATGCTGATCAGAATTTTTTTTTATCTGGACTGGTGGCAATTTGTCAGTCAGGACACCGAAATAGTATGATGCTTTTCATTTGGTTTTCCAAACCGGCCGGATTAGCATGACCGCCTATGCTGATCAAAAATTTTTTTACCCAGACCGGTGGCAATTTACCGGTCATGACGCCGAAGTAGTATGATACTTTTCATCTGGTTTTCTTGACTAGTTGGACTGGCCTGACCGCCTACACCGGTCATCAATTTTTTCACCTGAACCGGCTAGCGATTTTTGTTGGTTTTGCCAGTCATGATACCAAAATAGTATGATGCTTTTATCTGGTCTTTCGGACCGACCTGAATGGCCTAACCGCCTATGCTGGTCATGAATTTTTTTACCCGAATTGCCTATGAGAGAAAATTTTGTCACCATAATAGCTTATTTTAATCAAACACCATAACTTAGACCTTGGAAAAAACAATGTAGAAAAAAATTTGGTCCTGCCATAAATACAAGACGTGCCTCATTCAAAAGTAAACCAAATACATATATAAAGTGTTTATGGAACCCAATCATTATGATAAATATTGATTGTCATCTTCTCTCTATAAAATTTGACAATCTCATCATTTATTAATTCAAAATTATAGCCCTGCATATCGAACTCGATATATTTGATGGCATATATGGCACAATCTCCCATGTTTTAAACAATATGTATGTTAGTGTTTGTAATCATAAATGACAAATAAAAAATTAAAACATATGAAGTACGCTTACGATTTCTCATTCTGCGGATGGTTGAGTAGGCGCCTATAAGGCCATGGAGAATGATCAAGGTGGCCAAAATGTCCAGATTTTTGAAGTATTAAGGAAATCGTCTTTTGCACGGGCTTCATGAATATATCAATATTTACTTTCTTGTAACATTACCAATTGCAATATAAAACCACCAGCTCTGCAGTTATCAAATCAACCTTCACCGAAACCCAATGTTTTCCCCTTTCTTTTTTGGTGACATTGTGGTCCAATGTGTCATATAAATTAAGCATGCAGTAAAGTGTCTTGGCACCATTCCAACATTTTCCCATTTTGAGGATGTCGCCCCTCATGTATGTCATGAAACAGTCATCTATGATCTCATATTCATTGGCATTCATCACCAATAATTGGTCAAAGATCTCATCCAAAATGATGACGTCTTGATTGATGACATCTCGATATTTGGACTGTCTTTTTCTTATTCCACACATGGCTTCTTCTATGTGCTACAAAAGAAAAATGTAGTATAAATAAAAAATATTTTGCCAGGAAAAAAATGTAAAAAAAAAAAAAAAAAAAACTTAGATACAACGTTATTTAGTAGATAATCACTTACATCACTTAAAAGCCAAAACTGCCCAGTTATTATCTTATCAAAGAAATCCCACCCTCGTGTTAACCCAAAACCAGAAGTAAATGGGGGCTTCGAATCTGAACTCTTGTAGTCTTCAAATGATTTTCGCATACTGTCTGATAAGTGCAATAGATCAAATTCATTGGACCCTTTACGAAACATCATTTTCTTTGGATCATGATCGGTGTTTGGAGTTCTCTTATATTTTGACTTTTTTAGATGTCTTTGAGGTCGTCTCTTAGGTTACTCAACATCCAATACAATCATTTTCACAATCCTCATCACTCGAACAAGTCGAAGTCTGATAAAAGAATTCATTGAGGTGAGAATCTTCCATGTCTCTTTCTACATTGATTTCAATGTCAAAACAAACATCTGAGGTGCATTTGTAACATCCTCAACCTCAAAGTCACCACCTCCATTTATTTTATCACTAATACCTCCATTATTCTTACATCCACCTTCACTTTTCTCATCTTACCTCCACCTCTACTAGAGTCAACCTCAATAACTCTACCTTTAGTAGTCACAGCAATTGTCGGTGCATATATTATATTTTGAACCTCAATATCACCACCTCCATTAATTCTAATATCAACACCTTTACTATGCTCAACCTCCACCTCCACTGCTCTCACCTCGATCTCCACATTTCCAAGTCTCTAATTGTTGTTGAACAAATCTTGACACAATGTTTTTCAATATATAAACGCAGTTAATATTCTCGGTTATCAATTTCTCTAATTGTGAAAACTGGGATTCATGTTCGGTGCACATCTTGTCTACTATCTACTTTAGAACTTGAATCTCACGTAGTACCATTGAATTGTCAGTATGAGAGCTAGCTTGTGGAGGTATAGACTCATCGACAATAGGGTTAGACGGTGGAGACCTAGTTTGCTCGGCTGCAATGGTACCCTGTTGAGGCATAGACTTCTCATGTATAATATCTTCTGGCATCCCTCTATCTCTTCCTTGAACTCTCTCACCATAACCATGAAGGAAGTTACGTCGGCCTTCTAGATCAGCAGACAAATAAGTCCTCCCAAAATATGCTTGTTCCAAACTCTAGGATGGTTGCCCATTTGTCCACAATGGCGTCGGGATCCTCATGATAAGGAACAAACCCCTTCATGTGATTGGCTTTCTACTCCTCCAAAGTTGGGACAATGATGCTTTTTATGTTTTGAAATTTAGGCACTTCAAATTAGTAACCTACAAATCAAGACATATCTGGGGTAATATAAAACAAAACAAAACAAGACAAAAGACCAACCGTACTATCCCCAACTGCATGTAGAATTTGCTCCAATGGTGGAGTTTGTTATCGATAAAACTTTGTTTTCCATCGACAAATTCTTAGCACCAATCTTGTAACATATTTTCTAATCTCAGCATACTTTGAGGTCAAGGTAGGAATACACTCAAATGGTAGAAGCACCAGTCCTGTATAAGGTTGATTAAAGTTCTGAAGTTGACGAAAATCTCAAAAATTACAAAATCAAAAAATATAAAAAAGACAAAGAAAAGAAGTTGATATTTTACCAACAATAATGAAGTTGATGAGTCAATCACGTCAGTTGGCATGAGGAGAAAGGAGTAGGAGATGAGATCAAAGAGCCGACATTGCATGGAGAGGTTTTGAAGAGGGGATGTTCGTAGCTAACGACGTGACTGGAAAAGTCACCGGAGATGGCAACGGCTGGGCATGAGAGTGAGTCTGCGGTGCGTGCCATTGCCGTTGGAGTGAGAGTGAGTGAGATGGATTGTGTTGGGTCCCCTTTGTCATTGCTGGCTTTGAGTGAGATTGAAATAAAATTGAGGGATTTTGACTTTTGATTTATCTATTTGACTATTTATTCAATTTATTAAATTGAAGAGAAACCAAAGGGGCTTTTTAGTCTTTTTCTTTAAAAATTGAATAAAAAGATAAAAATAAAAAGCAATTAAAACAAAGGTCATATATGCAACGGGGGTTCAATTTTGGGTTATATATGTAAAAGCTCCAACCACAAGGAAAAAAAAAAAAGGACAAACCAACACATCCATTTTCCTGACACAAAGTAGAAGAAGAAGAAGAAGAAGAAGAAGAAGAAAAAGAAAAGAGACAAAACGCACATTTAGACCAAAACGCAAGTTTTTTTTTTGACATTTCTATATGTTTAGATTTGAACAGATATTGAAAATTGAATGATTTTCTAATAAATCTAATAAAATCTTAACACTATGACATGTTTTGATAAGGTACACGCATGAAGATTGGTTCCTCCCTTTATTCTAAGCACATTTGAAAAAGGGTTGTCTTAATTGGTTATGAAATGAAGAAGTTAAGATTTTTTAAAACTTGAGTTTTCAAAAAAATTAAAGTGAGAGAAATTAATAATCTAAATATTAAATTTGAAAAGTCAAAAATTAAGGTTTAATCACTATTTTTCAACTTTGAATTAGGATTTAGCCTCCGACTTTTAACCTGTCAAACATAACACTTTTCATATTCACAAATAATATTGAACTCATTAAACAAACCGGGGCATAGAATTGAACACTTTCCAAAACTAAACTAAAAAGAAAAAAAAATTGGTATAAATCTACATTAATTCTCTACTTGCAAAGGATTGAAACCTATACAAAAGGTCCTGACCAGTAATTAGTTTAAAGATGTAACAAAAAAGCTTTCGTTTTGGAAACCTATACTATACTTTGTACACATGATTTAAACCCGGGTGTATAGAAACAATTATTGACTTATTTCAGAAAACGAAAGTCAATAATCAGTTAAAAAATAATATTAATTTACAGCATGAAATCGATGAAATTGAGCCAATTGACGCCAGATTCTGCTACTCCTTTATCGGCCTGCGCAGCACATGAGGGAGACGACGTCGTTCCACAGTCGTTCATTGTTGTGTTTGGACACAAGAAAAAATTTCTGGATCCCAATTCCATCACGTGCTCCTTCCTATCCAAACCTGGCCCACCAAACCGACACACAATCAGTCTCTTTGTCTTGTACGTTTTTCATCGTATATCCTCCATCAAGATTATTTTTTTTCCAAAAAAAGAAAAAAAAAAATCAAACGACACAAAGAAAAGAGAGTACTTACACTCCAAGCTGAACTGGGAGTAATGGAGGTTGAATCGCGAGGGCTCCGTGGTCGGCAAGATCGGACGGCGACCTTCCTTAACGTACCGAGAAAGCGCCGCCGCTACTACGGTCGCCGACGGTGGACTCCGGCGTCATCAACACCTGTACGGCCCCGACTCTCCCCTGAATCGTCACGTTCAGAAGCACCTTCGTCAGCTTCATCGGTCGTACTTGCTCCAACGACGTTGCCCACGACCACGCTCTGGCCGAAAGAAAATCCGGCGCCGTTTTGAGCCGCCGGAGCTGAGATATCATTTCCGACGACGAACTTCGGCAGTGAAACGACGATGATTTCTCCGCCAGTCTTCCTGGTCTCCTGTTCTTCTCCTCCTGTCCTCTCCGTTGACTTATCATTGTCGTAAATATCACGCCTTATTCAAATACAAAATCGGGAAACTTGATGATTTATTTTCTTGGTTGTTGACCGGTATAACGCGAGCGCCGGTTCCGCAAGAATCTGCGACGAGGGAACCGAGGAGCTATAGCGTACAAGAACCGGCAGTGGTATAACTGTAAATAACGAGACCAGATGGTGGCAAAATAGGGAAAAAGTGTGGACGAAACAAAGAATGAAGAAGCGGTTTTAGACGTTTAGTCCTCCTCTGCGTTTTTATATTGCGAAGTGCAGTTGTAGTAGTAGTAGAACTAGGACTTAATTATATTATTATTATTATTGTTATTATTATTATTATTATTATTGGTCCCCTATTGGTCCAAAATAAGTCCTTCACATGTCTTACAAATGTAATATTTTGTTTGAAAATTTTTATTTAAGTTGAAATCCTAAATAGAATATCTAAATTGTTATTTGAATTGATATTGAGTGTTCAATTAAATTGTCAATCGGAGAAGAGAATAAAATCCTAATATGTGTTTGATTAGATGTTAAAAATTTTAAAGGTTTTCTAATATATCTAGTAAAACCTAACATCAGGACATATTTTAATAGGGATAGATCTGGGATTTTTTCCTCTCCTTGTTTTGAGTACTTTAAAAAGAATTATCGCCATATTTAGAATTAAAAACAATATATTTTTTTAATTTTTTTAAAGATAGGATAGTATCTTTAAAATTGACTTCTTATATAAGTTTGACTTTTTTAACTCTCAACTAAGCTTCCATTTGGTAAGGTTTAATTAGAGATGAAAATTTTAAGTTGGAATTGGTTAACTTTTCAAAAACTAGTTATAATTTTTATTGACTTTTCAGAAAAAGATAAAAACTAATATGAAAATTTTGAGTTGGAACATGAGTTTCAAACACACCATAAGAGTTCAACTCTAAATTTTTGTTACTGAGCATAATTTCAAATTGAGAAATCCGATTAAAGTGGCACACAAATTAAATCGATCATAACAAACCGGGGCAAAGAATTAAAAACTTTTCAAAACTGAACGAATTAAGAAATAAAAAAGGGTATAAATGTATTGATTGAAACCTTTAGAAATGGTCCAATAAAAAGAATCTAACAAAACAGCTTAATTTTGCAAACCCATATTGTACTTTGTACGCATGATTTAAACCCAGGGAAATAGAAACAATTATTGACTTCTTTCAAAAAACTAAAGTCAATATAAGTAAAAAGAAAAAAAAAAATTTACAGCATGAAATCCATGAAATTGAGCCAATGGAAGCCAGATTCTGCTATTCCTTTATCCGCCTGAGCAGTACATGAAGAAGATGACGTCGTTCATTGTAGGTCACTATTGTTGTTGAACACAAGAAAAAGTTTCTGGAGCCCAATTCCTTCCCGTGCTCCTCCCTATCCAAACCTGGTCCACCAAACCGACAAACAATCAGTCCCTGCCTTACCCGAAGGGAGGGGAAGAGAAGTAAGAGATGGACTTTTATTTTATCTTTTTTTTTCGTTTTTAAATGAGACATAGTTAATCTATTATCTATTATATATAATTATATATAATTAAAATATCGTTTGATATTTAAGTTTAATTCAATTAAATTATATTTTTTTATTTTAATCTTTGTTTTTTTTTTTAATCAATAAATTTATAATTATTTTTTAAAAAGTTAATCAACACCAATTTAAAAATTTTATCTATAACTAACTTACCAACAGAAATTAAGTGCCTTGTATAACTTTTTGTCAATATTTTTAGACCTATATACCCTTATTCTTTCCCATTATTACCGTGACAGTTGGGTTGTCATGTTAATAGAGAGAACATGGGCCTTCGGCCTCGGGCCTTTAATTGAAGTTCTTCCTTTTCCCAAAAAAAAAAAAAAAACGTTTCTACAGCATGAAGAAGGACGTGTTCATTCTTTTGTTTCCTCCTCTTTCGCTCATTTACTTCTTAAACTTCCCTTCAGATCAAACTGAGAGTTAAAAGATGCTCGGCTACTTTGGGTTTCCAGTCGTCACAATCTTCCACGTTTCAATCTCTCTTTTCAGAACCTGCCATGAGGAGGTTATGAATCTCCACCGACATAAAGCTTCAAGAAAGCTCATCGTTTTTCATGATATTGAGTTATTGGTTTTAGTGGGTATATTTGCGGAAGATGCCCTGCAAGTGTGGGTGTTTTCATGGGTAGCTGGATGTGTCATTGTGTGAGGCTGAAATTTTAGAAAAGCCTCTAAACCTTTGTTGCTCTAACAGAGCACCTCCAAATTTCGCCGGACTTTCTTCTCCAAAAGGTCCCCTTTTCTTTTCTTTTTTCCCCTTCTTCCTGGTCTGCTGCCAAATTTAAGGGTTTTTTTGGGGGTCAAATTTTGGCTGCTTATATAAGTTTTCAGGTTAATCTAATGGAAATAAAGCTGAACTTGACATGTTTTAATCTACTTGTATTGGGTTTCTGTTGACCTGATTAGATATTTAACAGCCACATTTTAATTCTTGCTTTCCCTGTCAGTAATATGCAAATGTTAAATCTTTTACATTTGGTGCCACATATAATCTTTATGTCTGTTGGTTTCGTGGTTCATAGTAGCAAATAAACTGATAAAGAAATGTCAGAGCAAAGATAATACATATAGGAGCTCATTTCTAGTGTAGGACATTTGAATAAGCACTTGAAGTGTATTTTTTCATCGATATTATTATCTCACAAAATCATGTGTCTGGTGCAACTATTATTTACTTTGCTTCAAAGTAATGAAAAATGCAGCAGAGTTTTAGCTCCAGAAATTCTTATTGCAAATTATGGTCATAAAAGTTGGATAAGAAAGAGGAAAGCTAAATACATATTAGTTTCCTTTTTCAGTTTCTGAACAACGAGACTAAGAAAACAGCAGATATGTAATACGTCTGTTCTGCTTTCATTAACTTATGAGGCTTTAGTAGAAAGCGTGAGCAGAAGTGTTTGCTCTGTGAAAGTGTGAGCAGAATTTAGAAGCAAGATAGTGTGAAGTGGTTTTGGTTTGATCATTGTCGTTGTCTTTTTGTTTTGATGTTGGAATTTAAATCAGTTTAAATTATTAATTTACTGAAAATTTTAGTGAAGTTCTGTGTTCTTAGGTTCTTTTGTTTGCAGTGAGAGGGTTTTGGTTTCAATTTACTGATTATTATTATTATTATTTTTTGGTGTTGCTTAATCTTAGAAGCCTATGTTTGTTTTGCTGACTCTACTTATAATACGGAGCAAATTTTTATCAGATAGGTTATTTTTCAATTCTGATACAAGGATGGTTAATTTTCTCCTTTTTCAGGGAAGAAAAGAAGTTCTTTGTCTTCTCAAAAGAGATGCAAAGAAATGATGACTGACTTCTTTGGACAAGCAGCGTCTCCAACCATCCCCACTTGATACAAAGCCTTTCAATCTGTCAATAACTTGGAAGTTAAGTTAAAAACATTTCAAGTATTATTACACTTTTCGAAGTACTAATATAGTTCCTTTATACTGCAGTTTTGATGTTATTCAAATGAACTGATGCTTCCTCTATAGACTTCACAAGGCTGATATGGTTTGTGTGATTACAGCTCATAATTATCAATTATAATTACTACTTCATGTCCATTTGGGTTAATGCCCCAATAAGTTACCAAATAATAGCCAATTGGTTACCGTTTGCTGACATGTTTCCAATCGTTAACCACTGCCGTCGGTGGTTCCAATCTGTAACCACCGTCGGTCGATAGGGTTCCGATTGGTAACCATCATCGCAGGCGGCTAATCAGTTGGTAACCAAATGATAACCAGGTCGGTGGTAACCCTTTGGTTAGGGTAACCAATTGGTAACCAGCTGGTTACCAGATTGGAAACTTCCAATTCTGTTAGATATTTCGGGTTCCGTCATTGGAGTATTGAACAAAACCCAGATTTCATCGCTGAAATACTAAACTTACGTTTTGATTGCTGGTTGAAGTTGAAATTTTTAAGTTGAGTTAGTTGATTTTTCAAAAATTAGTAAATTAATTATAATTTTTGTTGATGAAAAGGTATATTTTAGTTGGAGTTGAACTTGATTACTAAACAAAGCTTAAAAAATTTAACAAAAACTGTAGTATAAAGGAACTATAGGGAAGCATCAGTTCATTTGAATAACATCAAAACTGTAGTATAAAGGAACTATATTAGTACTTCGAAAAGTGTAATAATACTTGAAATGTTTTTAACTTAACTCCAAGTTATTGACAGATTGAAAGGCTTGTATCAAGTGGGGATGGTTGGAGACGCTGCTTGTCCAAAGAAGTCAGTCATCATTTCTTTGCATCTCTTTTGAGAAGACAAAGAACTTCTTTTCTTCCCTGAAAAACGGGAAAATTAACCATCCTTGAATCAGAATTGAAAAATCAATCTATATTCCACAAAAATTATAAAAAATCAATATAAATGCTTTTTTGGTAAATAAAAAAATCATTATAAAGTATTAAAAACTAAGAAATACTAAAGAACATAATTTTAAAAAATTACATAATCACAAGAAAAAATTCATTATATTCAAATAAGTAGAGAAAATTCATTAAATTCAAAAGAAAAAAAAAAGGAAAGGCTGTGATACAACTCTTTTTATATACTCTATCGATATAGACTCTTTTTAAACCGTTAAATGTAATCGAACGATTGAGATATTGCTTGTGTATAATAGTTATAGTGGACCTGACCTCATACTAATATAAACTAAATTTTTTTTAAAAAAAAATAATATATAAAAAAAACTAAAACCCCTCAACCCAATCCCCTAGACGCTTGCGACGACCCCCTGATATGGCAACCCATTCCTCCCCTCTGACGCCGATGATGAACCCTCCCCCTCTGAAGCCGGTGACGACCCCCCTCCCCCCGTGACCAGCCTTGTTCCCCCCACAACGCTGACGAAGCCCAATTCCCCCACGATGATGAACTCCCTCGTGCTCCGGCAATAGATCCCCCCGTGCAATCTTTAGCGAACCTACCCCCCCTCTTGTCCATTCCCCCCCCCCACCCTTCCCTCGCGCCCAATCTTCACTCCTCTCATCGGCCTTGTTGGCCAACATCCCAGAAAACCTCCATCATTGAGATAGGATTTTTGTAATTTCATTTTTTTTTCTTTTTTTTAATTTCTTACTATTATAAGGTAAGGTGCATTGTAATTAGTATGCATAAGTAACATCTCAACTGTTCAATTACATCTAAACGTTCTAAAAATGAGCTCTATCAATAAGGTATATAAATGGACTTTACCACAGACTTCCATAAAAATAAAAAATAAAAAAATAAAAAAAAATCCTCCGAATGCGAAACAACCTCTGCACCACCGCCGATCATGCTAGATCTCAACTCCTCAGCGCCTTCACCAGAAACTTTGCTTGAATAGATCTTCGACCAGGGATGGGAGCTTCAGATTTGGTCGCGGCTCATATTTGGCACGTCAACTCCGGCGGCATTGACAAAATCTCTTCCTCCAACAATGCCGATCTGCTAGTCTCGTCACCAGAGGTCGTCTCGTGCTACATACCACTGCTCTGGTTCTTCCGTCGTGCTTAGCCTTAAGCCGGAGATTGCCTTATTCTCGGAGGCGAGGTGAGGCTCAGATCTTCACCTTTGCGGCCGCGTGGAGGAGCTCCGTTGTTGGCGCGCGTCGGTGATCTCTAGTTGTTGCTGCCACATGGAGAAAGAAGAAAGAGAAAGGGATCTAGGGTGAGAGATTTTTTTGTTTTTTTTTGTTTTGTTTTGAGTAATTGGCCAAAATGGTCGTTGAACTCTTTAGAAGGTGACGATTTGGTTCCTGTTTTTTTAATTTTGGCCAAGATAACCATAAACTCTCCAAATGTTGGCAATCTTTGTCATTTTCGTCCAATTCTGTTAAGTTTCTAACAGAATGAGTCGAGTGACCATCACATGAGCTCTATTAATCATGAAAAGACGAAAATACCTTTATTCACACCAATAACATTAAAAAAAAAAAAAAGCAAAAAAAAAAAAGCCTCCGCTCTCCTTCTCCCTCAACAAATCCCATAAAACCAGCCCCCTCACCCTTATCGCCTAGCCGTTAGCCTCCTCGCCTCACTCTATCCACCACAACGTTTGTAACCCCCCCCCTCCCCCCCCACAGAACACCCAACTCCTTTACCCCCCACCGCCCTGCCGTTCGCAACACCCCCCCCCCCCCCCCCAAAGACAACTCAACCTCTCACCCCCTCCATCCCCGCCATTCTGTCACCCGCACCAGATCCGTGTGACCCAACCCCCTGCCGTTCGCCGAACGCAGCCCCCAAATCCAGCATCACCTTCTTCTCTATCGCTGATAGCCTCCCCCCCCCCCCCCCCCCCAAAAAAACCATAAACGAACTTAAACTTAGGCCCAAAACCTAGCCCCACATTTTCTCTCCGTCGTCGATAGCCCCCGCCATTCGCAGAACGTAGCCCCAAAACCCAGCCCCCCCTTTCCGCCACAGAACACTCGCAAGTTGTCATCGCACCCCCTTGAACGTCGATATGGTTTTTGATAAATGAAGAGAGAGAGAGAGAGAAAGATCGATGACTTTTTTTTTAATTTAAAATAATTATTGTTAATTACTAAGATTGCCAACATTTAGGCTATGTTTGGTAAGAAGGATGGATGGAGAGTGTAAAGGATGGAGAGGGTTGTAGGAATCGTTCATGTTGTTTATAGGAGGGAGGGAGGGAGAGTTAAAAGAATTGATGATAATTATTTGTATAATTACTATATTGTCCATTTATAAAATCTTTTTAAATTTTTTTGAGGATTAAAATGCCTTTTTAATTGAAAAGGCAAAAGAAAAAACTTGCATCATGCATTCAATGGAAGGATGCAAAATGGTTGGCCCAGATGGAGAGGGCATCTGTCTCTCCTTTCCTTCCTCTCTTCCCTCTAAACAAACAAGGGAATGTGTGTCTCCCTCCACCCCTCTCTTCCTTCCATCTCTCCCTCCAACCAACCACCCTTAGAGAGTTTAGGGTCATATCGGCTAAAATTAAAAAAAAAAAAAAAACAGGGATAAATCGTCACTTTCTAAAGAGTTCAAGGATTCTTCAAAGTTTTTAAAAATTAGTTAAAAGACCATTTTTCTAAAATGGTTAATCAATTTTCTTAAATATTCAATTAGTGATTGATCACGTAATAGTCAATCAGTGATTAACTTATGGTCAATCACTGATTAACCATAGTGTAAATTATTAAATTTCATAGTCAATCAGTAAGTCTAAAAAATGACACACGATCATTTTCCTAAATAAAAAGAGATCGGGTCATCTATTAGATTAAATGATTAAAAAATACCATCTAACCTAATTTTTCTTTTTTAAAAATAGTATTTAAATTAAATATGACATCATCAAAATGACATTTTCATTATAGTTTTTAAGTTGGTGGCAAAAATCAATCCACCTTTCTTATTTATGCCTCCTAATTATCCCTAGCGAAAAAGATCACTTGTACATTTTTAAGAGTTCAGGCACTGATCAAAAAATTTTTTTTTTTTTAGGATCAAATGATACATTCATAAAAAGTTTAGGGACTAATATAGCCATTTTCCTAAATTGTTGAAGGTTGCTTTTATACAACTTTTATCATTATACAAATTTACTAAATTATCCTTTACAAATATAATAATTTCAATTCGCCCAATTGCTTTATCTCCATAACAAATTGTTGAGTTTAAAAAATCCAGTGGATTATAAAAAATTTATCCGTCTAAAATATCAAAAAAATATTATAATAGACTACAAAAAAATATTATATTAGAATACTCTTTAGTGAATACTCTTTACCGGTCACAAACTGACGTTGCCTATTGGTAACCGTGCTGAATATGAAATGTATTCTGATAGATTACCACCTACATTGCTGATCGAAAATAATACTAAGAACCAAAAGTATTCTAATAGACTTTACTTTATCCCAAAATGAGATAATCTAAAACTCATCCAATACGGTGATATTCATATTTTTTAGAATCTCAATACCATGGAAAACCAATTAAAATATTTTAAAAATCCACTTCATCACCACTGTTGCAGCCCACCACTTTTGCAGCCATTGTCGTACCCCCGTCTGCAGCCTCGCCGTGGCAGCCCCGCGTCGCCAGTCCCACCACACTACTGTCTCAGTCCTTACCACCCGTTGCAGCCCACAGTCGTAGCCTCGCTGTACCACCATCTCAGTCCTTACCACCATTACAGCCCAGTCGTAGTCTACCGTCGCATCCCCGATATGATCCTCGCTGAGATCTGCACTTCGTTCCACCTTCACAGCCCTTTCTCTTGCCAGCCTCGCCCAAGACACCATTGCAGCCCCGATATGACCCTCGTCGAGATCTGCAACATCCTCTACCTCCACTGCCCGACCTCTAGCCACACTTGCTCGAGCCACCAGATTGTCCCCAGCCAAACTCCCAACACTTTTTTTTTTCCCCTTCCTTTTATGAGACCCTGCAACACTTTCACCAACAAGACCCAGATCTCAAACCCAGATCTGGTGAGTGTTACAGAGAGCAAGAAGGAGTAGAGAGAGAGAGAGTGAAAGAGAGAGAATCTTTAAAGCATTTTTTTTAATTTTTAATTAACTTTAAAAATTTGAATTTTTTTTTGGGGGAGATATTTAGTAAAAGCCCTTTTGAGAGACTATCGTAGAGTTCTTTTTTTTTTTTTTCACCACTCGATATTAAGGGTTCGTTTGGTTCGTTTTGAGTTGTGTTTTTGAAGTTAAAATAGTAAATTTTGTTGACTTTTTAGAAAAGATAAAAAACTTTTTGAGAAAAAACAAAGACTTTTGAGGAAAAAGATAAAATTTGAGTTAAAAAATTGAGTTTGAACTGGTGTTTCAAACGCACCATAAGTCCAACGATAAGATGTAAGAGTTGCACAAACACTCACTACACTTGACCATAGCCTATCGTCCAAAAAAAAAAACAATCCAGAAATGCCTTTAAGCTTTCCTCGCCGTGGATGTCAAGTCAAGATCACAGATCGCCATCCCATCATCGTAGCCATACTTGTCGCTGGCGTCATCCCCTCGTTTTTACCGTTACTGTCGATGAGTCTGCGCCCCTCTCGCCGGTGCCATCCCGTCACTCGATGTTGCCGTCGCTCTTGCCGGCCTCTCTCTCACGACGGCCAGTCACGACGGCGAGAGAGTAGAAGCCAAGAAGAATGGCAGGAGAAGCGCAGATGGCGGGCCTTTTCCGGTTCCCATTTCACTCTCTCCTCTCCCTCTCCCTCTCCCTCTCCCAAACTCTCCTCCAAACCCCACAAATCGAAGAAGCCCCATCTCTCTCCTGTAAGCCACGCCCTGCTTCACCGACTACGGTGTTGCAATTTGATAGTCTTCTCAGGCTCCAGCTCCAGCATCGCAATTCACCGTGTTCTCCGACTTCGGTTTCGGCTCCGGCTCTGGCTCTGGCTCCACCTCTGCTTAACTGTTCAAGAAACCCAGAAGCTCAAATTTTTTTTATTTTTTTATTTAGCCAAATGTTTTAGAAAAAGAATGATTGGACGTGCTCAAATGTATACTAGGATCTAGTACATCTTTCTCCACGACCATCCACTTTAAATAACCACCAATATTGACCTATATTAGACATTACGACAGTGTCCCGATAAAGGAATGTACCACAGCCGTTTCCTTTTTTTTTTTTTTTTTTTGTTCAACTTTGAAATTTGATTATTTTTTTCAATTTGATTTTTTTTTCCTGAAAAATTGAAAAATAAAAAAAAATTTAGATAGCGTTGGTTTCAGTATTATTGTAATATTGGAAAAAAAAAAAAAAACCCTTTTCTGAATTACTCTAAAAAGACTTAAATTTTTTAATTTTTTATATTAGAAATATATTACTGGGCAACCAAACACAATATAAATGATATTTCTAAGAATCTTGTGAAAATTCTTATATGCAATCAAATGTGATAATATTGATTTCTCAAAAATCAAATTACCTACTATCATTTTTTTAAGTAATTTATGCTCCGTTTGGTTCGCAAGTTCATTCCTAACTTTTCAATTCAAATTTTATTTTTTCCTCAAAAGTCTTTGTTTTTTTCCCAAAAGTTTTTTGTCTTTTTCTGAAAAGTCAACAAAATTTACTATTTCAACTTCAAAATATCAACTCAAACTTGCGAACCAAATGGACCCGTAATTTCTATTGATTATTACATACCGTCCCTTTAGAATATTTTTGATTTGGCAGGGGATTTTTGAAAATATACAAAATATTAGCATTTGACTTATTTTGTATAGGAGTAAAAATCCTAAAGTCATGATGGATGAGACAATATTTCAAAACTGTGCATTCTTTATGTATTCCTCAAAATCATCCTATTAAATGCATTTTGCGGATTGGCATGTATCATATGGATTGGGTTAAGAGATTTGGAGCCTTTTTAATATAACAAACATATTTTGAGGATTAAATATCATGTCTAATATTTGCTTATACGTAAATATATTTGAAATTGTTGGAGATGCTTCCCCAGTTCCGTTTAAAAAAAAAAATATGTGTTACATTGCAAATATTTTTGAACCAAAATATTTGATAGCTAAAACTTACTGCTACCAACTATATATTTGGCTGCCAAAGCATTCAGCTGCCAAATCAAGTCTTTCCGCAGCCAAATTTTGGTCACTAAAAGCAAGACTTTATGCTATCAAAGAAGCGGAGACCAAACATTTTGTCACATCTTGTTTAGTCTGCTGCATCTTTCTGTTGCCAAAATTTGGTGGCTGAAACTCAATATTTGGTCGCAAGATATTTTGCGTTTGGTCGTCAAAACATTCCGTGACCGACCTTTGGTGACCAAACAATGGCCAAAATGGTTTGGTCGTAGAATGCTTTTCCGATCAAATTTAGAGTATTCTATTATCAAATTTTTGACGACGGAAATGTTAGATTTATATCAAATCCGAACCTTTTAGTTTTGATAAAATTTTAAAAAAGATCAAACACTTTAAAAACATGATGGGCATCTCTACAACGGAAAGCTCCAAAAACAATAAAGCGATCTCTCTTATTTCCCTTTGCTTGTTAGAGGGAGAAGAAAAAGAATTGCACAACTTCACAGAGACCACCGAAACACCGAAAATGTTTTCAAGTGTGGATAAAGTTATCTTTTAGAGACCCCCAAACTAGAATTAATTAATTAATTAAATTTAAAAAAAAATTTCGCTATACAATTAAGTGCGATAAGTTCTCACAATAATCATGATTGTTATTTGCCACAACGGACCTTCCTATGTCTAATATATCCATCACTCTACACTGTTAAAGCAAAATACCAACAATTGGACAAATTTACACACTGTATAACTTCATGTGATTGACCTTGATATCTCCCTGTGGGTCCGAAATAAGTCCTTCACATGTCTTACATATGTCACATATGTTTTTGAAAATTATTAGTTTTCTAACATATCTAATAAACCTTAACATCATGACATATTTTAATTGGTATATGTAAGAAGATTTATTCCTATCTCATTCTGAACATATTAATATATATATATATATATATATAGATATTTCGTCATGATCAGAAATAAAATGAAGGGGTTACAATATTTTTAAATTGAGTTTTTATATAAATAGAAGAGAGAGAATTATTGTGTAAAATAAATTTGATTTTTTTACTCTGATTTAGGATTCAACTCCAAATTTATATTACCAAACTCAATTTTAATTGAGAAATCCGATTTCAAGTGACACAAATTAGATTGAATTCATAAAACAAATCGGAGCTTGGAATCAACACTTTCCAAAACTAAACTAATTTTTTTTTTATAAAGAAAAATGGTATAAATCTATTGATTGAAACCTTTAGAGAAGGTTTCGGCTACCAATAAAACGAATATAACAAAACAGCTTAGTTTCGCAAACTTATACTACACTTTGTACACATGATTTAAAATCGGGTACATAAAAATAATTATCGACTTCTTTCGGCAAGCGAAAGTCAACAAAAGGGTAAAAAAGGAAATAATTTTTTACAGCTTAAAATCCATGAATTTGAGCAAATTGAAGCCAGATTTTGTCACTGCACTATCGGCCTGAGAAGCACATGAAGAAGACGACGTCATTCCGACACCGCCACTGTCAGTTGCACCGTTCATTGTTGTTGGACACAAAAAAAGTTTCTGGATCCCAATTCCATCACCTGCTCCTCCCTATCCAAGCCTGGCCCACCACACCAACAAACAATCAATCAATTCCTGCCTAACACGTTTTTTGAAAGATGCAATGTATATATATGAAGGTTAATTTCGCTATAAATCTTTTTTAATCTATTTCTAAATAAGAATCTCATTTTGCAAGCAATTAGCCAGTATGATATTGGAGAGTCATGGTTTTATGCTGTTACCTTTTTCGAAAGAACTACTTTATTTTAGTTCCTCTTCTACCAAAAAAAAAAAAATAATAAAACTTTATTTTAGGTCCTCAATTATAAAAGTAGACATTTTGGTTATATAAACTATATTATTTATGTCTAAAATTCCTAATTTAATAGTTCCTATTAAAAACTTAACAAGAAAGAAAAAAATTAGGACACAAGTTCTAATATTAGTTTTTGAATATCACCAATATGATATGTGATTTATTTTTTTGTTTGTTAGTGTTAAAATCTCAATAATATTAATTATATGTATGTGTAAATAAAATTATAAAAAGATGATAACTGATACGTGGATTGAGTTAGAACTTGATGAAGACAAGGGTCAAGGATTAGCATGCAAGAACCAAAAATAGAAGTATTTTACAAGCTAAATTGAAATTACCAAAAATATTGAACAAACTAGACACAAAGATAAGACCGCCAGCTACTTGGAATTCAGAAAGTCTGTTATTAAACGCAAAGTCGATGAAAAAAGTCAAGAAAACGAACGACTCCGATTGTTTTCTCTAATACAATCCAACGGCACAAAGAGAGAGTGCTTACATTCCAAGCTGAACTGGGAGTAATGGAGGTTGAATCGCGACGGCTCGGCGGTTGGAAAGATCGGACGACGACCTTCCTTAACGTATTGACAGAGCGCCGCCGCCACCACGTCGCCGACGTAGACTCCGTCGAATCAACACCTGTACGGCCCCGACGCTTCCCTGAATCGTCACGTTCAGAAGCACCTTCGTCGGCTTCGCCGGAAGTCCTTGCTCCGACGACGTCATCGTCACGCACACGCTCCTACTCGGAAGCAAATCAGGCACCGTTTGGGCCGCCGGAGTTCAGATATCGCCTCCGACGAGGTCCGGCAGTGAAACGACGACGATTTCTCCGCCAGTCTTCCTCTCCGGTTCTTTCCTCCTGTCCTCTCCGGTGACTTTTTACTACCACACTCTTCGGGCTTGGCATTTTCGTAAATATCTCCTTATCAATGGTTAAAAAGTTTATTTCTTCGGTTGTTCACCGGTCACCTCAAGCGTCGGTACCGGAAGAATCTGAGGCTAGGGAAACCGAGAGCAGAGCAGAGCTATGGCTCCCAGATTCCCGGTCGCTGAGAGCTAGCATATAAGATCCGTCGGTGTGGTTATAACCGTTAATAACTAGACCAGCGAGCGGCAAACTAAGGAAAATTGCGGATGAAGAAAAGCCTAGTCTCTTCTGAGTTTTTATAGCGGTGAGAAGTGGAGTAGTTTTAGGATGGGACTAGGACTTTTCCTAAATGGAGGCGACGGGCTATTACCGGTTACAAGACGAGAGAAAAGGGAGCGGTCAAACGGTCAAAAAAGAGGGTGTGACCGGCTAAGCCGCGCACTCACTCTTCTACGTGTGCACTATTGTTCTACTTTCGGATCAGTTTCTCGTTTGGAGACCTCACCCCAGTTGCTAACGTGCGCCGCAGTGGGAGGTAGTGTTGCTAGCGTTACTGTAGGTGACATAAGAAGGACACTTGGACTCATGAATGTGGTGAGATTTTCTCCGGTTTTGAGAAATCGTTTGACGGCGTCACCCACTCAATAATTTCTCTTCTCTGGGGCGGCTGTGGCTGGAATTTTGGTGCGTCACACGTTTGGCACGTGTTGACATCTATGATTAACATTTTAACAAGACTGGAGAGGATTCCTAATTTAATTTGAAGTTTGGAAAACATGTGGCACTTAGATGGACCTGTAGTGGGTCCCATTAAGAGAGAAGTATCTGGTGGCAATGCGTTCTGTGTTGCATAATCAGTGATGACAATTATGATTTTTATAAATAAATAAATAAATAAATAACACAAAAATGAAAAAAAATTTTGTTACGGTATTATTTGAAAATTATCATGTGCATTAACAGAAAACTGTCATATTATAATAAGGTTCTACATTCTTTTTAAAAGGGAGTATCCTTTGAATTAAAACATGACACAAAAATCAAAATAAAGAAAATAAATAATTATGTGGTAAAAAATATAATTGTAAATTAAAATTGATTTTATTAGTAAAATATGATGAAACTCAGTGATGAGAACATAAATCAAGATATGATGACAGGAAAAATTTTCAAATTTCTTGTAATCCTATAATGGAATATATATAAAGCTTTTATTTTATTTATTTTAAATAATACATTTTGATAGAATATCTCAATCAATCGAGAGACAACATTCACAGTACAGAGATTATAACAAACTCCGCATAACCTAAAACTAATGAAACCAACATATAGATACCGTCTAGAATAACTCGAGCAGAATACACAGAAATACAAATCGAAAATGGGTGAACTATCTCCTTTATATAAAAATATTATTTTACGTGACAAAATGAAAAAAAATCATATCTTTGAATAAGCCGTGGGGACAGTTGCTCCCATTAACCTTTTATTTTAGTTTGTATTCAAACGGCCGTCGCAGCAGGTGCAGAAATTTTGTTAGGAAACGGAAGCTCAGTACAAGGTTTCCTCCTGTGCCTGCTTTCTTTATTTTATCATATTATTATTATGCCCTAAAGATTCCTTTGTTTCCTTTAAAAAAAAAAAAAAAAAAAGATGCCTCTGTCTCATCTTCTTCTATTCCTTTTGCTTGAATGTTTCATGAATTATTGTTTTTTAATTTACACCGGTATTTTAGTTATAGAAAAATTATTCATTTATTTTTTCTCACTTTCTCATTATATATAAATATATATTTGAATTCTTGCTTAATCCTTACAAAAAAAAAAAAAAAAAAACTGTGTTCTTCACATTTTGAAAATTTTATTTTTATTTATCTTCATTCTATTTTTTAAAGGGAGAGTCTGTGGTAAAATCTCATTTATATACCCTATCAGTAGATCTCATTTTTAAACCATCCTAATATAATCGAACTGTTGAGATGTTGCTCGTGCATAATAACTATAATGTACCTTAACCCTTATTATTATATAATAAAAATAAAAAAATTGAAATTCAAAAAAAAAAACAAAAACGGGTCTTGTGGCCATCCACCGGTGGCACCCTTAACACCAACGACGACGCACACCCCAAACGCTACTAGATCTGGCTTTGGGTGGGGGGGGGGGGGGGTCATTGGCTGAGGAGAGTCATCTGCGGCCTGGGAGGGAATGAGTAGTGTTTTCTTTTTAATTTATTTTTATATATTATTTTTAAATTTTTTAGTTTATACTAGTATGAGGTAAGGTGCATTATAACTATCATACATAAATAACATGTCAATCATTTGATTACATCTTAAAGGCTTAAAAATGGGTTATACCGATAAGATATATTAAAGGGGTTCTATTGCAGAATTACCCATTAAGAGTGTTTATATAATCCAAAGTCTTTTACTCGGACAAAGCCAATAGTTTAAATATTGAAGTACAAACAATTTCTTTCTAAAAATGGAGTAGTTTTGTATTACAATTTGTGATTTGTGACCGTTTTTGCAAAAGATGTATTTTTCAAATGTTAAAAAGTAACGCAATTAACTTTACCTTAATGCTATACTTAGTAAGAGGGATCGAAAATAGAAATTAAAGAAGAGTAAAATCTCTAGGTGATGGAAATGAGTGAGTTTCCACTTTTCTTCCCAAAATTGGAAAGATTAAAAGTGGTGGGGCCATGGATTTTCAATTTCACTTTCTTCCCAATTTCCTCTCTACGGAACAACCAAGATTTCATTTCACTCTAAAAAATCCCTTCTTTAATTTCTTTCATGTCCTTTTCCAGTCTACCAAACAAAGGCTAAAGTTCTCATTAATGCATCATTTGGGTCGCTAATCTGAATTTTAGGTTTGCTAAACCTATTGAGATTGTAAATCATGCATGTGTTCCGAATTATCTTTTATTTACGCACTTCAGATATGATTATTATCATGACATTTAATCTTATCTATTATCAATTGCTCATTCTCTTCATTTAATTAATAATTAATCAGAAACTCTGAACCGATCTCATTAAGAAATAAGAGACTATAACGTTCAACTGAAAATTGAAATGAAGAAAACAATATGTAGTTGACATATAAGGCCCCACTTATGAGCTTTTATGAATTTTTTTTTCCCCCTAGAATTATAAGCTTGTACGATTGTTTTGATAAGATAAGTCTTAGGTTGACGATTCAATTCGATAAAGTAGAACTGGTGATATACTTACATTTAATAGATAAGTGTTGAACGTCAGCTATCATTTTGAATTCTTTTTAACCTCCTTAATTTAATGTATCTCGTAGTTTTGCATCTTTGTTTAGTCATGTGATTTTTAAAAGTATTTTCTACTAATTGGAATAATACCCTAGCGTATAAAACTTTTTATTATCAATATTTAGTTGAATCAATAATTAGTATTTTCAAGAATCTAATTAACTAATGAACAATTAATTACTTGGTGCCTTCATAAATTAAAGAAAAAAGATTAGTGCGATTGAGGATTAGCTCTACACGCATTAACAAGGATTAAAAATAAAAATAAAAATAAAAATAAAAAAACTCATAGAAATTCCAGAGATGATGCGAGATTAATTTGCAGGAAGATAGAGATGTTTGACAGATTCTACTTTTAGAAAATTTAAAGCCTGCTGGTTCCTAAATGAACCCAATAACTTATCACAAATAGCTTATCTTAAGATAAATTACTTTTTGATCCTTAATCTTTTTATGAAATTACAATTTGATCTCTAACTTTAATATTTCTGAGTAAAAGATCCATATAAACTCTTTTAAATGGGGCAAAATGATCCCTTTTTGTTAATATACGTTAAAAATTTGATTAAAAATTACGTTATTCACATGTGATTTATAATTTAAGAGTAATTAAGAAAAAAATTTACATAATTTAACATACATATATTATACACATGATCAATTCCATCTAATTTTTAATATTTGTTAATAAAAATGATTATTTTACACTCTTTTGAAGAGTTTAAAGATCTTTTAATTAAAAAAAAAAAGATTAAAGACTAAATCACAATTTCATTTAAAAAAAAAAAAAAAAGAAATCAAACAGACAATTTACCCGTGGTCTTATTCACTTATGTTGAGGAGCTGCACCTTTAAATGACATATTATGTAACCATCTTGCGTTAGTACCATGTTGTGGCAGCAGCAACAAAAAGGAGGAAACATCATTAGTGACGTTGGGACCGATGAGACCATGAATGAAGGTAATTAATGTCAAGTCTATATCTATCTTTGTTTTTATCCAACACATTTTGTACTCAATTCATTATTTCATTCATAGTTGTTTGGCTTCTATTTTGTCATGTATCAATTATGGTTTACATATATCTAGCAACACCTTCCCCACATCCCGCCAAAAAAAAAAAAAAAAAAAACCTCTATGGTTGGTCTACTTTGTATCCTAAGTTACGTCTATTTTAAGCTATTTTATTAATTTTAATTAATTAAACTATATAAATAAACTAATTATAAAAGAGCACATGCAATTTTAATGTGATTTTGATAAAAACCTACTCCACGAAGCTTCACTTAGTTGTTATTGAACAATCTATTACTAAATAATAAAGTTAATAATTACCAATTATACTAAACAAATAAAAACTCTCTCTATATTTTCTCACCGTCGTATAGGATCAACTTGAGGGACTAACCTAGCGATTATCAGTTGTCCTGATATATGCTGCTTTTGAAATCCCTTCAATATTGCGAAATTCCTTCTTGCTAATTTTCTCTCAAGATGATTTTTCATTTTGCCCATTCTTAAAATTAATTATGTTTATTTATGTCCCTTCTAAAAGCTATTTTGCAACGGTTTTAAAGTATAAAAACTCATCATAAATTGTTGTAATATATTTTATGATTCATCTATATATATATTTGGTAGTTCTTGAAAACTATAAAGATATTATTTAATGTTATTTAATATTAATTTCTCAAAAAAAAAAAAAAAAAAAAAAGTTTACGCCCTCAATGAAAGAACAAGCTAGCTCCACCACTAGCCACTGCCAAGGACTCATAAACCAGGAATGAGTATGGAGTGGAATTTTCGTCGAATTACTCTAGGGTTGATAATAGAATCTTATTTCTTGTGATAATTGCCTTTTCCTTTTTTCCTAAGTTTTCAAGTCTTCGTATCCTATTTTACTTCTTAAACAAATTCTGAGTTTTAATTCAAATCTTGACATATATTTAGCAATTCAATTGCCTAATTTTATTCAATCATAAATTTTAGAAATTACAGATTTGAACTAGTATCAAAATATGTCAATGCTATAATACGTAATAATTAAGTTGTTGTTTATTCTCCCTCAACATGTATACAATTCAAACATACATTATATCTAGTTGAAACAATAACATTGCTCAAATAATATTTTAAGTTGCACTATTATCATTATTGTGTGCCGAATATAATAATTTGTAACAATCATATGATATTGTGAATCGTCATAGAATAGGAATTGTTAAAAGGGTGTCATCTGGGGATGTCTCAGTGAGTACTTTGGTGATGGCTATCCGACTCATTAAATAAATAAATAAATATATAAAATATATATCAAATTGTTTTATTTTAATGAAAATATCATAAACCAAAGTGCGTAGAATAACGTGAATTTGTTGTGTAGCGTATACATATGCGAAATGCTCTATTATTGTTATAAACTACATCATTAGAGTCGTCTATTTTTTTGGTCTAATCACTAGCACTGAGAGTGAAAAGATTTGACAAAACATTGATTTAAGATTTCTTTTCCCACCGGTGCATTTTGAAATTATCACACAACTATGATTTATTCTTTGTATTTTTAATTTTGATAATTTGCATCATAAATTTACAAATCTATAACAATCTACCCTTGTTGATACTAAAGTTCATTTATTTTTCAATGAAAATTGATTCTTGACTTGACTTGCATATAGATAGTTAATTAAGACTATAAAAAGTCTTTTCTAATCAATGTTAGCATAAATTTATACTTAAAATAAAGTTAATTCAAAATTTTCTATTTCATGGAACTTAATTAAAGATCTTAAGCTCAATAAATTTGGGTTAAATAGAAAAATAAATATTCATTTATGTCATTAATTAACGACTCAAGTATAAATAACATGTCAATTTCCTTCAAAATATTAACATTATATAAATTTATAAACTTAGGGTACAAACTATCAAAATTAAAAGTTTTGGGGTGTAAATTATGACTGCGAGATAAATTCAAGATGTAATTGTGCAAAAAGAGCTTAATTTAATGTCGTCGTCAATTTTAATATATGATGTGATAGGAGTTTGGTTTGATTTACTATTTAGTATGATTATGCTTATCATGTGGTTCCGTGTCGTGCTAAGGTTTTTTACGAACTTAAATTGCCCCAAATTTAAGCGACGAATATATAAAATAATAGCAATATTAATAATAATGGTAAGAGACGTGTTGTGGTGCATTTGGGATACGTGGTTTTGAGTTACTTTGATAGAGAGATTTTCTTGCAAACGGCACCATTTTGTTGGGAAAAATTTGGTTTCCTTCTACTTATCACATTGAAATGTAAAACATCAGTGCTTTGAATAATTACATTATGCTCAATCGTCTCTATCCTCAAAATTCATAAGATTGATTATGCCGGCATGACATCCAAGAGTGTCATATGCAATTTCAGGGCGAAAATGCGCTTTGCCTTTCAAATTGGCCAACGCCAACTGCTCCAACACTATCATCAACCACCTCGGCGTCACCACTATCCGTTTTAGACATACATGAAGAACTCTTCTAACCACTTTTTGTTCCCAATCCTCCACTCTGCGCCAACATCAATCTTATAAACCTCTACTAAGACCCAAGAGGACAAGAGACTATACATAAAACTTGAGTTTGGATGTCCTTACATCTCTCGAAATCGACAGTAGACTGAAGAAAAAGTAAGCGCAACGAAAATAATTGAAATATAGCAAGATTTAAAAATTTTGAAAAACAAAATATCAAATACTAGGTAAATAACGTATTTACAAGAAGTAACTAAATCGTTTATCTGGTGAACATATTATTTACTCTAAATATTTTAAGACATTCTATTTACTTCAATTATTTATGCCAAAATACTATTTTCTTCTTTCCACCAAAAAAAAAAATTTACTCTAAATATTTTAAGACATTCTATTTACTTCAATTATTTATGCAAAAACACTATTTGCTTCTTTCCACAAAAAAAAAAAAAAACCCCTAAATGTCCAAGCTTTGATGTTAACACATTACATATGGCCCCTCTGTCGTGGCTTACAATTGCAAGTCGTCTTCTTTGGTGGGCGATGATCTCCTTCGGAGAAAAAACTCAAATGTGTTTTTTGATTTTTATGTTTTGATTGTTTAGGGTTTATTTTGAATTTTTCAACGAAAAAGGAATTTTATTTTCATTTTTTAGAATTCTTTACATTTTTTAGATTTCTCGATTGTAATATAGGAGATGAATTTGTTTCATATAATATATGAGAATTAGGAAGTACAAAATTTCTAATTTTAGAAAATTTGATATCTTAGGATAACTTAATCGTTTTTGTGTACATGAGATGAATATAGTGCTTTATATTAGTGCATCTTATTTTCATTTCTAGTCCGTAGATCATTTCATATTAATCTTTTCTCTTCTCTTTTATCCTTTTATTTATTTATTTTTATTTTTCAAGATTTGCTCATTTTATTATGTGAAACTGACTATTTCTACAACAATGGAGTTTTTTTTTTAGGACGGAGGGATTCGAACTCTGCACCTTTAAATGAAATCAGATATGATATCACCATTATTAGACTATGTCTGCAACCACATGACAATGGATGTTTTTGATTTGATTGTACAAATAAAAGGGTCTTAAATATTAAAAAAAAAAAAAAAAAAGAATACATGCTGAACTTTTGCCTTTTGATAATATAGGATAAGTGAATTTATTCTATTTAATCTTAGAAAACTTCTAGATTAGTTTACTTGACATGAGATTACAATCTCCTAGATTGAAGGAAACTTCCATCTTGCATGACATATTTTATTGTCAAAATTTAACTGTTGGTTTTTTTCCAAAAAAAAAAAAAAAAAAAAAAATTGTTGATTAATTACTGCGTAAAGACTAAAGAGTACTTTTCACATCCTCGTTCGAGGATACTTCAAGTGGTCCATATATATATATAAACACACACACACACCACAAGTAGTCCACTTTGAGGTGGTGGGGTGGATAACAGTTGCTAACTTGCAACAAGGCAGAACCATAGAATGTAGGGTTATAATTTAACTTATGTACTTATTAAATTATTGTAACATATCCTATATTATTATTATTATTATTATTTTGTTAAATTAATTACGAAAAGACCACCAATATCTGTGGAGTTTGTTCTTAGTAAGTATCAAATAAAGGTTTCCATAGTTTCAAGCAATTAAAAAAAAAAGATCCCGTAACAGAAAAATAATAATAATTTTGTCAAAACAAAATCAAAGTATTGAAGCAATGGAAACAAACCAAGTAAATAATTAAAAATCGAACTAATAATTAAGTTTGTTGAGGAAAAAAAAAAAAGTACGAATGAGATTCAGAAGCTTTAATGGGGCCACTAAATTATAAGAGATAGAATTCCATTATCATAGTTTTGAATTATTTTTGGACCCACCCCTCAAACACTGTGGTCGCATTCGGCAGACGTGCAGATGCATTGTATGCCTTAGCTCAAGTTGCCAAGTTGGTAAAGGATAGTTGCAGACTGCAGTGATGTTAACTTTATTTATGGTCCCCAGCAGCAGCGGAGCCCGCATCTTGTTTTAACGGAAACATATATTAAAAAAATAAAATTTTAGGAGAGGTTTATATATGAATAATCATGAGATTAAAACGAGCAAATTTATAAAATAAAAATTTAAAAGTAAAATTGAAAAAGATAAAATTTCATTGAGGAAGGAAGTCCTCACTCGGTTATGGATGACTCCGCCCGTCTTTAATGGAGACATATAAAAAAGACTAAATTTTTAGGAGAGATTTATATACAGATAATGATAATCAATTTTTAGTGAGAACGAAACGGGCTAAAAAATAAAAAGAAATTCAATGGAAAAAAATATAAGTTTATTAAAGACGAAAGTCCCCACACAGTTATAGGTGGCTCTGCCCCTAATTGTTTCCATGACAGTACATCTGAACATGGCTGTCATGTGAAGAAATAAAAATGGCTGCAATAAGAGAGCGAAAATTTTGGAAACTGGTTGATTAGATCAATTAAAACTTTTAGCGGCGTTAATATATTAGTTGTAACTTCTATTTATTAGGAATGATGTAGATGTATTGTCATAGGTCTCTATCAAAAGACAGGGGAGTAACTTCTAAATCAATATTTTCCGGTGCTTTATGTTGATAAAATTCTATTTATTAGGAATGATGTAGACGTATTGTCATAGGTCAAAGTTTGGTTATCAAAACAATTTGACATGAAGGATTTGAGAAAAGCTAATTCTGTTTTGGGCATTCATCTCTTTATAGATAGAAAGAACAAAATGATAGCTTTATCCCAAACTTTATACATAGGTAGATTCTTGAGAAATAAGCAATGTAAACTTTCAATTATGGAGGCAACCATCTAGGGTTGGAATTACACTTTCTAAGAATGACCGTCCAAAGGCATCAAAGAGAGAGATAGAGTACATGAAGAAATTACCTCATGCTTCAGTTATGGAAAGTCGTATATATGTAATGCTTCGTACAACACCGGATATCTATTATACGATTAGGATAGCAAGTTAATATTAGTCGAATCATGCATCTAACCATTAGATAGAGGTCAAACATATACTCAAGTATCTTAGGAGAATGAAAAATTATATGCAAGTGAACTTTGTAGAGGAACTAACACCTATGGGAACAAGGATTCGAGAAAATTGATTTACAAGTTAGGCAATCAGCCTTAACTCTTGGAAGAGACGTCATTGTGTAGAGGTTTGCCGAGCAAACTTGTATTGCTAACTCTACTATGGAAATCAAGTATATGGCGGCCAGTAAGGCATCTAAGAAAGTGGTTTAGCTTTGCAAGTTCCTTGAAAATCTTGAGGTAATCCCTAGTATGGATAAACCTATGACACTATTTTCTGACAATAATGTGGTCATAGCTAATACAAAGGATTCAAGACACCATAAGACGAGTAAAGATATTGATAGCAAGTATGCTATTATTAGGAGTTTCGTAAAAAATGGTGATGTGGTAATCTCGAAAGTCACGTCATAGGACAACTTTATTGATCCATTTACTAAGACTTTGGTGGCTCGAATCTTTGAAAGGCATATCAAGGGCGAGGAGCATAACATATCATATCTGCACACTTATGGAAAGTTGGAGATTTTGGGATTTCTACCCTAAGACAGAATCCATTGGATTTATTTATGACATTTGTTTCAATAAGAATAATATTTATTTTATTTTGTTAATTGCGTCTTATTGACTTTCATATGTTGATTGCATACAACCAAACTAAATGTCCTATATTATTATTTATTAAAATCTTGAATGGTACATATAGGGGAAATATATTTAAGAGGATACAACTGCAAGGGAATAGTTTAAATTCATCGCCACAGTCCTGTTAAATGTCGATAGAAAACTTTACTCTTTTTTATAATTTTAAATAAGATTGTAGTGATATATACTTTCAATTAGGGAGATGACTTATGTTGGCTCTCGGAGTAGGGTTTCCAAGGCATATACATGATAAGTTCTAGTGGCGCATATACATTGGATTGGATTTTGAGTGTAATTCATTTGTTTAATAAATCCGTTTAATTGAATCAGTTCATTTTAATAATCATTTTTGTAATCGATCTTAATCCTAAAATAAATACGCAACTCCATATCTATGACTTATGTCTTTTGATTTATTAAGGGTGAAAGCATAATGATAGAAGGTTAACATACTTTATGTTGGAGGTATGACCTATAAATGATAAGATCATTATTTATAAATGTGGAATCTATAATTTTTCTAAGAAGATTCAATGCTGTCCTCTTAAATATATTATTTGGGATTTAGAAAAACATGAGTGATCTCGATTATTTGGTTATTTGCTGACCATATGATATTCTATTTACATGGATTTATAAATAGGATTTTTTTTCCCACAGTAAAATAATCGAACATGAAGATAAGATGATCACAAGATGAAACAGAACTTTTTATTAAGTCAATTGGGATAACTTATAGGTATATTTCATATAATAATGTACCGCGGACAAAAGAGTATTGGTCTTTTGTAATACCTTATATGACAGAGTGCAGCTTCAGAATTTTAATGGAGTAATACTAAATTAATAGTTGAGTGGATAAATTAATTTATCTATAATTATTTAAATTTGTATTAACTATATCCATCAGATTTCTTTACTAGCTCACAAATTGTCTTTAATTGAATTGGGATGATTCCTATACAACTGGTAGTATATAAATCTACCATCTAAGGTGAACTTGAGCACATGCCATATTCTCTGAGAGAAACTAAGACTTTGTTTAGTGTTTAAGTTTAACTCCAATTAAACTATATTTTTTCATCTTAATTTTATATTTTTATAAAGATTAACAAAATTTATAATTAATTTTTGAAAAGCTAATCGACTCCAACTTAAAAATTTTATCTTCAATCGACGAACCAAACGCAAATTAAATATATGAAAATCACTGAACAGAATGGTCAGATCAACCAGATGTTCTTGTCCGGTCAACCGGGGTGATTCTTGTCTCTGGAATAGCACACAAGTGTTGTTGGTCAACCAGAAAACACGTGTGTGGTTGACCGTGCATGCATAGTAATGTGTGCCATATTACAAATTTATGAATTAAATAGTGTTCTGAATAAATAATATATCACCGTTTATTTTAATTAGAAAATTGCTAAAAATGATATTATTTATTTAAAAAAGAAAATACGTTAATCAAGCTTATTTGAAATAAAGTGGATGGCAATCGCAGGGATTTCCTTCAACGGGCACAAACGTTTCTGAAAACATGCAATTAAAGCAGTTTTTCAGAGCATTCGTGTTGTAGGCCATTTTGATGTAAACTAGCATTTTCATTTCCTGTTGTTTTTCTTCAAATTGCTAAACAAAGAGAAAAAAAAGAGCTAGATTTAGCGACGAACCCTATCTCGTTCAAGCAATAAAAAAATTTCTTTGCACTCGAATTGCAAAGAAAGAAAGCAATTGGACTCTGTACTCTTCATTCTCTTGTTTTCATCTCTCGCACAAACCCAGAAAAGTGGAACCAAGATTAAAGTTCGTGACTGAAGAAATATGAATGCAGCATTACAAAAATTGGTTCCAGTATCAAAATTTTAAGGTTCTTGTATTCTGTTAAAGACGGATTCAAGGTTTGCTCACCAAATTTTTTCGTCTTTATACCGTTCCAAATAATGAACGGGTGTGTGCAAAGACAGAATGGCATCCAATTCACTCTCCGGTGCCGTGTGCAACCAAGCATGATTCCTTGCTCTATGCAGTTTTCTGCTTCTTTTCGGGTTCACAGGAACGGAGAGATGTAATGGTATCTGAGATAAGGGGTGCAGCCTACATATCCTTCCATTTGAGCGGTTCTTTGCTTGCAGTTGGGGAGTTTGGCTTTTGGTGAACAACTTTCCCTGGGTACCAAACACCGCAGGAAAACTAACTGAATCTGGTCTCTGCGGAAAGTCACCAGGGCATTCGGTGTACAGGGGAGGAGTTGACTTAACAGTTGATCTACTCTTCTTCCATGACAAAAATGATTGGTGTAACAAAGATGGAACCTGCCAAAAGAGATTTAATTCAATCGACACTAGGAGACTTGGAACGAGAAAAGAACAGAAATGACTGCATTTGATCATGGAATTTTTTTATATAACTCACTCCGGAGACGAGGCTACTAGTAGCAAAGGATAATGACGATGTTGAAAATGGAGATGGCTGGATTTGCTTCCCTTTTGGTCATTCTTACTTGGATTCTTATTTGTATTATTACTAGCAGAACCAAAACTTGATGGAGCGTCGTCATCATCATCATCAAAGTCATCGCCATCGCCATCGTCATCATCTTCCTCTCCATCTGCTTCTTCTTTGCCTTCCAACTCTTCAACTGAAACTTTCTCGTCTTCTTTAGCCAATGGCACAGTATCTTCCGTCTCCTCTACACCCATTTCCACCTTCTTTTCCTCTTCTTTTTCCCTCGTTTTCAACTCTTCATCCATGTCCTCAATCGTCTCTTCAAGATTTATCTCAGCCTCTATCAGGTCGAGTTCTTTCTCGATCAGCTTCATCCTCAACTCGCTAGCCTGTTTCTGCTCTTCAGTCCATCTCTCTAGTTTATCTAAAACTGGCTTGTATGCTTTTTCAACAGCTGATACAAAACGCTTCAAAATACCCTCCTTCTTCGTGCCAGTATCTCGTCCATAAAACTCATCAAAGCCAAGGGGTAGGTATTCGATCTTTTCAGGATCCTCAACATTCCTATCTTCCGGCTGCCAAAACAAACGAATTCCATGTTCTGCATCCTCTTTATAATTGATAAGACGCCCAGTTGGTGTATGCAGGATTAGGGGATCTTCAGTTTCAACAGGCTTTGATGGATCATCAGGATCAGTCTCTGGTTCTTTGCCAACGAGAACAAATTCCGGAGTATCATCTGATGAAGGAAATGAAATATGGATCAGACAAGCTGTCGTTTCTTACTTTAAACTCATTTCCTTTTTTTTCATTTTTTTCATACAAACAAAGGAAATGTGTGATAAAGACTTAGATAACCATCCGTTGGTTTCTAAGTCGATCAGTACAGCCGAGATTGTAGAAATGAGAAAACAAATACCTTTCGACCACCAGTACTCGAGCTCCGCAGGCATAGGTAATCTTAAGGGAGCTTTATAAAAGGAGTTCAACCACACTTTCCCTTTCCTTGTCGACCTCATGCACGTATGTTTTCCAATAATCAGGGACCTGCCAAGGAAATATGTTCGCTCTCAGTTTAAATCCAACCATCATGCTTACTGCATTCTCAGTTTCTTGAATTAATAACCAAAAAGAAAAAATAGTTTGTCACTGAATGGGGAACTTACTTCACAGAATTGGTTTATAAAGCCTGGCGCCATCCAAACATCTTCTTCCTCATAGAAATAGGGATGTTGGGGATCACTATATGGGCCTCTCTCTTCCCGAACCACTGCAAGGTAGACAAAAGACCAATACATGAACAATAAAAGGTGATAGAATCTATAAAATTCTACAAACCAAATCGGTATGAAGTGTAGTGAAGGAGCAATACTATCACATAATCGCATGACCACTAAATATGTTATTTACACAACATACAGAGAAACGGTTACACAAGAAATAAACGTGTTATTAGTCAGGACCAAAAACAGAAGGGCAAGAACCTGCAATCCAGGGCATGAGAAGAGAAATTTGCTGAACTACGTAAACCAAAGAACGCACTAACTCCTGAAAAAATATTTGTAGCTATTTATAATAATTTGGTCCATCATGCATACCCACCTAAATCTAAAAATTGACACTCAACCATACACGACTCAGATTACTATTCACTGCGTGCCATTTTTCTTCCTGTTTCGTACTACCCAATTGCCAGATAAAAGCCATAATACATGGCATTAAGGTGATGGTACTTTGCTTAATATTTCTTGTCAAGAAAATAATTCAAAAATTCAAACAACGTACTTCCGTCAGGCTTGTTTATGAACATCCGAGCCTTAGCAGCAGCTACTTCTGCGATACCTGCATGCACCTGAGAAAGGGCCAGCATTTTTAGATTTAGATTTAGTAGCAGCTCCAAAAGAGCTTATTTTTAAAATTTTAACCGACTGTCCACCATTGTGGAGATAAATCAAAGAATCACAATTGAACAAATACCGCCGATATATCTGCATCACAACCATAATCATCCTCCAATAGTTCCCCAAAGTAGAACCTACCCTGGAAGCATAATGAAAATACTTGTCTTAGTTAAAAAGATTGCGGGGGGAAAAAAAGAAAGAAAGAGAGACACGGATGACTAAATGGGATATAGCAATCGATTTAGAGCAGTCGATATAAAGCCTAGTTTGCATCCTCCGCGGGATAGTATCCAACAGATTACAGTTGTCTGGTTTAATCAAATTTCTACTCTATGTAAGAATTTATATACCTGCAGACATACAAATCTTATACTAACAAATCCACTTATTCATCAAGTTCACAATTTTCAGAGCACAAAGAATGATGTGTCCTCAGCAAATGAAAAAGTAAACCCAATTAACTAAGTGTTAACATGATTTCAAATTATCCTAAAATAAAGGTCTTTACATATTTATTTACTGATAGAAAGAATTAAATGAATAAAAAAAAAATTTGGTGGCATCCTTAATGGATTTTAGCACACTGTGATTATTAATGCAGAATGCAAAATATATATAAATTTAAGGTGGTCCAAATTTAAGTCTTGTGGGAAATGCACATACGAAGATAGTACGCTCATTGATTTCATATACACCACATCCATGCATCCTGCCATGCTTCCACTGACCAGCATATCGGTACCGACCTTTCTCACTGACAAAGAAACCAATTATCAATGAGATTCCCTCGGACACAATGAATTTTATGAACTTTATGGAAGGCATTTTAATAGAAAGAGTAATCACAAATTTACAAACTTCCAATGTCATATTTAGCCTATTTTACGATTCAGTTAAAAAATAACTTCGGTAAAAGCAACAGCAGTTTAAAAATCTAGCTTACGGCTTCTTCCCAAATTGTCTAATCCACTCATCATTCTCATAGAAAGGTATTTCATAATTTCCATCCGCCAAAAGAATGCTGTCTTCAATATCCATCTCCAGCCATTCCCTATCTTCTGGGGTCATGTAGTCTCTCGATATTATTTTCCCTTCGGCACGCATTTGTGCTTCAAGCCTAAAGAGAGGATTACAAAATTATCTATTGATTAATCTCCCAAGAAAAGACTTTGAAGGTACCAACTGCTGAGAACTTTCGAGAATATACACAAGGCATTAGGGATTAGAAACATACTCGGAACCTGGCACAGGTTCTATATCAGGTATATCGACTTCACAACACTCCGTGACCCTCCATGTTATTTTGAAGCCATTCACCTTCATACCTACCCAAAAGTACGTAGGCAGCCAGTAAGAAGTAAATGAGTATACATAGTCAAAAATATACATAGTAATTAATACGAAACTGAAATTGACAAACCTGACCAGCCCCCTTCACCAACATAAACGCCTTTTCCATGAGCCAAATCATCCCAAACAGTGCCCTCATACCTTGCACAGAGAGGGGGGGGGGGGGGGTAAAAAAAATATATATATAATATATATCAAGTCAAAAAAGCACTACTGAACCAAAACTACACCATTCAAGAGAAGCAACACGAGACGAGAAAATGACACCTTGTTCAATAGCTACAAGTTCGAGTAGAAAGAAATACTATCAAGCTGTCAACTATTTTATCATTAGGAGGGGGGGGGGGGGGGGGGGGGGGGGGGGGGGGGGGGGGGGGGGGGGGGGGGGTGGGGGGGGGGGGGGGGGGGGGGGGGGGGGGGGGGGGGGGGGGGGGGGGGGGGGGGGGGAGGGGGGCGCGAGAAAAAGAACCACCAAGGAACCAAAAATTATAGGACTCACCAAACAGAAATGATGAAATTACCACTCATTGATTCTGATAATCATAACTACTAGTTACGTTCTAGCATAAGAAACTACTAATGAGTTGGCTTCAAGTTCATAAAACAAACACTGGTACATTTTAAGAATCCAAAGAATTTGAGAAAGATACTATAACAAACATAATCACAATTCCAGGGAAAAATGAAAAGAAACAATAACCATTGCTGGATCAAAACTTCACCAGTCAAACAAACAGAAAGTGAAACAACAAAACAACCCCTTTGTGCTTTAAACTTGATAACTGTGAAGAAAGTTCTCGGGAGAGCATATGGTTACCCACTGCCATCTATCTAGTAAAAAGGAGATAGACGGTACGATACAAAAACCATGCTTTTCATCAAGAACAGACCTAAAAAGAAATAGTTATAGAAACTTTTTAATACAAGACCAACCATCTAACAACAGCAAAATCGTTACTAGAAACCGAAATCTCTAACAGAATCCCAAGGAGATAATATATATATATATATATATATATATTACTACTGTATGTTAATAAAACCACACAAGTCAAACAAACAGGACGCAAGACACCAAAATAACTGAACCTACTAAGTAACTCCTAGAAAAATCGTAGGTGTTCGGTAGTGTTTTTGAAAATGTTTCCGCACAAAAAAAAAAAAAAACATTTTCAAAATTGCGTTTGGTTAACAAATGCTTTGAAAATGGAAACAAAAAAAAAATGGCGAGAATGGTTTTTGTGAAGAAAATGAAAAATGCTTGAAAATTGTTTTCTCATTTCCATATTCATTTTTCAAGGCTATATAACTTTCACATGTTTCAAAACATACACAAAGACAATTTCACCTTTTTTTCTTATACTCAAACCAATCTCTCTAAAAACAAAACCAAAACAATTTCAGAAACAATCTTCATTTAGGATCATTTACTTTACATACCCCAAAAAACCATTTCCAAACCCTACCAAACAAAACCAAAAATATCCTATTTATCTCATTATGTTCTTTAAATATATATATATATATATGGATCCAATCACTATACAAAAAATACATAACTTTTACTTTCATCTTCTTCTACTGACTAGAAGAGAAGTTAATGTAATGCCAAAGCGGCCCAAGTACTTGTAGGAAAAAATTAGTGCTCACGAACCAAACCAAACTAAGCATTCGTTTGTATGAACTATAGCATTTGAGTGTGGTACGGATTTCTAAAAGGTGTATATTCGATATGAATTGCTGTGAAATAGTGAAACATTC
Source organism: Ficus erecta (assembly GCA_008635985.1). NCBI lineage: Eukaryota > Viridiplantae > Streptophyta > Magnoliopsida > Rosales > Moraceae > Ficus > Ficus erecta. Next base: position 2,181,249 of record BKCH01000014.1, read on the forward strand.
AAATGCTTGCACTCCAATAGTTGTGTAACCAAACACACATTGCATTCCAATGGAATAATGAACTACTCTAGTAGTTCATCCAAACGAACGCTAAACCAAATGAAAGCTAAACCTTTGAAAAGAAAACTAGACAATTACAGTAAGGTTTGGGGGGAAAATTGGCATAACTTAATACATGTTTCAAATCATACACAAACACAATTTGCCTTTTTCCTACACTCGAACCAGTCTCTCTAAAAGACAACCAAACACAATTTCAGAAACAATATCAGCATCATTTATGTACAAGTTGAACGAACATTCAAATGCAATAGTTCAGCCAAACGACTGAAAATGCAACCAAACATAATTTCAAAAACAATATCAGCACCATTTATTTACAAGTCCTACGAACATTCAAATGAAATAGTTCATCCAAAACGAATGCTTAGTACTTACGAACTACCGTCGGGGAAAATGTAGCTGACCCAGGTGAGAAACTCCTCAATCCGATCCAACTCCTCAATGACAGACTTGGGGTTGGAGATATCATGATGGTTGTCGGGAATGACCGGATAAGGCTTCCGATAAGGAACATAAAACGGCGCAATGGGGGGGTCCCGGCCGGCGGCAATCTCCTTCCTAACAATGTCCCAATCGTCCTCGTCGGCCCAGGCAGGGTCCCAGCCGGGCTTGGTCATCTCCAATGGAGCATCCGCCCAGAGCTCCCTCAGATCCTCCTCCTTCCAATTCTCCCGGTCCTCGGGGAAATCGAAGAGGTCCTCATGGTTCACGTAGTTCCTCTCCTCCTCCTCCATCATCCTCCTCAGCCTCTTGCTCCCCAGAGCCTGGTTGAACAGCCTCACGTTCGTCTCCGGCGAATTGTCCAGCTCGTCTACTTCTTCTCCCGGTCGGACGTAGGCCACGGGCTCATCCGGCTTAACCGTCTTCTCTTGCTCCGTTTCCGGCTCGGAGTCCGATGAGTCGGACTCGTCGGGAAGAGGAGAATTCTTCTTCTTCTTCTTCTTCTTCTTCATTTCTTTAGATGTGTTGGGCTCTGTGGAAACTTCGCTTGCCATTGTTTTCTGGGTTTTCTGAGTTAACAAGAAAGATGATGATGAGATGAAAGAGAAGAGGATAAGGTAAAGAAGTGAAGAGAAAAACAAATGAGGAGTTTTGCGGAAGAACTAGCTAAGAAGTGAGACTAATGAGAGGGTTTTTGTTTGGGAGGGAGGAAGATATTTGGCTTTTTTGCATCCCACACATGAATTTATCACATAATTATAATTTGTATCCTAAATTTTTAATTTTAATAATTTACACCATAATCTTACAAATCTATGACAATTTATACCATAAATGATGATGTTGATTTTTCTTTTTAAAAGAAATTAATATATAATTTGTACACGAATTATTAACTCATAACATGAATGGCAATTTTTTTTTTTTTAACCTAAATGTATTGAGGTTAAGATCTTTAATTAAGTTTTATTAAAATAATAAATTAAAAATTAACTTTGTTTTCTATATAAATTTAGGTTAACATTGATTAAGAACAGTGATAGATGCTATTAAAGGGATAGATTGCTGCCATAATTATATGTTCCAAGTATAAATTATCAAAAATTAAAAATTCAAAGTGTAAATTATGACTTTGTGATAAGTTCATGATGCACCTATGCTAAAAAGATCGAAAGACTCATGGATAGAATAGGAGAGAGGAAGGAGAGGATAAAAATATAAAAGGACCGTAACTATCTCAAAGTTGTTTAGTATGACAGAATTGCAATACCGGCTCTGTTCATAAGGCCACTTAGACAATTACTAAGACCCCATATTGAGCCAAGGACTCCAATTGGAATTTTCTTTTATATGTTTATCATTTTAGCACATCAATTAATTCTTTCTTAGTTCATGCTTAACTAATTAAGGTTTTATTGAAAAAGAAAAAAGAAAAAAAAACAAATAATAGGATTTTTGCAAAACACAACAAACACTTGGAAGTAAGAGTAATGGTAATCTAATTTGTAGATGTTACCATATTAAAATTTTATACAAACATATATTTTCTTTAATATTTATCTAACTGCTCATAAGTTTTAATGGTTATACTTTATTATTATTATTATTTTTTACTCTCTCTCTTTTTGTTTAAGGAACAAGAAAACTTTAATTAATTGTTTAAAAAGGTCCCTTAGAACTTTTGTTTAGGCTCCAAATGATTTGACCCGGCCCGATGATAGGAAAGAAAGATATTGGTTGTCCATTCTTTTTGTCCAATTCATTTTTTTGTTTGGTATAAGTTGGGGGGAAAAAAAAAAAGGATTGAACGAGTCACTTTTATTGTGAAAGTACCAAATGATCTTTTGTTAACTTGTATTGATATTAGTTGGTATTATAGATATTGCATACATTTCCTAGTTTTAATTATTATAATAATTATCTAATCAAATAAACGAATTACATATGTATATGCAATAGAAAAATAAATTGAAATGACCATATAATAGTCAATCAGTGATTGACTTTCAATAAAATTAATGGATTTATAATTAAATAGTATTTTTTTTAAAAGAAATTTTTTAAAAAAAGGTCGAAAATTTTAAAAATAGTTAAAAAATCTTTTTTTAAATGGTTAATCAATTTTCTTAATTATATGATCAATCAGTAATTGACCACATAATAGTCAATCAGTAATTGACCTTCACTGATTAACTTTAACATAAATCACCCCAATTTTTATAGTCAATCACCACTTTTTATAGTCAATTAGACCAAATGTAAAAAAAAATGACAAACGACCATTTTCCTAAATAAATAATAAAAAAGTTAGGTTATCTATTAAATTAAGTGATTAAAAAAGATCACCCACCTTAATTTTTCTTAAAAGTAATCATGAGATAGAAATAAATATCTTTAAAGAAAAAAATAAATAGAAAAGAAGTATATTATTAGATTTTTTCTTTTTGCTGAATTATAATATTAGATTAAAAAGGACATTTATAAACACATAAATTCGAGTAAGAATTATCTAAAGAAAATAAAAAGGGTTAATTTCACTTTTAGCACCTACGGGGAAAAGATTATTAAAATCAGCATCACTTTTTCATCCATTCATTTCTAGCACCGCCACGTTATCAAAGCCTATGATATGTGGGGCCCTGCTGCACAAAATGTATGTCAAATTACTGGTTATCCTCATCTCCCTCGCATGGCCCAAAATAATGTTGCCAAACCAGCATCTACAGTATTTTAGAGAGAGAAAATGAAATCTAGAGGGAGAAATAGTTGCAATCGGTTGGAACGCTCGGAAACCGTACGGAACCACCATGAAAGGCATCTATAAACAGCTTCGGGATATAGAAGGCCACCTACTATTAATAGTTTTAAAAAACCGACACCAGAGATCGAAAGAATGGTGGCCGATGAAGGGTTGAGGGGAAATCGAAGTTAAGGAATCAAAGAAGTCGAAAGTTAAAAAAATTTCTTTTTCGTTTCAATGTTTAAAAAGTTTGCGTTTGACGCTTTGTTTCCAAAGGGAAAAAAAATTTCATTATGAAATGAATTTGTTTAACAGTTGGTCTTCTTACAGGATCAGTCATTTTCATAATGACCGCCTGGTAATTTTCGTTGTGACCCCTGTAACTGTTAAATTTTAGCATATAATTTTGGTCACAACGATATTGACCAGATGGTCATTATAAAAATGACCAGTTTTTGGTTAGACATCCTTCTACAGGATCGATCATTTTCATAATGACCCCATGGTCATTATCGTTGTGACCCCTGTAAATGGTCAATACGGTGACGTATTGGTCAAAGTGTTAGACTATCGGTCATAACAGTTATGACCGTCTGGTCATAACGTTATGACCGATAGTGTTAGACCAGCGGTCATAACTGTTATGATCTATATGTTAGACCAGCGGTCATAACTGTTATGACCTATGTATCTGACCCAGAGGTCATAATGGTTATGACCGATAGTATAACCCACAGCGGTCATAACGGTTATGATCAGGCGGTCATAACTGTTATGACCTATGTATCTGGCCTAGAGGTCATAACGGTTATGACCGATAGTATAACACAGAGGTCATAACGGTTATGACCACCTGATCATAACCGTTATGACCGCTAGTCTAAAATCCCCCTAAAAAATGTTAGCTAACTTAATTTTTATTTTTTATAATAAAAGCGAAATTGGTCACTGCGTATTATATCAATCTATTGTACTATAAAATACACTATGTACTTATCATAAAGAATGTCAATGTTTAATGTGAAGTGTGATAAATTGTGCTAAATTGTTATACAACATTATTATAAAAGTAAAGTAAAATGACCCAACACATTCATCACATTTATGAACCGGGTGTTATGAACTCTGTATCTGGCCTTGTTGTTGGACGTTTTCGTAAGGGTACTGAGTTGGTACATGTTTGACGGTTGTGTCCATAACCATTACATCTACCACACCGATTAGGCTCATGTTCTTCACCTTGGGACGGAATCCTATGAACCCGTGGCCTTCCAGGCCCACGCTTTGTAGTGGGAGGATTAACAATTTGCAATCTTACTTCTTCAGATACGTCCCAGCCCTCGGCGCTGCCAATAGGGTGGACTACATGTGCATAGCAAGCATACAGATAGTCTTTCGTGTAGTAATTAGAGCAATAATTATAAGAATCAATTCGACGGTGGTTACAGACGGCCATTGCATGAGGGCAAGGAATTTGATCGACCTGAAATCGTCTGCAGGTATATGTTCTTTCGCTCATATCGACAATCCATATTTGGGCAGCATTGTTGGTGACGGCGTACTCAAACTGATCAGCTAGCCGAGGCTGTAACAAAGGGAATTTTAAGACATTAGTTTAAGCGATCGCATTAAGGCGAAGCCAAAATTTAATTTTTAATGCCTACGGCCTGATGTGGTCGTTATCACATACCGTTACTGTTAGGCCTAAAGAGAAGTTTGTGCGAATCAATTTCTCTGTCTTTGGGGCCAGTTTAGATGTTATTTAAGGGTCTCTTCACGTTTCTCGACAACCATCTTGTAGTTGTCCCCTAAGCCATTCTACCAAGAATCCAACTAGCATTAACCTGGCTTTCCGATCCACATTGTTTAATGACTCTGTAATGTTGGTTGTCATGATTGCATACCTCCGACCGTTGAAGTATGCTCGCGACCACTTTATAGGATCGGCCTGAAGAAGATATCGATGCATGTCGGGGTTATGACCACGGATGGATTCCATATGACGATGGTACTCACTTAAAAGATACGATCTCGAGACACCATCAAAATAGGTCTTCAAAGGGCCTTTGAAATCTTTGTACCTAGTCTTCAAGTTTACAGCCAAGTGTTGGACGCATATCCCGAATGCAGCATCTGGATACACAAGGTTGGCTGCATATTCGATACCCTTATGCCTATCGACCATAATAGCAAGAGACTATCGCGTGCCGATTGAATCCCTTAGCTTCTCGAAAAACCATTTCCATGATTCATTGCTTTCCGACGGAATGATACCAAATGCAAGGGGAAATATAGAGTCATTTGTGTCGTATCCGCAGGCTGCAAGCAACATTCCTTCAAACCTGGCCTTTAGTGCTGATCCATCAACTACAATTACTGGACGACAATAAGGCCAGCCATGCTTCGAAGCAGCTAAGCACATGTACAAGTATTTGAAACAATTTTCTGAGTCTGTCTCAATGTGAATGTCGGATGCAGGATTTTTCCGCTTAACCATTTCAGCCCACGTTGGCAGAACTGTAATTATTAAATTATCAATACCATGTCGTAAGTATAATAGTTATAAGGCTAGTCATGAACATATAACCAGATAAGAGAAATTACCTTTGTATGACTTAGTATCATCTCCCCTCAGGCTTGTCAGTGCAGCTTCCTTCCCCTCGCCATGCTCTAAGATAGTTGAAAGACACTCCAAATTCGGCCTGCATGTCTCGCATTATTTCAGATGATCTATATAAGGTATTGGTCGGATCCAAGTATTTTGCCTTAACACACTCCCTAATCATCCAACTCTTCGCTTGACGATGATGCCCTTGAACGATTTCAATTGAACAAGTATGGACGTCGTCGAAACCTCTTCATAACAAACAGTTCACTACCTTTCATCCTAGTCGCACGCAATTGCCATGGACATCCCTCATTATCTATACATATCACGTGTAATAAAGTAGAGTTCAACCTCTTCACCTTGAATTAGTAGTGTTTACTCATGACATCGTGATGAAGATGGTATTGCAGTAACTTTTTGTTATCAAAAATACAGTTTATGCGTAGTGTGATAGGTGTATAATCAGCAACAATGACTCCATCGGATATGCTGTCACTACTTGATACTTTGTCATATTGAGATCCAGTATTATTGACAATAGAATGGCCTCCAATGCTTGCTGCGATACTCTCCTCGTTTGAACGATGAGCATCATCCGAAACATTCAATTTCCCGGCATTACAATCATCATGGGCCGTGCCTAAGTCATTGTTCAATATTTGATGTTGCTTTTCAATTCCATATTCAGTGTGCAAATCCAGACCTACTGTAGGAGAAGTAATATGAGGAGGAGGTGGAGGAGGGAGGATCATATTACTGTCATTTACATGTTGCATGACTTCATTACTCTGTCCCCCCCTCCCTAGAACGTTGAATGTCTATGTGGTTGTTTGCCCCTACCTCTGGTGGCATGGCTTTCGCCGCAGACTCATCCAATACATCGATTGTAACTGGAAATTTGCTAAGCACATGAACATCCTTCTTCTTTAGTTGTATGTAAATTTAACGTCAGTATCACACTGTATCCTCACAAGAGGCAATCCAGGTTCAACACCGTATCTCATGACTATATTCTTGTCTGGGCCCCTAATTCTAATCACACTTCTCACCAACTCAAGACCAACATATGTTGAGTTTTCGGGCATCAATATTCCCTTCATTTCGCCACCAACATATCTCAATGTGCCGTCCTAATAATAATTTGCGTTACAAAGGAAGGAAAGATTATGTTATAGCGTGTTGAATTATATCTCAAAACTGGTCACAATGATAATGTCCGGATGGTATATGCTACAGGAGACCGAATAACAAGCACCATTATATCTCAAAACTGATCACAGAGATTTAGTTTCTACAATATATTTCAAAACACACACCCATTAAATCATAAATTAACAAATAAAACCAAATAACAAGCACCATTACCTCAGATTGGCTGATTGGAAGTGTGAAGATCTCTATTCAAATGGAGTAGAAGAAGATCAGGCAGATTCGGCCGATAACTGTGACGAGGATGGTCAGGGTCAGTTTTAACAGAGTGCACAAAGATGTGTTCATATTTGTTAGACTTAGAGTGAGTTTCGATCAGTGGGTAATGGTGCAGAGAGGAATCGTGAGGCTTCACTGAGAGAAAAACGACGAAAAGAGGAAAGGCAAAGTTTTCAAAATTTAGGGTACTGTATATAATGTCGGGATTGAAATGGGCGGGAGAGCTCTCGAAACATTTTGTTAGGGTTTGAGCAATACGTCACCGTATTGACCAATGACTATCGGTCATAACGAAATTGACCAGGCGGTCATAACTGTTATGACCGCTGGTCTAACACAGAGGTCATAACAGTTATGACCAAACGGTCATAACTGTTATGACCGCTGGTCTAACACTATCAGTCATAACAGTTATGATCAGAACGGTCATAACTGTTATGACCGATAGTCTAACACTTTGACCAATACGTCACCGTATTGACCATTTACAGGGTTACAACGATAATGACCATAGGGTCATTATGAAAATGACCGATCCTGTAGAAGGATGTCTGACAAAAAACTGGTCATTTTTATAATGACCACTTGGTCAATATCGTTGTGACCAAAATTATATGCTAAAATTTAACAGTTACCATGGTCACAACGAAAATTATCAGGCGGTCATTATGAAAATGACCGATCCTGTAAGAAGACCAACTGTTAAACAAATTCATTTTCATAATGAATTTTTTTTCCCCTTTGGAAACAAAGCGTTAAACGCAAACTTTTTAAACATTGAAACGAAAAAGAAATTTTTTTTAACTTTCGACTTCTTTGATTCCTTAACTTCGATTTCCCTTCAACCTTTCATCGGCCACCATTCTCTCGATCTCTGGTGCCGGTTTTTTAAACTATTATAAGTAGGTGGCCTTCTATATCCCGAAGTTGTTTATAGATGCCTTTCGTGGTGGTTCCGTACGGTTTCCGAGCGGTTCTGGCCGATTACAACTATTTCTCCCTCTAGATTTCATTTTCTCTCTCTAAAATACTGTAGATGCTGGTTTGGCACATTATTTTGGGCCATGCGAGGGAGATGAGGATAAACCAGTAATTTGACATACATTTAGTGCAGCAGGGCCCCACATATCATAGGTTTGATGACGTGGCGGTGCTAGAAATGAATAGATGAAAAAGTGATGCTGATTTTAATAATCTTTTCCCTACAGGTGCTAAAAGTGAAATTAAACCCAAATAAAAAAGGTAACACCATAAACTACTAACAAGATGACATCCTTCCTTTTCTTTACGTCCAAGAATGGAGGGATAAAAAATTGGTGGGTTCAAAGTTTGCTAACCCCTAGCCCATCCATTCCCTTGCACAATCCTCACTACCAAAAAATTGATTGGTCTCTTTTCTATGTAATTTGTCAAGCTCTCGCAAATATGTAACTACTTAATAGTTTTCTTAAAATTATATAAACCTATCTATACATGTTTGACCAAGTTGCAAAAATACCATGAAAATCATATTCGATTCGGGTCACGAAAATCATGCCTTACCCAAGTCACAAAAACCGTTTCAATTTAACTGTGGTCACGAAATCATGCTCGACCTTGGTCATGAAAATCGTGTCAGACTACGATCACAAAAATGTAATTAAATCGTACCTGACCCCAATCACGAAAACGTCATGAAATTTATACCCATTTTTTGGACATGAAAATGGTAATCGACCCTGGTCATGACAACTTCACGAAAATCATACTTGTATCTGGAGATGAAAATCATGCCTGATTGATCATGAAATTTGTACTCGACCCCTATCACGAAAATATCACAAAAATCGTACCCAACCCTAGTTAAGAAAATTGAGTCGAACTCTAAGTCACGAAAATCGTACCCGTATCTGGATACAAAACCCGTTCCGAAAATCATACTCGATCCCAATCACAAAAACACCATGAAAATCATACCTGAACCTATTTCGAAAATTGTGCCCGATCGCGGTCACCCAAATGTCACGAAAATCGTACCCGACCCCGGTCACGAAAATCGTACTCGGCCTCAGTCACCAAAATGTCATGAAAATCATAAATATAATAACATAAATTTGATTCCTACAATTAAAAAAAAAATTGTCCTTTGTTGCGCCAACCTGCTCTATTTTTCCAACATTATGGACTTCACTTCATTTATCACAAGGCCATGATTTCTCTTCCTCAAGAATAGGCCAAGAATATACCTTCAACAATGTCAAGCTTCGACTTCAGCAAGAAGGAAGTAGAGGAGGGAGAGGGAAGCTTTATGTAGAAGGAAAGGAAATTAAGTAATTTTTAAACAGAACCTTCATTGTGTTTGAAACCAAAATGGGCGGCCAAGATTGTTTTCATCTCAACAACTGAGATCTTCCCTCATACGTACATCATTCCACTGCTGCAAGAAACACACTTTGGGAGACGTGCTCTAGCACCTGTCACGTCAGGTTTGGTGCCTAAGCCTCCGTTTAGTTCGTCAGTTAGAGTTGAAATTTTTAAATTGAAGTTGATTGACTTTTTAAAAATTAGTTATAATTTTATTGATTTTTCAGAAAAAAAATAAAATCGAATTGAGAAATTTGAGTTCTAATTAAAAACACCAAACAAATCATAACCTTCTAAACACAACAACTCGCCACATGGAGGAGACACGGCCATTCCGGGCAGCATACAAGTCGAACAATGACTCTTCGACCATTTGAACAATAACTTTTTTTTTATTTAATAATTTCCTCATTAATTTAAGTCATAAATATATTTCCTATATCTTTTACAAGAAATTATTCAATAAAATCAAATATATCATAATATTGTATTTATGTGATACATCTATTTAATAAATTATTAATATTTAAGTGATCTTTTAATAACTACTATTATAACTTAAATAATATAAATTTATTAGATAGATGTATCATGTAAAGATGATGATGTGAGACGTGTGATTTAATGAAAAATTCCTTTATATATAATTATATGAATAAAATCGCTTAAAAATATTCCATTACATATGCAACACACTAAACACCACTAAGTATGATGATCTAATAGTAAAAAGATTTATTGTTTTCCATTAGTCTAATATTCAACTTAAAGTATATAGAATTATATTTCTATATGTTCTTATTGTTTGTTTTGTATTAGTCTAATATTCAACGTAAAGTGTCTGGACGTTCACGCCTTAAATGGTCCAATGAACGGCACAGGTCAGTTGGGAAATGCTATTTGGGCACTTTCCCAAACCATAAAGGAAAAGTCCTACGAGGAAAGTCAAAAGGAATTTGATAAGTTAGTTTTAGACTAATTAATTGAGTATTTTTAACTTATTATTTTGTTGGTTTTCAATTTATTTCTAGGTTCTTTCACTTCGTTTATTCGCTTTTGTAGGATTTAGGTAAAAAGGTGGGTTCGTTATTTTTCATTGCGATTGGAGCTAAAATGGAGCATTTGGCATATTTTGGTGTGAAGTTTGTGTTTTTAAGAGTATTGGGCGCCTACGCATCAATTTTATGGGGCCTAAGCGCTTGAATTGAGTTTTTTCAGTACAAAAACCCGAAAGCTTAAAGCCTAGGCGTTATTTCAGTAGCGCTTGGGAGCCAAAAAAGATTTCCGTCTACATAACTTAGGGCCCAAGAGCTGATAAATTTGTGCCTAGGCGCAGATCGTGGTTCCTCAAGCATAGCAGTTTTGTGCCTAGGCGTAGAAAAAGAGGTCCTAGGCACCAGATGCGGGATTATATGGGATTCGTTTTGATTCTTCGAATTTGAAATTCAAAAATCAAATCTTTCGGTCCATGGCTATAAATAGAATCCTTTTAGGGTTCCAAAAGGAGATTTTCGGCAAAAAAGAAAGGAGTGAAGGAGAGGATTGCAATTGTGAATTGGAGAAGAAAAGTAGCAATTCCGGAGACGAAGCGCGGCAATTCCGATTCATAAATCAGTTCTTTTCCTTTTTTCATCATGTTTAGAACTTTATTTAGGATTTTGTTTAGTTTCATTATGAACTAAATTTCTATTTCTAGAGCTACTACGTAGCAGGATTATGAATGTTCAAATTTATCATGGTTTAATTCAATTTTGATGTTTATTTATATTTATGCTGAGTGTTTAATCTAATCTTAATGCTTGTGAAAGTGTGCGCGTCCTTTTTCTTTGATTTGTGATCTAATTTGAGACTGAGAAGTGATAGTTGGATTAGACTTTAATTAAATACCATGAGATTGTCGTAGGATAGAGATATGTATGAGGCTTATGTGATACTATGAATTTCTTGTTCTTAATAATCATGATAGGTTTGGAGTTTGAGACCAAGAGGTGAAAACTGGCTTGTTGTGGTAGTTTGCTAATGCTTGAGAAAGATTAGTGATTACATTAGAGAAGTTTGTCATCACCATAGGAATAAGCAGTGGTTGATTAAAATTAGTGTATTGAGCAGGATTAATCCGGTGAAATCGGAAACCCTAGATATCCTAATATATTGAATTTATCCTTGCTAAATTCGTGCATTGTGTTTATTTTAATTTGCTTTTAATTTATTGCATCTCGTAAATTTATTGTTCAAATAGAATTGGGATTAAAATAATTCGGTACTTAGTAGTAAATAGTCATCGTTGAGAACGATATCTTTTCATCACTTTATTACTTGAACCGGCTCATTGCACTTGCAAAAATACCTATCAGAATTACAGAGGGAAAAGGTCATAAATAAGTCCAAATCATCATAATATAGAAAATGGGCCTCATTCCTCATCATCTATTGATAGGTTTCATCGGAGTACTAAATTAAAACATTATTATAATTGTATCGTTATTAAGTATAACAGTGAGCAAGGATCGTTCTTACAAAAGATTAATTTTAATTAATTAGTTATTAACTCTAGAACTTAAGATACAATAAAACTAGACACTAAATTAAGAGAGAGAGAGGGGGGGGGGTGGGTTTGATATTTAAACTAAATAAACAAAAACATAAAAGAAAATTAAATAAAAACTCAAGAATAATAAAATATTGTTAAGGAATCATTCTCCACCATTAGGCATAGAATTATAATTGAAGTAAGAATTATCTCCAAATTTCTATTGAAGCTACCACTCCTAGATAATAACAAGCTCTATTATCACAATCTTTCCTTAGTTCGTCATTGGACAAGACAAGCTCTACACCTAATTCCCTTCCCAAGAAGTTATCTGAATTTAATCTAATGCAAGCATTTAGACGAGAAAGATAGGTTGATCTAAAAAAAAAACATACAGGCTCGGTTCATTTATCCTAGGTTATGTTCCACATGCAATCATACGAAAATATTTCATAAACAATTATCACAATACGCTATTAATGATAAGAAAACAAGACAATTACGGATCAAGACTCCTAATCTAGCAATAGATAATTCCTAAGTCCTATTTAGTTGTGCACCTAAATAAAACAAGAAAATAATCGTCAACAATAAATTGGAAGAACATAAACAATCTTAATCAGAAAATTGAAAAATAAAATCTATAAATCATTCAATTAATAATCATATGTCTAGGGTTTTGAAATCCCCCTAAATAAAAAATAAACCTAACTAAACATAATTGAAAAGAACACTAAATTAGAAACTAAAAACATGAAAAAGAAAAGAATAATCGAAGAAGAACGGTTTTGATCTTGAAAATCTCTACGCATACAATCTTTTTGAGCCACCAATGAATCTCATATTTTTCTTCTTTTTCTTCTCCATGAATGGCTGCTAAATATTGGTAAAAAAAACACCTAAATAAACCCTAGGATGACCTATTTATAGGCTCCCGAAGTTGGGTTCAAAAGGGGAAAGTTTGGAGCTGTATTGAAATTCAAAAACTAGAAAAGTCGGTTTGGAGCACCGCGACGCCCATCCCTAGCGCCGCGACACTACAGATCTGATGGCTAACTTAGTTCCAACATAGCCAGCACCGCGGCGCCTCGCCTACTGGTCCGTGGCATGATTTTCTTCTTTTCTCTCCTTTTTGCTTCGTTTTCATTCTCTTTTCTTTCCTTAGTATCCAAAACACCTACAAAACATAAAAACAAAAATAAACACTGTTGATGCGAAAAACCTTTGGCCCAACACCTAATGGGATCACTTGATGCTATCCACCTTAAAGCAGTCACTCTTCGCCTGGTTGCCTACAAAAGAGAAGCACCTCGGAGTAAGGGGGACACCAGTGGGGTGTCTGCTAAGGGCACTCCGATGCTTAAGTCAGTAATGGAATTGATGAGCAAGTAGAGAAGTAGAGCTTTGGTAAGGAAAAATTGTCCATACCTGAATGGGCGAGATAATCCTCTATTTATAAGTGTTCCCTACCAGTCCGAGTATTCAGGTGACCCTAATAGGTTGTACTCCGAGTGGTCCCGGCGAGTAGATATGCTTATCAGGCACCAGACCTCCATTAGGCGGGTGCCACTTGCCCCTCCAGTCTGGTAACGGGGGACACAAGTGCGAATTAGTACTGGTACAGGTGGTGAGTATTGTGTCAGTCCGGTCAGACAGCGAAAGTCCTGGCCAAGACAAGGACAAGGACATATACAGTAAAAGGTAGTGGATGTCAAGTGTCAGGTGGCGCAGGGTGGTGGGTGTGGTGTGCTGTGCCACGGTATTGTTGTCAGTCGATGCAGGACGGCATGGCAACGACAGCATGGGGCCGGCAGCACAAGCTACAAGCTTTGGTCGGGGAAGTGTTGCCCGAACCAGTACCACGGGACCTGACGGTGATATGCTCGAGGTCCATGAAGGAGAGCCAACATGAGGACCAGTAGTACGTCGGATGCATTGGTAGATCAAATGAGTGTTCCGGGGAGGATCCTCGACAACCAACCCACCTAGTTTGGTCGGGTTTATTCTGGTCACCGGATCTTCTTTACTGGGCGTGAAAATTTGGCTATTTGTTATCGCGCACCTAGTTCCTTAGTTAACAGGTGGTCTTCTGACGTCGGAGAAATTATACCATCAATAGGAGCCCCTCGAGAACTCGTGGACTGATAAGGCTGGCGGTGTTCGTGGACACATGGTTGCGATTGCTTAGGTGACTGGCGCGTCATCTCGGGATGTTGGTCGGATCTAATCGAAGTAGTTTTCAACATAAATGGTTGTTGTGGGTTTGGTCTAATCTAGTCGAATGCAAATTTACCCAAAAAAAAAAAAAAAAAAAAAAACCTTCTAACACATATCAGTCAATGCCATGTGTCGGGCCACGGTTGGTGGGTGGTCAGACTGACACTTCGGGCTCTGAACCCGAGTTTTCCACCTAAATCCACCCCAATAAATATGGGGTTGTGGCTCCAGTTTTTTATTCGCGTCTTCGTTGTTCGTACTAACTATCGAGAGCTCCCGACAATAGTTGAGAAGATTGAACGGAATCCACGATCGACGTGCTTGAGAAGTTCCAAGAAGGTAATCCTTTGCTTTTTGCAGCAATTATGTCAAGATGAGCAACCTGTCAGGCAACTCTGAGAATGATAATCTCTCTGGGGATGTCGACGTAATAGGCTCCTCGGAGAGCACAGATTCCTCTGACTCCAGCGACCGAACTGTGTCTTCATCCGGGCAACCAGAGAGGACTCCTATCTACTTATTGGATGTTTCAGGCATCCCTACCCCAAGAAAGTTAGCCGCACCGACCGGGCATGCACGAGAAGGTATCCAACGACTAAGGCAAATTCTGCAGATAGGGCCGACCACTCATCCAGATCGCTCATTTATGGATGAGTTAAATGGTGTGCAAGCTCCAGTGCAACCGTCCCAGGTTGTGGATCTTACCGAGGATGACCTAGTAGTGGTGAGAATGGCGGGGCAGCCGAGCACATCCGGTCGTGAAGAAACCACTGACGAAGGGTCTGAGAGTTAGGGAGTGCGACCCCCCGGGTGAGCCTATCCAATCTTGCCAGCGTGGGTAGCAGCCGTCTAGTACGGGTAAATGGTATTTTGGTTTATCGGATGGCGGATATGGAGATGGTCGACCGGGCCGGTGGCCACCCTGTCTACACCGTGGATTACTTCACTTCAGCGGTCACCCCCGAGTTCATGGAGTCGTTGTGGGAAGAATTTTAAATCCCCCGTGATGTCGAATTAGTCATGCTAGGTCCAAACGACCTGCCATCACGATCTCTTCCCAGCCACGTAACTTTGTCAGTAGAGTTATTTCCTCGAAAAGTCGAAATAACCAGACCATTTGGTCAAGAACCCAAGCATACCCCAAAGAATCTGTCTTCACGCCCTCGGCACCTTGGAGAAGATACGACCAAAGACGGCGTCGAAAGGACACGATGAATGTCTCCGGAAGCACGACCTTTGTATTTGATCGCTTGGGACTGGCTGGGGTTAAATGTAATTAAAGCTGGGATCGCTCTTTCGATAAACTACCAAAGGTTGAGACGGACGACCAGAATAAACTGGACCACCTTTAGCAGCAGCTCAACCTGCTAATGAGCCAACGATATGGACTAGAGTAAGTTGGAGCGGTCGATCCGCCCTTCATCCAGGCAATCATGGCTGCACCTTACCCGACTAGATTTAAAATGCTGACCATAGCACCTTATGACGGCTCCAAGGACACTGATGAGCACCTGAAGAACTACCAGCCACACATGCTCATCCACAATACAAATGAAGCCACCCTATGTAAAAGCCTTCTGCTCGACCCTGATCGGCATCGCTCGACAATGGTATCAAAGGCTGATACTTAGGACAATGAACTCATTCAAACAACAAGCTGATGCCTTCTCGGCAACATTCCTCAATGCAAAAGCTCGGAGAAAGGAAACCTCGTACTTGTTCAGGGTCAAACAGGGCGAGAATGAGCCTTTGAAAGAGTACCTTGACCGCTTTGATAAAGTTATTATGCAAGTAAATAATTTTTCTGATGACACCCTCATACAGGCTTTCTGAGAAGGAGTCAAGGACAAAAAATTACTCCGGGCAATCGCTTACGATATTCCACCAACCTTTGTGCACTTAAGAGGGATAGCCTAGAAGCATGCCGAAGTAGAGGGGTATATCAAAGGACGGAACTCCTTACTCGGGCAAACGTCACGACACCCTGGGAAGAAGAAGCCCAAGAAGGATGGGGCAGACCAGATCAGAGCAGAAACTGAGAAGACTACCTGCAAAACTGAAGCTGCACCAGAGCCCAAAACGTCTGCAGGAAGGTTCTGTTAATATACTCCCTTCGTTGCCATGACCGAGCACATGATGAACCAGATCTCTAATAGAGGACTGCTTTAGGACCCACCACCGATCAGGACAAACCATGCCCATAGGAATCAGAACAAGTAATGTAATTTCCATAAAGATGTTGACCACAAAACAAAAGATTGCATACAATTAAGAGACCAAATTGAGCTCTTGGTACGGGATGAACACCTACGAGAATTTGTTGAAAAGGCCATTACCCCGACAAGTGCGGCCAATAGAGTCTGCCAGGTCCGGCCACACGTTGCTCTAAGGACGAGTGACCGGACCAATACCGGGGAGCCCGAGCACATTGTCTATACCATTTTTGGGGGAATGGCAACTTGTGATATGATAAGTAGCAGAAGAAGCTACGCCCGTAACGCTAGGCAAGTAACACGTGGGTAATACATTAACATGGCTGAACACATCGCGTAGATCTCCCGCCAGACAGTGTCTCGATCACCTTTACTGATGATGAAGCCAACAAGCTCCTCCACCCGCACAATGATGCACTGGTCGGACAAAATCAAGATAACCGATAATATTTTCCGGCATGTCCTGAATGACAATGAAAGTTCCGCCGACATCTTGTTCATGGATGCATTCACCAGGCTGAAAATCGGTAGAGCAATCTTGACGACCATTCAAACCCCGCTATACGGATTTGTCGGTGAATGTGTCCGAGCAGCCGGTCTCATTTACCTCCCGATCACTATCGGCGATGTACAAGAGAAGGCTACCCGAATGGTGGAGTCCCTTGACGTCGACAAACCATCGATCTACAATGCTATATTGGGAAGACCAACCCTGAACGCACTAAAAGCAGTGGTCTTAACCTATCATCTTGCTATGAAATTTCCCACTCCTAACAGACTAGGGATTTTCAGGGGGAACCTGGAGAGGGCTAGGAAATGTTATGTAGAAGCAGTGAACCAAGTGTGCCATAAAGTAAACCAATCAGCTGTGGTGACCACAATCTTTAAGATCGATGAGATTGACACCTCCAACGGTGAAATCAAACCGTTGAGTGACCTAGATCCTCGTGTGTCAGAAGAAGAAATTCGGGCGCAACCTGTTGAGGATCTAGTCCCCTTCCACTTGGACTATGAGTACCCGAAAATGTCAGTACTGCTCGGATCAAAGCTCCAACTAGAGATCCGAACGAGATTGGAACAGTTTCTTCCGGAACACAAAGATGTCTTTCCATGGTCACACAAGGACATGCCCGAGATCGACCCAGCATTGATGTGTCATCGACTTTGTGTAAACCCGAAGCATAAACCAGTGGTCTAGAAAAGAAGAGCTTTCAATCCGGAGAGGTACGATGCCATTAATGAGGAAGTAAAGAAGCTGCCCGTCATCGGCTTTATACGAGAAGTGAGCTATATGTAATGGTGCGCGAACGTGGTCTTAGCCAAGAAAGCCAACGGTAAGTGGCGGGTCTGTATAGACTACACTGACTTGAACAAAGTTTGCCCAAAAGATTACTTCCCCCTTCCCCGGATAAACCAATTCATTGATGCAACTCATGTCACAAGTTGCTCCGCTTTATGGATGCGTACTTCTAGTACAACCAAATCCCCATGAGCAAATTGATCAGGCCAAGACCACATTTACGATCGATCATGGGCTATACTGTTACCAGGTTATGTCTTTCGGCCTGAAGAATGTCGGGGCAACGTACCAAAGACTGGTGAACAAAATGTTCACCCTGTTAATTGGGAAGTCCATGGAGGTATATGTAGACGATATGTTGGTAAAGAGCAAGTTGGAAAGTGATCATATTGGGGATCTAAACCCATCCAAGTACACCTTTGGAGTCAAATCCGGGAAGTTTCTTGGGTTTAGGGTGAACCACTGGGGCATTGAAGTTAACCCGGCCGAGGCATAGACCATAGTAGACTTGTAGTCCCCGCGCTCCATTAAATAAATTCAAAGACTAACCGGTATGAAAGTGGCTCTCTCCCAATTTGTGTTCAGGTTTTTCAACAAGTGCCACCTATTCTTCCAAGCACTTAAGAGCAATGATAAAATCAATTGGGATGATAAGTGTGAAGAGGCCTTTCAGGGTCCCAAAATATATCTAGTGAGCCTGCCCCTGCTGTCTAAGCCATTGAGTGGGGAAGTACTATTCGTGTACTTGGTGGTGTCAGAAAAAGCGGTCAGCTCAGTCTTGGTCCGAGAAGAAAAAAAGATACAGACTTCAGTGTATTACAGTAGTATGGCGTTCCAAGGGGCCGAAAGAAGATATACCCCCTTGGAAAAACTTACCTTGGCACTGTCTCTTCGACCCGTAAGCTGAGGCCTTACTTACAGAACTACCCCATCCGTGTCCGGATCAGCTACCCGCTCTGTCAGGTATAACAAAACCCGGAGTTATCTGGCCGAATCGCGAAATGGGACATTCAGCTTGGGGAGTTTGATATTGAATACGTTCCCCGGATAGCAATTAAAGCGAAGCCCTAGCTGATTTCATAGCCGAGTTCACCGAACATCCCGGACCAGCACTAAGAGCTGTGGGGAAGACCACTGATGCGCCTGCCATGGAAGGCCCTTGTGAACCCAACCATGACTTCCCCTGTTGGAAGCTATTTATGGATGGGTCATCAAGCTCAGGGGGCTCCGGGGCAGAACTAGTGTTGATGAGCCCCGACCACAACAAGACCAGCTACGCCCTTCACTTCAACTTTAAAGCATCAAATAATGAAGCGAAGTATGAAGCTTTGATAGTCGGTTTTGACCTGGCGTGGGAACTCGAGATTGAAAGCTATCGAGGTCTTCAGTGACATGAGCGTTTCAAGCCAAAGAAGAACGAATGGCTAAGTACCTAGGGAAAGTTAAGAGCCTACTCGATCAATTCAGAAGCTATACAGTGACACAAATACCACGATCCTAGAACGACGAGGTAGATGTACTTGCACGGCTAGCCGCTGGCATCGATATAGATAGTTTAGTCTCTGTCCCCGTGGAACGTCTTAGCCATCCCAGCATCGAGCGCAATGAACATGTACTTTGCTCCGAAAAGGTCAGAACTTGGATGGACCCGATCATTGACTACCTCACCATATCTCAACTTCCGGAGAATGGGAAGAGGCTTGAAGAATCAAGAACATCTCGGTAAGGTACACCGTGATCAATGAAAAATTGTACCGGAGAGGGCATTCTACCTTATATCAGCGGTGTATCAGACCATCTGAGGCTGAATATTTGATGAAGGAACTACACAGTGAGGTATGTGGAAATCACTCTGGGGGGAAGGCCTTGTCCTTCAAATGCCTTCGTCAAGGATATTACTTGCTGACCATGGGTAGATATTCTAAAAAATTCACTAAAAAGTGTATTAAGTGCCAGCAATTCGCAAAAATAATCAAGTTTCACCTGGAGAAGCTCACCTCAGTGGTTAGTGCATGGTCTTTTGCCAAATGGGCACTCGATCTGATCGGACCACAGCTAATGGCCAGGTCCCAGTTCCGATATTGCCTCGTAGCTATAGATTACCTCATCAAATGGATAGAAGTAGAACCCTTGGCTTAGCAGACGTAGGCAAAGTGCACCAATTTCTTGTGGAAAAACATGATCTACAGGTTTGGGCTCCCACATACCGTGGTCATAGACAACGGGAAGCAATTCAACAACCCGAGCTTCATTGCCCTTTGTGAACAATCCGGAATCAAGAAAGTATTCTATTCCCCGGGGTACCCCAGAGTAACGGACAAGTAGAAGCTGCCAACAAGACCATCAATGAGAACTTGAAGAAGAATCTAGAGAAGCATTAAAGTGCCTGGATCGACGAATTACACAAAGTCATGGGGGCATACATGACCACTAAACGCATAGCAACTGGGGAAACTCCATTTGCGATGGCCTTTAGTGTGGAAGCTGTCATTCCGGCCGAAGTGGGCTTACCAAGTCACCAGGTTGAGAACTATGACGAGGAGAGCAACATTGAGCAGATGATGGCTGAACTTGATCTAGTCGAAGAAAAGTGAGAACAAGCCCTTATCCGGACCATAGCTCACAACCAAGTGGTGGTCAAGTACTAAAACAAAAAGTTCCGCCCAAAGACTTTCAAAGTGGGAGATATGGTCCTCAAGAGGTCCTGGTCCAAGAACCCGGGTTAGGCTCCTTCGGCCCCAAATGGGATAGACCATTCAGGGTCACTGACGTCGTGCGACCAGGGACGTATCAACTAGTCGACTAAGATGGGACTGTTCTCGGACACCCCTGGAACACTGACCACCTCAAGCGTATTTATCAAGAGTTATCTTGTTGCTAAAAGCCATGTATTAATTATCTCAATGAAATGAAGTGTTTTTAAATTACCTCTATTTGTTTCCTTAACTAATTTCAAAAAGAAAGCCAAAAAGGTCTATTCCGGCAGACCACACTGTTCCCGGGGACCAAGTACTAATAGGAAAAAAGATGAGGTTCCCGCAATGGTTAGCCGACCAGTGTCAGACTTGAAGTTTATTTTAAGAAAAACCCAAGCCGACCATAGGTGACACCCAAGTAGGTACACCCTAACAGGTCTACATCGGCAGACCACACTGTACTCGGGGCCCAAGTACCACTAGGAAGAGAGATGGAGTTCTCGCAACGGGTAACCGACCAATGTCTGACTTGAGGTTTATTTAAGAAAAACCCAAGCCAAACCACAAGAGGCACCAGAGCAAGAACGCCCGACCACGTCTGCTTTGGCATACGAAATGGTTCCCAGGATCAAAGGACCACCTGAGCAGGTCCACCCGACCACTTCTAAACTTGAAAAATTCTTACCAAATCTCCCAAGTCTAGGGGGGGTACCAAAAAGACAACACTAACATATAACCACTGAATTGTCAAAACACCAATAGATTGAAAAAAAAATTCATTAATTCTTAAACGTGGATGGTACAATCTGGGCACCCCCGAATCCTAAAAAAAATGATACAAAAAGAGCAGGACATCTTAGCAGCAACAACAGTCTCAGGCTCCTCTATCACCACAACGTCATTTGCCAACGGGATGCCCCCGACCACTTGACCCTCCTCATCGTCGCCAACTACCATGCCATCACAGTCGTTTTGTGTTTCCCTAGAGATTTCGGGCATGAATGACCAGTTTAGCCCGATCACACTAGGGTTAGCCAAGGTGAAATTGGCCTTCATGTCCCTCATCCCTTCTTTATATTCGGCGAGAAGATAAGCCTCAAACTGCTCGGATTGATGGTAATCAATGACCGCCTATTGCCATGCCTGGTCGAGTGTTGTGGGAAGTGCTTCCTGGAGGTATCGGGAGTGCTCGGACCGAACCGAGGACAATTCAACTTCGGCCTTCTTCCTAGCCTCATCGACCTTGAGAGCTTGCTCCTCATCCTTCTTAGCCTTCTCCGAAGTCACCTTCTCGGCTTCCCGCCACTTCTTAACTTCAGTGACCAGCCCGACCACTTTTTTATCCATACGGTTCATGTGGCTTCGGGTGGCGGCATTGCTGGAGAACGTAAGTGAGACCACCTAACAAGTGCAAAGCTGGTTGGAATAAAATAAAATAATAAAAAAAAGGAAGAGAATGAGAGCGAAGGAATACCTCGACCAGTTTGTTGATCATGTCTTTACTAGCCTGGATGTAATCCGAACGCCGGGAGGACTCGGCAACTTCCGACGTCAAGCGATGGTCGAACTTGGACACGATTGCCTTTTGTGCCAACGACTTCCTCTTGATAGGCTCGACTCCAGTGATTGTGGCGGGTGGATCACGAGATCTCGAGTTTTCCTGCCTTATTTGACCAGGTAGATCAGTTGGGACACGCTGCTCTTCTCGTGTATGGCTCACCCGGGCTATAGGAAGGTCAGAAGTGGCCCCGCTCACTGACCCAGAGCCCTGCCCCCCCACCCCCCCCCCGGACGGGTCCTGCTTCCGTCTCCCCCCTTGGAGAACTTTCGCTGCAACAGAGCTACCCTCTCCTGGTCGTTCGTCCGTTTGGTCCCCCGTTGCCCCTGGTCGTTCATGGTCGGCTCTGCAAACAAATGAGACAAGTCAATTACTAATCGAAACGGTTATAATGGAAAGCTTTTGGTAGAGGAAACCTTCGATCTGAAGATACCATGCGGTATACAGCTGCCGAATCACCTCTTTCACGTCCTCGTCGGTGATCCTCGAGCCCCAAGTCCCGGCGGAGGAACCGCTAAACTGCAGACCAGAGGTAGAACCAGTCGGCATTCCCTGGGGGACCTCGGACCGAGCAACATAAGAGCTTGCCACGTTAGCAGCAACCACTGTCCGGGCATGATAATGGACAGCAGGATAAGGCATTGGCACCGCGACGGTCACCTCCTTCTCGGGCCGTACCGATCGAGACTGGTTGTGGGGTTAACCGAATGTGGAGGATAAGCCGAAAAAATTATACTTGGTCAAACTATCGTCTGCTAGTAGTCGATTTTCGTTCTGCTCAAGGTCCGGCTTCTTCCGGAGCTTCTTGATCCTTCCCCGATTTATGGATTCCATATGCGGTTCCCTTTTCCATACATAACCCCTCTAGAATGTGATGGGGACTCACTCCTCTGAGGGCACCTGGTTGTAACCCACTCGACCAGACAACCACATGCCATTCACGTAGAACCACAAATGCTTGTAGTTCTTGTTTGAGTCCGGGTAGCTCGTGTTGAACGTTCCTTGGTAACCCTGGAAAATGTACGACCCGAACGATGAAGGAGCTGTCTTCATCAGGTAGAGATTCTGAAAGACGCTGAATGGCATCTCCTTGCAGTAGTACCTTCCCCAGATAACAAATCAGCTTATCAAAATCCGATAATCATTGGCGTTCAGCTCATTGGGGCAACGTTCAGTCTTCGGAGTGCCTGCAAAAAGAAAAGATGGAATGGTAGACAAAGACTAGCCTAATCGTGGGCTTCTAGATCTCCCAACTAACCAGTGTCGTCCAGCCGATGAAGAGTATTTGGCTTCTTCCTCCTATGCAGGATGGGGTAGGGCATCTTAGAACTCCCTAAAGGCTTCCACGAGTATCCGAACGGTTTCCCGTCATTCTCAGTGAGGATCTCCATCTGTGTTGGCTTTCAGGGCGCTCGCGTGCCACGCCTGCGTTGGGCTCGCCAAGTGCTTTGGGAGTCGGTCAGAGCAGGTTGGGCCTTGATTGTCCTGTTCTTCCATTGGCTTGGCGTGGTATCCAAGTGACGTGGAGGTGCAAGTGAATCGGGAACAAGGATGATTAGGATGTGGCTGTTGGAAAAGCGCGGTGCCCTCTTTCTAGTGCCAACATGTTGATGCCAAAAACCTTTGGCCCAACACCCAATGGGATCACTTGACGCAATCCACCTTAAAGCAGCCCCTTTCCGCCTAGTTGCCTGGAAAAGAGAAGCACTTTAGAATAAAGGGGACACCAGTGGGGTGTCTGCTAAGGGCACTCCGATGCTTAAGTCAGTAATGACACTGATAAGCAAGTAGAGAAGCAGAGCTTTGGTAAGGAAAAATTGTCCATACATGAATGGGCAAGATAATCCTCTATTTATAGGCATTCCCTACGGGTATGCATATTCGGGTGACCCTGATGGGTTGCACTCTGAGTGGTCCCGGCGAGTCGACATGCTTCGGGCGTACGAGCACCGAACCTCCATTAGGCGGGTGCCATGTGCCCCTCCGGTCTGGTGACAAGAGACATAAGTACGGATTAGTACCGATACAAGTGGTGAGTATCGTGTCAGTCCAGTCAGACAGCAAAAGTCGGTGCCAAGACAGGGACGAGGACAGGTAAAGTAATAGGTATTGGATATCAGGTGTCAGGTGGTGCAGGGTAGTGGGTGTGCTGTGCTGTGCCATGGTACTATTGTCAGCCGGTGTAGGACGGCATGGCAACGCCAGTACGGGGCCGGCAGCACAGGCTAGGGTCCAGCTTTGGTTAGGGAAGTGTTGCCCAGACCAATACCACGGGACCTGACGATGATATGCTTGAGGTCCATGAAAGAGAGCCAGCATGAGGACTAGTAGTACATTGGATGCGTTGGTAGATCAAATGAGTGCTCCGGGAGGATCCTCGACGACCAACCCACCTGGTCTAGTTGGGTTTATTCCGGTCACCGGATCTTCTTTAGTAGGCGTGAAAATTGGTATATTTGTTCTTGCGCACCTAGTTCCTTGGTTAACAAGTGGTCTTCCGACGTCAGAGAAATTATACCATCAACAAACACTAAAAAAGTCAGGAAACCAACAAAGAAACATAGAAAAATTTATAGAAAATAATGTGAAATTAATCACTTATCATCTATAAATAAAAGAAACTCTTACATGTTCAAGGGACACAAGTTTACACCTATTAGGACGGTTTCGGAGCCATCTCCAAATGTTCACATGCATTTTCAGCAAAGTTTCCTTTTTCTTTACATTTTTTCTCTACACTTTCCACAATCCCTTATTGTTTATATCATTTCTTGCTTATAACAACTCATTGTAACGTTTCTTTGTTATTATCATAGTGAAAATCCTCAAAGACCACATAGAGTACTAGCTCTCAAATTGAGAGTAAATCTTTATAAATTTAGGACCCGTTTAGGGGAATTTTTAGAGATATTTAATTAGAGTTGTGGAAATATGTGTTGGGTTAAAAAAAAAAACTAATTGGGGTAAAAAAAAAAAAAGTGTAAAAACTTAAAATTTATTCGAAAAAAAAAAAAAAACATTATAGATCTTGTTTCATTTCTCTCTAAATTCTATGCAATTAAAAAAAAATCTCATGTGGACTTAAAATAACAAAATTATAAATTTTTAAAGTTTTAATTTACTATAGATATTTGAAGATGTGAATACTGTAAAATAGTTTTGAATCGAGAAAAAAGACAAAATATATAGTTATATATATATATATATATATAAAAGGAAACAAAATACTAGAGTTACCCTTAAACAGGCCCTTAATTGTGTCTTGATTTGCTTTCTGCATTGCATTTCCTGTTCGTTGCTTTCATGTCATAATAGACTTATTGAGTAGTCGACCAAATTCAGTGACATTGACGGTAGATTTCACCCTCTACAAGTACTTTCAAATGATTTTTTTCCTTTTATTTTTAACATAAATTTTTTTAAAACAATCTAGTGAGACTAATTCCTCATTTTATTTATTTTTATTTATTTGCATCTATTTCTAATAGAAATTATATTAGAAGATGTTAAGTGGAATTGATTCAAAACTAAGAAGATAAAATATGAGTTTTCAAAATTACAAAAAAAAAAAAAAAAGGTAGAAATGATTTTAAAATTTAGATGGAAAATGCTAGAGTAATCCTAAATTATTCAAATTTACTAAAACTTAATAAACTGTGCAATAAATTTCTACCAAAAAAATTTTTTTTTTTCTTTTTTTTTTGTGTGTGCAATATATGTATCTTTTCTTTTACTCTTTTGAGAACTTTATTTAAAAAAAAAAAAAAAAAAAAAAAAAAAAAAGCCACAAAATCATGCCTTGGATTTATTTTTGTCACATAGAAAAAAATTCTTGCAATAAATGCATAAGACAACATAAATATTTATTTATCAATTTATTTTAAACGAATTATAATTTCTATTTGATATCCATGATGTAATCATCTGGGTTACCAAATGGTAACCAGCTGGTTACCGACCGCCACTGAGTTTCCGATTGGAAACCACCATTACCGACTGGTAACCAATTGGCTTTCGCCGGATTTTTCCGGGTTCCGTCACTGAAATATTTTAAAAAAATACTTGAATTTATAACTGAAATACTAAAAAATTCATCAACAATCCACAAAACCCAAAATTCACCATCAAAATTCAAATCCACCAAATCCAATGAACAAAAACCAAATATTTTCCCCCCAAAAAGACTGATTTTATCACTGGATTAGTGAAAAAATAATAAAAAGTCATTAAATTCACATTTACCAGCAGATCCACAACACATCCACATAATCAAAAAAATTTACAATCCACATCATATGCAAAAAAACAAAACAAAAAAACACAAGATCCAGTGAAGAGAACCGGTGAAGAGAAACAACAAAGCTAGTGCAGCCAGTGCAAAAATCGTACGGTGGAGATCTCAATAAGCTCGCAAGGCCCTGCCGGAGATTGTGCGGCCACGTAGGAGAATGCCCACGAAGGAGTTAGAGCTTGCAATCGGCATTAGCGGCAGCACGAGGGAGTATGGCACGATCTAACGAAGAAAAAAATTGGTGACCAAATAGAGGAGATCGTAGTAGGGAGAGACCAATCGTGAATGATCGGTGCTAGATCTCGCCAGAATTGTGAGGAAACTGGAGCCACGAGGAAGAGATCCAATTCTTGGCATCGGAGGAGATGGGCATCACCCACGACTTCTCGCAGATCGGCGGCGGTGCAGAGATGGAAGATTGTGTCGAAGAACGGTCTTCCCAGCGATGTGGAATCGGCTCGGTCCCGTGGAGAGAACAAGAAAAGAGAGAGAAAGAGGGATGGGTTTGTCTAATGATCCATGCCTCCCTTTGATACGTTATTGTTCGCTTTGGGCCTCATGCTCGCACGATTTTGGTCTTGAGCTTGACCTCAAAAGGCATCAGACCATTAGGAGGTAGTCTGTTTATTTATGAATTATCACATATATCCATTCCTAAGTGATGTAGGACTGCACAGCTTACAATGTTCCTTATAGGGACTGATGACTATCATAATCACCCATCCTTTTGGGGCATAATGTCCTCGTTGGCCACACTTCCGATTGGATATAGGCTCTTATACCATTTGTAACGACTCCTGCCTCCCTTTGATATGACATTGCCCGCTTTAGGACTCATGTGCACACGGTTTTGCTTTTGGGTTTTACCCTAAAAGGCTTCATACCATTAGAAGGTGGTTTTTTGACTTATGAACCATTACATATATTTATTCTTAAGTGATGTAAAATTGCACAGCTTACCCTTTTTATTATAAGGACTGATGACTGTCACAATCATCCCTCCTTTTGGGGCCCAACATTCTCGTTGGCCACACTTCCGGTTAGGTGTATGCTCGGATACTATTTATAATGATCCATGCCTTTCTTTAGTATGTTATTGTCCATTTTGAATCTTGTGCCATTACGGTTTTGCTCTTGGGATTTATCCCAAAGGATCTCGTATCATTAGGAGCTTACTCTTTTCCGTATAGGGACTGACGATGATCACAATTTGCATGTGGGGGAAAGAGGGGAGAAGAGAGTAAAAAATTATTTTTTTTAATATATATATGACATCATCTTATTATATTTTTTGCAAAACTTTTTATCTTATGACAAAAATTAATCCACTACTTATTTTTGTGGTATACTTCCTGATTTTTTCCCTCAATCAAATATCTTACTTCGACAAATGTAATTAATATGCATAGAGATGAAGGCCTCTTCATATTTACAAATAGAGAAATTACCTCAATAACCACCTGTTTTTCATCTATTGACCAACATAGCACAAACTCTCATATCTTGGCCAACATGACACAAACTTTAGTTTACGTTAGTTTAATTTTGTGTCATATTGGTCTAATGTTACTTTTTTATGTCATGTTTATACAATGGTATTCAAATTTATGTTATTAAGGTATTTTCTCCTTAAAAATGTAAAAAAGAAATAAGGAAGTAAATAATAATTTTATATAAATAATTCAAGTAACTGGTTTTAAAAATATTTAAAGTAAGTAGCTGTATCTAGTAAATTAATTATTTATTCAGTAAATTTTTTATTTACCTTGTAAGTTTGTTATTTATTTCAAATATTTAAAAACCTTTCTAGAAAAAAAAAATTTAAGTAAATAGGCAATTATTAAACACTTATTTAAATAAATGATCAAGATTTTTTTTTATTTAAGAAAATAACTGTCAATCAGTGAAAGATACAATTTATCATTGTTAATCACATGTTAACCATGATCAATCAATCAATTGACATTTTTTAAAATGATAATTTTACTAATTTTGTAAAACTTTGACTATTTATTAAAAAACTTCTTAAAAAATTAATCTATCCCTATTATTTACTTCGATTGTTTTAATCAATATACTATTGACTACAATTTCTTGTAATAAATAATAATAATAATAATAAGTAAGTCAAGGGGTGGAACACGTGAGTGCATTGCGCGTGGGGTTGCTAACCGAAAGCAAATTATAATAAAATAACAAAAATTTTAGAAAACCAACCAAAAACATAAGGGAAATGCCGACGAAAGCGCCAAGCCGATGTAGGAAAGGAATCATATATAATTGTGAAGTGTAGTAGTTCTCAACTACAATCCTCACCTACCACTTCCCAACATTATTCCCACCAAACCCCCTATTTCCTTCACAT
The DNA here is from genome assembly GCA_008635985.1 of Ficus erecta. NCBI lineage: Eukaryota > Viridiplantae > Streptophyta > Magnoliopsida > Rosales > Moraceae > Ficus > Ficus erecta. The sequence continues at coordinate 2,210,042 of BKCH01000014.1, forward strand.
CCTAAGAAAATAGAGTTGATGGTTAATCATGATATGCTATATTGCAACTATAGTTTCACATTTAATTTAACTAATTTAGCAATAATTTTATATTTAATTTCAACATAAATCATTAACTTTTAATTCTTGTACCCTAAATTAAAATAATAATAATAATTAATCATAACCTTAACGTGTGTCAATTGTACATCTCATTTAGCTAGGAACCATTGTATTTAGGAAACTTTAAATGTGTTTTACTATTTTTCTCTCAAAATTTTTTTTTTTTTTTTTGACGTTTTGTATTATCATTATCGTGATAATAAAATGGTTGTTATCAGGCTCCAAATTTAGACAATCCACTTAGCTTTCAACCAAAAACCGAAGCTAATGTCATTGAACTCCTGCCCTATTTAGACCATCTTAACACATCCCAGTGTTAGACACATGTGATATGTTGCTCTACTTTCATACAATTATAATAATTTGAAACTTTTTTTGAAATGGAAACTATCATTCAAATTAAAACTGAAAACAAACACCAATATAAAAAATAAAACAACCATATGGGATAGGAGACACAACCCACGACTAAGACCAATTCCATCAGTAAAGTCTAACGAAGCTAAATGAGGAGGACATAAATCGAGATCGGGTGATGGGAAAATTCCTCGAATTCCTCGGCAATACTATAATCAAGCATGTACAAAGTTCTTTTTGAAAAAAAATCTACAATTAATGGAATATTCCGATTGATCGAGAGACAATTGCTCGCAGTATAAAGACTGCGACAAACTCTGTTTTGCCATAATACTAACGGAACCAATAGATATGTATGTCAAAAAATGACTCAAGCGAAATATACAAAAAAAAAAAAAAAAAATCGGAGGTAGGGGAACTACCTCCTTTATTATAAAATTAAACTAAAACATAGAAATAAAGAATGAATATAAAATAATGTTGACCACAAAATTCTTACCCTACATGGAACAACCACCTCGCAGCGCACCACAACACAAAGGAAATCAATTGGCTTGACTAGAGGTATGATATCGCTGCACCAACCATCGGATTACCAAGGTCTCGCTGGATCCCAAATCCCTAGAAGCTCATCAGGCTAGATTTGGTCGAGAAACTCCTAATTAGGACCATTCGACTCCATCTCCGCCGATATTGTTGAATTGCCGATCACCTCGTCAGCCACGACAATGGCAGAAGTTCCACAGAAAGGGAAACCCTAGTATATGAGAAATTTAAGAGAAAAAGAGGGAGAGAGAAAAAGGGAAACCCTAATCTGAAACTTGTTAAGTAAAATTTTAATTTTAAAATAATTCAAAAATTATATTACTATACTAATTAGTGAAAAGAATCTTATATTAGTGAATTTCCTACTTAAATATTAAAATTTAGCATTTAGCACTAATTTATGATTCATTTGGAAATGTTTTAAATACAACCCTTTGGTGGATTAATCTTTCTCCTTCCGAAAAAAGAAAAATTGCACGATAATGTAAATCTAAATGCACGGGCCAGGATTTGGTTTTAACGTTGATTATTGCTTAGAATAAAGATGAGTTAGGTTTTAGAAAGATAAGAAATCATATTGAAATTTGAAGCAAAGACACGATTTTTTAAATTCATTTGGTTGGTGGGAAGCGAAGCAAAATACGGAAAGGAATGCAAAGAAAGCCAAGGGTTTTATATTCAACTGACTTATTCATACTCAAAAGCCATTGAAAATGATAAAACACTTGGCTTGGTTGGTGAGAGCATGCTCAAAAAGGCTTTTTCAACTACCCCAAAACCATGATTTTCTCTCTATCTCTATGTCCTTAATTTGATAGATTCAATTCACGAAGCACTTGCTTTACCCACCACAATTAAAGTGTTGCATCACTCTTCCCTTTTAAAACACACATATAAAAATTAATTAATTAATTAATTAACCGAACTAACAATAGCTAAATAGTATGGGAAAATTTTAAATATTGAGATCGAATTCTCTATCTTAAAATTAAAAAAAATGCAGAAAATTAAATAATATACAGTTTTTAAACCCTTTATTTAAGTAACGGCCGATTTTTTTTTTTTTTTTATTAAGGAAAATAGTCATTAGTAAAAAAAATACATTTTAATATTGATCAATCATTTACCAAATTTCAGTCATTTAATAAAAACCTTCTTAGACCAATTTTCTTTAAAAATAAAAATAAAAATAAAAACGTTCTTAGAAAAATATTATTGGCCAACAAATTCCTATAATATATCACATGCGGCAATTTTTGAAACAAAAATTTCCAATTTTCAGTTGGTAAGGCATGTGTTTCTACAATAAAAATAAAGCTCGTTAGAGAGCTAGAGACCAAAAAAAAAAAAAAAAAAAAGTAGTGCATTCAAAATTTTTAAAAATATATATATTTGCAACCTCGCTACAAAGTTGCATTAAAAAATCTATTACTATTTAAACCTAAAACATTTAAAACAAATTATTCTTCGTTGTGCCACTTTTCTTTTCTTTTTTTCTTTTTTTTCCCCCCTTTTTACACGTATTTCCCCTTTATCCCCATTCTTTAAAAACTTGTCCTGACCTCTTACATTATAATTTTTGTTAAAAACATGAAACGGTGATGTCTGATATCATAAATGATATTTCTATAAAATAAAAATATTTACAATTTTTATGCATTTAAAATAAATATTCTTCATATTTTTTTTTTATAAGTTTTCACTCTAAATAATAATTTATCCTAACAAATAAAAAAGCTAAGGGTTAAGCTTGCTTTTTTTAACCCTTTGCTTTTTTTACTTTGTACTTAATATTAATACTTATTTTGATTGATATTAATTGAATAAACCTGATATTTTTATACTTTTTTTTTAATTTATTCGTCTGCCTACACTCTTTTGTATACATGTCAATTATATATCTAGTGTCCATCCAACATAAATTCTTAGTTCAATCATTTTTCTCCCAAAAAAAAAAAAAGAAATTCCTCAATTGTGTAGGTAAAGTAAAAAGGACAAGAATTGTAATTTGTAACTTAAATGGGATTAAAAAAAAAAGGTTTAAAAATACATGAACAATTCGGATGCAGCTTTACGTCGGCTGAGCCTGAGATACAAAGGTGGAAAAAGAAAGGCGGCCGGTGATAGAATGGCAAAGCCTCGGGCTGTGTTAGTTGGGGACAAGAAGGACCTTTCTTCAGTCCCCCAATTCAAAACTGGGGGACCAGTTCCAATTTGAATCAGCCACTTCAAAGTTCATAAGGTCAAATGGGAATTATTTAAATTTATGAGATAAAGTGAGAATAATCTTAAAATTCAGATAATATAAACAAAATTAATCCTAATATTTCATAATAATATGTGACAGCTCACAATACGCAACCATGTTTAATTCAAAAAAGCTTCTATAGCACAATTTTCTTGCACTATTAGTAAAAAAAAAATGCTTTTTTTTTTATTTTAAAAATTTGCTAATCATAGAAGTTAAATAACTTGTGATTACTTGAGCGGAATTAGTGCTCCACATTTTCACTTGTTGTGTGGGTCAGTCACAATAAGTATTATTCCTCTGACTAAAGATACAGGAAGATCATGAAATATTTTAGTGTGCAGCATGATTTTCATGCATAATATCTATCAACTCTTCTAAAAAGTATGTATAATATATATCTATTATCTACCTATTAACCTCTAAATGCCCCTATATCCTTTGTTTTGCTAAATTTTTAATAATTCAAATAAGTGACGAACCTAATAAGGTCCAATAGGACCGCATCCTCTCACTTACCTTTTTGAAAATTTAAAATTAATCTACACATTTATAAATTTTTACACTATTTTCTTGTAAGTTCCTCCACCTACTTTTCTTAAAATTTAAAATATTACTTCTATATCTTTATATTTTTTCAGATTGCTCTCTCACTCAGTTTTCATTGTTTTTGATTTTTTTTTAATGTTTTGCATATTGGTCCTTTTTATTTAACTTCAATGTCATCTTAGGGTTTATTTCATAAATATCCATGTACACCATCTTTCATTATTTTTCCTCCTAAATTTTCAAAATATTTACAAAACCGTTCAAAATGTCTTATTCGTCCATTTCCGTCTACATACCTAACGGATTTATTGATGTGACATTAATTGTAACTTTGTAGGGCATCTTTTTAATTTTTTTTAATCATGTGGGAATTAGAATTTGTAATTACAATTAATGTAACGTCAGTAAATCTATTAGGTATATAGACGAAAAGGGACAAAGGGGGTATGTTGAAAAGTTTTCTATACATGAGGGGGTGTTTTATATGATTTTAAGAATTCAAGAGGTAAAATGAATGAAAGTGTTAGCCTCACAAAGTCACAATTAATGTCACCTCAACAAATCCATTAGTTATATAGACAGAAATGGATGGAATGAGCATTCTAAATGGTTTTGTATCCAATAGGATGTATTTTGAAAGATTTTGAAAATTTAGCAAGCAAAATGAATGAAGGTGTATAGTTTAAGGGGAATCTATTAAATAAATTCTAAATTTAATAGTTGATTGGGAAAATATGTATTACTGCATATTTTGAGAAAATCTAAAAAGTTATTTATGCAAAAAAAAAAAAGTACAAATAAATTAAAATTTATCAGATATTAAAAAAAAACTTTGGGAAAAAGTAAATTTTGAAACAAATAATAGGAGGAGGATGGGAAAAATTAAAGTAGAAAACAAATGAACATTTGAATACCCTTCTAGTGCAAAATATATTCTGTTAGGTAAAAAGTAGGAAAATATAAGGTTACGGTTAAACATAAGCGGCAAAGCAATCAAAAATTTTTTTTTTTTTTTTTGGATAAATGAAAGCAAAAACATTTTGGAGTAGAATACAAGCAACACTCACCTACTACCATCCACTAGATACAATTAATTGGGTATCTTATTCAATGAGGGGAATCTTAAGCAATTTCCAACTTTTTTTTTTTTTTTTAAGCATTCGTTTGGTTCACCCTCTCAAATTCAACTTTCTAACTCAAATTTTATATTTTTCCTCAAAAGTCTGTCTTTTTCCCAAAAAGTTTTTTGTCTTTTTTGAAAAGTCAACAAATTTTACTATTTCAACTTCAAAAACACAACTCAAACTAAGAAAAGGATTTAGGCAAAATCCAACTAATTACTTCTTGTCTGGAACGTACACACCAACTGAAGTTTTAGAAAAAAAAATTTTGTTGGAAATTTTGTGTGAATGTTTAAAGTTGTGTGTTTGGTTGAAAATCAATTATGATAGTTAAGAAGTATAAAAACTTGAAATATAATCGAAAAAATAATAATATGAATTATGTTTCGTTTCTCTTTGCATTCTATGCAATTTAAAAAAATCATCTCATTCGATTTGAAATAAGAGAGTCACGAACTTTAAAAGATTGAGTTTTTTGAAAATAAAAAAGAGGTACTTGGAGATTTGAATGGTAAAATTAACTGGTTTTACTTTTAGAGAAAAAAACAAAAAACATTTAGAAAACTCCAACTGAAGTGTATGCTACAGAGGACAAAATTTATGTTGTTCCACGAAAAAAATATTGTCACAACTCTGTATTTATATCAGGTTGAGGCCAATTGTTTGTAACTTTTTTGTCAGTCCCAAATATAAAATTACGACACGAAAATTTTAGAAAACATAAGCTCGATATGTTTTCTTGATGGATTGACACGACATGACCCACAAATAACTTGTGATAAACAAAGGATCTATAAATTCGTAACTTAAAATTGACCTATGAAATCTCAAATGACTAAAAAAAAAACAAAAAAATCTTGTCACAACTCTGTGTTCATATCAGGTTGAGGCCAATTGTTTGTAAGTTTTCGGTTAGTCCAAATGTAAAATGTAATATGAAAATTTTAGAAAAAATTAGGTTGATTATGTTTTCTTGATAGGCTGACACGAGATGACTCACAAATAACTTGTGACAAATAAAGGATCCATAAATTGGTAATATGTAATTCACCTTTGAAATCTCAAATGACTCAAATTAGACAAAACAGCTATGAAGAAAATAGATAGACGGTTTTTTTAAATGGAGTAACGATAAAAAGCTTAGCCCTTAATTGGGGGGTTCTTTTTCTTTTTAAAGGTGAATGTCATGATCATATGGTTTTTCTTAAACCCTTTAATCTTGACACATTGGTGTCTGATGCTCCTCATTAGCCCAAATTGGGAATCCCTCCAATTTGCTGATGTGGAGACTTCTAGGAGTTCTTTTTTTTTTTTTTTTCCTTTTTTTTTTTCAGTCCCCATCTCGAGAGAAACTTATTAGTTATTACAAACACCTCGAGGCTTCCGATAGACTTAACACCTCGAGGGTCCCCATTCTTCTTCTCTCATCGCCTCTTGAAGCAAATCCGCGACAAAATTTTCCCGACACTTTCATATCCTAAACCCCTGCTTCTAATAAGAGGTTAATAAACAAGCTATTAAGCTAATTGTATCTTACGTCTTGTTGAGTAAATCTATTGGCGGGACAGAAATAACTCATAAAAGGTAGGTACAAGAATGGAGGCTAAATGCACGAATCTTAATTTGCTAAATTGTGAAAAGTTCCCCGCTCATTTACCAACTGTAGTGGAGGTATCAGTAGCTCTAGATGTTCAAAATGGATGCGAAATCAAGATACACATGAGTCCAAATCTGTTATCTTACAAAAAGTGTTAAAAGGCACTATAATTTTAAAATTTGAACGTAAAATTAATAATATGAACAAATATGAAACTAAAAACGTGCAATAAGAGAATTCAGTGACAGCTGATAGGGGAAGGGAAAAAAAACTCTATTAGTATGATGCAATTCTAATAAATCACTCTAATAAATAGAACAAAAATCTAACAAATCACATTAAAATTATATGAAATAAAAAATATATTTATATAATGTAACCGCTATGAACAATCAGTAAATTGTTGAACAAGTGTAATGGGGGGTGCACAGATGGACGGTTTGATAGTTTTCAGGCAGGGCAGTGCGATTTTGTAGAATGAGAAAAACCAACCCAATACCACCATTGGGAAGTGATAGAACAATCAGCAAATTGCTGATGTAACTGCAGTGAATAATCAACAAATTGCTGAATAAGTAGAATAGGGGTGAACAGACGGACGGTTTGGTAGTTTTCAGGTGGTGCAGTGCGGTTTTGTTCAATAGGAAAAACCAAACCAAAACCACCATTGTACATGATGGGCGAGATGGCTTTTTGGTGGACAGACTATGGGCGGTTTGGTCCTAATTGATCCTTACTAGAAAAAACGTGAAACACATATAATCTTTAAAAGGAAATTTTATGGTTGTGCTTTTATTATGTTTATGTTAACTATTAATAAATGTGCGTTTAGAAACGGCATTTATTGTATGTTATATCCTAATGCAGTACAATGTATGTTTACCTTATATTATTCAAATACAAACACATTTGACTAGTGAAATAACTCAAAATTCTATTCATCCACTTTTTTTTTTTTTTCAGTCACATCACATCACATATTATCTCTTTCTCTCTCTCTCACTCACACAATACACGAATGACTATCAAATATAAATAATTCAAATACACAATATATTTAAATATAATGTATACATGGGACATCCAAATGCATCTTATATATCGTATCTTACATTCGCACGCATTACAAAATGAATATATCTTCTAAACAAACCATAACTTTTTAGTAAAAAAGGATCATCAAATTTCTTTTAAAAAATCATCAAATATCAAATATCCTTCATATTTAAGAAAATCCCAACACAAATAATAGGAAAAAGAAATAATAAATAACTAGTAGGGCGGGACATTATGGTTTGGTTTTGTAAAAGAATGGTTTGAGAAAAACTTAAACCAAAACTACCTATTCTACATTATAGGCTGAACAGATTGAAACCACGGTTTGGAGGGTTAACGTAGGGCCGGCAATTTCGGACACGACACGTTGACACGACACGAGAACGACACGTAATAAATGGGTTTAGACCGCACGTTTAATAATTGGGTCGAAATTGGGTCGACACGTTTAACACGAAAATAAACGGACCGGAAACGGGTTAACACGATTAACACGTTTATGTTAGAATTTTCAAACTATTCTAAAGCTCTTTTATAACAAGTATAGGTTAGGACCGACAATTTCGGACATGACACGGTGACACGACACGTAATAAATGGGTTTAGACCGCACGTTTAATAATTGGATCAAAATTGGGTCGACACGTTTAACACGAAAATAAACGGACCGAAAACAGACTGGCCCAAACACGATCCGCGAACACGAATTGTCAGGCCTAGGTTAACGATATGACACAAAAATAGCAGTGCACCCCTAGTTAGGACATTGGCACTGTAACAAAATTTGTATATAAGATCACAACTCTGCTAAAATCTACATTGAAAAAGTACTTTTGAGCTCAAACATTGAAAAAGTACTTTAAACTACATGATACAACGTAAAAATTATTTTTAAGTACAAATTAGTACCTTTTTAATCTTCTAAGAAAATTCATCAAAGAAAAAATTCATTGAAAATGAAAAACGAAACATATTATTGATTCGTCAATTGGAGATAAAATTTTTAAATTAGAATTAAAACTGATTTTTTAAAAATTAATTATAATTTTTTATTAAATTTTTATAAAAAGATAAAAACTGTGATGAAAAAATATAATTCAGTTAGAGTACACTAAGATGACATACAAACAGAATAATCGGTTATACTTTTCAACCTCCAAAACGGCATAAAAACATACCCAACAGGTAGCTGAGAGGAGAAGACGAAGACGTGTTTTTCATCAGACTACGAATTCTTACACGTAACAGCCACCAACTTTCCCTTTAAGACTTTTTCAACTAAAATTCCCTTTTTTTACATAATAATAACACTTCCAAATTTATGTACCTAAAACAACTACTTCCAATTTCTGCTTAGAACAATTAAAAATTCACAAATTTGTAAAAATAATTATAACAGAAAGAAAGAGAGAGAAATATTCCAATTAAATTTTTCTTGGTGTGCAAAATAATAATAACAATTTTTTTTCTCATAAAAAGAAAAATAAATAAATAAAAAAGAAAGGGTTGGGTGAGGAGGGGTGGGATAATGCTAATCTCCCCGGGAAGGGCTCCAAGGCGTCATGTCCATAGGATAACTCCCCAAGACCCTCAAGAAGGACGTGAACTCCTGAACCTCAGCCAGCGCGTTCTGTGCCCTGACCTCCGCCATGGACGCCTCGAAATCCACGTAGAACATGTACTCGAAGTGCTTCGCCGTCCCAACGTTGGCGTCGTCGACGAGCCTGATCGGCCGGTTCCGGTGAGGCCTCGACTCGATCTTCGTCAGACTGATGTTCCGGAACGCGAACGCTGACAGGACCTTGAACAGCACCGACGTCCCCTTGTCGTGCGCGAACACGATGCTCGTCTTGAACGGCCGGTCGGTCCTCGGGATGATCGGCTCCCTCGCCAGCATCACGAACCTCGTCACATTGCTCGAGTCGTCCTGGATCCCGTCCGCCAGGATGTTCATCCCGTACAACTCGGCGGCGCGTGCGCTCGCGATCGCAGCCGTGTCTCTCAGATTGTTCGCCGCCACGAACTCTGCCGCGCCGGCGGTGTCGTCCACCGCCTCACGCGCGACGTTGAGGCCGAGCTTCGTCAGAGTCAGCTCGCACTGCGCGAGTGCCTGAGGGTGTGAGATCACGCGCGTGAGATACTCCTTGCGGACTCCTGGCAGCGCGAGGAGGCAGTGGTGGACGGGGAGCTGAACCTCTCCGACGATGTGGAGGCGGTGGCGGAGGAGGAGGTCGTAGTTCCGGTGGATCGAGCCGCCGAGGGAGTTCTCGACGGGGAGAACGGCGCGATCGGCGATCCAGAGCTCCACGGCTTGGAAGGCGACTTCGAACTGGTCGCAAGGTATGGCCTCGCAGTTCGGGTAGGCTTTTCCGGCGGCCGCCTCAGAGTACGCGCCGGGGACTCCCTGGTAGGCCACGCGCAGCTGAGAGCCGTGCATCGGCGCCGGAGAGAGGTCAGTGATAGTCAACGGCTTCGGGACCGGCTTGTTGTTGCTGTCGGTGGAGACTTTTTCGATCGGGACGAGGTTGAGGTCGATGGAGGAGGACTTGTGGCCGTTGACGGAGACGATGTGGTCGGCTCCGCCACCGGAGGGGTTCTCCGTCGGCTGCTCTTGGGAGACGACCTTGCTGGCGAGAATGGCACAGGAGCTTTGCCAGTCGGCGCGGCTCGTTCCGACGCCGTTTGGGAAGCTGACGGAGTCGGATCGGTAAGCGCAGGAGATTCGGGTCGTGCTGAACCGGACGAGCGGGGACCGGCTAGGCCGGATTAGCGGCTTGAGATTGTTGGGTGAAGAAGACGGCGTAATGGCCTGCATGTTTACCGATGAGCTCTGAATTCTATTTTTTTTTAAAAAAAATACACAAATGAAGGCTCAACAAAGACAGTGAAGAAGATAGATAATTAAAAATCTGAAATCGTTTTCTTTTTCTTTTTTGTTTGGTGAAACTTTTTTTTTGTTTTTTTTGTTTGAAGCTTGGCAGTTCTCTTGGAGGAAGGGAACGGCAAGCTGAGAAAGGGGGTGGGGATTAGGAAGGGTTTATATAGTGGAGAGAGAGGAAATGAAGAGAGAGAAAGAGGGAGGAGAGAGAGAGTAGGAGACAAGTATATGGAGAAATGGAGGGGATGGTGTACGTGTGCGTAGGTGGTTTGGTCAATCTCACACCTACCCCCGCTCTCTTTCTCCCTCTACTCTCTCTCTCTCTGTCTAAATTAGGGTATGGTGAAGAAACAATTTTTTTTTTTTCTTGTTTTGAAATTATATTATTTTATGATTGTATAACTCGTGAGTGGGGGAATAGAAAAAAACAAAAAGAAAAGGAAAGGAAAATTAATGGTCCATTGTGTAAGCCATCGGCTGAGTTTCTTGGTCAAATCCAGTGACTATTTTTATTTTTTTATATTGTACATAAATTAGGATAAATTATTTATTTAATTATTAAATTTTTAATTTTATATAATTTTGATCCTAAATTTTTGTACAGTTGGAATATTTTTAAAATTTTAAAATATCAATATAATAGTTATTTCTATTAATTTTTAAATGAAATCTGTAGTAATTTAATAAAAAATGATGCTAATTATAGATTGCATCTAAAAATTAACGAAAAAGACAATTGTAGTAACGATTTTAATAATTCATGATCATTCCAGTTACAAAAAAAAAAGAAGGAATATGGAATGTTACTAAACTATTAAATTATTGTTATAATAGTCATTTTTATTAATTTTTAAACGGAATCCGTTATGATTTGATTAAAAAGTGATGTTAACTAACGAATTCTGTTCAAAAATTAACTTAAATGACTATTGTATCAACATTTTAAAAGTTTAGGGGATTCCTGCTATAAAAAAAATAATAAAAAAAAAGTTTAAGGATTAAAATTGTACGAAATTAAAAGTTCATGAATCAGCCTAGTAATTTACCGTATAAATTATAGACATTAAAAAGGAAATTTCTTCGTTGGCTCTTTTGGTCATGCCTTCCTTACTTGTCACATGACAATCACGTAGTATCACATCATTGTCTATTCTGCAAGCGGTGAATCCAACTAGTGATTTCATAAAGGCTAAAGATGGACCAATATACAAGCATGTAAAAGTACCAGGTTTTTTTTTTTTTTTTTTTTTTGGGATTTAGCATTAAAATGTCAAAAATTAAAACCTTAAGCCTCCATTTGGTTGGTTTACTTCAGTATTGGAGTTATTTTTATTGCAGTTGATTTGAGTTTTACAATTGTGTGTTTGCTTAAAAATGAATTATTACTGTTTGGAGTTAAAAGGTGTAAAAACTTGAAATGTATTTGGAAAAAATATTATTATGGATCTTGTTTCGTCAATTAAAAAGAAATCATATCATTTCGACTTGAAATATCAAAATTATAAACTTTTTAAAGTTTTGAATTTTTAGAAAAAGATTTTGAAATATGAATAGTGAAACTTGTTGACAGTGAAAATTCATCAACTCGGAATTATTCTCACTACACTCCGACTCTCGATGAACAATAAAGGTAAATTCGCAGAAAATAGAGAACACAAAGGATATTATAGAGGTTGGCCAGAATATCTTTGGCTACATCCTCTCTCGGCGTTGGGGATTCACTATTTTTCAAGGAGATTACAATTGGTAGCTCTTAGCTTTGGTGTGCAGAAATAGCACCGTGTCTTTCTAAAGGGGGATAACGACCTCTATTTGTAGGCTCACTTTGGATAATTACAATAAATTAAAAATAAATAAATAAAATCTAGTGAATATCCCTAGCCCGTAATTTGAATTGCTTCTGAGATCTCCATGGAGAGTAATTCGCGGTTTGCTGAGTTTAAATTTCAAATACTGAAGATTCTCATAACCGAATCCCATGATTCTCGGGAGTGTGATGAGCTATCACTTCGCCTCATCCGTGACGTACTCAGCATAGAGTGTTGAGAAGATCTAATTCATTCCTTTCCCGCTTGGATAAACTCAACCTTTCCCTTTGGGGAATAGCCTCTCTTACTAGGTATTGGAGCAAAACTTACTTCATTATTTATCCCTCTCCCCCGAGCAATTAGGAATAAGATCTTGCCAAACTTCATTGCTCATCCCTCTCCCATGAGCGATGAGGTATAGGTTATTCTCACAGGTTAGGAGTGAGTATCGAATTATGATATAACATTTGCCCCTTAGTATGGAGTGACTCTGTTAAGTTACTTCGTGCTCTTGTCGTCGAAGACTGATTAATGTTCTTCTATTAGGAGTGTGATGAGGTGTGACGTCTTGTCTCCCAAAGGGGATAGTGGTGGCAGCTCTGTGTGAAGAGGCATCTCGAAAAATGCAACAATCACTTCAATCCATCAAGTGTCACCTTAAGAAGTGAATCGTCGTGTCCTCACAAGGTAAGGAAAAATTTAGACCGGTGGCTTTTCGCCTCTACCACTAGATCTTTAGTTTTCAGATCGACGGCTAAAGGACGAGGCCATTTGGCTCATAAATGGAGGTTAAAACCCTTTTTTTTTTTTTTTTTTTTAATTTTTTTATTCTCTGGTGTTGTGTGGACTTCTGTTTATTTCCTACCAAAAAAAAAAAAAAAAAGTTAAAAATGGGATGAAAATAACATAAAAGATGTACCTTTGGATTTTAGTAACATTCCTTTACGTCGGGAACTAACGTGTTGGTCTTCTTCGATTATTGCTTATGGGAGAGGACTAATGTATAATTTCTTTGAAATTTTTACCAAGTATTTTGACCTCTCCATAGTTTGTTTTAAGATGATCTTATTTTTAAAGATTCTTTCCAATAAGGAGAGAATAGACGGTCGTCAATTTTTCTTGAGACTTGTTTCGACTTTTATTCTCCCCATTATAATCTCTTATGGTTAAAGCTAACTCCTGTGGGGAGAGGACAACTTGGTTGCCTCTATTTTTTTTTTTTTTTTTTTCAAAAGGTACCTTTGAGGTGAGATGACAACTTTGTTGCCTCTATTTTTTGTTTTTAAAGGTAACCTCTGTGGAGAAGACAACCTTGTTGCCTCTATATATATATATATATATTTTTTTTTTAAAAGAAACTCCTGTGGGGAGAGGATAACTTTGTTGCACACACACATATATATATATATATATATATATATTTTAAAAGAAACTCCTGTGGGGAGAGGATAACTTTGTTGCACACACACACACATATATATATATATATATATATATATTGTAAGTTAACACCATGGTCATTGTAAGTTAACCCCTTGGGGGAGAGGACAACTATGTTGCCTTTTTTTTTTTTTTTTTTTTTTTTTTTTTTTTTTTTTTCAGCCTCTCCACATCGAGGAGAGGCTAAGTGATGTTTTCTTTCAAAACTCATCAAGTTTTTAGCCTTTACCATGCGGGGAGAGTAGTAGTACTCTGTATGCTCAATAAGCAAAATTATGGAATTCTCCAAGTCTTTTAGACTCGTCACTTGATGTTGTAGTTCGATGACATTGCTTCTCGTTGTTTGATGTATAATGTACAGGATATGTGCCCCCTGTCTAAATTAGAGTCTTTGACACGTTTTTTTTAGACATGGTATTGAATATTTTACCCTCGATATCGTTGACATCGTAGTAGTATTTCGTAGTACTCAAAGCAAAATAGTATAAGAAAAGCTCTGAAGTCTTTATTCTCCTATATCCAATGGAGATCTCGATGTGATCATTAGGATTCGTCTTTCCTTAGGCATCTTGAATTGCTCAGGTAATGGAATATCCATTATATCTTGAGTGAATGGATGAATGTGCTTTGGCTTGGCCTTGTGCTCTATATGCATGGTGATTTCCAGGGCCCTAAGGCGAACACTATATTGTTGCATCATTTGTGTGGCTTCTTGGACAAATCTCCTTGAATCCTCACTATGTACCTCTCTTCGACGAGCCCTAAGGTGGTCTCTCAGGTCTCCCTCAAGGTGAGGGAATTGGCTAATAGTGGATGCATTGTCGAAATACTCATCTTTGGCGGGAGGTCGATGAGGCATAGGGTGTCTCCCTCCGTTTACATTGCCAAAATACTCATATCTCACGGGAGGTCAATTAAGCATTTGGGGACTCCCTTCGCGTTAATTTTCTCTCGAAGTAGGACCAATCACCGCTCGCGTCTGGACTTGCCTTTCAGCTCTCCTTTGACGACTTCCCCTTGAATTGCTTTGCGCAGGCCTCTCAGGAGGGGGATGATTGTTGTCACCGCCAGTCTGTCCGATTCCCTTTGCTTTCTCCTTTTAGTTCTCCCCGTTAGGGAGATCGTTAGGAGTCGCGATGACCATCCAATCATCACCTACAATGACCAAATGTGCCACGCTTTCAGCAAGAGTGTAGGCTAAATCCGTCAATTCTTTGTCGGATTGCTCAATGGCAGCAGTGTGCGAAGGTCTCCTTTTACCTCTAGTAGGAGGGGCATCCTACAAGGGCTGAGGATCTTCAGCTTGTCTTCCTCGGACCATGGTGAGGACTCTTCTTCTTCTTTGGTTATGGATGGGAACAAGATGATCGGAGGTTTGGGCCCTCCTTCTAGCACCAACTGTTGACGGTGAAAATTTGTCAACTCATACTTATCCTCACCACGCTCCTAACTCTTAATGAACAATAAAGGTAAATTTGCAAAAAGTAGATAACACAAGAGATTTTATGGAGGTTCACTGGAATCTCTTTGGCTACATCCTCTGTTGGTGCTGGAGTTTCACTATTTTGCAAGGAGATTACAAGTGGTCGCTCTTGGCTTTGGTGTGCAAAAATAGCACAGTGTCTTTCTAAAGGGGGATAATGACCTTTATTTATAGGCTCACTTTGGATAATTACAATAAATAAAACCTAGTGAGTATTCCTAGCCCATAATTTGAATTGCTTCCGAGATCTCTGTGGAGTGTAATTTACGGTTTGTTGAGTTTGAATTTCATATACTGAAGATTCTCATAACCGAATCCCATGATTCTCGGTAGTGTGATGAGTTGTCACTTCGCCTCATCCGTGATGTACTCGGCATAGAGCGTTGAGAAGATCTAATTTACTCCTCACCCACTTGGCTAAACTTAACCTTTACCTTTGGAGAATAGCCTCTCCTGCTAGGTGTTAGAGCAAAGCTTACTTCATTATTTATCCCTTTCCCCCAAGTAATCATGAATAAGATTCTGCCAAACTTTATTGCTCATCCTTCTCCCATGAGCGATGAGGTATAGGTTCTTCTCATAGATGAGGAGTGAGACTTGAATTATGGTATAACAAAACTTAATTTACTTTTGAAGAAAAAATAAAAAACAATTAGAATTATTTGGTTGGAGCAAATGTGCCAAACAGGTGGGTGTCCTAAATGTTCAATTTGTAAATGATGAGAACTTTGGGATGCACTAATACAAAGTACATGAAAAATTAGTGAATGTTCATTTACTATTCTGTCCTAGCTCAAAGAAATCTGATCTCAAAGTAGTTTTTTTTTTTTTTTTGTTGACAGCTCTTGACACTTGAACTCATAAAACTGAAAATTTTAGATATAGCATTTTTTTCATGCATACCAACATTTGTAATAATATTTTAATTAAAGAGAAATGGCGTGTTTCCTTGGGGAAAAAAAAAAACCCCCCAGAGAAATGGCGTGCATTGCAAGACCTCCTCCTTTTTTTTTTTTTTTTTGATAACTTTTTACCTTAGTTATATGGATGAGTGTTATAGCTAATTTGGAAGGTAAATTATCAGATTCAAAAGATCTGCCATAGGATCTTCGTCTTTATCCAGACAACAAAAACGATTATCATGAAATGGATAATACAAGAATCATCAGTTGTTAAAAACGTTATAACGTACGTTTTCCAGGTTCTTTCTTATCAAAACTAAAAAATAAAAAATAAAAGAACGTTTTTCAGGTAATAAATGATATATTCTTTTTCTTAGCTGAATAGGTAATAAATGATTCTTGATAAGACAGAAGAGTACGTCTCAACGTGTGAACTGTAATTCACTAGCTTCCACAAAATAACGAATATGTAAATTCAGTTGAAATTTGATAACATTTTTAAAATTTTGATATTTTTTAAAAAATAAAAATAAAAATTCAGCGGAAAACTAGTTTGGACCTTTATTTGATATTTTTAAAAGATAAAAAATAAAAATTCAGCCGAAAACTAGTTTGACCTTTGCTTCAAACACAGCAAGAAAAGTCTTGTATTCTCTATGTGGGGATACATTAGAAAGTTATAACTTTTATTTAAAAATTTATAATACAAAATTAGTTAATTTATATATAATTTTTTGTACTTAAAATTTTAAATAATCTAATATTATTTATACTTTTTTGATAGATAATATTAATTTTATATTAATGTAAAAGATAAATATTTTTAAAAAATATTATATTAAAATCGTCTCTTTATTACAATATCTCACATTAGCACGGTATAAATGGCGCCTTTGTCTTTTTCAACTCAAAATATTGTGACTCTTCTGCCCCATATCGTCACTCCATCCTCATCATCTTACAGCTTCAAATTATTTGCTCAGCTTGTCAATTTTTGTAGGTTGTTCTTTTTGGCCCCACCAATAGTTGTTGTCTGTGGAGAAATTACTGACCAAAAATAAAGGAAAAGCCAAGAAAAAATATTGGTTTTCGTTGTTCTCTACTTTTATTATTATTTTTTTAGAAGGAGAAATTATGTTCAAACTAAATAATACATACAAACATCATCGTAATACACAAATTAAAACTCTTAACTAGACCAGTTTTCTCAATAAAATATGACAAACTCAAGAAGAAGGGCATACATCCAAATTTGACAACGAAAAAAATATCTTAGTACATCAATAATCGAACATGTATAATATTTATTTGAAAAAAATACTTGACAACTGATGGAATATTTCGATCGATCGAAAGTCAGTATTCTATAACGTTGAGGTATGCTTTTTGAAGAAAAATAAATATATGGTATAAAAAGTTAGTTTTAGTTTTTTTGTTCAAGGGTAGGTAGTTTAAGGTCAATATTATATGTTGACCAAGAAATTATATAGATTTGTATATTAAATGTAATTTGAGGGTATAAAATTGTAAAAATTCAAAATGCAAGACATATTTTCTGAATAAAAGAAAAATACATAATAACCCTTTTTCAAATTTTCTTTTTCAAAGTTATATGCCAAACATACCCGAGTTGAGAAATTTTTGTTTTCCCTTATTTCTTTGCTTCCATGAGTCGGATCATATTCCAAAATTGTTTGATTGAATTATTCATCGAAAGCTTTCCTTCAATGCAAGGAAACTACCATACGTGGCCACATTGAAACGTTTTCTTGTGGTGAATTCTTGAAGGGAACACATTTGTAAAAGTTAAGGATAGGAAAAAAAAAAAAAAAAAAAATTAGCCTCCAATTTACACAACAATTTTAACAATCAAATTAATAAAAAGCAAAAGTTTATTTCAAGGTAGACAATAATCTTGTAGTGCCTGCAAATAAAAAGGATTTCTATTGTCAATAATAGTGGTTATGGCAAATAAAGAAAAAGATAATAAAGAAAATTGTTGCTCATATCCTCATTATCAAATATGAGCTTTGTGATTTATTAAAAAAAAAAAAAAATGGAAGTAACTCATGAAATAGTTGTGAAATGCCCTTTCTTTTTCTAGTGTATAAGGGATTTTTTTTTTTTTTTTTTTAAACTCAAAGGTGGAACATTATGAATTTTATACCTTGCAATGGACTGTTAATTGTTAGGTCATTATGTGAATTATTTATAGAAAGTAGACTTATTCCATGACTTGGCCCCTTTGAAGAAACTAGGATTTGGTCCAATTTTTTGTGTTCACATAAAGATACATAACTACTGGAGATCTTTAACATTTCTATAACGATAAATTGTACCTTGAACTTAGACACTTGCGATGTGCTTTCTAAATTTTAAAAATGTTCCATTTTCGTACTCTTTAAACTTATATTAAAAGACATTTCAAAATAAATAAATAAATAAACTTATATTAAAAGTGTCAAATAAATATAACAAGTCTTGTAGAATTTCTACTAAACAACAGTAATTGTGATATTATCCCCTAAAAATTAGAAAATGATACTTTTACTACCGAACTACATTTGGGTGAAAAATTAAAATTCATTGAATGTTGTCTAAGGCTCCGTTTGGTGAAACGGTTTGAGTTGAAATTTTTAAGTTTGAGTTGGTTGACTTTTTAAAAACTAGTTATAATTTTTGTTGACTTTTCAGAAAAAGACAAAAATTGATATGAAAAAGTACAGTTTCATTTGAGTTGAACTAACTCACCAAACAAGCCCTAAAGTTCATTTTTATCCTTATTTTTAAACTTAAATATATAATTGAGTGGACATAATAATAATTGTACAACTTTCTTGTTTTCTTTCCTTTATTTTTATCAATCAGCCTAAAAGAAAACTAAAATCATCTCCATCATTACTATTTTCTGTCTGCTATAATTTTCTTTTCATCTAATTTTCTTTATTCTTATCAAACGAAGTGTAAGCGTTGAAAATATACTATCTCTCTTTCCATCTAAATTGTTAATGAAAATTTAAAACGTGTTAGACTTCAAAAGTAGTGGTTGAATTTATCGTTCCTTCTTTCTTTCTTTTTTTTTTTTTTTAATTCAACACTGAATTTCCCCTTCCTACCATGCACTACATATATATATATAGAGAGAGAGAGAGAGAGAAAGAGAGAGAGAGTTAAAGAAAAATAAGAGTGAAGTTGAAGATTTTGGTTGAAAAAATCTCAAATTTGTGCCTAGATATGCTTCAAATAATAAAGGGTATTCATAATAGAGAAAACCTCAACCACATCCAAACTTCGAAAAAGAAAAAAGAAAAAAAAAATGGATATTTTCAACGGAGAGTACTTTGAATGTCCGAGGACGTTGACTTTTAGAACCTAAATCAGAGCTTTTACAGTTTTGAACATGACAAATGCTTTTTTTTTTTTTTTTAATTAGAACATTAAAAGAAAAATGTACTATAATACTAGAATGCTACATTTTCTACAAGTAGGACAAGTTATTGTTAGATTTATGCTATATGTTATGGCTAAACGTAAGAAAGAAAAAAAAATCACAAAAAAAAAAAAAAACTCTTTATATGTTATTGTAATAACCAGTTGATTATAATATATTATTTTTTAGTGATATTTATCATTTACATTGATAGCTCTAGATAATCATGTTTTAATATTATTAATAGAAAGTTACATATGTAACTCAACCAATAGTTATAAGATTCTACATAGAATGTTAGAACTACCGGATAGGACTGAAAAAAAAAAAAAAAAATATATATATATATATATATACACATATGTGTTATAGTAGATGGTAAATGACTCTAATTTATTAAATAAAATTAAAAATTACTTTATATTTTGAACTTAAGAATTGTTATCCAAATCTTTTTTTTTTTGTTTTTTTTTTTTGTTTTCAATCGCTGAACTAGTTCTAGTAGGGTTAAAACATTAAGCACTAATAATTCTTCTCAAATGTTCTCTCAATGACACAAGAATATATGCTCTCGAAAAGCTGTCACGAGTTTTAATCACTTTAAAAACATCAAAGAGGATTTATCAAAAAATAAAAATAATATTAATATTAAAAATAAAAGAGGAACAACTATTCACCATTGTTTTTCGAGTAAAACTATTCACACCATTTCAGTTCCTCTAATAAATAATTTGGACAACGTTTAGTGGGTTGGTGCTGGTCACATTATGTGACTACTTCTATAATTAAGGGAATGAAATGATACGAATATGCAGCCATATATATATATATATATATATATATATATATAAAATATAATGTTTGGTGTATGAGTATAGAGGCACTTTGGAGGGGCCATTTTCGTAATTGTGGACACTTGTCCGCAGCCATGGAGCTAATATAAGTCCAGTAAGCTCTCAAGTCTCCACTCAATTTATTTTTTATTACAAATAAGTATATATAATTTTAGATTAATACTCACAAAACTCTCATTAAAAATTATTTAATTTTAAACTTATAGTAGTCATTAAACTTAGTCCAAATTAAGATTTTCAAACTTTTTTTTGTCTTTTTCCCAAAAAGTTTTTGTCTTTTTCCCAAAAAGTTTTTTGTCTTTTCTGAAAATTCAAAAAAATTTACTATTTAAACTTAAAAATTTCAACTCAAACTTACACACCAAACACCCCCTTAGTTTTTTCCAACATCCCAATGACTTGATACATTTAAAGGCCTTTAATTTAGAAAGAACGAAGAAAGAATGAAATTATTATTATTTTTAACATAATTTTACTTTTAATTGTTAGATTCTAGTAACAAGAATTTCTAACTCCATCAGTATGATTGTCTGAGATATTCTCTTTCAGAGGTATATAAAAGCAAGGTGAGGATTATTGTAAATGTCGTTCTCAATTATCATAAAGACTTTATTTCTCTTCCATTGTATATTAAGAATAATTAAGTTATCTGTTTTATTCTTTTTCCATTTTATTAACTGTTTTCTTCAATGCTGTTTTTACAATTCGATTAATTGTTTAAATATTTTTTATATTTACTATTTATTATATGATTAAATTTTTAAATTTAAATGATACGATAAAATAGTTTCCGAGACATTCAGAATCCCAGCTTATGAAGAATGCGCGTCAATTGGAAAAAAGAAAAAGGGGAAAAAATAAGTTGACTATCTTACAAATCTAATTATTACACAAGTGGTATTTGTAGAGATGTGTCCGTATGCATGTGTGAATAGTATATTAATTATTCAGCCAAAAAAAAAAAGTATATTAATATCTAATATACATTTTTAGTAGTATAATTTTCTTTTCTTTTCTTTTCTTTTTGCTATTTTCATAGGTTTTTTTTTTTTTTTTTTCCTACATTAGTAACAATATAGTTATTACCGAAGGCCAACAAAAAGACACCGATAGTTTCTACTAATTAAATGTTAACCTTTTTGTGCATAAGAAAATCTAGCCAGTTTATCACTGACGAGAACAATACCAAATTAATACGCGGTAGTTTTTCGTTGCTAATACATGAAAAAATAAATGTAGTATAAATGATACCAAATTAATATCTAATGTAATAATCTGACGATGTTTTTTTTATTTTTATTTTTTTTATTTAAGAAGTAATTGTATTTAGAATCAAGAAAATACGAATATCAATACTAACTCGAATGATTACATGTTACATGGCAGTTTGACAATGTTATTAGAGAGTGATATGTATCGAATAAGAATAAAATGGATTCGCTTTTCATGAAAATATATACATCAACAAGATAAAATTTCGGTAAATCCATTTTTATATATCATATCGATAGAGTTCATTTTTAAACCGTTAGATGTAATTGAACGGCTGAAATGTTGCTTGTGTACAGTAATTATCATACACTTTACTTCATATTAGTATAAATTAATAAAAAAATTTAACAATAAAAAAATTTAAAAATTTAAAAATAAGACCAACCCCTTCCCTTCCGCAGACGCCAGCGATGGACCCCCTCCCTCCGAGCCAGATATGCCCCGTTTTCCCCCCCGATGCCGGCGATGGACCCCCGGTTCCCCGACCAGATCTGTGCCCCCCTGACGCTAACACCCCCTAACCCCCCCCCCCCCGACTCCGATGGACTGCCCCACCCGCGCTCGAGCGTCGGGGGGGAAGGCACTTGGGCTTGAGCGTGGAGAGGTTCGTTGGGGAGGAGTGGGGACTCGGCTCGTCGGCATCTGGGTGGGGCGTCAGCATCGAGGGGGGGGGGGGGAGGGGGAGGTGGAGTAAATTTGGCTTGGGGGGAGGTGGTTCGTCGCCGGCATTGTCGGGGAAGTCGTTGGTGTCAGAGAAGGAAAGGGGTTGGTCTTTTTTTAATTTTTTTTATTAATCTATACTAATACGATGTAAGATATATGATAATTACCGTACATGAGTAATATTTCAACCGTTTAATTGCATGTGAACGATTTAAAAATGAACTCAATCGATAGGGTATATAAAAATGATTTTACCGCAGTTTTACCCGCACCAACATGTACAAAATATTTGTTGACCTAGACAATGATGGTACCTTCTTTTTTTCTCTACACATTTTTATTTTCATTTATTTTATTATTTTGGATCCGGGGAATCTTACATGTATCTGAACGTAAATTTATGGAAAGAGTTGCCCGAAATGTTAAGCATGATAATGCATTTTATTTTATTTTTTATTTTTTAAGAATCTTGTATTTTTAATTGTTTCTTATTAAAATATATATTTTTAAATTTGTCCTTTAAAATTAATTATTCTCAAATGTGTATGGGTTTTATTTCCATACTATTGTAGTTTTAAATGCTTCCTATTTTACTTAGAACATATCTTATTTAAACATTTTTCATGCAATCTTCTGAAATATTATTTTATTAAGTATGGCTCCAATAAATAATTTTTTAACTAATTGCCCTAGCTAATATTTTTCTCAAATTTGTTCTCTTTTGTCTGTAACTCTTTTCCTTTAATTTTTGAAGGTTGAACAGATGCTTGATTGGTCTTTTGTTTTTTGCTTTTATGTTTTCTTTTCCTTTTTTTTTTTTTTTTTTTTTTCTGAGAAATCCTAAGTTTTATCAATTATGTTCCTAGTGAAACAATTTTTAAATGTTATTTTTGTAACAAGATTATTTAAAGTGTTTGGTGTAAATGTTTGGATTGTAGAATTTGAGTTTAAATTTAACTGTGTGTTTGATGAAGTGTTGAATTGCTGGAGTTAAAAAGTGTAAAAACTTAAAATGTGTTCGGAAAATAAATATTAATATGAAGCTTGTTTCGTTCGTTTCGAAATTCTATGTAATTTAAAAAAAAAAATCTCATTTGGACTTGTATATGCAAAGTTGTGGACTTTTAAAGTTTGAATTAGAAAACTGTGAATAGTAATTATAAATAATGAAACTGAAAAAAAAAAGGCAAAAATTTAATTGTAATTTTAGAATTCAAACCTTAGCACTAAATGATCAACCGGTGAAATGCTTTGGACTACTGCCTTTCAGATCGGAAGCTTACAATATGGACTGAATCATAACCCAGGCTAACAGGAAAAACAAAAAAACAAAAAACAAAAAAAAAAAAAAAACAAAAAAAAAAAAAACAAAAAAACAAAAAAAAAAAAACAAAACAAAGAAAAAAAAAAAAACAAAACAAAACAAAAGGAATTATAACCCACGCTTACTTTCTATTTTATTTTCATACATATTTTAACTTGTAAATCTATATATCATAATCTATATTACATTTAGTAGAGAAAATGCATTTGTTTTTTCAATTTATTTCGTTCAAGCATCATTAAATATAACACAAGTTAATAGATTTTTGTTCGACCGGCATTTCATATATATCTTAAATTTATAATTTTTTTACCTGTAAAAAGGTTATGATATTAGTTTCTATTTGGAAAAAAAAATAAAATTATAGGTAGGTTGAAACTGAAAACAACTGCAGGTTGGTTTTATTTGTTAAAGCTTACATTTCTGTATTTAGTGATGTAAAATATTACTTTAACTAGTTAAGTTAAGTAAAATTATAAGTTGGATCAACATATTATTTGTGTTGAAATCGGATCTGATGACAAACAACAAGATATAAAGTTTAATTGGATTCCCAAAATTAGATAAATCTGTTATATTCTCTCAACAAATCTTAGGTCTCTCCAAAACCGAACAAATTTCAAATCCCCCTATTTGCAGTCCAATTTAGCGGGAGATTCTAGATTTAATTCTTAGGTCTCAACCACTTGTTTTTAGCTTTACATGTGATATTTGCTTTTGCTTTTATTCTTTGCTCTCTCTCACATGGCACGATCCAGGCTCTGCTTTGCCTGATAGTCATTTTGGTTCTGCTTATGTTAGGTTTCTTTGAACATCGTCGTTTCACTTACTTTCCTTTGAGTCCTTTAAGGCGAGGTAGTTTTCCGGGTAATCTAAAATTCACCCCTCATATATTTTACCTATATGTTTTCCTAATAAAATATATGTAGAAATATATACATATTTATTTATTTATTTGTTGAAATTAAAGTTAGTGTTCTTAATATTTATATATATATATATATATATATATATGCTGATGGGACATGCCACGCCTCTCGACCTTGTATATTTTAAAAAGAGAAACAACCATTTTGAGGACCACAATTAAGGTGAGAAGCCAACAAGAAGAATCAGACATATCTGTCCCAATTATTTAGAGGGCTTTTTTTTTTTTTTTTTTTTTTTTTTTTTTTTTTTTTTTTAAGCTATGTCTCGCCCAATCAAATCCCAACGTCTAGCAGAACTAGCCCCACTACTCTATCCTTTTTTTTTTTTTTTTTCCTTTTGTATTATTTCTATTGAAAATTGACTAATTTGTTGTCTACTTGCAATATGTTTCACGTGATTGCAAAATTCTGTGGTCTTCCTTTCACTTTATACATACACTTTTTTTTTTTTTTTTTTGGTATTTTTGGGGGGGTGGGTGGGTGGGTTTGTCTGGCTCTATTTTCTTTCGGGTGAAATGTAACATGTTGTTGTACATTACACAACATCAACAAGCAAACATGTCTTTTTTCAGTCACAAACCGATCTAGTTTACGTTAATGTTGTCTGTTTGGTAGAATCTAATACCTAATACAAAAAGTATTACATGCTCTAATTAGAAAAACTCTAACCTTATACTGGTAATAGTGGCATGGTGATAAAAAAGTACTATTGAATTTTTGCTTGATGAACTCTATATCGACCTGCTTGACAGAGTTTTCTAGAATTACCTTTGGCTTCGTGAGTTCAAAAGTTGCTTTTAAAAGTGTAGAATGATATATTAGCAAAGCTGTATTCAAAAAAACTTTCTGTCAAAACTAGAAAATATGACTTTCGAAAAAAACTCTTATAACTAAACTTGAAACTTTATTAAGAGTTTAAGGTGGACATTTTAACATATTTAAATATTTTTATTACTTATTAGAAAACTTTAAAATCATTTTTACATAAAAAGTTTTTGTTTTTTTAAATATGATTTCGAAATATTTATTGAAAAATCAGTTTTTATTTTTCTTCTTCTACTGACTAAAAAAGTTCAAAGACCAGAGTCCTTAACATCTCATATGTGATCTTAGTATACTCCTAAATGGCGTTGGGTGACGACGTAAGCACATCGTGGATCCTCTTTTAACAAATAAAAAAAATATGAAAATATATTTTTTATTTAAAGGTGATATGATTTTCATCAAATTCATCATTAAAGCTCCACAATTTTTTTTTAAAAATTAAATTCTCTAGTGCAAATTAAACACCACAAATCAAAAGTTTAGTGATATTTCTCTAACACATGCTAAACAATAAACCCGCTGATTTTCCCTTACTAGATTATACATTATCCGGCCATCAAAATTTATCATTGTTGTTAATCCAATCAAAGAACACATATTTAGAAATGCACCCTTTACCAACCTATTATGATCCATACTCTTTCAGCAAAAAGAAAAAAGAAAAAGAAAAAAACAAAAACAAAAGCAAAAAACAAAAAACAAAAAACAAATAAAAACATTAAAAAAAAAACCCAATTATGACACCCACTCGGAATGGCCAAAATGAATCAGACTTACGCTTGATTTATGAACGTGAGAAGGAATATTTAAAGTTAAGCCCCATGTGCCATTAACATTATACACACACACACACACACACACACATGTATATAAAGGAGAAATATAATATAATATAAGATTTATTCGATACAATAATGATATTGAAAAGAACAATAAACACTCTGTATTATCACACCTTTCCGATATCAGTTTACGTTTAAAAATAATTGTTTAACACTTTTCTTGTTTCTATTTTTTACACACCCTACGGAGTTTAATAACATATATATGGGTATTACACATATTTAACACGTGTATATTATAATATGTACATATCGGCTTTGACATTATTGATAAACTTTTTTTCTTCTTCGTTTCCCCCAATTTTTTTCTTTTTCCCTGAAAATTGTTGTTATACTAGTGCTTTTGTTTTATGTGCCAAGATGATGTGCAAATTCATTTAACGTCATCAAGGTCAGTTAATGTAGGCATTAATTTATCTAGATGAGAATTGACTTGACTTCTGGAGGAGCTTCCCAAAATCAACCCTTGTAATAGAATGGACTATCGTCAAAATCCTTAATTATATATATGCATACATAGTTTGTCTAATATCTGATATTTTAAAAAAAAATACAAATATCTTTTTATATTACTAGAATAATCAGTTGATTTTATTATAATATTTTTTAATGATATCTTTATATTGATATAGTTCTGAATAGCAACGTTATAATATTTTAAATACAAAATTATGTAAATCAATTAATAATTACAAAATTCTAAATAAAACGTTATAATTATAGGACAGATCCGGACGTTGAACTTGATACACTTTTTATAAATAATAATACTAATAAATTATTAAATTATTTACTATTATTATTATTATTATGACTTAGAAGCCTTTTTATGCCAAGGATTGGATTACAGGGCAGATGAAAAGGAAGTTAGGTGAGGAAACTTGGAGAAACTTTCCTACTCAACTACCACGAACGTGATGGTCCTTCCTTAGCAACATATACATATACTTGTCGACCTATCACTATATAAATACGACACTGCCCAATAATTCCAAACTCTACAAAGACTACTACAACACGGTTTACGTATTCACAAACTTTTTACACGTGCATCAATTGACCACCCTTTTCTACCCGGAAGACCTCCTTTTTCTACTTCGAAGAAAGTTTTGTTTCTTTTTGCGTGTAGAATAGATAAACAAAATAACAATAAAAAAAATCATGAAGAAGAAGAATGGACTCTAAAATGTTCATCCATCATTTCTTACAGAGTAAATTGATCACAAGGGGTTTTAGGAGAAGGAATTAGGTGGACCAAGGTGGACCCTATTAAGTTGCAATTCTCAGGTAATTGCTGTTTGAAAAGAACTCCTGAGCACTTATATACCATACAAGATCCCCACTCCCCGTCGATGTGGGACTCACCAAATAGTTACCAGTTTTTTATTATTATTATTTTTATATACACAGTAAAGTATGTTAGGCCTATATATTTTCTTGTAATGGGAAAGTATGGATATTTTCTATGATATTGTTCCTATAATCCATATATATATATATATATATATGTATGTATGTATGTATGTATCTTCAGCTATAATCATACAAAGCTTGCAGTTTATGAAATCCCTATAGTCACCATTTGTTTCTCAAACGTGTGCTTCACTAGAAAATTCTCAATTTGAAACTTACAAGAAATGGAAAACTACATTAAACGTTACTAAAATTGAGATAGAAATCTTATCGATTTAATTACCAAAATGCGTTCTCATGCATAATTAACAACCAAAAAAAAACAAGAAAAAAAAAAAAAACCTACTTGTTTGATAAGCACATAACGTGTTTCCAACTAAGGACATTTGTTTTTCTCATTCCCTACATAGACCCCACAAAATTTGGTAAATAAACACACGAACAAGAAAGAAAAACAAACCCATTATTTACTTTTTACCATAATATGTGATGAACGAGATATGTTTGGTAGGAAGGAGAAAAAATAAAGAATGAATGATATATCTGTTAGACAATATATAGGGAGCATAAACAACGAACAAGTAAATTCAAATAGTTTATAACGAAAAATGATTACATCAAAACTCAACCTCAACTCGTAGGAAACCAAACAAAAGTAGAATGTCGAGGCACGTGTATCACGTTCTCCTTAAAACAGATTCGTCCCCTCCGGTAAGTGCGCGAGGCTTCAACGGACGTCTGTTTCCCAGGATACAACGACAAACAACGGTAGTCTAGCACGATCGAAAACCGCTTCCGGCGAACTTGAAACCAATGCCTTCCCTCTATCACCAAACTCAAAAACGAACTCGACCACTACAAGGAAAACTGAGAGCAAGAAAGAAAACTTGTGCACAAAGTGTTTGTGTGTTACTAGGTGTGTTTTCATGCATGAGGATGCCTCCTTTCATATGCTCAAGGAAGGGTGTTACAAAAACCAAAAGTCTTTAGTTTTAATTCCGGATTAATGCATCATTAGAGCTGCCTATTTAACACCATTGGAATATGAATAGTTTTCGGAATATGAAAAGATGAAGACTATTCATATTCTTTTAAAAAAAATTCGGAATTGTGTTGGAAGAAAGGAAAAAAAAATTCCAAAACAAAGCCCGCGCGAGGGCAGGCTTGACGGACCAGCATTCACGTCGCCCACGTCGTGCGGGCGCACACATTGGGCCCCTAACCCACCGGGCTGTGATTTGCACCCCCCCTGCGCATGAGAGAGCATCTTGGGTTCACAATCTTACCCAAGTCCAAAAGTGCAAATCCTTATAAAGTCCATCATGCTTTCATGCCCAAGCAATGTGGGACTCCATATTTACAACCAACTTTCCAACAAAATTCCATTCCAATGGGCACACTTTGAGCATCAATTTCTCATTCACCCGAATACCATTTTGAGTATATGAATATATGATTTCGATCTCCTCGAGACGGAGATTGCAAATCCACCAAGACCCGTTAATTCCATTAAGTGGGTCCTACTCAAATTTGGACCTCAAAATGGTTCCTAAAAATGGTTTAAAACCATTTTTTCGAACAATCCCCCACATGAATGAAAATTGACCAACGTCGAGGGAAAACAAAAGACACTACACGGTGATAGAGTTCTACGGTTAACATCTGCATAGGATGGGTATGCGTTAACCCTTGAACCTTCCCTTGTGTAAATATACTTACTTTACTGGCTGATCAGTAGACGCGTTGTCTTTGAACTGTTCTGCCGTTTGTGTAAACGATAGTATATCCCACACAGATATTTCTTGACATAGTTTCAGTTCTCATGGTTATGTCCATTTTGGCCGTGGACATCGTCCTGGTTCTGCAAGAGTTTTAAAGAATTGAGCCCTCGCAATTCTTCTTTGAAGCAGCCCCACTTCTCTCTCACATAGGTGATTTCTTAGTCAAGAGTATCCCGCATTACTCCGCTCGGATTCCCGATGCTTAAGAATCATTAAAAGCATAGCTTAACCTATCTCGTACGGGTATCACTGTTTTCATCACAGGAATGAGCTGGAGGGTAACCCCCACGGTGATCCTACTCGGTCTATACAGTTTAGTTATCCCATTGAACCTAGATCTTGGGATCTCCAGTCAACTAGGTTGGGTTTCCACTGTTTCGACCTATTATTTCATGGGCTTAAGTCTCATTCCCTTTGATGATTTCTCAACTAGATCTCTATTCAACCCTTTGGTTAACGGATTCACAGTATTTTCTTTTGACTTTACATAGTCAATAGTTATGATTCCAGTTGAGATTAATTGTCTAACGGTATTGTGTCGATGACGAATGTGTTTTGACTTACCGTTGTACATGACATTCTGTGCCCTGCCAATAGCAGATTGACTATCACAATGTATACATATTGCAGGCACAGGTTTTGGCCATTCTAGAATATCTTCTAAGAACTGTCGTAGCCATTCAGCCTCTTCGCCACTTTTATCTAAAGCAACAAACTCAGATTCCATTGTGGATCTGGTTATTACTGTCTGCTTAGAAGATTTCCACGATACTGCTGCACCTCCCAAAGTGAATACATATCCACTGGTGGCCTTAGAATCCTGTATATCAGATATCCAGCTCGCATCTGAATATCCTTCTAGAACAGCAGGAAATCTAGTATAATGCATCCCATAGTCACGAGTATATCATAAGTACCTGAGTACTCTAACAATTGCTTTCCAGTGGTCAGCCCCTGGATTACTCGTGAACCTGCTCAAACAACTCACAGTGAAGGCAATGTCTGGTCTTGTACAACTCATTAAGTACATTAGACTCCCTATCACTCTAGCATACTCTACTTGAGATATACTTTCTCCTCTATTCTTGGACAGATGTTGATTTAAATCAATTGGAGTTCTGGCCACACCAGAATCATCTTTATTGAATTTATCAAGTATCTTGTCCACATAGTGTGACTGACTCAATATAAGACCATTAGGCGACCTTATGATTTTAATACCCAATATTACATCAGCCAGTCACATGTCTTTCATGTCAAATCTTGAATTCAACATATCCTTGGTAGATTTGATCATCCGATCATTGCTACCTGTGATTAGCATGTCATCTACATATAGACAGAGTATGACATATCCGTCTTCTGTATTCTTGACATAAACACACTTGTCACACTTATTGATTTTGAACCCATTTGTCATCATGACACTATCAAATTTCTCGTGCCATTGTTTTGGGGCTTGCTTAAGTCCATACAAAGACTTCACTAGTTTGCAGACTTTCTTTTCTTGTCCTGGAGCTATACAACCCTCGGGTTGTTCCATATAAATTTCTTCTTCAAGATCTCCATTAAGAAAAGCTGTCTTTACGTCCATTTGATGGACTTCAAGATTCCGCAGTGCGGCAATCGCCAAAATCAATCTTATAGAGGTTATTCTCGTCACGGGAGAATATGTGTCAAAGTAATCAATGCCTTCTCGTTGTTTATATCCTTTTATTACAAGTCTGGCCTTATACTTATCAATTGTTCCATCTGCCTTCATTTTCCGTTTGAAAATCCATTTAGAGCCTAATGGTTTACTTCCTGGAGGAAGATCCACTAACTCCCAAGTATGATTTTGTAAGATAGAATCAATTTCACTCTTTATGGCTTCTTTCCATAAAGGACATTCAGTTGAGCTTACAGCTTCTTTATACGTTTGAGGTTCAGCCTCTAGCATATAGGTCAGAAAATCTGGTCCAAACGATTTTTCTGTCCTTGCCCTTTTGCTTTGTCTAGGCTCTTCTTCCTCTTTTTCAGTTTCATAATTTTCCTCTTGGTCCTGACTATTCTCTTCTATAGTCTCATGCGTTCGTTTAGACGAACTTGAACCATCTTCCTTGGAATTACAAGGAAATACATGTTCGAAGAACGATGCATTCCTAGATTCCATTATCGTATTCTTGTATATATCAGGGTTTTTAGATTCATACACAAGGAACCGATACGCACTACTGTTGTGGGCATAGCCAATGAAGATGTAATCAACCGTTTTGGGACCTATTCTCATCTTCTTTGGCCCGGGTACCAATACTTTAGCAAGACATCCCCATACTCTCAAGTATTTGTAGGATGGCTTCCTTCCTTTCCATAATTCATATGGGGTTTTGTCCTCTTTCTTCCAGGGAATCTTATTTAAAAGATAATTAACCGACAAAATGGCTTCCCCCCACATGTTCTGTGGCAAACTAGAACTTAACAACATTGCATTCATCATATCCTTTAAGGTACGATTCTTGCGTTCAGCCACACCATTTGACTGAGGAGAATAAGGTGGCGTGACCTCATGAATAATACCATGTTTTGCACAAAATTCATCAAATGGTTCCACATATTCACCACCACAGTCACTTCTTACCATCTTAATTTTCTTATTAAGTTGGTTCTCAATTTCTTGCTTATAAAAAACAAATTTCTCTATAGCCTCATCTTTGCTTTTAAGCAAATACACATAGCAATATTTTGTGCTATCATCGATGAAAGTGATAAAATACTTGTTACCACCTCTTGTTTGAACAAACTTTAAGTCACAAACATCACTATGAATTAATTCAAGTGGTTCAGTATTCCTTTCAATTGTTTGAAATGATGATCTTGTTTGTTTTGCCTCAACACAAGTTTCACACTTATGTTTTGAATCAATTTCAAAAGCGGGTATGTGATCCAAGTTAATTAATCTACGTAATGTATCAAAATTAACATGTCCTAGTCTACCATGCCATAAGCTAGAAGACTCAAGCATATAAGCAGAAGACTTTTTATTTTTATTGATGGATTTGGGCTTAACAGCCATTACATTCATTTTCCACATCCCATCTTTCACATAACCCTTTCCCACATACATTCCATAGTTGGACAAAACAATTTTCTGGGCCTCAAACACCATCTTGAAGCCATGCAAGCTCATCATAGTTCCAGAAATCAGATTCTTCCGTATATCAGGCACGTACAACACATTGTGCAGCTTGACTTCCTTCCCGGACGTCATCTTTAGGAATACTGTCCCTTGACCCTTGATCTCAGAAGTTGCAGAATTGCCCATATACAGCTTCTCCCCAGTTTCCAAAGGAACTAAGTCAGCAAATGCAGCTCTATCTGCGCAGATATGACGGGTAGCACCCGTATCTAGCCACCACTCCTTTGGGTTGGAGTCCATTATGTTGACTTCAGAAACCACAGCCGAAAGACTGATTTCAGATACCTCTTGGGCGATGGCGTCCACCACATTGGCCTCTTTCTTCTTGTTTCTTTTCGGCAGTCTACAATCAGCTGACTTGTGACCCATTTTGTCACAATTGAAACACTTTCCTTGGAATTTCGGCTTCTTTGAAACTCCACCTTTAGGTCCTAGCTTGGACCCCGTGTTGTTGAACTTCTTGTTCTTTTGGCCATGCTCCACTACATTAGCCTTAGCGGAATTGGCAATAACATTGTTGGAGAGCTTCTTCTCCGAGCCTCTATTGTCCTCTTCAATGCGAAGTCTCACAATGAGGTCTTCCACGCTCATTTCCTTTCTCTTGTGCTTCAAATAGTTCTTGAAGTCTTTCCACGCAGGGGGTAGATTCTCTGTAATTGCTGCTACCTGAAAAGACTCACTAATAACCATTCCTTCAGCATGAATTCCATGAATAATTAATTGTAGCTCTTGAACTTGACTGATGACGGTCTTGGAATCCACCATCTTAAAGTTCATGAACTGTCCCACCAAGAACTTTTTAGCACCGGCATCTTCAGACTTGTACTTATGATCCAAGGACTCCCACAGTTCCTTGGCTGATCCCTTCATGCTATATATACTATAGAGTGAATCCGACAAGCCATTCAGAATATAATTCCGGCATAGGAAATTAGAATGCTTCCACGCATCAACAGCATGCACCACTTGGGCATCTGTCTCATCCTATCTAATCGTAGGAGGATCCTCTCTCAGGAATCTCGCAAGATTCAGAGTGGTCAGATAAAACAACATCTTTTGTTGCCACATTTTAAAATTTAGTCCGGTGAATTTATCCGGTTTCTCATTGTGATTAACCGGAACCGAGACCGCCAAAGGCTGCGTTGAAGACGAGGCTACCCGAGGTGATGGCACCGGTGTCACAGATGGATTCTCAGTTGGCATAATGTTCATGTTTTCAGTCATTTATGAAAACAAACCAAATATTAGAACCAAACTATATAATAGATTAATGTTATAACACCAAAGCCAATTAAAGATAGCTAATTAATATAATAAATATTATATATAACAATACAAACGTTTGTAAATAAAACGTTTTAATAACCATAAACCAAAAGGAAAAAACGTTATAAATCCATGCAACTTATTAGTATAATTAAAATTATATGTTATATATATGGACTAACGTTTGAAAAGGAAAATGTTAATATATAACTATAATATTAATCATGCAATTACCATATATCGGAATTTAAAAAAAAAAACGTTATAATTCTAGGTTTGTAATAAAAGCATATATGCATGTAAAATAAATACAAACCACAAACACAAAAGTTATAGATTTTATGATTTCCAACCGATTAAACTAATACATATAAATATATATTCATATACATATATATGTAAGCAATCTGGAAAACCAAAACCGAATTCAATCCTTAGCCATAAACTGCAGCAACAAAACCAAATGTGAGCAATTCTTTGTTTCTAAAAAAATTGAACAACAGCAGCGACAAAAAAATATGTAAGCAATTCCGTCCGAGTCCAAACAACCTGTCCGTCGTCTATGATGTGAGTCTGTTTTAAGATTGTTAGACAATATATAGGGAGCATAAACAACGAACAAGTAAATTCAAATAGTTTATAACGAAAAATGATTACATCAAAACTCAACCTCAACTCGTAGGAAACCAAACAAAAGTAGAATGTCGAGGCACATGTATCACGTTTTCCTTAAAACAGATTCATCCCCTCCGGTAAGTGCGCGAGGCTTCAACGGACGTCTGTCTCCCAGGATACAACGACAAACAACGGTAGTCTAGCACGATCGAAAACCGCTTCCGGCGAATTTGAAACCAATGCCTTCCCTCTATCACCAAACTCAAAAACGAACTCGACCACTACAAGGAAAACTGAGAGCAAGAAAGAAAACTTGTGCACAAAGTGTTTGTCTGTTACTAGGTGTGTTTTCATGCATGAGGAGGCCTCCTTTTATAGGCTCAAGGAAGGGTGTTACAAAAACCAAAAGTCTTTGGTTTTAATTCCGGATTAATGTATCATTAGAGCTGCCCATTTAACACCATTGGAATATGAATAGTTTTCGGAATATGAAAAGATGAAGACTATTCATATTCTTAAAAAAAAAAATTCGGAATTGTGTTGGAAGGAAAAAAAAAATTCCAAAACAAAGCCCGCGCGAGGGCAGGCTTGACGGACCAGCATTCGCGTCGCCCATATCGGGCCCCTAACCCACCGGGTTGTGATTTGTACCCCCCATGCGCATGAGAGAGCATCTTGGGTTCACATCCTTATAAAGTCCAAAAGTGCAAATCCTTATAAAGTTCATCATGCTTTCATGCCTAAGCAATGTGGGACTCCACATTTACAACCAACTTTCCAACAAAATTCCATTCCAATGGGCACACTTTGAGCATCAATTTCTCATTCACCCGAATACCATTTTGAGTATATGAATATATGATTTCGATCTCCTCGAGACGGAGATTGCAAATCCACCAAGACCCGTTAATTCCATTAAGTGGGTCCCACTCAAATTTGGACCTCAAAATGGTTCCTAAAAATGGTTTAAAACCATTTTTTCCAACAATATCATCTAGTTGAGAAAAATGAGGAATTTCTCCAATTTAAGAGAGATCAAACTTAGAGCGTATTAAAACATTTGAAATCCCTTCCCTAAAACCTTCGTTGCTCTTTTCTCTTCTAAACGAGGAATATACTAAAAGAGCGACATTTGTTTTTCTCATTCCTCTTTCTCTCATCATGTATTCATTTCGAGGGGCGATAAGAAAAGAAAAGTGAGGCCTTCGACGAGCCAAAGAGCGAGAGATACGACAAAACAAGTGAAATCAAGGGAAGGAGGAGTTTTAAGCTAATTAGAAAGCCATCAAGGTCTTCGTGTTCTTAAACGTCGAGAATCCGAGGTAATAAAACTAAGGGGAAGCGCTCGAGAAGTGTATCTCAAAAAGTCCCAAAGCAAAGGAGTGGGACCCTACGGATACATTATTATATATCGAGGAGCCCCTCGAGGAAAGCAAAGCCACAAGTTATCCAACACTTGTCCTGCCCCTGAGGAAAAGTGAGAATCCTTTGGAGAGTCGTTTGGGCAAAATAAGGAAACTTCTATAAGCCTCCACATCATCTCGTTTGGGGAATTACAAATTTAGATGACGGGGACACCGACGTGTCATGTTCGGAGGGTTTAAGACAAACCCTATGATCATAACATTCACATATAAAAGAAAAAGAATTGGCCGGTTGAAAAGCAATGCCATTCCCAATTACAAACCTTAATTGTCATTTCGTTTGTTAAAACCATCTCTCTCTATTACTTCCTTCACTCTTTATCTGACTTAAACGTTGAAGTACCCCTCGTAGGTACAATCCTAATATTCCCAATTGCAAGAGACAGAGGAGTATGATAGAGTTTGATGCGGATAGTATTATAAGGATGTTGATGTGGAAAAAATTGCTCTAACAATAATCATAAATATAAAAATAAAAAAAAATAAAAAAAAAAATCTTTTCACTAATCCCTTCCCTCTCATTCCTTAATTTTCCCTCCTACCAAACTTAATATTTAAGTTGAAACTACGGGCTATGGGTGTTCATCAAACCGATAAAACCAATTAAACTGATCAAACCAAACCAAATCATACAATTATTGATTTGATTTGGTTTGAATTTTTGAAAAACCAATTGAATTGATTTGGTTTGTGGTTTTATTCCTAAAAAAATCAAATCAAGCCAAACCGATTTCTAATTAAAATTACAAATGTTTGTTTTCAAAATTGCTTTTGTATGTGTATAAAATGTAATCGATTAGATTATTTAAGTTATAATTAGTATATTATATGTTATTAAAATGTATTATATGTATTTTAAAAGACTATTTATAACTAATCTAATTGTTTTTATAGTTTGATTGAGAATGATTTACTTTTTAATTATGAGTGTTTTATTTTAATTTGGATATTCGATTTTGAGTCATTAATATGTATTATTTAGAAATACATAAATATTATCATAATAATACGTTGATCATATTTTACTAAAAACTAAGAAGAAATTGATGAATATTAGTTCAAACCAATTAAAAAACCAAAACAAACCGATTGCAATTGATTTG
The DNA here is from genome assembly GCA_008635985.1 of Ficus erecta. Taxonomy (NCBI): domain Eukaryota; kingdom Viridiplantae; phylum Streptophyta; class Magnoliopsida; order Rosales; family Moraceae; genus Ficus; species Ficus erecta. The sequence continues at coordinate 2,247,045 of BKCH01000014.1, forward strand.
GTTTTGATTCCTTAAATGGTTTGGTTTAAAAATCTTCAAACCAAAATATGTTGGTTTGGTTTGTGGTTTGGTTGAACACCCCTACTAAGGGCTAATAAATTATGTTATACTCATATCCTAAAGTTTAAGCTTCAATTACACAATAATCCCATATTGGGCCTAATTCATCATAAAGCAAGTCAGCAAAATGGTTTGTTTTCGCCTACAGGGATTAACGATAGAAAAAATAAATTAAAAAAAATTATGATTTTTTAGACGGCCGTTAGGAGAAAGGATCATTACAGATCAAAATTATGTTATTTGATATAACTTTTGTCCTTAAAAAAATATTTAAAAAAAAAAAAGACACGACACCCTCTTTCTTCCTTAATTATGTTCAAAATCGGATCTGGATTCCCAAATTCATAGGAAAATTCGAAACCCCACTTCATAAAAACCTCCTATTATTCGGAACCCATTTGAACATTCATACATAAAGGGGTATCAACCAAAAAATAAATGATATTTTTTTCATGAGATTAAAAATTTAAATGCTTCAGATCTGAACATGGAGAGGCAGAGGAATGTATTTGAGAGTAAGGGATTCTTATTGTGACCTGGGGCGAATTTAGGTGTGGACAAGTAGGGGTTTGAAAAGGTTCTTATATGAATTTTTTTTTTCCCTTCTAATTTTATCTCCAAAACTTTTTTGATTTTTTTTTACTTTGCTCTCACTGAAAATTAATTAAATATCTCTATATACGCCCCCAACAAAACTTTACTCCTTAGTTTTTTTTTTTTTTAATTTATAAATTGATGTTATTTTATTTATTTTTTAAAATATTGTGTACGTTTCCCTGAAATTTTTATCCAGCTCCGTTACTGATTCTGACATTAGGTATTAGGTTTTTAGTCTACATCTTTTTGTGTAATATTAGAGGATCAATTGTGTCTCAATAATTTAATGGGAAGTGGAAAGCAAATAATGGTTTCATTCAAATACCTGCAACAGTTAGAGAAAATGATATGTATAAGTCATATGTTCTCATGTTATTAGGATGATCTAAGGGTAGACGCGTAGACTATGAGAGAGCTTGTTACAGTTACGTATTTTCTGTGTTTAGATTTTACCTTTATTATTTGATGTGATTTTTTATTTTTTATTTTTAATGGGATTCACAAACCTATTTTTTTTGTATAATTCTATTACAAATAATGAAGAGCACCTTGATTTTACAAGAACAACTAGATTCTGGTATTTTCTTGTATTATTTGTCATTAGATTTGGTTGTATTATTATAAGATATATTTATTATTATAATACATTAATAATTAAATTCAATTGAATTTGTATTAATTTAGTTAAGAATAATTTTGTTCACATTTTAAAAATAAACAACATTTTTGTGCACAACCAAACACAATAATTTAACATCTTCATGAATCTTATTAAATTTGATTATATGCAACAAAACACTATAATCTAACAATCAGATTCTCAAGAGTCACATTCCTTGGAAACTAAACACCAATTATATATAATCTAAAATGTAATAATACTAATTATGATTAATTATTATTAGACCCAGTGTATTACGTTATTAGTTTATAGTTACATGGTGCATCCGTGCAATTTATTATCAACATTTGGATGCCTATTGAAATCATATTTGTTCGTTCACATTTTTCTATTTCTTACGTATTCTCCATTAAGTATGTAGTCATAATTGTCCTAACTACTCTACTTATTTGTTTCAAAGAATAATATTATTTTTTAGGATAATAATATTCGTAATTGTGAAATTGTTTTCTACACTCTAATTCATTTTAGGAAACTTGAAAATATATATATATATATATATATGTTAGCAACATTTTAAAATTAGGTAGATAGATAATTTTTAAACACTTTGCAGTTTGGAATATTGGTTGGAATCAGGGTTTTGTAGGTTGAAACTTAAATGTATGTTTGGTTAAAATGTTGAAAATACATTTTTTGAAATGTGTTCGAAAAAAAAAATGCAGTATAGATCATGTTTCATTTTTATCGTAATTTTGTATTATTTAAAAAAATTATTTTATATCGACTTGAAATAAAAAAGTTAAAGACTTTTGAAATTTGAATTTTTCAAAAATGAAAGAGAGAGAAAGTAAGATATAGATTTGGAAATTTTGGAATTAAGTTGTAAATTTATACCTAGAAACATTGTTCCAAACAGCTCCTTACATAAAAAAATAATAATAATAATAACCAAACTCTTTTTATTTTAAAAAAAGAATAGTATTCATTAAAGTCTTTATTAAACCACCCGACCAATTAATGATTAACCGATAAAAATACTTAATATTGATTATATGCGCATTCCTTTGGAATATATTTTTTTCTTTAGAAAAATCATCATGAGAAGAAGGTGAGGATTTTGCACCCCGCACTTAAGAGAGACAACCAAAACTTTGATATTTCAGTGAGCTTTTATAATGAAAGCTTATATCGTGTCACCCAAGCAATGATACTAGGCTTCCAAAAAAAAAAAAAAAAAAAGGAGAGCAATGATACTAGGCAAGCTAAATATGAATAAAATGTTGAGATCAACAGAAAGTATGTATGTATATTCCCTATATATAACCTATATATACATTTATATCTATTAACTGTGTATATATATATATGGGAGGATAGCTCATTTGCATGTTTTTGTACCTCAACCATAAACGGACAAAATTTTTTACTCTTAAACTTTCTTAATACACTTGTTAAATTTAGGTGTATTCAACTTTCTATCTACAGTGAGGTGCAATTTTTTTTTTTTTTTTTTTTTTGGTTCTTCAACATAATTTTTGTCCTTTTCTTCTTTAATCTATTCACCTTGCTATTCAATTTCTAAATATATATATTTTTTTGCTCAATATAAAGTAAACTAGTTACTTTTACTTTTTGTATTTTTAGTTCTCGTCTCTTTTTAATCAGTTTTATTATTTATTTACAGTTATTCATTGTAGGACTTTAATTATGAAAACAATAGTATGTAATAACGTCAATTTATTATTTTTAATTTTTTTTATTCACTAAGTTTTTGAACCTTTTGTGATTAAGTGAAAGAAAATCACTCATACTATATACTTTTTATTTATTTATTAATTCATGATATTAGTGGAAATATGTATAGTAGCTCATTTTAGGTGACTAATTTTTATTATTTCAATTTATATTAAAAAATTGTGGAAGAAATATTTCTAAAAAGTTAAAAGATTTCCTTGAGTTTTTCTTATATTATTTTAGTTCATGAATTTTATTATTTGTAATGCTTATATTAAAGTTAAATCTTAGCAATAGATGTCATACTTCGTCTCTTATTTTATTCTTGTTGCGCCTTTGTAAAGTAATTATTATATAAATAATTATCATGCCACATCTCTTCTTTTTTATATGTTAGTAATGTGGTAATCCCTCAAAAATTAATTGCTTATGTACTAATTATTATATTATAAAATTAATATCTTCCTGTAATGATAAACGGTTTTCAATGTTATAACTATTCAACTTCGAGACTTAAAAAATTATGGTATAACATACTTATTGAAATATCTCTGTAATGGTAAATAATAAAAAATTAATTTTTGGTGATCATATAAAATCCCATATGGAATTGTTGTAAAAATAATTTTTAAAAAAAAATAATGTCTGTTTAATAAGGGAACGTGCCTTAGGCACTTTCTCCCTAACTAGTATATACATCATGTGAAGAACAATTTCCCGGGATTTTGTTTAAAATAATCCTACTCGATGCCTAGCACTGACTGTCGGATATGTTTACCAAATTTTACAGTTAGCCATGTGGGAAAACATATATTTATAGTTTTTTTTTTCTCTTTGCCCAAGTAAAAGATATTTTTAGTGGGCGTTTAGTTGTGAATCTTATAATCCTAGTCAAAATCTAAATTATATTTTAAAATTGGTAAATAATAGAATATATACGAACTGCACACCCAGATCAAAAGAAGTTGTCGTTGATTTTACATTATAAAATCCACTTTATAACTATGTCCTAATTAGTTTATTATTGACAGTCATGGAACCACATATGACTAAATTGAGGACTTTCTTGAACTTTTATTTATTTATTTATTTATTTTCAATTTCACGTTTAAAAGCTTTATGTTTGTTATTGATTTTACATTATAAAAACAACTTTACAACCATGTCCTAATTTGTTTTTTATTGACGGTGATGGAACCAGTAAGGATCAATTTCGAAACTTTCCCTTTCAGTGAACTTTTATTTTTATTTTTTTTAATTTTACTTTTAAAAGTTTTATGTTTTTGTTATTTTTTATTAAAATAATTGATTAAAATAATTCTTAAATTTTTTAAAAAATAACAGTTTTATTCCTTTTTTTTTAGTGAGGCAATTCTTAAACTCTTCAAATGTTGATATAGTCATTTTTGTCTAATTTTGTTTAATTTCTATTAAAATGAGTCATGTTTATTTCATGATCTAATTTGAGATGGTATTTTAATAATTTAATAATAATTAATTTAAAAAATATTAAAAAATTTAAACCCACCCTTCTCTCTCCAAATAGCAATCCCAGATTCGGGGGGGGGGGGGGGGGGGGGGGGGGGGGGGGTGTGTGGTGGTGGGGAAGGCCTGAGTTTGTCTCGCGCGCGGGGGTTGGGGGGAGGCGGATCCAGCAGATCGCCGGCCTGGGTTCGTTGAGCGCGCTGGGGGGGGGGGGGGGTGGCCTGAGGTCGGTGCGCGACTCCGGGATGAGCGGGGAAGCTGGGTTAGTCGGCCAGGGTGGGGGGGGGGGGGGGCTGGGGTTCGTCGGCGGGGGGGGGGGGGTGGTCGGGTCCAAATTCGGCGCGACGGCGGCGACGCCGGGGGGGGGGGGGCGCGGTTGGGCTGGGTTCTCTGACCTGTTTATTCAAAAAAAAAAAAAAAAACCTGTTTGGGGGGGTGGGGGGGCTGAGTTCGGCGATGGGGAAGAGAGAGGGGGGGCTGGCTTCGCCGGAAATGGAAGCCGTCGCAGGAGAAGGAGGCTCTCGCCGGATCTGTAAAAGTATAGAGAGAGAGAGAGAGAGAGAGAGAGAGAGAGGGGGGGGGGAGGGACTTTGGAGAGAGAGAAGATTAAAAGTTATTTTGATCTTTTTATTATAAAAATTATCGTTTGAATAAGATTATGTTAGAAATTTAACAAAATTAAATGAAAAAATTATAATAATCAATATTTATAAAATTTAAGATTGTCTTGACGACGATAATAATGATAATAATAAAACATATATCAAATTATCTTTTAAAAATTTAAAGATTATTTTAATCAATTATTCTTTTATCTTATTAAGAATTAAAGTAACTTTTGATAAATCACTTTAAAAACTTTTAATAAACGGCTCACACTAAGATAATAGATTGGCTCGGTTAATGAGCATTGACTAGGGTTGATAATCTAATTTGAAATCAAAGAAAAAAAAGTAAATTCCAATCCCTCGCGTCAAACTGGTGAAATTAATATCAGATACTAATCCTTAGCAAAGAAAAAAATAAATATTTCTATATATATATATGAGATAATAATCCCACAAAATATTCTTAAGACTTAAATATTGGCAAGTGAGCATGTGCTAAAACGTACATAATTGTTGACCATCCTATTATAATGGAAAATGTTTGAACTCTAATCTGTAATTTATAGACAATATTTTAACTTAAAATTAGCAGACCAGAAAAGACTTGGACGACCAAGTCAGGGCATACTATTAAATTTTGAGTACATAAAGTTTCTTGTGATCATTACGACCGCGGACTCACCTAACACCTAACCGCAGATCGCATGATTTATTTGAATCCATAAAACTAGATATATTATTATTATTGTTAAGATAAATTACTATATTAATCTCTAAATTTTTAATTTTATATAATTTTGATCTTTAAATTTCTTTTTTTTTTTTTTTTGATAATTGAAATATCCTTAAACTTTTAAAATGTCACTATAACAATTCTTTATGTTAATTTTTGGACGAAATCCATTAGTTAACATTACTTTTTAATCAAATTATTCCGTTTAAAAAATTAACAAAAATGACTATTGTAAGAACATTTTAATAGTTTAGAGGCATTTCCTTTCATAACTGAAATGATCATAAACTGTTAAAAACATTGTTACATTAGTCTTTTTCGTTAATTTTTTGACAGAATCCGAAGTTAGCGTCACTTTTTGACCAAATTACTAACATATTTAATTTAAAAATTAATAAAAATTACTATTATATCAACATTTTAAAAGTTTAGGAATATTCTAACTACAAAAAAAAAAAAAAAAATTCATGGACCAAAGTTACATAATATTAAAAATTTAAGAACTAAATGAATAATTTATCATTATTATAATTGTTAATTTTACTGTAACGTTCTCAAACTCGATCTTGGCCATTGATAGCTATCAAAACCTTACCTTTTTGGATCAAAGACCGATTTTAACTAATGTTAATTTTTCGTCTGATTATAAATGATATAGAGTCCAAATTCTCACGTTAAAAGAAAAAAAAAATTCCCTCTTCAAGGGCATTTTAGTTTTTTTGTTGGTCAAAATTGACAATTGATGGAGAAAATGTAAGAGTCGAGCACACAATCAAAATTTGAAGATATGAAGGTGACATAGTTAAAGTTTTAAAATAAGATTTTCAAAAATCTAAAAATATAGGATAAAGGTTTTTGGGTGTTTACCCTTTATCATGGGATTGTGAATCTCTTTTTTGGCAAAATATAGATAGAGATAAAATAGATGTTGTACATGCCGAAGACAGCTGTGTCCTACTTTGAGTTGGCAATTGTACCAGAGTAATAATTATATTTTGGCTCCTTAGATGGGTTTCTCAAAAATAAAAAATAAAAAGATTAAGACATTGAAAGACAACTATTTTTGAACCTCATGTATGACTGGACGAGCACGTGAGAAAAGAAAGTTTTTTTTTTTTTTTTGGAGAGATGTTTTTTTATTTTTTATTTGAAAAATGCCAGAGGAAAAAGTGTATGTCCTAACACTAATGCTTCAACATATTACCATATCACATTTTTTATGAGTTAATTGATCAATTCATTCACAGTATAATCCCTAAAATAAAAAGCATATAATAATTGTAGAGATAGTCTAATGATATGATTCGAATATTCGAACCCCCGTACCTGCAAGTTCAAAAAAATAAATATACAAATAAAAAGCGAGTATATCATGTCTGAAATTTGATGGTACCAATCATAACCAAAAACAACACCTTGAATGGAGGCTTCTGCAGCTTCTAGAGGTACCAATTCTACAGGATAATTTAAACCTCATTAAAAATAGCATGTACAAGGAAAAAAAATATATATATATATATATCCATATTCCACAATGCAGTCCTGACTTTCACAATGAATCTTCGCCTTGTTTCGATGTGAGAATTCACCACTCCGGAAAATAATAATAATAATAATAATAATAATAAATAAATAAATAAAAAAGCCGTTCCAACAAAAAAATATTACATATACACGAACCAAAGCTCCCTCAACGACGTGAAAGATGTCCGATCCGCACATTTTCGAATGACTAAAAACTACATACAATGTTCGTGATCTAATGATACAACACAGCCAGATCCGACTTTCCCTTGAATGTACACAAATATCACTGTACGACCTATAATCCTAAAGACGTACCAGAACATAATTCTGACCCAAAAAGATGCATTAAAGTCCAATACTTGCATTTATAATGAACATACACTATTATCCTTCCTTCAGAGTCGCGGTCAAGTTGACGATATCATAAATTATCATCGCCTCCCCTACCATGACAAAAACCTTGGATCATAGGCCAACCCATTTCACCCATCTGAAAACCCGACCAATTCTGAAGGGTAACTCGTAATCCTTGGTAACAGCAGGCTCTCTTCGTGCAATGTCGGATTCAGACCATACATACACCCCACGTTCTTGCCGACTGCCCGGTACGGTGTTGTCTAGAATTACAGCCACTAGAAATGCGATCACCATGTGTAAAGATAGCAATGTATTCAGGACATAGTTTACCTGAAAGGATAAAAAATCCGTCAGAAGTTGCTTACAATGGGTCATTAAAAAGAACAAAAAAACAGGAGAGTGGAAATGTGCCTCAAAGTAGCTACTTATGGAAGACATTTATTCGAAAAAATAAAGACAATACTGTTTTTGGTTACCGAAGTCGTGACAAAATTTTCTATCAAAGAAAGGTCAATCGGAAACATACCCCCCCATATTTGCTACGGAATGGCCCGTGGGAAGCAACAATGTATGGCTGAAAATAACTCGGAACAGACAAATTGGAACTTGGAGAGATGCCATATTGCTGAAAGTAGGCCGGTATTGAGAGTGAGAAGAACAAAGCTAACCCTACTATGATTATATTCCGAGAACTCCCGGCCTCACTGTAGCGTAGATTTGACAAGCCTAAAGCAGCAAGCATCGCCCACATGAAGCATAGGAGGGCAGCAACCATAACTTCAGGGATTGATGCAACGAAGCCTCCGACTTTACCTGCATGAAAAGGAGAAATATTACTGTAAGCCGAAGCCAAGCAGTCAAAAGTTAAGAGACAGAAACAAGGTATCCTACAGGTTTTAAATGTTCAGTCAGCCCAAAATCTGAGTGAAAGTCAGAATTAATCTTTCAAATTATCAAATATATTCATCATATAATATCCTGAAAGTACAGATTTTCTTGTTTTCCACAAAATCCTTAGTTTGTTATAATGACGAGTAAGAACAAAGCATATTCTGAAGATTCCATGCTTTAGCTGGTACAATCACATCAACAAAAATTGAAAAGGCTTCTTTATTGAAACTTACCGACCAGGGATAAGACTATCAGAACGGATGCACCTAATTCAACCGCCCTGCGACTTCCCATTTTAGTCACAGCAATAGTGTGCACATTTTCCGTTAAAGTTGTGGACCCAGTTCCTGTACCCCATAGACCAGCCAAGACACTAGAAATGCCTTCCAAACCAATCCCTCGACTAACAACTCCTGGGGTAGGAGGTCTAGATGCCACCAACAATGAGGATGCATGGTATGAACCAACCTAAAAATTTCAATACAAAGCAAAACCTGAAACAAGGTAATTGCACAGCTTTGGAGGAAATATCAAGTACAGAACTTCCAACAGCCAGCACAAAATTAAGGAAAAAAAATAGTATTAAGAAAACGGCTCAATAAATTTATGGTTTCAGGGGAACTATACATGATGCTCGAGTAATCTAAATCAAGGAAACCTCTAGGGGGATTAGAATGGCAAACGAAAACACATAATTTTGATAAATGCAAAAAGCAAATAAAGTGCTATTATGCTTTTTAGTAGTTTCCTTGCGTTTAAATTAGTTCCATAATTCAACCAAGTCAAAAAATTTAACGTAAGCACCAAAACTAGTCCTTAAAAAAGCAAGCAGTGGTTCTAAAAGCAAACTCTTCGCTTCACATGCATCAACCATTGAAATATTCTAATAGCATTATATAACAATCCATAGATAAATTAAATTTGAGGGGAGAAGAAAAAAGAGAGATGAGAAAATACTAATAAAGAAAACACATGTATGGAAGTCTGATATGTATTGCAGCAAATATATCCCTGAAATCAATTCATTAAAAGCAAGAGGAAACTAACCGAATCAACTGATGCGATTATGGAGACCACACACATGACAAAAGCCATTTTCCAGGTGAAGACTGGAGTACCCCATTGTAAGGGATAAGGAAACCTAAACCATGGGGAAGATTTTAATGCATGAGAAGTATCAACTCGACAGTGCTTCATCCTTGAAACATGCTTTCTGCAATGTTCGGATACTATATTTGAGGCGGGTACGTTTATATCACAACCTTTATAGCTATAGGCTCCAGCTTCAGTAAGTAAGAAAGCGGCTGCCCATGTGATTGCCAGACCCAACGGAACCTAGTATTAGTCATAACCAACACATCAATCTCACAAAAGGAATGAGAAAGCCTTTCTGAATGCAAAATGAAAATCACGGAAAAAAAAATTAACTTACTGCATAAATTAAAAATATGCGGTGCCCAAGAATGGATATCTTACGCAGGTACTGAGGATGGAGGAAAAAAAAAAAGAGTTTCCAGTCAAAATCAAACTACATAAGAAACAAAAACTCCCATGACTAAAAAGAAATCAAGAGTAGCTCTGGTAAACTTACAAGAGAAAATAAAACAACCAATAATATCTGCACCGCTCCAATCTCAAGACAATTACCAACTAGAGGAAAACCATAACTGTAAAACGAAAGTCCAACAGCAGCAATCGTTGGTGACACAACGACTGGATTGATCAACCTGAAACGAAAATGCAAATCAGAAAAATGTTAGCTACTGGGTCTGAGGACGATAAAGAATAACCATTGGAGCCAATCAAATATATAATACAGCGCATAATTTTCTTATAAACAAAAGCCAGATTGATTCTTTCACCAGAGAGGCAGCTGACTTCTAAAGTATACTATTCCACAAGCCTGGCCAAGGTTCAAATATATTTTTCCAAGCACAACAACTGCAATGAAAGGAAAGGACACACAAAAATAGAGAGAGAGAGAGAGAGAGAGAGAGAAGAAAAACTCAAGAGTGATTCATAAGCCAAGCAGTTAAATATTCACAATAGTATTGACAACAATGTAGTATATTCGCTGACACAGGAAAGAGAAGATTACTTGTAAACTATGGCAACGCCAAACTGGCAAGAAACAGAACATAAAGGTAGACAATCAAACATTTATGATATGATAGACTTATCAGATACAAAAACTACCGAAGTCTACACCATATGCACGTATGAACACGAAGACCAACAATAACAAAATATCAGATAAAACAACTATCTGGATTCAACACACAAGTCAGTGCTAAGTGACATCCTACCAAGTACCAGAATTGCACCGGAAAAAAAGCACCATGGTACCAGCGATTTTAGTCTTCTTACCTTCTCTCTCTCTCTCTCTGTTTTGTTTTTTTTTTTTTTTTTGGGGAAAAGAAACAGTTACTTTAATTTAAAATTGAAAGGCTACAAATAAAGAAAGAGGTCCTCCTTGTCCTCCTCAATCAACTTATAAAGAAACAAAACAGATAAAAAACGGCACTCTCAAATAGCTTGAAACCCAACTCCAGCTTCTAACTAAATCAGACAAGAATGTGTTACAAAACTTTTTATCTCAATCGACCCATAGAGCAATCCAAGATTTCTCTATCCAAGTATCACCACTATCTTTCTTACTCTCATTAAACATTCTTCAATTCTGTTCCAACCAAATCCCCCAAAAGATCGCTAAAACAGCTGTAGCCCACAAGGTCCTATATTTAGTGCTAGAACCAGAGGGTAGAGAAAGTCCACACAACTGTTTGCAAGTGGTGGGAGGAACCCAGGAAAGGCCCAACTCTCTGAGCAAACAACACCATATTTCATAAAGAAAAGAACAGTGCAAAAACAAATGTTCAGCAGATTCTGCACAATTCTTGCAAGAATACACCAACCAGGGGAAATTGAGATTATACGACTTCCTTCGCTGCATCAAATCGTGAGTGTTTAGTTTATCAAATAACAAGCAGCGAACAAAATACTTGAACTTTAGAAGGAACACATGATTTCCAGACACAGGTCATAGAAAATAAAAAGGCATGCCCAAGAGGTCGTCGATCAAGTAAGAAAAAATAGACTTGGTAGAGAAAAATCCCAAGTTATCTAGCTACCACACCCTCCTCTCCTGCATGCCCCCCTCCCATACCTGAACTCCTTCCGAAAGAGACAGCAACTCCGAACCTTCTACCATTTCCTTATCAGTCACATGTCTCAGGAGTTTGAGATCCCAAGAGCACTCCTTCCCCCCATCAGGATTCAAACCCAGAACAAAGTTCCTTATGGGTTATGCATCAAGAATAACCTATACAATACAGGGAATGTAATGTTAGAAGCCTCTTCACCACACCAAATTTCATCGCAGAGCCTAATACCATCCCACTCCCCGACATATGTCACATGGCTAAGAAACACCTCGGCAACTTACGTGATGGCTTTCCACGGGCTTTCCACGGCTCATTGTCCCAGTTATTTAAAGAGAGCCCCTACTTCACCTTGATAACCTTTGGCCGTAACGATTCTTTTTCCAGCGGAAATCTCCAAAGCCACTTGCACAACAACGCTTCAAAAATTTGTATTATTGTACTCAGTGCAATACGATCCAAAAATTCTTGGTAAGAAAGAATTTTCTGCGACCAAACTTGTGATAACTGACAAGACACGTCGAAAATTATCCATTCATCCTAGCCAAACTAGCAAACAACGATCACAAAAAAATTAATAAATCAATAACGTAAATGAATAAACTCAAAATCCAACTCAACTGCTTGCTCAGATAGAGAAAGGGGAGAAAAAAAATACTAGACAATTTAAGAGACTAAACGGGAAGGACCGTATATGGGAAGTTTGAAGCAAAAACTTCAATCCTTTACGGGAAGGACCGTAAAGGGGCACCTGATGCATATTTGACATGGAAGAGAATTTGGCACATGAAAACGCCGACTAAAATGGCTTTTCCTTTTTAACACCGAAATTTGGGGATCAATTTCAACGGCAGATCATTTCCAATGAGAGAATACCAGTAACGAATATTATACTAATTGTCGATAAACTTCAAAGGGCCATGCCTATCTCATTTAAATGAATGCTTTGCACTTAGGACAGGCTAAAGTCGCAAAGAGGATTCCCGACTGTTTGTAATAGGACAAATCATTTGTACTCTACGGGTTACAGATAGGAATTGGAGAAATTTTGAAAATACTGAACTGTTAACTGTAAACAGGGCTGCAAAATACTGAGAAACATACTTGTGCATCCTTCAAGAAGTTTCTCATTTCATATTTCTCTTAAATAATTAGCATACAAAAACCCTACGAACCTAATTCTTTCGTTGACTACTACCCTCCACACAAACACACAAGACACTAAAAACGAACCGCTACCTAAATTTCTTCTTCAATACTTTTCATTGCTTCCATCAGTTACCTTGTTACAGTTCAGTAATCGTGTTGCATTGTACTTTATCTAAAACTCTGTCAACTGTTGCAAAAACATAATTCTGGCAGCCTTCCTACTTCTGCACTACGAGTCAACAAATCAATATTATCTATTTATTTTAACTCATTTTATCCGTGCATATGTCAAAGTTCCCACCTGTAAGATAGGACTTTGAGCTATCCTAATAAAAAACCCAAATTTTAAAACAACACGAGAAAGATTTGCAACCCTAGATTGATGTTAAAAAAAAAAAAAAAACAAATTTATGCATGATCAAAGCTTCCCACCCCCCCCCCCCCCTCCTCTTCCTCTCTTTATGCTGAATGAATCAATGATGCTTGAATAATGCTTGCGAGAACCATAGGTACCGAGCACTACACACAAATACAAAATGGGTCCCACAGCATGGGACCCACTTTCTATTAGTGTGTAATGCTGGGTATATGATGCCCCTGGCATTGCTCTTTTCATTTGCATAAAAATGGAGCCCTTTAGATATTAAATGAGTCACGAAAAATAACCAAACCCACACAAAGAATTGAATTACCACAGCCTCAAATCTTACCAAAAGTTTTTTTTTTTTTTTTTTTTTTTTTTTTTCCTCAAACCAAACCAACAGGTTTAAGTCCCCCATTTCCTGTGCTTTGAGTAGACTTAAAAGGGAGACACTAGAGTAGCTAAAGATGCACACTATTTGCAATATGTTCTCAAGCAAGCAAAACAACCCACCGTGTAAGCATTTTCATACTCGATCTAAAGCAATAGTAAAGAAATATATATTTCAATATTGAGGAGACCAATAAGCAATTTGAAATTCATTATTAAATCAGTGTAAAACCGAATAAAAGTTACTATTTTCCTGTTGACAATTCCATAGACTATTAAAATCACTGCCAACTCTCACATGCTATGATAGTACCAGTGTTTTATAATGAAACATTAAATTAAAGACTTCTTGTTTTTCTAGAGAAATTAATATATCATTAAAAGGAACTGTCAAGATGCCAATCATACCTCAAAAATAATGACATCAATCCACTATATCCAAGTAATGCTTGGAAAGTTGATGCTATAATTATAGCCCCCTGTAGCTCCTTCATGATATGCTTGAAACTCTGGCATGTTGGTTTTTTATCAGATCTCAAATAAACTTAATAGAATAAAGAGGCTTGCAAAAGTCAACGATTGGAAAAGTTAATCAACAATAGCAATTGAAAAACAAAAACAAAAACTTTTAAAGAAATTTCTCAGACTCATACCATTTTATTCTCAAAAGAGAGCACAAATTCAACATGTTTCTTGCTTCTACTAACAAACTTATTGTGGTTAGTTTCATCTGGTCCATAAAGGGATCAAAAAAGTTCAAAACATGATGCGACATGACGAATATATATATATATATATATATATATAAAGTGTTCTACGATTTCACGTCCTAGGAACACGATCTCTAATCAAGGAAGTTGATACTCCAACAAGTTATTCTACTCTTTTGAAATACAAAACGTAATCCGAATCCTTCGGCTATTCAATATATCAACTTTTTTAATTGTTCGTCCAATGGACCCTGAAGTCAATATATTTTAGGTGGCATCATAAAGTTTTTCCAGTGTAGCAGAGATAAGTAGAATTCAGAAGAACTGTAACATGGTTGCATTATTTAACTAGCAAAAGCACAAGAATTGAAACATTACATTTCCATTGAGTCCTCGAAATTCCGGGGAGTTGATAATCACCAATGCAGGAGCAAGGAAAACAAATGATGGACCCTGTATTAAGGGCAACCTTGAACCGAAAGACGTGTGCAACAGCGTGGTTACTCCGGACACAAACAGCACTGTTGATACCACATTTGCAGTGTCCTCCTATACCAACTAAATCCCATCAGATAAATGAACCTACCCAGATTGTATCTTTATTTTAAAAAAGAGACATTAAAATATGTGAAAATACACTTACATATATATATATGTGTGTGTGTGTGTGTGTGTGTACATATATATCCAGGGAACTGTAATATAACGAACGACTCACAGGGGTGCCACCCATTGCGGGAACGATGACAAGAGGAATGAGAATCAATGAACCCAATATCGACAGGTAGTGTTGGAACCCATATAGACCAATTGGAACTGAAATCATACCACATAAGATAAAATGGATTAAAAACTTGGATAATTTGTTGCTTTCATATTCATTCTCTCTCTCTTTTATTAATAATTATTTTAGTTTGAACCGACTCAAAGTGTTTAGTAATCAACTTTAGCTTCAAAATGAACCCCAAAAAAGACGATTCCTTGTCTGTTTTCAGTTAATCCCATAAAAGCTTCAATTTTTACCAAATACCCATTTTTTGAATCATCTTTTCCTAATTAAATATAATAGACATTTTCTTTTCGAAATATCTAACGCTAAAACATTATTATCAGCATCATATCTGAACGATCATATAAAGGAACAGAATCCATTAAAAAAACCAAAAACAAAAAAAAACAAAAAGAAAAAAAAAGAAAAGAAAACCAATCTAAACGCCAATTGTCCATTTTAACAATAATTTAAAAACTGAAGCTTTTTATTATTTTAAAAAAATCAAATATACTATTGAAAAAGTTTCAGTAAAGCGGACGAGAACAATACATTCTACTAAATACCCATCTAGAATTATCCATCAAATTAAACTTAAAATAAATATATAAGTGTGTATATATAGAGAGAGAGAGAGAGAAAAATAAGAACTTGCCTAGACCAGGTGTATCTCTAAGCTCATACTTCATATGAGAGTGCCTGCCCATAACCCCATCATCATCAGCCCCACTCTGCGGCGGCAAAGCATCCACCGCCTCCTCACTCCGGACGGTTCTCCGTTGCTGTGCCGCCGCACCGGGCTCCGCTGCCACCGCCGGATTCGGAGCATTCCCGTTGGCGCCTGCGCCGCTCCTCTTCTTCACCGCCTTCTCTTTCTCCGCCGCGGTCTGGGCCTTCTCCTTCTCCTTCTCCGGTTGGCCATTCACCGTCGGCGGCGGCGGTCGGGGTCGGCCGGCCTCGAGATCGGGCTGGGCAGCGGGGTAGGGCTCTCGGGAGGCGGGGGAGGGGCGGGGCGGGAGCGATATCTGGCCGGAATCGCTGGCATTGGTCTCGCCCGAGAACTTGGGCCGGAATCCCGTCCGCTTGGCCCAAGACGACGGCGGCAATGCGGAGTTGTCCGGCGCCGGAGGCCATGGGCCAGGACGAGGGCGGGATTTGGGGTCGGAGTTGGACATTAACGTCGGAGAATTCGAACTGGGAAATGGCTAGTTAGTGGTGCATATAAAATAACAGAGCAGATCTGGTATTTGGTGCTGTTGTTTGAGGAATGGAGGTGAAGAAAACTGACATAGAATTTGAGGAGGAGGAGGAGGGTTTTGGGGGAGGAAGCTAAAAGCTAGAAGAGCCCTAGAGAGAGAGAAAGTGCTGAGAAAGTGTGAGAAAGAGAGAGAGAGAAAGTTTGAGAAAGTGAGTGCAAAGAGAAGAGGGGAAGGGAGAGTGAGAGTGAGGGTTAGTGTGAGTGTGAGAGAAATGCCAAAAGAGAGACAACTAAGATATTGGTGGGAGACTCTGATGCCTAAAACCGCGTTAGTCGTGTAATGTGGGTTTCTTCCTTTTATTTTCTTCAGGGTAAAATTATCGTAAATTCTTTTTTATATATCATATCGATAGTGTTTAATTTTTAAACAATTCAGATATAATTGAACAGTTTAGATATTCTTTATGTATGGTAATTATTATACATCTTAGTTTATAGTAATATTTGATTAAGAAATTAAAAAAATTTAAAAATTTCTGTCATCGGGATCAAGATGAAGGGCCTCGAGCGCGCCGGCGGGGGGGGGGGGGGGGGGGGGGGGGGGGGGGGAGGGGGAGTTTGGTCGGCGTCGGGGGTTTTGGGGGGGGTGGGGGGAAGGGGTTGTCTCAAACGCAAGGGGGAGGGGGGTTCTGGTCTGCGTCAAGGGTGGGGGAAGGGGGGCCTCGAGCGCGGGGGTAGGGAATCTGGTCGCCATCGGGGGGGGGGGGGGGGGTGGGGGGGGGGGGGGTCTTGGTCAGCGTCGCGGGGTGGGGGGAGGGGGGGCCTCGAGTGCGAGGGTGGTGGTGGGGGGGTCCTGGTCGGCCCATCGGGGTTGGGGGGGGGGGGGGAAGGGGTCTGGTCGACATCGGGAGGGGGGCTCGAGCACCGAAGGGGGAGGGGGGGGGGGGTTAGGTCGGCGTCGGGGGGGGGGGGGGGGCGCTTGGCTTGTCGGCGTCGGGGGGGAGGGGCAAATCTGATCAGTGGGGTCCGTCGCCAGCGTCAAGGAAAGGAAGGGATGGATTTTTTTTTAAAAAAAAAAATTTTAAAATATATATTTATTAATTATACTAATATGATGTAAGTGTATGATAATTATGATACACAAACAATATCTCAACCGTTTTGATTATATCTTAATAGTTTTTAAAAATGAGTTATATTGACAGGGTATATAAAAAGAGCTTTACCACAGCTTTATTCTTTTCTTCCCCACCCCCCCCCCCCCCCCCCCCGCGTGCCTTTTTGGATTTTAATGATTTTGTAGGATGTGTTTATTTTGTTAGAAATTCAAAAGTGTATGTTTTGCATACTCTGTCCATCTCATTTTGGAAATGAAATGAAACTACATGTTTGGTTTACAGGTTGAAATTGAATATTTTCAACTTATTTTTATCTTTTTTTCTGAAAAGTCAATAAAAATTTTAATTAGATTTTAAAAGTCAAACAAATCTATTACAAAAAGTTTAGCTCCAACCGGTGAATTAAACGCGAGTGAAGTTTATTTGAATCTAAAAACTCATCTCATTTTAGAAATAATATAGAAAAAAAAAAAAAAAAACTCCTTTTCAAAAATTAACTATTCTACTTATTTTCATTTCAAACCTATTTTGCACAAAAAAAAAAAAACAAACATTTTGATAAAATTCAATAACAATTTCATTTCATTTCCAATTAATACGATTAAAGCTCCTTTTTTTAGAATCAACTACTCTACTCATTTTCCATATTAAACCTATTATGCACAGTAACATTTTCATATTTAAAAATGACTCTCATTTGCTTTATGTTTTAAAATTCAATAACAATTTCATTTTATCTCTGATTAAAACAATTCTTTTTTCAATATGTTCATAATTAATAAAGGAACCAAAATCTATGCCAATATTGTAATTTTTTTTTCTAAATGATGGTAACATATATCAGCAGGTGCACCCAGACATCTCGACTATATCACACCTCTTTAGCACCCTCATGCCTTACCTGTTCCATTTTTTATGAATGAAAAAAGAAAAATACAAGAATGTTTAGAAGAAAATAAAGCAAGAGAAAAATTAAAACACCACCCTATTAAGGATAATAAAAATAAGAATGAAACTCCCTGTAGCCGGAGATTAATCTCAAAGAATTAAACCGAAACTCTCATCTTGAAATATGGGTTCGTTTGGATCGCAGGTTCAGTTTGAGTTGAGTTGAGATTTTTAAGTTTGCATAGTAAATTTTGTTGACTTTTTCAGAAAAGACAAAAAACTTTTTCAGAAAAGACAAAAAACATGATGAGATTTGAGTTGTTTAGTTTGAGTTGAGATGGTGAGGCAAACGGAGCATATTGCTCAAAACAAACAAACAAGAAACAAACAAATACCAAAAGAAAAAAAGAGTACAATACCAAAACAAACAAACAAACGGAGCATGTACAACATATATGCCTCATTAAAAACCCTTTGACCAAAACAATACCAAAAGAAAAAAAGAGTACAAATTTACCAAGAAACAAACAAAGGTCATTTTAATTGGATTTTATTATAAAAATATGATTAGTAACAAACAAAGGACAATATTATTAGAAACAAACAAAGGACAATATTATACCAATATTGTATTAAAATATGATTAGTTTTTATTAGATTTGTTAAAAAAAATGGTTTTCAAATGACTTTTTCTAACATATATCCAAAAGTCATTTTAAAGATTTTACCTATTTCATAATTACAAAAATTGCACATCCTAACATTATTTATTTTTCAAAAAAAGTGACTTTTCATTTCAAAACAAGAAAAAATTTCATTTCAAGAACAGATACACAAACCAAACGGACCCTCAATTTTTAGAAAGAAAACTAATGTGCCAAAAAGTATAAAATTAGTGTGTCCCGCTACAATTTTTTTCTCCCAATTTTCCTTTCCCCTTTGTCTTCATTCCTACCAAACAAATTAGTCTAGCATTTTCTATCCAATAATCCCTCCTCCAACTTTCTTCCTTCCTCTTTTCCACCATACCAATCGTAGCTTAAAGATTATCCCCTACCAAACACCACTAAAGAGCAAATTAAGAAATTTTATGTCCAATCTTGCACTATCTCATAACAATGAAAACAAGTTATAGTAACCGATTACTTACAAATTATGTGGATTGGTACTTAAAATATGACATTAGAATTGATATTCATAGCATTTCAATAATCTAATATCATGACTTCGTATTATCTCTGTTGGAGTCAAAACTTGTCCCTTGATTTCTATTATACACTTGTCAAGTTGGATGAGGACGAAACGGTCAAATGACTCCAATCTTTAGAGTGAGAATGCCTCTAGGCATCAGAGTTGACAAAGGTGTCTTTAACTATCAACTTTGATTAGTTTATGGATACTTTCATCTCGTTAAACCATCTCCGTCTTGTCAAGCCGATTTCACCTCTAGGAGTTGCATCTGCCTTGTTGAGCCTTATTTGCCTCGACGAGCGCTTTCTACCCCGTGAAGTCGCCTAGACCTCGACGAGCCTCAAGGAGCCAGTTCCAATGCAAGTCATGGAGCTTCCACGCAGAGGAGGCACTTACTAGTTGTTATGGACAGACTCGACAGCTCCGACATGAGGAAACTGCGAGTTTCTTTGTGGCTCCAAGGAGGCGAGGCGGCGATTTTACGAGAATTATCTAAAAAATCATTCATCTTATATTGAATTATTTGAATTATACTGATATAACGGAAGATCTTATTCATAATTGTTTCATTCTTGTCAAGAAGGATCAGACAAATATAAGAAACCTGATCACATTCAAAATATGAAATTACATTCAAATTTAAAATGAATAAGCATCATCCAAGCAATCCAATTCGGTGAGGAGGAAGCCAATCCTATAAATAGATAGGGAATGATTCATGTATCATTACAAAGTGCATTGTGTAGTTTTACTTTATGCTATGGGCATCTAATTTACTTTGCTCTTAAAATAATGAAACCCTAACACCACAGAGGACATAGTTCCTTTGACGGGGGCGAACTTTTATAAATCTTGTGTCTCTTCATTTACTTTCTTAACTTTATTTAACTACTCATTCACAATCTCCGTTAGATCGATGTTGAATCAGTCATTGGACCTAAATATAAATTGACCATATATTTTGCCGTCTACGATCACAATTCTCGAGAAAGTATAAAATTTGATCCAATCCATACTACTTTTATTATTATTATTATTAATTATTATTATTGTTGTTGTTGTTAGCATGCTAGAAGGGCGATTAGTTTCAAGTTGAATCATTATTTAAGCACTCGGATAACAAACTTGATGATAAATCATAAATGACACCGTCTTTTATCTTGTCTCTAGCTAGTTGACCATTCATTAAGTTTCATGGGCCACCACCCTCCACCAACCATTTTGTATTTGTTCTTGTTATGGTTTATTTGCTATTGTTGGAATGGGAACTACCCTTTTGGAGTTTACTTTTGTATGTTTAAATTTAATTTTGAATTTTCATATGCATAATCTGTGTGAAAATGGCAACAAAACCTTTTTTGTTTTAGTAGATCATAATTTAATTATAGCCCACATAATGATTTGATCCAATTTTACGGGAAAACTCAGTAGATTAAAGTGATCATAAAATTCTTGCTTGAATTCCATGCTACTATAACCAGCCACTGCTTTCCCAAAGTAGCATTTGTCCCTTACCCCTTTTTTATGAGAAAATTATCCAAATAACCACCTTTTTTTATTTATTGACTAAGATGATATAAATTCTTCATTCATGACTAATATAACACAAAAATTAGTTATATCTTGTCTATAATAGTCTAGTGTTAAATTTTTGTGTCACATTAGTACAATTATTTTTAATTTGTATCATTTAGGTGTTTTCTCTCTTTTATTTCAATGTAAGGAAAAAAATTTTCTTTAAAAAAAATAAACCTTTTTTTTTTTTTTTCTTTTCTTTTCTTTTCAAGTTCTTTAAGTGAATTTTCAGCACACTTGCAAATTTTTCAAAGCCTTTAAAACGATTTATGTGATAATTTTAAGCTGTCTCTTTTCATTTAAATTCATAAAACATTAAACATAACTTAGCGTAAAAGTTTGAAGATTTCGAACCATAGGATGCAAGAGCACGACAATGGGAGGGAAAGAGATTAAACATAAAATGTGTGTGAAAAACACCCATGTATAGGCACAGTAACGGAGCTAATCTTCTATTTCAATTAAAATATTAAAATAAAAATAAAAACATAAAATTCAGTGGGGACATAGCCACAAACTGAATTTTCGTGGGAGCAAAAGTTTTTTAAAGTTCCATTTTAGAAAATGGAAAAACTCAAGTGGAGCCAAAAACTGAATCTTTGCAGGAGCAAAAAACTCACTCGTCCTCAAATGGCTCCGCCATTACATATGCATAATGATGGTATTAAAAAAATATAGAAAAAAAAAAAGAGAAACAAAAATAAAGAATATTCTAAAAAATAAAAGGGAGTCATAATTTGAGGTGTAAAGATCAACCTATAGTTTTTTTTTTTTTTTTTTTTAAACTAAAGATCAACCTATATTTGTCTGTTGAAAAATAAACGCCTAAAATATCAAAGAAATTGACACGAGCTTAGTCCCCTGAAGAACTTTATTAAGCCGTGATTTTTTGCATGAACTTGTAAATGTGACGGTCTGACCTTTTCTATTTTCTCCTTGAAAGAGTGAAGTTGTCTTCTACTTGCTTTTCCAATACACACACACTTGACTTATTTACTATTTTATACCTGCATTAGTTTGTACATTTAGATTATTAAAAGAAATTATTCTTTTAGATTTTAAAATTTTGTCAAGTAATTAACCTAAATAGTTCCCGAATTCTTTCAAATGTCATTATTTGGTCCCCTTTTTTTTTTTGGCCGTGATGATCCTAAACTCATTTTTTCTTGGCCATTTTAGTCTTTTCTATCCAAAACTGTTAAATTTATAGTGGAATGCATCATGTACAAGACATGTGACCTAATATGAAAGGGCATTTTAATAATCTACTAATAAACTTAATTTAACAAAAAAAAAAAAAAAAAACTCATAAACAAAGATAAAAAAGCCCTAGAATTTCTCTATCCTCTCTCTCCTCTGGTGTCGACACAAGGAGAAAAGAGCTCGTCGGTGGAAGGGAGCTTGTCGTCGGAAGTGGACACCCAGATTTGGGTTGTGTGGGTTTGTGGGGGGGGGGGGGGGGGGGGGGGGGGGGTAACAAACTTAGATATGGGTTGTGCGGGGGGGCATTCGCGCTCGTTCGCGAAGGCGCGGGCCAGTTGATGGACAAGACAAGTGTGGTCTCCGACGTCTGGCATAAGATCTTTTGGTGGGGGGGGGGGGGGGAGGGACGAGAGAAAGAGATGGTCTATAAGTCTCCAGCGTCAGATCTATGGGGGGGGGAGGGAGGGAGAGACGGTTGGCATCGGCGTCAGACCTGTGGGAGAGAGGGAGGGAGGGAGGAAAGAGAGAGAGAAGAAGGGCTTTTAATTCAGCTCTATTTCTCTCTCTTTGAAATTAAAAAAAAAAAAATTGTGAATAATTAACCCAAATGGTCCTTGAACTCTTTACAAGGTGACGATTTGGTTCATGTTTTATTTATTTATTTATTTATTTATTGGCCAAGAAGACCCTGTGAACTCTTAAAATGTTGGTCATTATAGTCCCTTCCATCTAAATCCGTTAAATTTGTAATGGAATGAGTCATGTGCAATGCATGTGATCTGATTTGTGAGGGTATTTTAGTAGTCTAACAACAATTAATTTAACAAAAATAAAAATAAAATAAAATAAAACTCCTCATTTTCTCCTTTCTCTCTTCCCTATCTCTCTCTCTCTCTCTCTTCATTTCTCAATACCCAGATTGACGCCGCCTCTAGCAGAGGGGCGCGATCGGCGATGGAGAAAAAGGGGGGGCGTGAGTTTCATGACGGTCAATGGGTGGGTTGGGTTTTGGGGCTATGTTCAGCGAACGACGGATGTGAGGGGGAGGAGGTGACGACGAATCTATGAGGAGGGGGAGACGAAAAATCTGGGGGGGGGGTGGGGGGCACGACGGCGAATCTGTGTATGGGTGGTTTGGGGGGGGGGGGGGGGGGGCACGGCAAATCTGTTTGGAGGGGGGTGGGGGGGATGGCGAATCTATGTGGGCAGGGGGGGGACGGCGAATCTATGTGGTGGGGGTTGGGGGGCGGGGGTGCCGCGGCCGGTTGCCTACAAAGATGGGGGGATTTTTGGGGGATTGGAGAGCATTTTGGACTTTTTACTATATAAATTATTATTATAGCAACATTCCGTTAGAAATTTAATGGTTTTGGACGGAAATGACTCGAATGACCAACATTTTAAGAGTTCAGGGTCATCTTGGCTATAAAAAAATAAAATAAGGACTAAACCGTTACCTTTTAAGAGTTCAGGGACTTTTTGGGCCAATTACTCTTTTTTTTAATTAATATGAATAAGGGTATTTTCATCTTTTATGGGTATTTTCCTTCTAAAGCGCAAAAAGTGCTTCTTACGTGATCATTCTGTAAGTTTTTAATGAAACCAGAAAAAAATGACTAAAATGGGGGAAAAAAAAAAGGAGCTTAGGGTCATCACGGCTAAAAAAAATTAAAAAATGGACCAAACCGTCACCTTTTAAAGAGTTCGGAGACTATTTAAGTCAATTACTCAATTTTGTCAAGGTTATATCCGAAACAACAACCAATTTCAACCCTAAATTGACCAATTTACACTTTTTAGCCAAGGAATAATCATGTAAGTCTAAACACAAGTTATGCATTATGGGTTATTAATTATTACCCGCCAACATTAAAAAAAAAAAAAAAAAAAAAAGTTATGCATTATGGGGAACCCGTAGAATTATATTTTTAATTAACCTATGATTAAAGGGTAGATTCAAGTAAAATACATAGTATAAAAAGATAAATAATCCTTTTACTTGATCCTAAGAGATTATCTAGTTTGTAATGACATTTTGTTTATGTAACCAACAAAAGTTATTAGCAATAACAAATTGTGATCGCATAATTCTGTGAAAAAGGACACAAATGATATATATATATATATATATATATATATATATATATATATTGGGTGACCA
Source organism: Ficus erecta (assembly GCA_008635985.1). Lineage (NCBI taxonomy): Eukaryota > Viridiplantae > Streptophyta > Magnoliopsida > Rosales > Moraceae > Ficus > Ficus erecta. Next base: position 2,271,536 of record BKCH01000014.1, read on the forward strand.
AAAAGTGATACATCTCCTATAGAAAATTTGGGAATGGACAATATTAGGTAACTATTACATACTAACCTAAAAAATGATAATAATTGTATCTTAGTTTAAATTGGCATGGTGATAATATACGAAACATAAAAAAGAATTACAACCGACAAATGACAACATGTATAATTGACAAAATTGGAAATCTTATAATTCTCGAGGTATATTTAGATGATAATAGTTATGTTCATAAAGTATTATATTATCAATAATGGTCTTTTTGGATGCTCTATCAACTTTGTAAATTTTCCATTTTCAGAAATTATAGTAAATATAAATTTTTGATAAATAATTAAAGTAAATAATTTTAAAAATATAATTTGTAGTAAATAATAAATTTATTAAGTAAAAGAAAAAAAAATTTCTACTAAATAGATATCTAATAAATTTACTATTTACTTAGTAAATTTTCCATTTACTCCAAATATTTTAGAAAGTTATTATTTAATTTAATTGTTTATTAAAAACTGTTATTTACTTATTTCTCCTATTTATTTATGTTTACCATTTGATCTCATAAAGACATCACGAGTACTTCCCATTAAGTAACTGGATTAAACTTGTTTCATAAAAGATAATAGAAAAAATAGATAAACTTCTTATGTCCCAAGTATAATTTGAGGAAAAAAAAGAAGATAAATTTTCGTTCGTTTCCTAACTTTATTATGAAATTCTTCTTTGAATTCAAATATATATATATATATATATATTTAATAAAAGGTCCTTAAACTCTTTAAAATAGTGTAAATTTGATCATTTTTACTAATAAAGATTATAAATTGGATGGAATAGATCACGTGTATTGTACATGTAAATTTAATCATATAAATTGTTTTTCTAAATTACCGTTAAATATTAAATCATGTGTGCTTAATGTAACATTTTTTGTTAAATTCTTAACGTCTATTAATAAAAATTATGCACCCTTTTGAAGGAACTTTTAAGCATAAAAAAAATTTATTGGGATCAAATCACAACTACGTAAAAAAGATTTGGAATCAAACATTCATACTTCTCCTATGTAATAAAAAAGAAAAAGCAAAAATTCAAAGTTCTACAGAAAATTAAAGGTAAGAATAGTGAGATAATGAGATAAGTTATTGTACTCCTGTGAAGTCCAATTTGGTCAGATGGGATTCCCCTTGAAATCTGAGTATGATGCAGAAGATAAGATATTGATGTGGGAGAGAAAATTCAAAAGAAAACATGGAACTACCAACTACTTATCTGCTCAATATATTTGCATTCCTCAGCTCTATTTTTTTCTTGTTGACTTTCTCTCGAAACAAACAAAAAATCTTGTAAACTACCAACGGCACGTGAAACCCTCAATTCGTTAAAAAGCAATTGCTTTTTCCAGGGAATAGCATTTGGGTATGTGCCACAAATTAACATGGTCTGTGGCAGATTCTTCGGTGCTGCTTTGCACGATCTGTTTTACCAAGTTTTCCAGAGACTAGTCACTGTTTTATGCTAGAATCTGAACTATAAAACAATTTCTAAATGAGTTTAATAGAAGAGCCATACTAAGCTGTTCCGCAGTGTTGGAGTTCATAAGGCTTCACACAGACAGAATAATGGTCCTCACCACTCTATGTGAGACCCAACATTAATTTCATATAAGGAGTCCAAAAGTGTTTTTCTTAAAATAAATTTTCTTCAAAAATGCATAATATCCGCAAGAATCAATAACTATCTCGGAATCACCTTCAACAATAACTTTGAACAGGAAAAAAAAAAAAAAAAAAAAAAAAAGAAGAAGAAGCGGAGGGAGAAATCTTGATCAACTAGCATTTAGGATGAACCATTACCTCACTTTCACCATAGCACAACATTTTATTTATAAAAAAATGTCAAAAAGGACCATAGCACAACTCTTGAAGTTTAAACAATTTTTCTTGTTTTCAAATCTTCAAATTACTAAAATAAAAAAATTATAAAAAAAAAAGATTAATTTCACTTATACTCCCGTAACTAAAGATCATGTCCTTTTTTTATTTATTTGATATTTCAAAACTCTTACTTTATCTCATCAATTTTCAATTAGTTTCACTTACCCCTTTTATTAGATATTTGGTTGAAGATTGTTGACGTCAAAATTCGTATCTCATCTTTCACCGTCCGTATGATAACGTAAATCAAGGAGATCAACTCAAGAATCAACCCAACAGCTCATCAGGTCGACTCGAGAGCTTGATCGACCTGAGACCCTGTCAGGTCAAGCCAAGGCCCCGCGACTTAAGAAATTAGTTCGAGAATTGATTTAGACACTTGCCCGAATTCATAGCATGGAAATATCAAGAAACCTTCTTTATTCATCTCTGCACAAGAATCGATCCAAGATCAACCAATATCAGGTCAAGAATTAGCCAAAAAGGTTACTTTCCCTTTCTGGAAAAGCTCTCAAAATAAGAAAAGTCAACCTAGATCAAGAAGAGGCAACTTGCCTTCACCAAATACGGCATGTTCAGCACCAAAATGACTAACAATCATCATCTATAAATAGAGGGTATCATTATATGCCCTAGAGATCCGGAAATCACCCAATCACATGCCCAAGGGATTTCATCTTTACGAGAATCACGTCCAAAGAAGAGACTTTTCGCCCAAGGCATAAGAGAAATCATTGGAGATCCTCCTAATTCATCGGACTTCATCTCCGACCACATCAAGATCATCCCGACTTCATCTCCAATCATCTCGCAGGAGGCCGAATCAACCTGGGATTCCCGCAATTCCTGCATTTTCACTCGATTCTCTCTACTCCCTGCTATCTCTATCTATTTCCTGTAATCCCCATCTTTTTTTTCCCATTATCACTGCTACGACATTCACTGTACTTTTTTATCAACTATAGTGAAAGCCCCAGAGCCACCACAGAGGACTAGCTCTCACATTGAGAGTGAACCTTTATAAATCTCTTATGTTCTTTGTCTCATTTACTTTACTTTACTATTTTTTTTGCAGCTAACATGCTCGGTTAACTCAACATGCGCTTAGTCGGCTCAACAATACAGCCATAGGCCCTAACTCAACTCGATCCGATTCAACTGTAGATTTTACACTTTACAGTTTGGCGCCCACCGTGGGGCCTATGGCTATTGCAGACATCGACAACACAACCACCACTGACGCCATGACCGAGACAAACGCCACTCCAACTGACCTGACGAGAGGTGCAAGAACATCCCAGCATCCAACTAACAATTCTGCTTCAGGTACAAGACTCCAACATGTAGGTGCAGGCCAACCCCAAGAAGTGATCGATCAAAGGATCACTAAGTTGATGGCAGAGAACGAAGAGCTACGAAGGTGATTCAATGCATCCACCATCTTCAACACTTAGTTGCCATCCATCACTACAACCTTTGGGTGTTTTACACAGCCTGGTCTAGCAGCTGCAAACTTCATCTCCGATCACATCATGATCATCCCAACTTCATCTCCAATCATCTTGCAGGAGACCGAATCAACCCAGGATTCCCGCAATGCCCGCATCTTCACCTGATTCTCTCAACTCCCTGCTATCTCTCTCTATTTCCTACAATCCCCTTCTCTTTTCTTCCTATTCTCATTGCTACGACATTTACTGTACTTTTTATCAACTATAGTGAAACCCATCGAGCCACCATAGAGGACTAGCTCTCACATTGAGAGTGAACCTCTATAAATTTCTTATGTTATTTGTCTCATTTACTTTACTTTACTGTTATTTTGTAGCTAACACAATCAGTTAACTAGCATGCGCTTAGTCGGCTTAACAATACAGCCATAGACCCTAACCCGACTCAATCCGATTCGACTGTAGTTTTACCATCTACAAAGACAAGTGAAAAAGAGGAGAATTAGTCTTATTGAAGCCTAAATGTTAGGGTTTCAGTTAATACAAACATTAAAAAAAAAAAAAAAAAAAAAAAAAAAAAAACATGATGACACTTGACTCCTTTTTTATTATCTGTTTTTAACCGAAACGTTAAAATGTTAATAACCATATGGGGAGTTTTTACAATTTTAGTAATTGGAGTTTTTACAGTTTTTGTTAGAAAAAAAATTGGATCAAGAAATATTGGTCATCTATACATCAAAATTCCCTATCCTTACTCATCTTTCCCGCCAGCATACCCTAGATAATCCTATATATCCTTCTATTCCCACTCTTTCTCATTTACTCTTCTCTCCTCTCTTATACTCATTCTCAACCGCCTATTATCTCTTATTAATGTGATCAACTCTGATCCTAATTGTTTTGTAATAATTTCAGTTATAATTACTTTTGTTGATAAAAATTATCACATAGTTTTTTTCTTTTTTGGGGTAATCTAGTCCTATTGTTTACTTGGTTATACTTGTCAATTTTTTTTAGGGGTGCCATTAAGAGGATTAGGGGCTTATTTGGAGGATGCCTCCAAACCATAATTTACTTTTTTTTTTTTTTTTTTTTCCTTTTCTTCAACCCAAAACGCATTTTTAACTGTTCACATACTTAATCTCATACAGTAAACTTAAACTTTAAAGTCTTTTTTTTTTTTTTTTTTTAAATTTTGAGCCGAAATGAGATAATTTCTTTTAATATTACATAAAATTTCAAGAGAAATAAAAAAAGATCCAGATTGATTTTTTTTTTCTAAACATATTTTAAGATTTTACACTTTTTCATTCTAAATAATTTTTTTTTAATCAAATATACATTTTCAAAACCCAACTTATTTTCAATCAAAATATATCTAAAACTTCGTTGTCTCCAAACGCCCCTAATTGCACTGCCACAACGATTAAAGGAGGAAAATGAAAAAGAGAGAGACAGAGACAGAGAATGAAATAAGAAGTAAGCATCAGCCTGTCAGGTGCTTGGGTGGCAGAATCCAACACAGGAGAGGAGACCCCAGAGTGGGCGAGCAACGGCTATTTTTGTTTATATTTATTTATTTATTTTGGCTCAAGAATTTAATCCTAGTCGTTGCCCACTACAAACCAGCTCAGCTTGCCGTTGGAGCCTGGGAGGCGTTTGATAGCGAAATGTGTGAACTGGTCTAAAATTGATGGCCAATATGATCATAATATCCGGTTTCAAATGAGCCTTTGGAAACATAACATTTAGAGGACATTTAATTGATCAACTTGGAGTTTTAGAATTATTTTGATTGGAGTTGAGTTGAGTTTTCTTTTAAAACAATGCGTTCGGTTGAAAATTAATTGTTCGAAGTTAAAAAGTATAAAAACTTGAAGTTTTTTTTTTTGAAAAAAATAACAATTTGCATCTTGTTTCATTACTCTTGAAACTCTATGCAATTAAAAAAATCATCTCATTTATACTTAAAAGAACAAAGTTGTGAACTTTTAAAATTTGAGTTTTAAGTTAGAATTTGATATATAAATAATTAGACTGAGTTAAATTTTGAAAAAAAAAATAATTGAAATTATTTAATTGGAGAGAACCAACCAAACACATGCTTAGATGTCATTCAGATGGTGTCAAAACCATTGAGTATGTAAATAAAAAATAAAAAATAGAAGAAAATTACCTAATGAACTTTTTTTTAATCTATTGACCAACATGATACAAATTTCTCATTTTGACCAACATAATAAAAAGTTTAATTAATTTTAGTCTAATTTTGTGTCATGTTAGTCTAATATTAATTTTTTATATCATATTAATACAACGATCTTTAAATTTGTATCATATGCTTTTTCCTATAATCAATAGTAACAATTGGTTTTTTCTTCAATAAAAAAAATAAAATTCTATTTAAAAAAAACTAAAATTCTTCGTTGGATGTTATTTTTGAATTGTTTTCCACGCAATGGCCTAATCAATAATGGCGATCCCGTCTCTTTCTCTCAAGTCTTCTTCTGTGTTCCTTTTTTTCTTTTTTTTTTTTTTCTTTTTTTGAAAATTCTTTCTCTCAAGTCTTGCTTTTTTAATTTATATTTGCATTAATAAATTAAATTAATAAATAATACTCACTTTAAGAATGGCATTCATGGATAAGGTGTATAAAATGACCTTTGAGGCGTAGAGGGACAACCATATCATATGCTGGCATCGTTGAACGTTTGGTAGAGATGGTCTACAGTGACCCTTATTATGTATTTATTTTTGAAAATTACACAAATATTCGTGATTTTTACTAACTATAAGACACTCTTTTGACTAAACATAATTATAGCAATACCTCCTCAGTTTGTAACATATTTTAAAATGCCCATAATGCCCCTTAAACGATTAAAAAATTTAGCTATTAAATCAGCATAAAATAACGATCTGTTCTAAGGACAAGTTCAGGTTTTTTTTTTTTTGTTTTGTTTTTTATTTTTTCAATCATGTTCTTTCTGTTTGCTCTTTTATATGTAACGATTTTCTTTTGAAACATTTCCTTTGCTTTGTTTTGTTTTTCATTTTATTATGTATAGTATTGTTATGTTTCACAAAAGAATGAAAACTTTGACACTTGATAAGAAGAAAAGAAAATAGGAGCTGGGAAAGAAAATATCATAAGTTATAATGTAAGTTTGATATATATATATATATATACACTTTTTTTTTCTCTCTCTGAATGTTAGGTTTGACACTTGAAAACACTTGTTATATATATATATATATATATATATATATATATATATTCATTCTAACTAAATGCAAATTACACATGAACTCTGAGATCCACTAATTATTAATTATGATACATAATCACACAATCTTAAGTTATAATCTAATTATTTAAAAAAAAAGTGATTATTAGATAGCATTTGGGTAATCATTTTGCAACTTTCGGATCATTCCATGGAGTGGACAATTTGAATTGGTATTTGGTAATTCAAATTGAAATTGAACATTCAAATGTGGAAATGTTTCCATTAGGTCAAAATGATAATTGAGCTCCCCCTTAAATTTGAGTCATTTGAATGTTTTGCATAGTACGAAGAAGAACGAATAAATTTTCACTCTCTTTTACGAGTTTATTTATGCTTCAAAATGTCATAATTTCTTTTTTTCAAATTCAATTGAGATGATTATTTTTTTTCTCTGTGTTCATAGCAAAAAGAGGAACAAAATTATACAAATACCCTATCAAAATTATTAGCAAAAGTAATAATAATAATGATAAAGAAAAACCCTATCAAATTTATCATTGACATTGAAGATTCAGATGATTCATTAAAATTGTTTACAATATCAATGCAAACTTACATTCAAATACTATGTTCAAATGTTTCTGTTTAAATTGTGAACATCCAAATACATTTTAAATAACAATTTAAATGTTTTTATTGAAATATAATCATTTAAAAGTTTTCGTACAAAATGTTACCATTTAGACATTTCCAGCAAATGCATCCTTAGTATTTCACTAGAAATAAGAGAAAAATAGGTGGAGAGTCATGTTTTAAGTACATTTTTATAATTTTGCTTACTCTAATATCAAAATTGACATAAATATAAGCAGATGCCAAATTTATGATATTTTTGTATATAACTTTATTTCACTATCCTTCATCTACAAAACTAAATCGATCCGGTCCAACTATTTTTTAGAACATGACAAAATGGAATCATATGGATTGGATCAATTGATTTAAGTAAATTTGGGCTTGGTCTTTTTCAGTCCAATAACAGAAGAGAAAATGTGGGAAACTACCACAAAAGTGCCAACTTAATGCTAGTTTGGAATTTCGACATTTTTTCTTTTTTAGAAAATTGTGAAAACAATCATTAAAATAGGTATATTTATGTCTCTAAGAAAAAGATATATTTATAAAATTTATCTTTTTTTAATAAATTTTTTAATCCTTTATACATTTTTAATTTGAATATGCTATTTAAATCATGAGTTGGAACTTATAATCCAAATGAATCTTTGATTCGTTGAAACACTGCTCAAATTTATCCATTTGAATTTTTTCACCATACATGGGGCCAAGATAAATAATCTTAGTCCTAATCCTAGAGCTTAAAAAGTCAACTTGGCTACACTCTTGCTACTATTGGACAATAATGCTATGTTTGGTATTGTTGAGATTTTCTTTCCTGTAATTGTAGGATTTTTTGAATTGAATAGCTGTGATTTAATTACCTGATTTAGAGCTAAGTTGTAGGTAATTAGTGTCTTGATTCTTGTGTAGATAATTGTCTATTTTTCTTACATGATTGTACTATATAAATTGGTTGTAAAGTTCTATTCTAATGATATGAGAAGTTGAATTATTTTCTCTATTTTTTGAGTTGGTATTAGAGTGGGAGGTTCTGAATTTAACTCCTGTGATTGCACTTTTTATAACCCATTTTGTTATCATTTGTGTGTTAGGTCTTAAAAATATTATGGGGTTTTTCTTAAATATTTATGTTGGACTTTATAATCAATATCTGTCCGCATGTTTGTCTAGCTTGCACATGTGAAGGAATATTGAAATATAATATTATTGTTGGCCCACATCTAATTTAAATTAACTAATATGAGTTTAAAGTGGAAGGAAAGAAAACATAGGAGAGGTTTTATGATGAAAATTGATAATTGAGGGTGTTTAGTATGACAAAATTTAGATGGAAAGGAAAAATGGTTGGAAGAAATATTTGGTGGGTCCCACCAAAATTGATCTTTCTAAATATGGTAGGATTTTGTGAAGGAAATATTTGACACTAATATAAAGAAGTAAAATTACACACTTATTTTGTCTATCAAAATTTCAACAAAAATATGATCAATAGTATTATGGTAAAATAATAATTTTCTAATAGTAAGCATGCATTTGATATTCAGGTTGAGTTTAAAATGAAATGAAATTTTTGGGCCTGTTTGGTGTATGAGTTTGAGTTAAGATTTGTAAGTTTAAATAATGATTTTGATTAACTTTTTCAGAAAAGACAAAAAACTTTTGGGAAAAAAGACAAAAAATGAGTTGATGATGATAAGTTTGAACTCATTCGCCAAACGATTTATGTTAAAGTTGGTTGATTTTTTAAAAACTAGTTATAATTTTTGTTGAGTTTTTCATAAAAAAGACCCCAAAAAAAAAAAAAAAAAACAAGTAGTAAAGTACATTTAAGTTTAAAATAAACTCAAACACCAAATGTAGGATAAGTTTTTCATCTATTTGGTTTCACTTACAATACCAAACAAGAGAATATAAAATTAGTTTTTTTTTTTCCGCCTTTTCATACCAAACAACTAAATGGAAGAATTCAAAATCTTTCATTTCTTTACAATTTTCTTTCCATCAAATGATTGTTTACTTTGACAAAAACTTTTTATGTCTTACTTTTTTTTTTTGGGGAAATTCAAACACTTTATTTTTTTAGTAAAATCAGATATGAAATTAACGGTAAGCTATGCTTGTAATCACTTTGTATCTTACTCTAGCCTTCCAAAATTAATAGATATAAAGGTTCATTGAATCATAATAATTTCAACTTCTAATGACACATCATTATAGATCTATTTTCCATGGAAACAAATTTAACTCAAATAGTATTTTAATCAGTTGGATTGAATCCGTTCAATTGGATCTCTTCCTTGAATTGGATGTATATGCATTTATTCAGGGAATGAATTAGGGGGAGTTTGGTTCAACATTTTAAACTAACATTTTCAAACTTTTTTTTGTCTTTTTCTTCAAAAGTTTTTGTCTTCTTCCCAAAAAGTTTTTTGTCTTTTCTGAAAAGTCAACATAATTTACTATTTAAACTTAAAAATCTTAACTCAAACTTATTAACCAAACAGGCCCTTAGATAATTTTGGAAACATTTATTTATTTATTTTTATTTGTTTTTTTCTTTTTTGACAAGCAACGGTAACCATACAAAACAACTGAAAAACCCGCTTTCAACAAACTAAAAAGCGCGAAAAAAGAACAGACTCCGAAACTAAAAAAAAAAAAAAAAATTAAAACAAAAATCCAAATGGCCTCTCTCTTCGTCCACAAAACTCCGACCTTCTTCTTCTTCACCACTGCCAGTCTCACTACCAGACGATCCAATTCAAACCCTAGATCTCCTGCTCTCTCAGTTCGGTCCTCGTCGGGCCTCGAAGAGATCGTCGAGAAGTCGGCGAAGAGGCCGGAGCTCGGGTCGGAGCTCTACTCGTCGGCGCCGTTCCGGGCGATCAAGGAGGCGAAGCGGGTGGTGCTGGTGAGGCACGGCCAGAGCACTTGGAATGAGGAGGGAAGGATCCAAGGGAGCTCCGATTTCGCTGTTCTCACCAAGAAAGGCGAGTCTCAGGCCGAGACCTCCCGTCAAATGCTCATCGATGATTCCTTCGACGTTTGCTTCTCCAGGTCTCGTGTTCTTCTTCGGTTTCTGATTTTTATTCGGTTTTCAAATGGTTTGGGTTTGGATTTCAATTTTCGTTACGATTTGGACTGAACTACTGTCTACTGATAGGAGATTCATAGAATTTGGATTTTTTTTTTTTTTTGGGTGTAATAAGGAATTTTAGTTTTATCTTGTTTAGGAATTTGGTTTAATCTTTAACAAAATGCTCGTAATCTTTGCCTTAGTGGTGAATTTGTTAATCATTTTTGTCCCCTTTTTTTTTTTTTTTTTAAGAATTATTCTCATTTATGCCCTGAAACTCCCACTTTGCTCCTAAATTTTTAATTTAACTCCCTATATCCATTTTATCTTATTTTCACTTAAAAATGGACCCCACAAAATAAGTTAAGTGCAGTTATATAGTTTTTTTTTTTTTTTTTTTAATTTTGTTTTTAATGAAAATCCTAATAGAATGGATTTAGAAAGACTAATTCCTGTTTGTTGGTCTGTTTTAACTAAAATTCTAATAGAAAAGGTAAATGGGGTTAAATTTAAAGTCCAGAAATAAAATGGGAGTGACATAAAGTTCTGGGACATAGATGAGAATATATATATATATATATATATATATATTTCCCGAATGCTTTGGCCTAAAGTTTTCATGATTTCCTGATCTACATGTGGGAAAATATCAATATCAGGATCCTTTGTTCTACAAGGTTTTAATTGCTCTACAATTTCAACGTTACTTCTGTTTTGTTTTTTCATTTTTTGGGCCTCAGTCCTCTTATACGATCAAAGAGAACTGCTGAAATAATATGGGGAAGTCGTGACATGGAGGTGGTTACGGACTCTGATTTGAGAGAAATCGACCTGTATTCCTTTCAAGTAAGCCTTTTTTGCTTTAAAAATTTACGTCATGAATTGCTTCAAGATCACTTTATGATTTGGTATTCTAGTTGGTTAATTTTTGTGGGGTTTTGTTTCTTTAGGGACTTTTAAAACACGAAGGGAAAGCGAAATTTGGCGCAGCTTTTCGACAATGGCAGGCAGATGCCGCGAATTTCAATATCGATGGTCATTATCCAGTGAGAGAATTGTGGGCTCGTGCTAGAAATTGCTGGACAAAAATACTTGCACACGAGGGCAGGTCGGTTCTCGTGGTGGCTCACAATGCTGTTAATCAGGCTCTTGTTGCAACTGCTATTGGTACTATTCTTGTCCGTGCTGCATGGAAAGTTTGTTCTTTCCGATGTAGTCTTGGCCATGGCGCTATTTTAAATTGCCCTTTTCACCTTCTCAACAATCAGGATTAGGAACAGAGTATTTCAGGATATTGCTTCAGAGTAATTGCGGAGTGAGTGTGCTGGATTTCACTCCTCAAATTGAGGGTGGATCACCGTCTATTTGTCTCAATCGTCTAAATCAGGTACATTTTTTGTCTCTACTGATAAATATAATACAGTTAAAGTTTAGTACCTTGTGAAGAAAGGGTATAGCAACAAATGACAATCGCAAGTGTTTAATTGGCTAAATTCGAGAACATCACTGTCCAAATGCTTTTCTCTGAAAGCTGTGGGATAACTTTTTCTATAATCCATTTACACACCAAGGCTGTGGTTTTTTGGCAATTACATGTGGTCTTTTGCTTAATGGTTGAAGTTAACAAGTTATCACTATTAGGTTGTAAAATTGGTTAGGCTGTCCTCTAAATGGTTATTAATATGTTAATAAATTATGCAGACACCAAATTCGCCTGTGGCTACTGGAAGTTCTGGAGGAAGGAAAACCAGCACGAGGATGATTCTTGTGTGTCATGGATCCACCCAGACAAACGCAGAGGTTCGAAAGCATAACTAAAAAAGTGCACTTTTAGTTTTCGGCTGTTCGTTCACCATTTTTTTTTCCCTTTTTAATCAGTGGTTAAAAAAGCTTGGGCTTCCATTTTCAAGTAATACTTGTAACCTCAATTCAAATAGACAAGCTTATAATAGTTAACGATGATGTATGTATTGAAATTACACGATAGTAAACTAGTTTCTTTAATTGCAAGCTTGTATAGTGGGAGAATGACAACTGATTTTTACACATACTAAATTGTGTCTGGAATCTTATATGAATAATGGGATTCTGAGTTTTCCCTCAATGTCAACAGGCTAGCTATCCTTTTTCTGGGGATCAAACTATGAACATGCTTGGGGTTATACAGGTATATGTCTTATACATGTATTTGGGCGTTCTTATGTTCTGTTTACCATGTCATCTGAACCGTATCTGACATGCTACTGTGGGGATGTGACAGTCCCAAAAGACTGCCGAGCTACTTCTCGATTTGAAAGTTAGTTCCATTATTAGCAGTCCAAAGAAAGCCTGTGTCGAAACGGCAGCGGCCATCTCTAGTGTAAGCCGATCCATAATTTTCTGCCTCCATCATGACATCACATATACTCTTTCTAATGGAAAATTGTATATTCACCTGAAAATGTATGTTAATTGGGTTCATCACTGGTTGCGTTGATGGTAGGTACAAGAAGCTGCAGATTGCTTGGGTGCTGACTGTGTGCCTCGCTATGTGGAAATGAAGCAGATAGAGAACCTTGATGTCGAAAGTATCCTTCAGCAATCAAAGAAGGCAAGATATCTAAACTTGATGTTCAAAGTCTCCACATAATTTTAAGCCAAAATTTGGGATCTCTCCAGATTTGGCCTACGGTTGTAAAAATTTTCAACAATATCCATTCTGTTGTTTTAGGGCCTGTTTGGAACACAGGTTCCAACCTATATTGTGTAGGTTGGTTTCCGAAAACTCCAACTCCAACTAGCTACAGTGCAAATCTCACATCTCTCTCTCTCTTTCATTTCTACTGAACCCAACTTGTGATTCTGGTCTCTAAACCCTACACAACACGAGAGGAATGGAATAAGATCCATATTGCTTATTTTTTTCAAACACATTTCAAATTTTACACTATTCCAATATCATAGTTCATTTTCAGTTTACATTTCAACAAATACACATCTGCAACACACATCTCCAAAATTCCAACTCCAAGTTCCAAACGGGCCATTAGTATCCATGTTTTCAGCGTATACAAAAAATGAATGCTAAAAGAATATTTCGCAGTAGGCAAATGATACTTTAAGTGGATAAAAAAGCTAAACTAATGATGGGGCTGAAATTATCGATGATATGCATGCAGATTACAACCAAGCTGGAGGACTTATTCGTGTATTTACTGTCTTTTTATAACAGGATTCCAGTGAAGTTCCCAGCCTTCAACCTGGTTGGTTAAATCAGTTTGACGACACAGCCCTTTCAATAGTCTGGGATCGATCAGAGCAGGCTTGGCAACATTTGCTAAAGGAACTAGCTGATGAAATTGAGCAAGAAAAAATTGTCGTCGTAGTTGGCGATCCTGCTATTCACATTGCACTTATGGGGCACTGTCTGAATCTGACAAAGGACTGGATGGGATCGTTTCATCTCGACGCTGGCAGCATTAGTGTCATCGATTTTCCCGATGGCCCTGCCAGCAGAGGTGTTATCCGGTGCATAAATTATACGGCTCATTTGGGGAGATGGTCCATACCCATCACAAGATCAACAGTGGACGATGAAGAGTTTTAGATTTGATGTATTTGTAAAAAGGCAGGTGAATCTACACCTGGAAAATGCACATACATTGTCACACTTAAATGCAAAAAAAAAAAAAAAAAAAAAAAAAAAAAATGTAAAAGATGGTATAGTAGTAGATTGCACAAATGTACCTTCATGATGAAAGCCGACATACTTCCTTCCCTGCAAACATGAGATTTCAGCCTTCGATTAGAATGTTTATTAAAAAGATAAAGAAAATAAAATATCATCTCTCAGTTTGTAATAAAAGTTGTTACATCTATCATGTTATGACTAGAATTAAATATGGAAGCAGCTACTCTTTAGGTAAACAAATTTCAATAAAAAAGAGGCATATGCAAGTATGCAACACACTGTGATTTATGATTCACCGCCGGTAAGTTACGTTGTATTGTTTGGATGACAACATAACTGTGAACATAAATACTTGGAGACACTTGAAAGTGATAGAATTTATGTGACCCAATGAATCTAGGCCATGCGAGACAAATATAGGGATGTCATATCTGATGGTCTGCTACATCTAGTACACTGGTCCCAAACTTTTTCTTTACAAATGGCTCGATAGTCACCTGGTCCATTTACCCAATATCAATATAACGGTGATCGGGAATGATGAGAAGGATGCATGTCTGTACGCCCACTACGTGCGAGTGGAGTTGGACTTTGGGTCTACGGGTTTTACCCAATTGGGCTCCCATAATGAGCTTGGCCCATGGTACAATATTATTTATCTAGAGGACCTCCTGACTAACACAAATTTAAAGATCATTATATTAATATAACATAAAAAATTAATACCAGACGAACATGATACAAAATTGAACTAAAGTTAACTGAAATTTATATCATGTTGGTTAAGAATAGAAAATTTGTGTCACGTTGATCAAAAGATGAAAAAAAGGTGGTCATTTAAGTACTTTTCTCTATATTTATTATTGTAACTATATATTAATTTGACACTTTAAATCCCATGTGCATCAAATTTCTTCAATTAGTGGGATTTCTCAATTAATCGATTATTCCATAACTAATGAGGGTCTTTTAAATAAGGACCACATCCCAACAAACAAAATGATATGGATGAAGTCACTTTTCGTTATATTTACGCTCTCCCTCTTTTCTTGGGCTGTGAAATATTAGAAGTGTTTTAGTAACTCTCAGACACCGTGAGTGTGATTGTGGTTGGTGATAGCGTAGGGATTATTACAGAAAGATTCTTGGATCAGTGTTGTTCATAAATAGAATTCGACATTGTTAGATACACTTGCTTCACATAAAATTGCCAATAATATATATATTTTTATCCCGAGCATCCTCCACCACATGTTTCTTATTCAGATTTTTAAATTTTACGTGCAAACTTAGATGAACGATGACATTATGTAGATTACTTGAAAGCGTATTGATTATGGTCCTTACGTGCAAACTTATAAGAACAATCACATTCTTCGATAAACTCGTCTCAATTTGGGTTTTTTTTTTTTTTAATTTTTAATTTTTAATTTTTAATTTATTTTTTTAGAGTCTATTGGGTGAGATACTCCGGGATGTTCATAGAATTAAGACTATCATCTCTTTTTGTCCAATTCACAAATATAAAATAACAGGAAAAATACATTTGGGGTGCTTTTGTTAAAAGACAATCAGTTTATTGTTGGCCTATAAAACCCAAACAACACGTCATTTACAAGTTTCTTTTTGGTGGGGAAAAATAACAAAATCATATAAAAAAAAAAAGAAACAAGAACAGCCTAAGGCAATGAATTCTAATGCCTACATATGGTTAATGATAGATAACTTAATGCCACCAAGAAACTGAAGCATATGAAATAGGGACAAAAGTATTATTTTTGGACTAGCTATAGCTATATTGATTTGTTTTTTTTGACAAATTTCACCATTTTCCTCCGTAATTTAGGCATTATCAAAAAATGTACCTTGAATTTCAATTTATAACATTATTTCTCTCCAAACTTTCTAAATTTTACGAATTCCCTCAATTAAATTTTTGACGAAAAAATATACGTAACACTCGTTAACAGCATGATGAGTTGAGGATATTAAATGTGAAATTATATAGTTACCATTATAATTATGTTAAAAGAATAAACATCTATGGCTGATTGTCTTTTTTTTTTTAATACATTTCTTTTATGGGTAATTTCGTAATTTCGCATTTAATAAAAATAATGAGTACTACTTCATAGTTTCATATTTAATACCCCTAACTCATGTTGCCAACAAGTACCATGCGTTAAAAATTTAACTTATGGGGAAAATTCACAAACGTTTTCAGAATTCGCGAGAGAGAATATTACAAATTAAAATTAAGGGGACATTTTGTGATAAGAGCTAAACTTCGGGCAAAAAATGCAATTTATTCTTTTATTTTATTTTATTTTTTAAAACTTGAGACATGGAGATTTGAACTTTGCACTTTAAAATAGAGTCATATATAATATTATCGCTAAACTATACTTGCAACCACTTATCCTTTTATTTTCTGTTAACAAGAGAATGAATTGGGTTTTATTTTCTGTTAACAAGAGAATGAATTGGGTTTTCAGCAACGTCCAAGAAACAACAAAAATGATATGGGGCTTTTTTTAACCTAATGATAAAGAAATTGATAAAAAAAAATATCTTCGACTGTTGGCAATATTTTATGTGACAATTTTTCATCATATATAAAAAATTTTAGATACAGATATTTTTTAACGTGGTGGGTTAAGCTTGGAGACCACATTTTCACATGGCGTGAGCGAGTGAGATGTCGATTTTTTTTATTAATTGTTCAATAAATTCAACCCGAGAAAAATAATTCATCCCAATGTTGCAACTGGGAGTGCGGAGTGGACTCCATTAATATACATATATAACGGAGTGGACTCATTAATACATATTGACAGTTTGGAATATTATTAAACAAATTGAAAACTCTAACTAACGAAAACATTCATTAATTAAAAAAAGAAAAAAATATCATAAATTCCTCATAAACTTTGTTACTAGTTTTAATATGCCACATGAACTATGAAATATATCTATTGTGCCTCCTAAACTTTAACATGTGTGTCAAGTTACCCCTTAGTTAGTTGCCATTAATTTTTCCATTATCTTTAATGTCAAAATATCCCCTGAACTTTGCTTTTGTGTCAGAATGCCCTCTGATCTTTGTATTTATGTTAAAATATCCCATGATCTTTTTTATTTGAGTCAAAGTACCCCATGATCTTTAATATGTGTATCAAAGTACTCCTTGATCTTTAATATTTATGTCCAACTACCCCATCTATCTTGTTTCATTTATCTAACATTGTATAATTACCTAAATTTTTTAGAATAGGTAAAAAAAATTATTTTTTCTACTAAAAGAAAATGTATCTTTTTCTGTCCCTTTTTTTTTTAATTTTTTTAATTTTGCTTATTTTAATTCAAACTTTATATTCATTTTTATTTTCTTAGACAAAAATAACTACACAACTTATGTTCATTATTCTATTATTCTAACATTACAATTTTTAGTTTAATTATTATTGATACAAAAATATGCAAACTAATCATTTTTTAAATTAAAAAATATAACTAAGAATGAGTATCAAAATAAATTTATAATACTTATTCTCATTATGGGTTTAAGCAAACACATAAAAGAAATGCACTACAACTATGATTCTAAGTTAGGTAGGCCAAGTAAACAGCGTATTTGAAATCCTACCAACTATGGTTACCCATAAGTAAACCCATAACCCAAATAAACTTGAATTAAATAAGTAAAATAAAAAAAAAGATTGTTAAAAAAAGATACATATCAATAAATATATATATATATATATATACAATATTAGATAATTAAAATAATATAAATTGAGTAGTTTGATAAAAATATTAAAGATCATAAGGTAGTTTGACATAAATTTTAAAAACTATGAGACATTTTGACACAAATACAAAGTTCATGGGGTATTTTGACATTAAAGATAACAGAAAAACTAACGGCGCAATTAACTGATATAGTAACTTGACACACATGTTAAAATTCAGGGGATACAATAGGTACATTTCTTAATTCATGGGGCATATTGACACTAGTGACAAAGTTCATGGGGAATTTATGATATTTTCCTTAAAAAAAAAAAAAGAAACGTTTTATTATATTAGTGGTAGCTAGAACTATTTCTGATAATTGGCGAAAGCCAGTATTTTATATTAGGGAAAATTACTATTTTGTATTTAATTGTGTTAGGAATTTATTTCTATTTTATTTTCATTTAGGAAAAGAGAGTTTAGAAGATTTGTTAGTTTTATTTAACTTATCATAACATTAATATAAGAGCTCATTTATAGTGCTTTTTAATAGTAAATTGTTCTCTTTGTTGCTAGTGTGTGATTATAAGCACATTTATGTTAAATATCTTCGTATTCTTTTCTCCGTTCTTATTTTATTTTTCTTATTTTAATTTCTATACTAATAACTTGTACACATCTATCAAATCCCCAACACTGGCGTGCAAGCCATCTTTTTCCCAATTTAATTAGCTTATGGCGATTTAATTTGCTAACTGCAGTCCGAACAAAGTTTATTTGAATATATACATGCATTCATATATATATATATATATATACATATATATATATATATATATATATATTAGTCATGAGTTTACTTTCATTATTTTGGAGCAAAAAATATATAGTCTGTCCCTTTGAAAGTGACTGCGCCAGTTGATGACATCTCAGAGAATATTTTTTGGAAATATTTTTAAACAAACTTATACAAACAGAATAAGCAGGCTCGACTTGGTAATCTTGAGGATCATGAAGTCCAAAGAAACATTTATTTATGTTTGTGTGTATATATACACGGAAAAATACATGCTCACCTCGTCGGTGAAATTAGCTCTAAATTAGTTATTGTACTTTAGAGGTAGTATATCTTAATTCTAAAAGTTTAACTATATAGGAATTATCTATAAAATAGTAATCAAACAATTTGCTAGTTCTCTTGGCCAACCAAAAAAAAAAAAAAAAACAGATGCAAGTTTGGCTGAATTATCTGATAATTAATGACACATCATGAAAATTTGTAGTACCAATAATATCGTGGATTTAACCCCAGCTTAGATCATCATATCAATTTAAATTTTTTGTACTTCAAAGAAATATATGTTTGAATGGTGGTCTAAATATTTTAATAATTCCACAATCTACAATTATTCAATTCAAATCCAGATCAAAATCCATACACAATAATTCAATCTTAGCACATGTTTAGGAGTTGGTAGGTATATATATAAACTTTAAGTTAAAAAAAATCTAATTTTAAATGGATAAATTAAATTAAATATGTACACCAAGTCTATTAAAACGAGATTAGATTTTACATTTAAAATAAAATATGATGTATTTGACAAGATTTAAATATTTACTAGTGTGAGAAAAGTTATGTTGTGCGTGGGTAGAACATCTAGCTATGAGGTATTTTAAACCCTCTCAATTATTTTAACTCATTTAAAAAATAATAATAAATTTGGAGATAGAGGATTGAACTCTACTTTTTTCAGTGGAGTTAAGTATGTTATTACCACTAATTTGTGCTTGTAATACTTATTTTAACTGAGTTTATGCGTAGGGTTGAACACGCTACGTTATTATTAAAATACATAAATAAATCAATAACAAAAACAAAAAAACATGTCGAAAAGGCTAACAAATTCAGACAAAAAAATTACACGAAGAGTACTATATTTAAAAGACCCGGAAAAAAAAAAAAAAAAAAAATAAAGAAGATATCTAGCGCCACCCCTCCCGAGGTTTTTGTGTCTCCAGTTGATGAAATCGGACGAAAAGATGATTGTTACTAACATAAATAATATCCAAACACACTGTTTGTTGTGACTAAAACAATGTTGTATTGTGCATCTTTGATAAGTTCATCACAATTCCGCGATAGACTTACAATGAACGCTCTCTTTTTTTTATTATTTAAAATTTGTATGTTATTGTTGAGAGTACTTAAATCTTTACTTATTTCACCTCGATCTAGATGAGGTTGGCATCCTATTTGATGAGATAGTTGAAATCTTGATCAAAATGGAATCGGCACTCTATTGAGAAAGGAAAGTTGAAATATCATCACCCTATTTGATAAAGAAGAGTTGACGCCGAAGAAAATGCATTCTTTTGACTCCCTATATAAGTGAGCATCTTAGGTGACAGCTGAGTTTCGCATTCTATTTAATCTTTTCGACATTCTTTTCCATCACATGAATTCTACTTGGCTCCATTTATAGTGGAACATAAGACCAATAAATAAAGCAACCTGAAGGTAGCCGACCTGAACAAGCGTAAAGGATGAGAGCCGAGTTGGTATTTTGAGTTATTTGAATATCGAGAATCACAAGATTTCTACTTGAAGATCTATCTTAAGTGATTTAAAATGGAGATAAAGATGACGTCTGAGATATTCAGGGCTACATGATAGTTATATATCTACTAGATTTATTCAAACATTTTGTCTTTTATCTTTAATTATTTCAAGATTATCTCTTGGAAGGGTACAAATAAACCTACATGCCTCCTATAAAACCTAATCACTTCTGACAGTAAAAGCCCCACAAATATAATTGACCTTTATAGCGAAGAAACCTTTCCACATCAAAGAGGATATATTCATTCTTTAGCAGGGGAATCTCTATAAATGATCATATGTTCTATACTTTTATACATACTTTAATTTATTGTTCTCTGTGAGAGATCATCAATGATGAGATTATGAGCAAATTGTACGTCATGGAAAAAAATTTTATGTCAACAGTTGGCGTTCGAAGAAGGGGCCTGGCCTCCTAATTTTACTATTCTAGCATAAATCTCTCAAGGATTTGGCCGTGAGGCAAAGAATATGTTAATTTGCAAACAATTCCTTCACAAAAAGAGAACACTTATGAAATCAAGCTAACACTAGTAAAAATTAAGGATTACACGACGGTTGTTAACCGTCGTGTGAAGTTTACACGACGGTTAGACAACCGTTGTGTAATCCAACGTCGTGGAAGGTACCACAATGGTTATATAACCGTCGTGATATCTCAATATTACACGACGGTTAACACTGTCGTCGAATCAAGAAATATAGTAGCAAAACACCCTAAAATTGTGAACATTACACAACGGTTTCGAGCAAAAACTATCGTGTAATGTGTCCAATCAACAAAAAAAGCCAAAATTTTCTTTTAATTAAGCCCAATTATACGACGGTTTTGAGGCAAAACCGTCGTGTAATGATGAACATTACATCGAGCATGTGGTGGGCGGAAAAAAACCATGTTAAAAAATGTGTGTAAAGTGTCAAAACCGTGAACAAAACATTCATCTCCAAAAAGCAACAACAAAAAAAACATTCAAACAACACTACAAATTACACTCCAAGCAAGTTATTAAAGTATTGTGTGTTCGTTATTTTGTTAAAAACCAAGAAATTGAGCAATATAAAAGTCACCTTGCTTTTCTTTAAAGGAAAATAGTCACGGCCACACCGAGAGAGAGAGGTGGCAGGCGGCGGCAGTGGTGACGGCGGTGGTGGCGACTTGACCGGATTGTAAGAGAGAGGGGGCGGTGGATGGGCCAACAAGGTGGGTATGTAGGAGAAAACTTTGAGTTGTCTAGAGGGTGAAGATGAAAATGAAGAGAAAAAATGTATTAAGTAATGGGTTTACGCACGGATTTCAAAGCATGAAATTTGAAAATTTTCAAAATTTTCAAATTTCATGCTTTGAAATCTACGCGTAAACCGGCTTACACGACGGTTCGATAGAATCGTCGTGTAATCTGTCGAACCGTCGTGTAATTCTTTGTTTATACGACGATTTTTTGAAACCGTCGTGTAATCCTGTTTAAGACGACGGTTTCACAAAAATCGTCGTGTATTTTTCATCGTGTAATCTAACTTTTGTAGTAGTGTAATTAGATTTACATTCATACTCTATGCTAAATTTTTAAAGGTAAGCAACTTCGATTCCTATTTTTCATACTTCTAACCCTAAACTTGTGGGAGAAACGAGGATTTAGCAAAGATTCAAAGATGAACTATTCGAGAAATCTCACTCTCCATATTCACTCATTTGATGTGATGTGATTGTTCAATTGCTTGAAGCCATTCTCATCTTACTCGTGCCTCCTAATCACTTTTTGGCAGTTACAGCGTGTCAGATAATTGACTTTTACAATGAAAACATCCCGCAACATCAAAGAGATCATTACTATTATTTAAAAGGAAAACATCTATTTCCAGCAACCAAAAAAATATATATATATATGAACATCTATAAATTCTTATCTTCTCTGTTATTTTGTACTTTAATTTATTATTGTACATCAGAGATCATCCATGGTGGAGATTACAAACAGTTTCTTTATTGTTGGCGAATTTTCACTGTGGACACAGTTAAATATATAAATACACACACACACTCGATAATAACGTAGTCTTTAATATTAAATTACCTGTCTGTCCGTGGAGAACTTCTGTTCTTGAGATCTCTATACGTGTAAAATGTGTGCATTTCTCACACGTGCTAGTTATAAGTTGTACACGCATGCTCAGAGAGAGCTTTCCAGTCGTGTAACTTCTTTGCTATGAATTATTCATTAAAAAAACTCATTTGCTATGAATTTTTACAAATTAGCTAAAGTTTAAGTGTAATTGAAATAAATGGTCACTAAACTATTGAAGAGGCGACAGTTTAGTCCCTATTTTTTAAATTTTGATTGAGACGACCCTAAACTCTTTAAATATTAATAATTTAGTTATTTGTATCCAATTCCGTCAAGTTTCTAATGGAAAAGATCATGTGATCCATCATATAAGTTAGATTACCCATTTAAATACTAAAATAGCCTTATTTTTTGAAAAAACAATACCCTATAAACATTTTTTTAAAAGGACAGGGAGAGAGAACTCAAACCCATGCCTCCCCCCCCCTCCCTCGAGTTATCTTCTTCGTCGCCGAGCGCCCCCCCCCAGTAGCGGTGGCGAGCTCAAGCACTGCCAGACGAATGCCCCTCCCCTTCCCCGCAAAACAAGTTGTCGGGACTCCCCCCTTGCCCCTCGTGCGTGAATCTCGGATATGGGCTTACACCCCATCGCCGAGCCACCCCCGAGAATCTCCGATTTGGGCTAGCATCCCTCCGAGCCCCCTTGCCCCCAGAATGTACAATATGGGCTCGCGCCCCCTGCCCCCCTTCCCACCCCCGGTTTCTTGCCAAGCTTGACCCCCCCAAATCTGGGCTTTTGAGGAGAGAGAGAGAGAGATTGTTAAATAATTATTGTTAGATTACTAAAATACTCTATCAAATTAGATCAAATGCATTATACATGACTCATTCTGTTAGAAATTTAACGGACTTGGACGGAAAGGACTATAATTGCCAACATTTAGAGAGTTTAGGGTCGTCTCGACCAAAATTAATAAAACAGAAACCAAATTGTCATCTCTTCAATAGTTTAGAGACCATTTAGGCCAATTACTCAAAATTTAATTAATTTATTCACTGTTTATAAAAAAAAAAATGATTTATACACTACACAAAAATAAAATAACATAAAAGCTTATGGGCTTACTTTTTTTTAAGGGTAAGTCTGTAAGTCTGTGGTAAAGCCATTCTTATATACCTTATTAGTAGAGCTCATTTTTAAACCGTTTAAATGTAATTGAATGGCTAAGATGTTGCTTATCTATGGTAATTATAATACACATTATCACATAATAGTCGAGACCAAAAAATTTTAAAAAAAGAAAGAAAATTAAAAAAAAAACCCCCCCTTCATCGGTGGAAGGTTGGGGGGGGGGGGGGGGGGGGGAGGGCTCGGGCTTGATGTCGGTGGATTGGGGGTAGGGATGGGTGGTCCGTCGCCGAGGGGGGGGGGGGTGTGGATTCATGGGTTGGTGGGATTTGGCCACGGGGAGGCCGTCGAGGCCTCAAGGGGTCGTGACTTTGTTGGAGTTAGGGGGCAAATTTGTTGAAGGTTGTGTGAGGGGCCGGGGGGGGGGGGGGGGGGGGGGGGGGGGGTTGGTCTTGGGGAGGCCGACGGGGGTGGGGACCAACTTTACTAGAGGTCTAGAGGGGTGTCGCGGGCCGGCGGGGAGGGGAAGACCTTTTCTTGCTGGAGATTGTGACGTGGGGTGGGGGGATAGTCTAGACCAAAATATTTTTTTAAAAGAAAGAAAATAAAAAAAACCCCCCCTTTTCATCGGTGGAAGGTTGGGGGGGAGGGCTCGGGCTTGACGTTGGTGGATTGGGGGTAGGGATGGGTGGTTCGTCGCTAGGGGGGGTGCGGATTCATGGGCGGGTGGGATTTGGCTACGGGGAGGCTGTCGAGGCCACAAGGGGTGGCGACTTTGCTGGAGTTAGGGGCAAATTTGTTGAAGGTTGTGTGAGGGGCCGGGGGAGGGGGGGGGGGGGGGGGGGTTGGTCTTTGGGAGGCCAACGGGGGTGGGGGGCAACTTTACTAGAGGTCTAGAGGGGTGTCGCGGGCCGGCGGGGAGGGGAAGACCTTTTCTTGCCGGAGATTGTGACGTGGGGTGGGGGGATCGTCTAGGCTCGTCCCTTTTTTAAAGTTATTATTATTATTTTTTTACTGGACATAAAACAAATGAATCAATTTTATTATCTATGGCCATCTGTATGTGGCATTTTGTGTAAGTACGCAATTCTATCCATACATTTTAATCTAAACGGCTCTAAAATTAAGTTGTATTGAACTTTATAGTAGTGCTCCTCAAATGGGCTCTACCATACACACTCCTTTTTTTTTCAAATGCTCATTAATTATTATTATTATTTTTTAAAATAATAATAATTTTGGTTGCAACTTATTATAATTCTTTATTCATCAATTTCCATTTTGTTTTGTTTCTGAACACGGCAAGTCAGCTCTACATTTAATAATTACCACGTCTTCTGCCTTGCAATATATCATACGTAACTGCATTGCATAATTTACACACACACACACACACACACGCACGCACATATATATGCTTATGAAAGCTAAAGCATGAGCTGGCCAACTGGATTTTCTTCTTCTTTTTCGTTTCCCAATATTTCCTTTTTATCGACTTCCCTGAAATTTCACAACAACAACTAGCCACCTTTTATGACTCTATTTCCCATTTGGGCAAGTGAAAAAAAAAAAAAAAAAATCTCATTTTATGGTAGTTTTTTGTTAGTTAAAAAGGAGTATTTTACATTTGAAACTCATGCCTTCTCAAGGAGGGGGAATGCCGGTTTCTACTCATATATATATATATATATATAAATTTTAAATTTGACAACTGGACAAGTTATGATATTTTTTATTTGATATTGTATAATTACTAATTGATTCACATATAAATTTTTATTTAAAATCTTATAACTTGATACTTATATTATTTAGAATTATTATTAATTCAAAAAATTAAATGTCGGTGAAAAAATATTATATTAAATCAATTAATTATTATAAATAAAATAACGTATTGTTTACAATAATGAATAAAAAAAGTTACAAACGCAGTTTCGTGAGTGTTCATATACTCAAAGATATACACATATATATGCAATAAAGTACTATACTACTATTAGGTGCATGACTACTGTCTTTTTCGTTATAAACAGCCTTACTTTTCACAAGTAAAAGCAAGAGAAAAAGCTATAGCTAAGTGGAATCCAATAAGTCTATGATCAACAGCTAAACCAATAACACATATATTCTTGTTAATTAATTGTCCAACTCATGAATTATTAGTTAATGATGGGATATCAGCTCTGTATCTATTTTATCAATTATAAATTGTATATCTTTTCCTGGGTTTCACATATATATATATATATATTTATATAAACTTCTTTTTTTTTTTTTTTTGGTCGAAACATATAAATATAAACTTCAACAGAATGATAATCTTACTTTATCTTCTTCTTCTTCTTTTATCTTAGCTTTACATTTATTTTATGTCATTGACATCTTCATAGACAAAGTATACGGAATTAATGGTCTCAACAGGAGATCGCCATTCTTCTCAATATATTTAATGTTCTCACATGTTCGTTATTTTGGCTAGACTGTTTGTAAGATTTGAAATATATATGTATATATATATATATATATATAAATATATATTATGTCCTCTACAAATTTTATCAATGAGCTGACTCTATTTCCTCTAAAAAAAATGGAGCTTACTTTTTTTTTTTTAAAACATAAGTGACGTTATTTATAGGTGGTACTTTTCTTGCATTGGAAGGAATTCTAATAAAATAATTAGTACTTGAGGACCGAGACAAATATCATATACCTATATTTATTTATTTTAATTCCACCGGAAATCCAAAAGCATTTACATAAAACATGCATGCCTACTTTAAACTAAATAAATAGGATCGAGGATTATGTGATTTCTATTTCCTCTGTTAAAGTTTTTGTTTGGACCACTATTTGGCATTCTCAAAACAATTAATACTGGTCACATGTATTAACTTGCAATTGGATCTTTTGATTTTTAAATAAATTTCATGTTTCTAGTAAACCTCCTGCATAATTGGGTTCGTCCCCTCACCCCCGATTGGGAACGCAAAGATTTAGAGTTCAACATTTCTATCGACATTTTTTTTTATAAAAAATTTTGTATTTGAAAAGTACTGATCTAAAAATATGAATGTACTTTTTTTTCCACAAAATATTCACGTAATTTCTATATAAATTTTTGTAAATGTTGATTTTATTTTATAGATATATCGATTTCCGAAAAAAGTGTAGTTTAAAATGATAAAATATCATGAAAATTTCTACATAAATATCAAGAAATTACCCATAAAGTATCGGTATTTAAATTTCTTTAATTTATTTTCAATTCAGTAAAATACATTATTATTATTATTTTTCCCTCTTAAACTCACCATTTTCTTTATATGGAGAGTTAGTGGGCAGATATCAAGAGACACATACATGACATTGCCTAAATTAATTAAAAGATTTTTTATGTTTTATGATTAAGTTACTTTTCACTAATATTGATATTTCCGTAAACTTTAGGTATCGATATTTCATCAAAATATCGATAATATCATCCTTGGGTTGACGGAGCAGCTTGTGGAGCACCATGTCCACCTGGTTATGGCGTTATTTTTAGAACTTATAAGTTTCATTTTCGCTATTGAAAACATCTGGGAATCGCAGCGGCATCATCTATTGACTTACATGGTTTTCCTTTTCCGATCTAAAGTAACTTGGGTTTTTTGGAAGTTTCGTAAACAGTTGGCTTAGGGCTCTCATATATGTTCATTCCCGTACTATAAGGGTTTCCCATAAATTTCGAGATGCAAATTGTTTTGTTGACCATTTGGCTTCTCTTCTATATCTTTCCAGCACGCTTTCAAATTGGACATGGACGACATGGTGGTCCTTCTTTACTACAGATTCAAGATTTTTAATCTCCTCGGGATTTTGAAGCCAATTTTGATGTCACTTTTGTTGTTCATGACCAACTTAGACACTCGTTTCTCTCTTCTTAGGTTTTTTTCTTTGAGTTTTACTATTAAGATTTTTAATAAGGTGTATCGTGGAAATAAAAGAAAAGGCGAAATTCTGACTTTTCTTTCTGGCATCTTTCCTGGCTGATCAATTTGGATTTAGTTAGCTATTGAGCTTGTTTTGTTGTTTGCTTTAGAGGTCTTAATTACTTGGCCCTTATGTGATTTTTCTTTCGTTTAGTTAATTTTGAGCTTATTGTATTCCTAGCTTCTTCTATTTTCAATTAACAATATAGAGATCCGGGGTAATTGTCATAAGATGAGAGATCTAATTGGTGTTACATAACTTATATGTGTCAGATCTCTGATGTTAATTATCTTCTGTTAGTAATTCAAAGTTCCCTAATAATAATAGACATCTACACAGAAATATTTCAAGCCACATCTTTTCAAAAAATAATAAATAAATAAATTTTTAAAAAAAATGATTGTACATGAATAATGATGAGTAGGACAAGGTCACGAACACAAATGATGACACTGTCATGTCCAAGACATATTTGCCAGAGAACACGTTACTGAATCTATCACGTCATCTCCAACCTAAATATTCTATTTTAAAATACAGAAATTCTAAAATAGAGTATCTGTCACTTCAAATATTATTTTATCTCCAACTCATTACTCTATATCATACTCTAAAAGAAATATTTTATTTATATTCTTCTTTATAATCATTAGATATTATTTTATATTTATTCCTTATAATCTTTGTATTTTACAAATTATGCTCCCATACAATCTTTTTAACATATTAATCCGTTGATTGTTTTTATTTTTTTAGAATAGTCTTTAAAAAATAGAAAGTTATATCAAATAACTAAAACACTATAAATTTAGTGCGATTATCAAAAACAACTTAATATTGAGTGAAAAAAAACTACATGATTTTCTTAATTCCACACACAAAAAAAATAAAAATGAAACAATAAAATAATTGTTTAATGTATTTTTATGTATGCTTATTTATGGTTTGTTTGTGAATTAGAATATCTTCTCAACTTTTTAATTTATGTAAAACTTGTATGTTGATTTACTATCTTACAAAATTTATTCAAAATAATAAAATAAAAAAAGGTATAAAAAAATAAATTTAGCTTAAGATTTAAACATACAAATACTTGACATATAGAAAAATAGGTAATTTTGAAAGAAAAATTAAGTTAAGGGTAACTTTATAATTTTTATTTTTACCTAAATATTAATTTAAAATTTAATTAAAAAAAGTAGTTTAGAGTATGAACAGTGATACTTCAAATATGAAATATACTGTTCATACTCTATATTTGAAGTTCCATTTAGAGTATGGGTTGGAGATGCTCCCATACTCTAAAATGGTGTAAAACTCTAAAATAGAGTATTGGGATTGGAGATGGCCATCTCCAATCCCAATACTCTATTTTAGAGTACAGAAACTTTAAAATAGAGTATCTGTCATTTCAAATAATTATTTTATCTCCAACCCATTTACTCTATATTATACTCTAAAATGAATATTCTATTTATATTCTAGCTTAATACTCTAAAAAGTAGTTTAAAGTATGAACAGTGATACTTTAAATATGAAGTATACTGTTCATACACTATATTTGAAGTTTCATATAGAGTATGGGTTGGAGATGCTCCCATACTCTAAAATGGTGTAAAACTCTATTATAGAGTTGGGTTGGAGATTTTAGGTTCCATCAGAATCTTCCAACAATAATGTGGTAATTAATTAGAATTTTGTTCCAGCAATAGAAGGTAACAATAATCCATAATTTACACCGACAGTAAGCCTGTAATTTTATAAAATATATCTTAATTTTAGTATCCATTTCCCCTTTGTTCACATATTTCTGTGGATGGCAAAAATTAATTTTTGCACACTAACTGATACACCAAAACCGATTCAATAAACAAGTTTGGATCATCTTTTGTATTACAATGTTTAATTCAAATTAAATGTTTACATTTAACTATATAATGTAAATTGTGTATTCAAATAAAATATGTGTTTTGATAGTTTTTGTTAAAGATAATATTTGAAAAGTGTAAATGTAGAAAAATAAATGTGATACAGATTTCAAAAAAGTGAAAATTTAGAATTTACATTTCAGTTGAATGGTTTGTAAAATAATGAAATATTCAAATGCTTGTAATGGAACACTTGTGTAACCAAACGCATGTTGAATTACACATATTGCATGAGTCATATACCAAATTGAATAGATGTTCATTTCAATTAGGGTTATTTGTCACAAATGGTCTCTAAATTATAATCTCAGTTTTAAGTTGATCCCTGATTTTTAAGTTTACATTTCACACCATCTCACAATTTTCTACTATAACGAAAATTGTCCCTATATCAGTATTCCGTCAAGAACTGTACCTTCAAAATAGCTTTATAATACTATATATCTTTGATTATAGTACAAATATTTGCATTATAAATCTTGGAATAAGGTATAGTTTGCTTCCAAAATATTTTTGATAGAGTTAGAATTTTCCTAAAAATACTATTTAATTATGTCACTACCTATAAATAAAGCTCATGTGATTAAAATTTGTTCAATTTCTATCCTTTTTTTTTTCTTTTTACAGAATATTAATAGAGAGACCATTAACGTAACGGTAAAAAAATTCTCAAGTTATTTGTGTAAAATTAAAAGTCAAGAATCAACATTAAATCAGACGTATAATTCACAAATTGACCCTGTCAATTAGTAATAAGTGAGAATAATGTATATAAAATTGATGTAGCTAATCTAAGTCATGTATGCAGACATGACCTTTCCTTACATTTTGTATTCCAGTCTCCTTCACATTCAATATATTGTGTGTTCAGTCCATTATGGGAACATGCCCAAAGGACCAAACACTAAAGTGGTCCATTCTGCCCCCAAAAAAAAAAAAAAAAATGGCACTCAATGGGACCAAAAAGTGGAGGTAATAATGCCCCTTTTCTGAATTTGTTTCTTTTGCATGATTTTTCCACCCTCCAAAGAAGACACTACTCCATTTCTTCTATGCCCCTTCCTTACGCAACTTTTAGTACTTTACTTTTATTTCCACATTTAAGTCCCTAATTAAATCTATAAGCATGTGCCATTAGCACTTAATGATGATATATATATTTATATATATGTATGTATATAACACCTGCATGCTCTTAGGACTAGTCTATCTCTCTCCTTTTTTGCTTTATTGTCCTGTAAAACTTTTCTGTTTAGGATATGACTATCGATAATGCATGTTTTTAAAAATTAGATTTGACTAAAATCACATTGGAATACAAAGAACGTAAATTGACAGAATCTGCTATGAATCTAATAAAAGTGTGAGTTTTGACAAACAAAAACATTCACTTTAGTTTTTCATAACTTACATCAGAATTTTTATTTAGATTGAAAAAATTTTGAGATCTTTTTAGAGAATACTGTTGAAACTATTTATTGTGTAACAAGAAATGGAAATTACAAGTTAATATCTAGACCAATTTGATAGACTTGGGGCTGGCACGGACATCCAAATTGGACTGGCCTAGGTTTCTGATTTGCGGGTCGGGTTGGGAACTCCCCTCAAAGTGACAATCCCCACACCTGGCGACTTCGCCACTGACGCATGCCTACGGCATCTCCCTCGCATAACTCCCTCCCTCTCAACTGATCGACTGATAAACATGACTCCGGTCACTTAACATGTATTTAAAAAAAAAAAAAAAAAAAAAAAAAAATCTCAAAACCGGTTTCCCTATCAAAATAGTCATATTGATGCAGATTAAAATAGTCATATACCTTAATTCTTTTTATTGTATTGATGCATATGTCTTGGCATTGAGAGTTCATAAAACGTGTTATAAAAAGAAGGAATAATGACGAAGAGAGTTTACTTATTTATTTTTATCGTTTTTTTTTTCTTTTTTTCTTTTTCTTTTTAAAAGCAAGGCAGACGTTTACTTATTTATTTTGTAATCTTAAGTATAAATATCTCTTAATTTTATGCCCTAGCATGTAAATCAAAGATGATGTTTTGGGAGTAGGAGTTGGTGGGTCTACTGACTAAATTTATGTGGGGTCAACTCCCACTATCATAATCATTCCCCCCCTTGCCATTTAATCTCTTTAGTTTATTAGAGAGGAAAAAATAAACAAAAAAAGAAAAGAAAAGAAAGAAAATAAAATAAAATCCAAACGACCAATTTCATCCCATCATGTATCCACTTTCCACGAACATAACAATCTAGAGATTTCCCTCGTTGGCCCTCAAAAAAAAATTTAAAAAATAAAAAGTTACTGTAATATTATTCATTACACAAAATAATTTTCAAACTTCCATTTTGTCAAATGATGGGATTTTAACTACCAAAACAATCATAAGACTTGAATTTTGCCCCTATTTCAAAGATTCAGAAAGCTCCTTTTTTCTTTTCTTTTCTTTTAATTTCTTTCTCTCTATCTCTCTGTCTCTCTCTTTCAGTTACTCGTTATATAAATTAAATTAAATTAAATTAAACTAAATAATTAATCAATAAAAGCCAAGTGCAAGAGAATTAAAAGCAAACCCATGATCACGTCACCAATAGTTATGGTATTCTGACCGGGCCTAACTTTTGTTTTT
The DNA here is from genome assembly GCA_008635985.1 of Ficus erecta. Lineage (NCBI taxonomy): Eukaryota > Viridiplantae > Streptophyta > Magnoliopsida > Rosales > Moraceae > Ficus > Ficus erecta. The sequence continues at coordinate 2,303,632 of BKCH01000014.1, forward strand.
GTTTTTAATTTTTTTTTTTTTTGCCCTTTACATCATTAAAATATATATATATATATACACAGACACGTTAATACTATTTTTAAATTAATTTAAAATTTATGATATGAACTGGCAAAAGGGAATAAAGAAGGCCAGGCAAAGCCTTGAAGGTTTCAGCCTCAAGCTTTCCATTTCTTTCCTCTCTCATGAGATGCTGATTTTAAGGAGAGAGAAATTATAGACAGAGAAAGAGAAAGAAAGAGAGAGAAACTCATATTAAATATATCATATGGGCTTGTCAGAAACCAGGATTTCTTTTCTTTGCCTTCCCCTTCTCCTCTCCTAATGATCTTCGTCTTAGCTTCCTCTTAGAACCCCCTCCCAAAAAAAAAAAAAAGGTTAAAAATAAATAAAATATATAGATGAAGCAAAACGACAGCTCTTAAAGCTCCCTCAGATCCTTTGTTCCTTTCCAATTTCCATTTCCAAGCCAAATCAGAATAAATCCCATTATTTCTCTAAAACCTTTCAGAATCTCAAGTTTTTTTTTTTTTTTTTTTTTTAAATTATTTTCTTTTTTGTTTGTTTTGGGTCCAATTTTTACAATGAGAGACATTGTTTCTTGTTTCAGCGAAAACGCCATAAACGTGTCGCACCCTTCATGTTCTAGCTACTCAAACACCAAATGCATTAATCCGAGCCAGACACCATCTCTCCAAAATGCTGTCACTTCCGTCTACAAAATCGTCCTCTCAAACCAGAACCAGTTCCGTGTCAGGGTCACTTGGTACAACAACAACTCTGTCCAAGGCCTCAGCATCGGCTTCGGCGACAACTCTCTCTCGGCCTTTAAGCTCAACATCAATTCACGTCTGTTCCGGAAGAAAAAAGGAACCAAGGTGTTTGATTCATGCGCTTCAAAAGCCGAGCTTTTCTGGGATCTCTCGAACGCTAAATTCGATCAAAACCCCGAACCCGTCGAGGGGTTCTACCTCGTGCTAACGTTCGATTCGGAGATTGCATTGGTTTTGGGAGACATGGCGGATGATGCTCTGATGAAGAAAATCAAAACGGAGAAAAACCAGACTGCGAAAGCTTTTCTGGTTTCTAGACAGGAGCATTGTTCGGGGAAAAACACGCTGTATTCGACCAAGGCTCGGTTCTGTGAGACTGGTGTTTGTCATGAGATTCAAATAAAATGCAGCGGAGAAAATGATGGGCTGAAGCATCCGGGTCTGTCGGTGAGTATCGACAAGAAGACGGTGATTCGGGTGAAGAGGCTGCAGTGGAATTTCAGAGGGAATCAGACCATTTTTGTTGATGGATTGCTTGTTGATCTGCTGTGGGATGTTCATGACTGGTTCTTCAACCACAACAACTCGGCTTCTTCTTCTAATTCAACCTCTTCTTCTTCGGGTTGTTATGCTGTTTTTATGTTCAGGACCAGAAGTGGAATGGACAGCAGGCTTTGGTTGGAAGAGAAATTGGCTCACAACAAGGATCAACACGACGGACTTGAATTCTCTCTCTTGATCTATGCCTGTAAGAGCTTACAATGAAAAAACTAATTTATTTTGTTTTTTTCTTTTCTTTTCTTTTTTTCTTACTCTAATTCTTTTGCTTTGATTCTATGTTCTTTTCTTTTCTTTTTCTTTTTTCTTTTTTTTTTAATTTCCCTTTCTTCTTGAAAGGAAAATAGATACGACTAATTCTTTTTTTTTTTTTTTTTTCTTGGAATTTATATGGGAAGATTGCGTAAATGTGAATTTTTGAAAGATCAAATTTGGCAGGTTATTTTCTCTGTTTTTTGTCTCTCTATTCTATGAATCTGAATATTTAAATTATGGGGAATTGTGAAGCCAAGCTGTGATAATTTTTCATAGGTTTTGGCAATTAAAAAGGAAAAATTAAAAATAAAAACTACAATTTATTTTGGGGGATTGTGTGAGATATCACCAAAAAAAACAAAAACAAAAAAGATTTGAAGGGAAAACAGTTAGGGGAAATGGAGATTTCTTTTGGTCAGGAGGGGACACAAAAGAGTTGAGAATCTACTGACTAAAGATCAGTACCATTTAACCACTTAATTTTTTCATTCCATTTCATTTTTTCCCCTTCTCCTCTCTGCTTTATTACTTATAAATAACTAATTTTACATCCATAATAATCAGAAAAAAGAAAGACAATCAAATTTGAAAAAAATTAGATAAATAGGTAATTTTTGAAACAATCATTTTAGTAAATAGTCAGAATTTTTTTATTTAAAAAAATAATCGTTAATCAACTAAAAATATATTTTAATATTAATCAATTAATAATTGACCTATTAATCACTTTTTAAAAAACAGTCATTCTTAATTTTAGAAAGCATTGACCATTTATTAAAAAGATTCTTTAAAAAGATCATTTATTAACAGATCTCATTATTTTGTTTTTACAATAAAAAAATAAAAGTACAATAATAGGGAAGAACTGCATTTATATAGTGATAAAAATTATGGTTTACTTACGATAAAATTTATGCCAATTGACATGGGAAAATTAAAGATTTTTATTAAAAAAAGACAAAATATTTTTGCCTTGTTTTTGTGAAAGATTGGACCTTGAATCCTAGAACTGTGGGGATTTTATCGTCCATATAGTTCCCCTGTTGGGCATGGATAGAAAGTATTATTGGTTAGTTAGGAAACTTGTAGTGCTTCTTTCATTTATGAGGGAAACCAAGATATGCCAAAGATTCCAGTAATTAAATTCTCACTTTACTTAAAAACAAAAATAAAATAAAATAAGAGTGAATTAATTCGCGCTCTGGCTAGCCATTGTTGAACGTGTCAGTCAGACTTGACTTGATTTGGTAATAACTGACCAAAATCCACTAACATTTTTGTAATGCTGTCATTTTTGTCTTCCCTTACTTGTGACAAATATATTTGGAAAATAGTGAAAAAGAAAGAAGAATTCTAGGTAGGGTACGAAAAAAATTACTCTTTGATAAGGAATTATATGCAATCCACTTCTCAAATTTTCTGTTTTCATACTATTAATTAATAATAAGGCATTTTGATACACAGAGAGAGAGAGAGATGGGAAAATTGAGAAATGAAAACTGATTAATGATCTATTTTTTATCGTTAGATCCATATCAAATTATGTCATTTTTACATAATTTTAACAAAATCTAATGAGAGAGAGAGAGAAGGCATAAAAGAGTAGGGATTATTTGCCTCTTTTCATATCCTCACACTGCACATTCTCTATGGTCCCCGGACTCATAAGAAATAATTACAAAAAAAGTTTATTTTTAGAGTCATATTTTAAAATATATCAAATTTTAGATAATATTATGTAAATGCCCCTTAAAAAAAAAATTTGCTTATAGTACATTTTTTTTGTCATTTTACTATATTTAACATCATTTTCTTTCGTTATGATCCATTATTTTTCTCTTATTTATTCATCATTATTGTATCTTTATCTTAATGACCAACTCTTTATTATAATTATGATTATTAATATAATTAAGGTTTTTTATAAACATATTTCTTAAGTATGATTAGATTTCTTATAAACCTATTTTTTTTAGTATGATTTAGGTTCTTCATGTAATTATAACGTTATTATGATAATTTATTTATTTTTTACTAGTATTGGAATTGTTTTAATAGTTAGTTTAAAAAGTTTAAATGTGTGATGAAATTGTTTATCTCTTTATGATAATTACTATATTATTATGAGTTTTTTAATGTGTTATGTTTTTTTTTCTTTATAGTATTACTATATCATTATGATGTCTTTTTCTTTATAATAATTACAATATCATTAGGATGTTTTTTTTAAGGTTTTAAAGTATTCCATAATTCTTTACAATATCTATTTAATTTTTTTATATGTTCGTTGTGAATTTTATTTTAATGACTAATTATTTATTATAATGATTGTATTTCATATATCATACAACTAATATCAGTTATGATCCATTTTCCTTTATAATAAAGCAAGTAAAATGGTCTTTTTTCATTTTATAAAAGATTTGTTTAGTTTTACATTATTTTTAGAGATTTTTTCTTTCCTTTTCTAATAAATTCTTTATTTATTTAGTTTCAACGAGTTTAATACCCGTGCGTTGCACGGGAAAGGAAAAAAAAACTGATTATTATATAATAAAAGCAGTTAGTTAAGATAAATATTATAATTATAACAAGTACAATTCTTCTCAAAATCTCTTCCAATAGTAAAGATGCAAAATCAAAATGACAATTGTACTAACAATAATAAAAACAAAAACAAAAGCAAAAAAATTAAAATTTTTTTGTAATCATACTCATTTAAAGAAAAAAAAATTAAAATAAAAATAAAAAACAAAAATAAAACAGAAAAAAAAGAACAAAAATCTTTAGATTCAAAATAACCGGAAAAAATTAATCTTAACAAAAAAATTATAACCAAATAAAATATATATCACATTTTCTCCTTTTTAATGTTTAAAAAAACAAAAAAAAAAAAAATTTTTATCAGGTTATATACATGCAAAAACGTTAAAAAAAAAAAAAGAAGAATTTTTTAAATATAAAACAAAACAAACAAAAAAGACAAAAAAAAAAAAAATGCATGTAGAATCCTAAAAAAAAAAAAAAAAGGGTCTTTTAAAAATAGAACAAAAGAAACAAAAAAGACACATAAAAATACCTAGAAAAAAAATCTAAAATAAAGATAAAAAATTTAAAGTAAAAAAACGTTTAAAAAAAAAAAAAAGCAAAGTGAGCAAAAATACAATACAACAATAGATCGGAATCTAATGTCTAAAATTTGGCGAAAAAAAATGGCAAAAACAATATTAAGGAAAAAACAAACTCTAAATAGGGGTAAAACTGACAACACACTGTAGGAAAAACAAAAGTAACTAAAAAAGAAGGGTAAAACCGGAATAACATTTTATTAAAGGAAAAAAAAAAAGTAACTACAAACGAATGGTAAAATCATCCATTAATAATCTTAGAAGGACAAAAGTGTCTCAACACTGTATCAAATAGTAAAAGTAATTAAAAGCCAGGGGAAAAATTGTCAATTGACCAAAAAAAAAATGAAGGGTAAAACCGGCATAATACTGTAGCGGAGGAAAAAATAATTAGTGATGAAGGACAAAAAAGTCATTTTGCTGTAGAAAAAGGTAAAGTACTGTACATTTACTGTATATTCACTGTTCATTTTACTATAGCAAGTTACTGTATTGTAGCTAGGGCAGCGGATTTAGAGAGAAAAAAAAATAAAAAAACATTGTTCATCACTGTAGAAAAAATAATAAAAAGTGAATATTCCTTTAGTATATTAGTATAATTATTGATGAAATGTTAATATTGTTGTTATAAGTATCAATTTATTTATTTATGTAAATAAAAGAAAAAATGTATATTTTTTTAATCATAGTTTTCAATTTAGATATTTTTATAAATAATCCAACTCATAAAGTCATGATTTGGCCCACAACCAAAGTTTAAAAAAAGGAAAAAAAAAAAAAAAAAGGCAATCATTATCTTCGTAGAAGCACTCAGCACCATGGCTTGGCTTTATATTGTTGGGTTCTTTTATCCTCTACACAGGCTGCTTTTTTGTGTTGTTTAAATAAGGTGCAGCCTTTCTATCTCTCTCTCTCTCTCTCAGAGCAATGTAAGCAATAATCCTGTAAGGCCACAGCTCAAAAGGTGGGGGTGCGTGTGTGTGTGTGGATATGTGGCAAAAACTGTGTGTGTGTGTGTGTGTGTGTTCTTTTTTTTTTTTTTTTTTTTTTTTTTTTTTAATCTGGGGGTGAGTGAGTGAGTGGGTGAAACACAAGTAGTTGGATGCATCATGCTTTTATATTGCTTTTCATTAACTCATAAGGCCTTCTTTTCACCACGCACACTCCCTTACAAAACAGTACTTCTAATTTTTTTTACGGAATATCGTAACAACCAAAGTGATTAAAGTATAACATTTTGTAGTGTAATTGTCCTTTACACTAATATCTAAATATATATATATTTGGTATTGCTATCTAGAAAAAAGATTATCTGTATATGTGTATATAAATTTGGGATTGCTATTTGAAAGAAGATTATTTGTACTTAACATTGAAATGCCTGTATTTATAGAATTAAAAACTTGTCCCTAGAATGTCTGATTTTGATAATTTATCTGGTGATCTTTCTAATTGCAATATCCCCATTTTGCTTAACTTTCCATTAAATTAGTGACAAAATATCCATACGTGCCTCATGTTATGATGGGGAATCCTGTGTTTGGCAAAATTTTTCCAAATCCAATTAAAAACCTGATGCCAATCTTACAAAACTAAATCCTCAATTTAACGAATATCAGTAAAATAGAATATATTGCAATAATTTAGAAAATTCAAGTGATAAATTGTTAAAATTACAAGTATAGAAGGTAAGTTATCAAAAATCCAAAAAGTTTAGGGCACGAAAGTGCTAAAAACTCTTACAAATATTGAAAAATATCAAACGTGAATGACATAGATGTGAAATTTGAATGTCAAAACGTTGTAAAAATTACGGTAAAGTTATAAACTAGCATTGGTGCCGGTGATTTACTTATACCATGTATATATAAGATCCAGTTATCCAATTCATCTAACCAAATCAGTCTAATACATTCAAAAATAATAGATATCGAAATAATGTGTTTGGATAATTAATGGTTTGAATAGAAATTTTGTATTTTAATTCGCTTTTTTTAAAAAAATTATGAGAACAAACACTATAACAGAAAAAAAAAAAAAAAAAAAAAGGTGTGAACTTATGGATTATTTTATTTTTTTAATCTACTAATTGGATTGAATTGTACATTGAATATTATGAATTTTGTAAATCATATAAAACCCATCAATTAATCCAATATATTCCTATTGTTGTACAAAAAATTCTTATATTATGTAATATGTAAAATATATGAAAATTTTATACTATAAAATTGGAAAAACGATTATGTACAATATATTGAACTTTTTATAATAGAGGCTGGTTTTCTTTGACAGACTTATCTTGTTGATCTTGCGCAATGATACTTGTCTATAAATTGTTGATATAATTTATTTTTTTTCTAATTTTGGTTTATCTAATTTGGACAAGGATTTTGTTGTATGAACTTTTCAACTGTCTACTATATTGACTATATTTGGTTATTTTAGTTTTCATTTTATATGATGCATGGATGGTGGAAGATTAAAATTGATATTTTAAAATGTAACTTGTCATTTTGAACAAGTTTAGAAAATTTAGCAAATTTCGTAATTCTTATGAAAGTTCAAGCACGATCAAGAAATCCAATCATATTCAAACGGAGATGACAAAAAGAAAAAAATGAATTTTTAGTCACAATATTTTCTTATAATACTTTTAGTTATAATATTTTGGTGCGACTAAATGTCATTTATAATCAAAACTTATGACTATTATGCAACTAGTTATAATTTTTTTTTTTGTTAACAAAAATTTTTAGCCTCAAAGTTTTTAGTCATGACATAACTAAAAATACTGTGACTGAAAGTTGCATATTAGTTGAAAGAATAGTTGAAAATAGAGATGTTTTAAGATGTGTGTTTTGTTTTTTTATTTAAAAAAATGTGAAATAGAATTTTTGGAAACCAAAAGTTCCCCCAAACATCATTTGCAAACCAGACGTTGTTTTACCGTTTGAAAAAATGCCCCCAAACGGGTCTAAAGTTAAAAAGAAAATACATTATTTATACAAATAAATTCAATTTACAATTAATTCTTATCGATAGTGTATGTTATTTAACATTAAATTTAATTTAAATTCACATAAAATTAAATCTATATATGTATATTCAACTCTACGTGTAGATTAATTTTTTTCATAACCTATAGTAGAATTCACTTAAATTTAGATGACCCAAAGTTAGATTCAAAGTACCTTTTACTTTCATCCACTCTATGGTAACCATTGAAATGCGTGTACCAAATAGCCTAAAAAATTTCTCAAATGCAGATTTTGATTCACTACTTTTAGACAAGAAAAGAAAAAATAAAAGAAAAAGAAAATCAGTAAATTCAAAGGCCAAAAAGAGGAGAAAATTATTGCTCACATGCCCGCAATATTCCATATATATATTGTTATGACTAATGACCTAACCTTAGAAATCAGTTCAGGGGCACCTATACCTATCTAATATCTTCATTGGATGCCCCCAAAATTTTCTCTTCACGAGCACTTAAATACCTATTTCAAAGACCCACTAACTAATTTCTATTCTTCTTGTTGTTTTTTTTTTGACATTTTCTATTTCTTTAAATGAATTCAACAATTTCAAAATACCTGAGTCTATACCTTTAACCACCCCTCAAACACCTTTCTAAACCCTAAAAATTAGCTTTGGGAGTTTATTTAATGTGAAAAGGAAAGAACGGAAAATAAAAGAAAAATATCAAATTCTCAACATCTGTAGATCCAAGGTGTCAAGGGAAGTTGAGCACATCTCAGCCTCTAGACCTATATATATATATATAAATATATATATATTTTGATAAATAGCCTCTAGACCTATATACATATATATATATGTGTGTGTGTGTGTGTGTGTATTTTGTATACATGTCTAGAGTCTTGGCCAATGGCCTTCAACTCACTTTATGTAATTTACATAAATAGCTTATTGGTGTGCTTCATATAAATTATAGTTGTTGAAATGAAAGATCCCTTCCGATTCTCACGGATCCCAATTCACCACTACAGAACAAAAAGTATCATACTTTATTATTAGAAGTGTTATTGCTGTTAAATATCAGCTTCCAACTAAAGCAACAAGTTTCATCAAAAACTAAACCAACAAGTTTTCATCAAAAAATATTTAAAGCAACAAGTATTAAAACTAAGGATTTCATAGTAATTTGATTCCAATTTATGTGGCACTTTTTCAACTACATTTTAATGAGGATACTAAAACTATCTGTATTGTAAGCCCTTGTTAGCTGGTAAAATAAAAGTTTTGGTTGCAACTATATCCTAATCTAATGGAATTCACAATTACATCCACGTTGTGATTTGTGAGAAATTGATTACAGTGTGGATTTAACTATATTGATTTGCATAGTTGAAAATGTCTACGGCAAAGCCTAAACACTACTACAGAATATAGATTCCACGACGGTTAAAAACCGTCGTGGAATCCACGATGGTTACTATACCGTCGTGGTAGCCGAGCTACCACGAAGGTTTAAAAACCGTCGTGGTAGTCTGGCTACCATGACGGTTTCAAATCAAACCGTCGTGGTAAGAGTAAACAAAAAAAAAAAATTGTTTCGAATTCGTTTTATTCCCACGGGTGGCAAATCAGCCAATTATAAAATGATAAATATAATCTATAATGACCAGATTTGTACAATTAATATGCATATAGTACAAAATTGATATATTGTTTTTAGTCAATATTGAATAAACTGCACAACAAACCTAGCCCATTCTTGCCTAACCAAACTCATGTCATCATCAGTATAAAAATCCTTCGTTTGAAGAGCGGCTAGTCCATCAACAGTGAGGGTTATTTCTCGCATGAAAGCTAACACAAAATAACCGCACTCTACATAACCTTCCTATATTGGACATCGAGCAGTATCAATCAAAGTCTCCCAGTTCTGTCGTTGTCTTACTCCTCTTCCCACCGAAACCTTCCAATCATTAAGTGCCCTAACAATTTCACAAATTTCAAAACAATATATTACAACAATTATAATTGTATGCATAGAATCAGATATATGTACATCAAAAAATACTTACGTCGTAATGAGGTCTTTAAAATCATCACCCGGTTCGTTTCCGAGAGGATTAAAATATAGGACCAAGTCCTCCCACGGATCAATAACTGCCAATACCTAATGTTGGCCGCTGTTATATGGCATGAGAAACAGCTTTCCCTGTGGAGCGTTTCTTAAGACCTGTAGAATGTAATCGACCCTCTCTCGAACGTAGGCGGCGCGATCGGCAACGCGTTGAACTGGTGAGACGATGACTGGAGAAATAAACTTGAACCGTTGATCCATACCTGCTCTTGCACAACAATCCTCTAAGTATCTGCAAAATAATTAGGTTGACTTGTTACACAAAACTGATGTATATAAGATTAAGAAGGATAAATAATTAAATAGTTTAAGCAAAAATGTATTACCTGATGTAAACCATTATGCTATTTACACTAATTTCTTTAAATGTTATGAAATGGTAGACATCTTCAAACCCAATATATATGGGCATGTCATCGCCAATGACGAATTGTTGTTGATGGCAGATTATTTGGGTACCGTCACGCATGGAATTTTGTGCATAATATGCCAACGCTTTCAAATCGAAGGGAATGTCATTGAAGTCAAACGAAGGCATTTCTTCTTGCGCCGGTTGTTGTTGTACCTCCGGTTGTGATCGTATTTTCTTCTTCCCTGCTCTCTTTTTGGTTCGTTTGCTCCCCTTGGCTTCTCGGTCAGGAGCATGACTGGAACCTTTGCTTGCCTGGCTCAAACTTGTTTGAACGACGACTAATTTTTTTGGCCAAGCAACAAACCCACCGACAGCTTCTTCAATAGATGTGGCTTCGTGCGTCGGAATAGGTAGGACTGCACCTTTTAGTTTTGGGACTGTAATTGTCACTCGTACATTCTCCTCACCTAAAGGAATCCCATGGATCGTGTTCGTTGGAACACATTCCCTGTATGCCCTGCCGTTTGCAACAAGCACTTCTCCTCCGTTAATTAAATCAGGAAGAAATATATGGCATTCCTTACTTGTGTTCGGCATGGTCTTCAGATCCGACGCCTCAGCTTATTTTTCATTCAGAGTGCAGCTAGCCTTGAAGCTGTTGTGTTGATCAACTGTCGGTCCGGTCTGCTCCTCTGCCATAGTCTCTCGGTTGATACTGTGCTTCGCACATAATTCCTGTACGGTTCTTTCTAATACGGCTAGCTTCAGTTTCATATCCAAGACTTCAGGATTTTCATGGTAGCTCCCCGCAACGTTAAAGTATTGCGATTGCTTGACAAACTTAGATTGACCTCGAATCCGACCTGAATGCTCGGCGTTGCCTAATGCCTTGGTCAATATGTCCTCTGTCCCCACAGACTCGAAACTTCCTTGTGTCTGTTGTTCACTGAAGTCATCCTGTAACAATTATACAATATGTTATGACTTTGTAAACATAAATGAGTATACGAGATTAATATATTTTAATCGGATTCAAAAACTTACTATTATATCGGTAACATTTTTACATGCTTCATTCTTGAAAGATCCATTGGGCTTGACGCGCATGTCCAGCCAACTTTCATGCCTCTCTGCGTACTTTCCCGTCTTCTCGAACTACAGTTTAATAATTACCATTAGTAAACATATAAGAAGAAATTGGAAGTAAAACATACCATTTACAAATTTAGTGTAAGTTATTCACGTACATGTGCTTGGTCACGTTTCCTATATCCGTCTCGGCCTCCCGATGATCCGTATTTGAGTTTCTTTCTTATCTCACTTCCTTGTTCAGATAGTCTTTTGAATTCTGAGGACCGACGATACATAATGAAAAACTTTCCCAATCATCCTGGCTGATGGTGGGGTAATTGTGAACCACTTTTGACGGTCGTTGCCACACAGCTTCTTCGTCAATATGATCCCTTACAAAAGCTTGGTAAAGATCATATCTGAAATTTTTTGCCGAATCTGCACATGACTTTAAAGCTTGTTTTTTATACAATTCACCCACAGTGAAAGAAGTTACGATTTCCGTCCACACTCTTTCTTTCCTTTGGGCTAAATCGGCACTTCTAAAGTCGGATATCCAAATGGGTATGTAATCTCGAGCGAGCACTCCAATCCAACTTTGTAATGCATCTCCTCCCTTCCCTATTGGTTGCCCTTTCGCGTCGAACGAAACTTCAAGTCATTCTCCCTTTGTACTAACTTGGTGGACTCTTCTCATAAGAGTTGCTCTTTGTTTACCATCTTCATCGGGATTGAATCTAGGTGAGTTGGTTCGTCGTGGTTTTCCAATTTGAGTTTGAGTTGAGTGTTCCTCCTCGTGCTCTTGCGACATTTTAAATCAATTTAAAGCAACTTCGCACCGAAACACGTTAAAAAACAAAAAAATGTTGTCATTAAATCATTACAAAATCATTGTAAATTCGTGCAAGTAAACATAGGTTTCTACTTTATTAATTACGAAAATGACACACAACTTAATAAAAGAAGCATTTGATCTTTCCATGTCATGTGCTAACATCTAAGTCACAACATCAACGATGGTTTCTGGAAAATTGTCGAAGCCGTGCATAACCCAATCAATTTTATTCAATAAAATTAATTCGAACTCAAATAAGCATAGTATCGAACATGTCAAACGCTATAATATAAGTCACAAAATCAACACTTTCCCCGGAAAAATGTTGAATCCGTGGCTTACTACCGAAGTAATTTAATTCAAGCTACAACTATTTCTAACTCAAAAAGGCAATTTAGCAAACATGTCATATACAAAATTTTAACTCTAAACATCAACAATTTTCCTGGAAAATTGTCAATTCTGTGCATTACCAAATCAATTTTAGAGTAATCTAAATCACGGCCACAATCAACAACCACCGAATGTGTAAGGGACGGATTTTGGACGGTCACATCCGAAATTCTCTTTGAACAATTTGAACCATTTTTCTCCAGAAATTTGGTACACCGTCGCCTCACCCAACCATTATACAACAAACCGAAACTAAGTCTTACTCAAAGAGGAATTTGGTCGAACATGTAGTGTGCATAAAATTAACATGCAAGAGCAACACTTTTTCCAGTTTAAAAAATAACCCAAAATAAAAAAACACAATCAAAAATCACCGAAAATGAAGCTTACAATTATCTTAGCTAACTTCCATCAACCGTTTAGTATAAACTGACCGTTTAGTGTGAGTATGGGCGGGTCAATGGGCGACAGCGACAAACCGTGGGCATTGGCCTTGGCGACGGCGAGGGTGTGGACGACGACGCAAAACCAAAAAATCCGGACAAGGTGGCGACGGCGGCGAGGAAAAAGAGAGGGCGAGGAAAAGTTTTAATGGAGATGGGAGCCAAGAGAGTAAATAAAGGATGCAAGGCAAGCAAAGAGGGAGAAAGTGGAGGGGGCAATAGTTACCGAAAATTAGAGGGAGAAAGTGGAGGGAGCAATAGTTACCGAAAATTAGAGAGAAAAAGTGGAGGGATTGAAGTATTTCATTTGTTTTTATATCTAGGGAGCAAAATTTGGACCACATACAAGCGCGCACGCTTCCCGAATAATTTTTAAATTTTCCCAATAAGGATACCACGACGGTTTTTTGAAAACCGTCGTGGTACCCCCACGGGTGGGGGGTACCACGACGGTCTTTTGACCGTCGTGATAGCTATGGAGCTACCACGACGGTTTATTTGAAAAACCGTCGTGCTATAAATATACCACGACGGTTTTTTAGATAAACCGTCGTGGTATTTTGACAGTAAAAGTTGTGGAATAATTATTTTTTCAACTATATAATATCGGCTACACCTGTGCGTTATGCATAAACAAGCAGCTCATACCAATTCTCTTTTTGTTCTTGTATTCAAATACACCATGGCATATAATAAATATTATCATGTGGAAATGCATTTAACATATATATACAATTAACGGAAAAATAAAACACCTTCAAGTTTTCGTGTTTTTTTTTTGGACTTCTCAACACGTGTCCACTCGACATCTAAACGAAGCAAGTGTGAGGAATCATCGTCCAAATCATCAATCTCCTCCACCGGTAGCAAACCGTTTGTGATAGATGGAATGTCCGTGCAATCTTCAACATCTTCTTGGCCATCCCGGATTAATTTTGGCTTCATTGGCACAACTAATGATAACTATAAATTGTCGGGATCCGTTGTGTAAAAGACTTGCGACACCATAATGAAAGGATCATTTTTGTATCCCGTACGCCTAAAGTCTACCACTGTCACGCCGTCCTTATCAAGCTTAACAAAATTATTGTAAGCCCACTTGCATTTAAAGAGTGCTTTCTGCAAGTCGCAATAATCAAGTTCCCAAATATCTTCAATGAACCCAAAGTAGTTCATGGAACCGTATACCGGGTTCTTGTCCTTTGTGGATGAAATATGCATAGACTCGGCACGAAGGCTCACACCACTATTTTGGACTGTATGCTTCTCATCTCTTTCGCGAGTGTAAAAGGTGTAGCCATTGACAAAGTACGATGTATATCGTGTGACTATCGATGACGATCCTCTTGCTAGCTTCATTAACTCTTGGGAAACGGTAGGCTTCATATGTAAATTTCAACTTATCCACTCCCTGAATGTCCGGTTGTGCTGATCTTGAATCTACTTCTCACATCTTGTTTTCCTTGGATTCGCAACTCTTGATTCCGTCATGTAAACCTCAACGAACGGCTCCACTTCCTTAGCATAGTGCAAAACATACAGATAAGCTTTTTCCCATTCAGCTTGCTTTATTGGTGAATGAACGGCCACGGATAGTCCTTTCGATGTAAATAGCCGACTCGTTGGCAACCCTATTGGGTCCGCGTTGGACAAATACTCAGAGCAAAATTCAACTGATTCCTCAGTTATGTAGTTTTCCACTATACATACCTCCGGCCTATTTCGGTTCTTCATATAACTCTTCAAAACCTTCATGTACCTTTCGAAAGGATACATCTACCTCAAATGGACCGGTCCACATAGCTTAACTTCACGAACTAAGTGCACTGTTAGGTGGATCATTATATCAAAAAAGGCTGGTGGTAAAAACTTCTCAAGCATGCACAAAGTCATCACCAATTCAGATTGTAGCGAATCTAGCAGTAGATCGATTACCTTAGAGCAAATTGAATTGAAGAATAAGCATAACTTCGTAATTGCATATTTCACATCTTTCGTTAAAACTCCTCGCAATGCAAGAGGTACTAATTGTTGCATCAAGATATGACAATCGTGTGTTTTCATTCCAATAAGCCTCAAATCCTTCATCAACATGGACAATCGTGTGTTTTCGTTTAAGACCGTCGTGGAAGCTCGGTGCTTCCACGACGGTTTTTGAAAACTCGGTTCCGCTCCGTGTTTTGACCCCATTTTTCACGACGTTTTTTTTAAAACCGTCGTGTATTTTCCGTCGTGTAATCCACATTTTGTAGTAGTGAAAAGTCAATCATTGATTCAATTTGAGTATCTCTATCTAATATATTGAGTTCAGTAATTCTTCATATGCAATTAACGACTCTAAAGATATAGTAATATGTAAAAGATAAAATTATTTCAAGCACCCATAAAACCAATAGTGCCCCTTGTTTCAAAGTGATGATGATGTTTATTTGATGATCAGAGGCTAATTGAAAGCTAAGCAATGGTAATTCCACTAGTACAGAATGTGGATACCACGGTGGTTTTTAACCGTTGTGATAACATTTCCACGACAATTTTTTAACCGTCGTGGAATCTAGGGTTGTGGAATTTTTTTACGATGGTTTTTTACTCGTCGTGGAATAGGCAAAAAATAGGACCTAAATGTGGACATTTAAGAACATACCACGATGATTCTACGCAAAAAACTGTTGTGATAGGCGGACCTACCGTGACGGTTTTTCAAGAAAACCGTCGTGGTAGGGTCCGTCGAAAAAAAAATTTGCGAATTCATTTCATTTCCCATGGGTGGCAAATCCGGAAAATTTAACTCACAAAATCAACATTTTTTTCTGGAAAATTCCCAAATGCGTGCCTTACCCAATCAATTTTAAAGCAATCTAAATCACAACGACAATCAACAATCACTGAAAAGGACGAATTTTGGACATTTTTCTACGGAAAATTCCCAAATCAACAATCAACCAAATCAACATTTTGGAAGGAACATTGTGAATTTTTGACATTTTGGACGGAAATTTCACAATCAACAACCACAATCAACAAAATCAACATTTTGGACAAAAAATTTCCAAATCCGTGCTTTACCCAAGCAAGATACATTTCAACTTACCGGATTGTCGAGCGTGGGTACGGGCGGAGTGGTAGAGAATGTAGGGGATAGAGGAATGGCGGCGAGAGGGAGAGGGAAAAAGGCTCGGAGTTAGAGAGAGAGAGAGGAATGAAGGTGAGAATGTAGAGAGGGAACGGAGAGAGATAAATGGAGGGAAGATATGGGCGGCTTTGGGTTTGGAGATAGAGTTTGTATTAAAGAGTGAAAAAGGCTCGGAATGTAATGGGGTGAGAAAGATGGTATTGTTTTGGGTTTTAATATACACTCCAAAAAGTTGAACAATTTTAAAAAAATTCAAAATTTCCGCCTTCATACCCACCACGACGGTTTTTAGAAAAAAAAAAAAAAAAAAAAAAAACCGTCGTGATAGGGTGAAAAATTCAAAATTTTTTTTTTGAAAAAATTCCCTCCTTCGTACCTACCGCGACTTCTTTTTAGAAACCGTCGTGGAAGGCCGGGACTTCCACAATAGTTTTCGAAAATCGTGTTCTGCCTCGTGTTTTTGTCTAACTTTTCACGATCGTTTTTAAAAAAACGATCGTTAAAACTCCGTCGTGGAATGTAGTAGTGTTCCGGTAAGAATAGTTATAGATACCCTATGTTACC
The DNA here is from genome assembly GCA_008635985.1 of Ficus erecta. NCBI lineage: Eukaryota > Viridiplantae > Streptophyta > Magnoliopsida > Rosales > Moraceae > Ficus > Ficus erecta. Next base: position 2,320,253 of record BKCH01000014.1, read on the forward strand.
CATGATATGAGGAAGTATTGACTTATTTCCACAAAGTTAATTTGTATGATTGCTGCATGAAGAACATAAGATAGATGAAGAAGTAAGAGAATTTGATATCTGGAAGATCATAACATGAGTGGTTCAGGAGATTTTGATTATTTATATATATATATATAATTCATCTGTATAGGTATCATTTAAATCTAGAAACACTACTACAAAATATGGATTCGATGACGGAGCTTTCACGACTTTTTTTTTTTAAAAACGGTTGTGGAAAGTACGTCAAAAATACCGCACGAAACTGAGTTTCTAAAAACGGTCATGGAAGCTTTGTCTTCCATGACCATTTTCACTAACGGTCATGGAATCCGTAGCTTCCACGACCATTTTTAAAAAACGATAGTGGAAAATTCATGACAAATTCACATAAAACCGAATCATACCCTCATTTTTCTAGATCAACATTGCAGTTGCAGTAACCAAATCATATCAAAATGCTCTGAAAACAGTCACTACACCACAGTTGGACGTCGCCACCACCATCTACCATCCATATCTCTTTCTTGTAAGTGATCACTAACTTCTTTTTAGTTCTGTTTTTGGAGATCACTTTGAGTTAATTGTGCAATGGGTGTTAATTTAAGTGATCATGAACTTTTTTTTTACCCTGGTATTTAGACTTATGAGTTTAGGTTTTGTATTTTTAGTTTGTTTTTGGGATTTTTGAGTGAATTGTGCAATATGTGTTAAATTTGATATGCCTTTTGAAATTTACATTGACCTCTAAAACTTTGATATATTGATTTAGGAGTTGCAAATCATGAATAGGAAATGGATGTGGTTTGATAGATTGTCTAAAACATATGAAGATGGTGTTGAAGAATTTTTATCATTTACCAAAGCTCACATACAAGATGATAAAATTCCGTGTCCTTGTGAAATTTGTGAAAATCATAGATCTCATTCCATTGATGATGTTAGAGGGCATTTGCGTGCATATGTGATTATTTGTTCTTACGAAACATGATATTTACATGGTGAAGATTTTTTCAATATTAAATATACATCGACGAGTAAAGGTAAATAGCATATTATTGAGGAAGACGTTGGTGATAATATGTTCGATATGATAAATGATTTGGAAGAACACTTTGTACACTATCCGGAATTATTGGAAGCAATAATTAATGATACCGAGACACCCTTGTATGTCGGTTGTACAAAATATATAAAATTAGGGGTATTGGTTAAATTATAGAACATGAAAGCATCGGGAGGGTGGATGAATTCTAGTTTCACGACTCTTTTAGAATTTCTAAAAGATGTTCTACTAAAGATAACAAAGTGCCACCTAGTATGTACGAAACGAAGAAGACGTTGACCTCTTTGGGAATGAAATATGAAAATATACATACTTGTCCAAAAGGACGCACAAAAATAATATGAAGATTTAGATGAATGCCCGGTTTGTAACGAGTGAAGATGGAAGAAGGGCAAGATGCCATCGAATGACAGCAAATAAGTACCGGTGAAGGTGTTATGGTACATTCCACTGGCTCCACATTTCATTTATTCCGTAATGTCGAGCATGCTAAGAATTTGACTTGGCACCATGATAAACATGTTGACAATGACAAGCTTAGGCTTCCAGCAGACGCACCATAATGGAAGACCTTTGATGAAAATGATCCAGATTTTAATGCAAAACCAAGGAATTTACGTCTCGGTTTGTCGACGGACGAAATGAACCCACATAATAATATGAGTAGTAGGCATAGTACCTGGCTAATCATACTTGTCAACTACAATCTCCCTCCAGAATGTGCATGAAGTGGAAGTTCTTGATACTGATTTTATTGATCTCAAATCCTTAACAACCGAAGAATGACATTAATGTGTACTTAACACCATTAATCGATGACCTAAAAAACTTACGGGAAAATGGGTTAAAAGTTAGAGATTCTACCGTTAAGTTACGTTCAATCTTATTGCAATGTTGATTTGGTCAATTAATGACTTTTCCGTATTTGGCAACCTATCCGATTATCCAGTGAAGCGTTCTATAGGTTGTCCCATTTATATGAAGGAAACATCTTTCATCCGGTTGAAAAACGGAAAGAAAACCGTTTCCCTTGGTTATATGAGATTCTTGCCAAAAAATCATCGATACAGCAAACAAAAGAAGGCTTTTGATGGTAATATCGAAGAAAGAACCGTTCATCGGTTTTGACAGGCAAAAATATATTTGAGATAGTTAAAGATGTGAAAGTAGTTTTGGGAAAGAGAAAATAGGAGGATCCAGTGGTTGATGAACCTTGGAAGAAAAAGTCAATCTTCTATGAACTTTCATATTTGAAGTCACTTTACGTTCGTCATTACTTAGATGTTATTATATTCAGAAAAACATCTGTGAATCGATAGCGGGCATGTTACTTGACATTCTGAACAAAACTAAAGATGGTGTACATGCATGGTTGGATCTTAAAAGATGAAGATTATACCTAATTTACTCCCCGAGAAAATATGTGTACCTCCATGCCGGCACTTACTTTAAAGTAGCATGCGAAGCTATAATTTTTATCTTCTAGTGGGAAGTGAATGAAACCATAATTTTGAATAAAAACTTATAGTACTTTTAAACTTTGTCTCTCTCCTTACCTTCATTTTATCAGTTTGTATATCTTTTCTTCTTCTTCCAAATGATCATAATAGGATTTAATCACTTTAATCCCAAAAACTTTAAGTTTATGTTTGTATATACGTAGTCTCTAGTTGATTTTAATTAATTTATCTAGAGTTTAAATATTAAAAATGAGTATTCTTAAAAGTCAAAATTGGGGTTTCCATACTTTTTCTTAAAAAAAAAAAAAAAAAAAAAATCCTTACATGCAACATTTGCAATTAATTAGTCGATTTCACAAGACGTAAACTATTAAAAAATAAATTAGGGGTTCAAAAATATAAGGAGCTCTTAGGCCTAGAGGGTAGCTGCTATTGAGTTTACGGTAGCTCCGCCCTTGATGTTAATATGAACTCTCATCAACTCAAAGACGGTTGAAGTGTTATCTTTCCAAGAAAGAGAATAAAATAACTCAAATTCAATTATTAGGGGCACAATAATCATACATTTTCTACTTTCATTTCTTCTATTCGCAATCTTGTACCTGTTTTTCTCCTTGCCGGCACCTAACAATTGCCAAACATAATTGCCAAACATAATTGCCCACCAAATCTGATTTCATCTAACATTTAGCTACTCATCAGTCATAATCTTGCGTCCTTCCACTTTTCTTTAACTTAAATGACATGTTTCAAAGCCTTTTGTTTTAAAAACATAAAATCTGTCATTATAAACAATGAGTGTCTGATATATATATATATAAAAAACAGGTTTAGTGAAGGTGAATCTTACAACCAAATAAACTCATCCTCTATATTAAGAGCATAAATTGTCAAAGATGGACAACCCTATTAATTTATCGATACGCATAATATGACTTAATTCCTGAAAAAAAAAAAAATACATTTGACAATAAAAATCCGGCTTATTACACGAAGAATTCTTCAAAGTTCGAACTCTTCTTTAAAGCTTTGACTTGATCGTTTAATCAGTTAAATATTCTAACCCCGGTGGAAGTTCACCAACTTCAAATAAGTTGGATATGCTCAACAAAGAGTACCATTCATTTTGGATACCAAAATGGAGATTTATTAATCCAGAAATTAGTAGTTTGGAGATCCGCCTGAAACTTGGCCGAAAAGCACTAAGCAGTTTTTGTAGACCCTTTTTTGTGTGGCAGACCTTGAATAATGCCACGTATTGCCAAGTCCAAGTTCCAAAATTTAAGAACTTTTCCTCTGTCAATTTATTTGCGTTTTCAATGATATTGAATAATTCCTAAGAGAAACTTTTTTGGCCTTCTTAATTTAATATTTGGTACATTGTCATCTTACGGTATTTCTTTATAATTTGAACTGTCATTTTCAACGTTATACTAAAAATTAAAGTGACACGCAATTACAATTAAAACATAACCGTAATTTTATATTCATATTACTACAAAATGTCTCTTATTTTTTATTTAAAAAAAAAAAAAGTTAAAGTGGCATTTCAAGCCGCAAATAAAAGGGAAAAAAGAGCCGAACATCTATACCCTTACGAATTTCTCCTGAATATATCAATAATGCCAAAATTCCCCTTGTATACATTGTAAATTGTATATTAAATATTTTATCTCTTGTACCATTGATTTATCTATCTCAAAATGTCTCATCTGTTGTTTCCATCAATAATTTGTCAAAATGTCCCCAATCTCTACTATCTGAATCAAAATACCCCCAATCTATAATATATGGTCAAAATGCCCCCTATGTGTCAAGGTAGGGGTACTTTTCTGATTTCTCTTCAAAAGAATTATTTTTTGAGTGTCATTATCTCGTATTTAGTCTCTCTTGGAGTTTCTCAGAAGAAAGAAAATAGGGATTGAAAAGAGTAGATGTTGATGTCGTAATCTACTCCGACCACAAAGTACCACTTCCGACCACACTCGGCGACGTGAAGGCAGTTCCCATCTTCTCGGAGACGGGTCGAGTAGCCTGACTCCGGCCGACCAGGAATATCAGCCGACCACATCCCATGGTCTCGCTAGAACGAGCTGCATACTTGGGCAATGTTGTGATCCGAGCACCCAAACCCGAGTAGTAGACCCCAGACTGACAGAGGTCTTCTGGACCCGCATTCCACCTCACCTCACAGTTGACGCCAGCCTTGCTCCTGCACCTATCAACTATAGGCACCGCCCACCTACTTCTGCAGCACATCACATCACCACTCGCCGCCACCTACTCTGGCAGGACCTGCCCCTGCAGGCACCGGCGACAGCCACCCTTCTGTCCCCTGCGTCGGGCCAGGTCCCACGTGGCGCCAATCCATTGGGCCAGTAGCTCCTATAGGCCTAAACCCTAGCCACCCATCGGGTGCCCTAGGTAGCCGACCCGACCGGGTTGCCCCGAGCACCCGGACCCAGGGAGGATGCCTATAAATAGAGAAAAAGCTCACAAAAACAGTTTGGAATTAAGAAAGTGTTCTCATCTCCCGGGCACCCCCAGAGCAATGGGCAGGTTGATGCCGCCAACAAGACGATCAAGGAAAACTTGAAAAAGAACCTTGAAAAGCACAAATGGGCTTGGATCGATGAACTACCCTGGGTACTATGGGCCTACAGAACAACTAAGCGCACTGCAACCGGGAAAACCCCTTTCGCAATGGCATTCGGGGTAGAGGCTGTCATCCCGGTTGAGGTAGGGCTGCCGAGCCTCCGAGTAGAGTATTACGATGAAGAGGACAATGCCGTGCAGATGCAGTCCGAGCTCGACCTAGTCGAAGAACGGCGCGAACAAGCACTAATCCGAACAGCTGCACGAAACCAGGTCGTAGCCAGGTACTATGACAAGAGATTCCGTCCCCGAGTCTTCAGAGTATGGGATTTTGTGTTAAAAAAGGTGTTGGTCCAAGAACCCAGGCTCGGCTCGTTCGGTCCAAAATGGGACGGACCTTACACGATCACAGAGATAGTCCGGCCGAGAACGTACCGCCTAGCCAACCAGGATGGCAGATTGCTCGGACATCCATGGAACGCCGATCATTTGAAGCGCTTTTATCAGTAATTTTTTGTAAAAACAATGTAAGTGCCAGGCCAATATATACAATGGCGTTTTCTCGGAATTCAGTGAGTAATGATTATTGGTTACCCTTAGTTATAAGATCTGCTCATGCAGACTCGAACTCATGTGGTTCTCGAACCACGGAGTTAGGTCCTATGACCAGACACTGACCAGAATTGGACATGCCGTCGAACAAAAAAAAAAAAAGATTGTTCATTTAAAAATAAAAAAAAATACATCGAGGCGGATGGTACAAGTTGGGCACCCTCGAAGCCAAAAAAAAAAAAAAAACAGAGAAAGAAAAAGCACACAAAAACAAGCAAAAGGGGGCTTCAGTCCAGCTGATCTGGGAAGAAGAAGTCGCTCATGGACACGTCAAGTGCGGGAGAGGTCGGCTGGTCATCAGCTGGCTGCTCAAGGGGGACAGGCTGCACGGGGGCGACGGGCTGCTCAGGTAAATCGGGTTGCTCCGGGTCGTCGAGAGCCACCACGTTCTCGGGCAAAGGAACAGCACCGGACACCTCACCCTCTTCCAAGGCCTCCTCGGCGGCGGTCTCCTCGAACTCCTCAGGCATAAAAGGCTAATCCACCCCGACCAGTGAGGGGTTAGTCGTGATAAACCTGGCCTTCATATCCCGCATACCTTCCTGGTATTTAGTGACAAGACGAGCCTTGAAGTCCTCGGACCGGAGATACTCCTCCACCGCTTGAGCTCGGGCGTCGTCGAGTGCGGCAGGAAGGGCGACCTCGAGATACTGCTTATGTTCGGCTTGGGCGGCTACAAGCTCGTTCTCGGCCTTCTTTAGGGCATCCCCCATCTCCAATTGAGAAGTCTCCGCCTCCTCGGCGTCCCGCTCAGCTTTTTGAGCCGAGTCCTCGGCAAACCTCAGCTTTTCCTCAGCCAGTCTTGCCCTCTCCTCGGCAGCCTTCGCTCTGTCCTCGGCTTCCTTTCTGGCCTCCTCTGCCACACCCCTGGCGGCCTTCGCCTCCTTTTCCGACCTCCGGGCTCTCCTGAGGTCGGCCTCTGCGTACTTCACCTCGTCCGCCAACCGGTTCTCGTGACCCTTCACCGCTGCGCTCCCGGAGAAGAGGATACACATGGCTTAGCGATAAGAGGGTTAGAGAAGGCATTAAACACTTACATTAACGAAACCAGAAGCAAGTACCATGGCCGTACTTACCTCGATCAGCCTGGAGGTGGAGTCGCTGATGGCAGCGATGTGGTCGGAGCGCCTGGAGGACTCGGCCACCTCAACACTTAGCTGGTCCGAGAACTTCGAAACCAACACTTTGTGGACCAAGGACTCCGGACTGGACGGCCCGAATCATGGAGGTGCAGCGTCGTGAGGCCTCGGCTCATCCCGGCTGCTTCGTGGCACTGGAGGTGGAACCGCTGGCCGAACTTTCCGAGAACGGCTGGGGCGGGCTTCCTGGCGGCTGGCTAGTTGGTCCTCCCTCAGCCTGTCTTCCCTCGGTTTTTCCGGGCACGCTTCCAGACGGTTCGCCGGTTGGCTGGTCTGTGCTACAGGAGGGACGGCCGTCTTGGCCGGAGCAGCCAAGGGCGCCGCCCCCCCTACTTGGCAGATCCGCCGACGTCCCCTCCTTGTCCTTGCCTTTGCCGATCTTGGCCATCTTTTGCAGCCGGGCAAGCCTCTCATCCGTACTCGGACGCTTGGTGCCACGACGCTCACGATCTGCCATCGGTTCTGCAACATAAAACATAAGTTCGTAAGTGCTCGGACAAACGGAACCGAGAACGTACCTAAAGAAAAGTAAGACCTTCGATCCGGAGGCCCCGGGCGGGGAAGAGTTCCCGGATCACTATGTCCATGTCCTCGTCCGCGACCCGAGGACCCCAAGTTCCAGGGGACGGATCGCCAGACGAAGATCCACGGACCGTGGCTTTCGGCGCCCCCCGTGGAACGCCTGATCGATCGTGCGTGGTTGCGATGACGGGGTGGCTTGTCCAAGAGTGATAGTGGACGGCGGGCTCCGGCATGCGCGCAACCATAACCCTTTAGGGGGAGGTCCTCGGCTGGTCGTTGGGACGGCCGGACGTCGATGAGGAGCCGACCCAATGCTCCTTCAGGCTAGCCTCGACTAGCAGCCTGTGTTGACTCCGTTTGGGATCGGATAGCTTTCGGAGCGCGTCTATCTTCGCCAAAGTTAGCTCCAGGGCGTGTGGTGCCCGAGTCCACACATAGCCTCTCTTGAACGCTACGGGGACTCTCTCCGACGGGGGAAGTTCGAAGTAGGAGAGGTATCCGTGCAGCTACTGACCCCCTACATAGAACCATAGGTGCTTGAACTGTTTGTCGGAATCCGAATACCCCGTGATGAACGTCCCCTTGAAGCCCTGAAAGTAGTAGAACCCCTTGGACGAGGGAGCTGTCTTTATTCGATAAAAGTTCTGGAATGCAGCGAACGGGAGCTTCTCGGCGAACTTCACTGCCCACAGAATATAGTAGCCGAACAGGACGCGGTAGGCATTCGCGTTTAGCTGGACCGGGGCGACGTTCAGCCTGGTTAGCGCCTGCCTCAGGAATGGGTGGAACAGGAGACGAAGTCCCGCTCGAAAATACTCGGCTGATAGGGCGATGTAGCCAGAAGGCGGACGAGAAGAGAGGTCATTTGCTCCGGGCACCACCAAGTTCACATCATCGGGGTTGCGGAATTCTCGACGGAGCACAGCCAAGTACCTCTGGATAACGGCGGATGTGTAACAGTCCGCCGTGTACACTAGGCAATCGTCGGCCAGGCCTACCATCTCCGTGTCGGCCCTGCGATACACCTTGACGTCATTTATGCGCATCCCCCGACTAGGAGGCCGTTGGCAGGCCTAGATCTACTCCCCGGACGGATCAGTGCTCTCCGAACCCTGGTTGTCTCCTCGGCCGGATGTGCTGGCCTGGCTTGCCGTCCTCTCGGAAGCATCCTTTCCCTCAACCGTGAGGTACACAACTGGAACCGGTTGCGCTCGGGGCAGCCCTGCCTAGCTCTTCGATGAATCGGCGGTCAGGGACAGTGCTCGGATCCACTCGCAAAATCTCTTCCAATCGAGCGGCGCCTGTCTGTTCTCTGCTGATTGGTGTGAATGGGTCACTCGGAGATGGAATATCCAAGATTCCCGACAGGTGGTCGGGTGTCCGGCCCCTCGGGCCCGTCGCCCCTCCAGCCGACGACGATCTCGTGCTCGAGGTCGAAGCTGTGCTCCCCGTGACATCCACGCTTTCGGACAAGTTGATGTTCTCAGAGTTCGATATATCACTCATATTGACAATAAAGAAACCTTATTACCTTCTCGGAAGTAGTCGACGATGGTCTACTAAGTTCTTCGCTCGGTTGTCCTCGGCAGTCTTCAGCAGCTCTCAGCAGAAATTCAATTTTTTCGGAAGCGATGGTAAAAATGAGGATCGCCCCCCGCTATTTATAGGCGAGGGTTTGGCGAAAAATCCGGGCATGTTTTTCGAGACGACGATTTGGCTTCCCGCCAATTACCCCCCCTAGGTTCAAAATTTGAAGTTTGAAAGTTTGAAGTGTCGCTCTGCCTTCCCACCTATCGTAGGACGACACGTGGCACCATCGACACGTGGCACCTGGACGTGTTTCTCGGAGAGCTATTTGTTGTCCGAGAAACCGACTACGTCCCGACTACGAGAATTAAGGTCGAGTAGAGAACGACCAGACGATTACACGGAGCATCTCTGGCCACGTCAGCCCAGAGATGCGGGGGGGCTTATGTTGATGTTGTAATCTGCTCCGATCACAAAGTACCACTTCCGACCACACTCGACGACGTGAAGGCAGTTCCCGCCTTCTCGGAGACGGGTCGAGTAGCCTGACTCCGGCCGACCAGGAATATCAGTCGACCACATCCCACGGTCTCACTAGAATGAGCTGCATACTTGGGCAAGGTTGTGCTCCGAGCACCCAAACCCGAGTAGTAGACCTCAGACTGACAGAGGTCTTCTGGACCCGCATTCCATCTCACCTCACAGTTGACGCCAACCTTGCTCCTGCACCTATCAACTATAGGCACCGCCCACCTACTTCTGCAGCACATCACATCACCACCCGCCGCCACCTAGTCTGGTAGGACCTGCCCCTACAGGCACCGGCGACAGCCACCCTTCTGTCCCCTGCGTCGGGCCAGGTCCCATATGGCGCCAATCTATTGGGCCAGTAGCCCCTACAGGCCTAAACCCTAGCCACCCATCGGGTGCCCTAGGTAGCCGACCCGACTGGGTTGCCCCGAGCACCCAGACCCGGGAATGACGCCTATAAAAGAGAAAAAGCTCACAAACTCAGGTATGGTCATCTTTGCCTTGTCAAAACCCTGCCTCTCCCTATGCTCATCAGTACCCTTGCTGACTTAAGCATCGGAGTGTTCGCAGCAGACACTACACTGGTGTCCCCATCATTCCGAGGTGCTTTCCCTTTTTGCAGGTGATCGACGGCGGAGCCTAGCCGGCTACAACCGGATTGTCCGACCATCTTGGGTGTTGCTGCCGGAGGCGTTTTCGGCATCAATAGTAGAAGACGATCCTTATTTCCGTTCTTCTGAGAAGCTCCAAGAAAGTTAACATATGATATAATAGTGCCTTAGACAAATGGTGTGTTTATTTGGGCACAATCGAAATCGGAGTAAGTAGGATTTAGAGTGAGGTTTCAAAATCTGAATAAGTTATTTACTTGGTTACAGGATTTGGAATACAAATCATTATAAATCTTATTTATGCGTTTACTTGAATAAAAAAATTAGATGAAAATGATTAATTTGTATATCTTATTTTAGTATTATTAATCATAAGCTAATTATCATGATATTATGAGAATGAAATAATAAAATATGTTTTGTAATTGTTTTTATTTAAGAAAATTAAATATATAAAAAAATAAATAGTGTGAAAAATTATTGACAAAAATATTATCGAAAACAAACGGATGGGCATTTTAACATAAATAGTTAGGAAAATTAGGTGAAGAGTCATGTTTTGAGTACCTTTTTATAATTTTGTTCACTTTAAGATTAACATAGATAATTTTAATGTCATGAAATGATAAAATTATTAATTTATTTTTATGATGGGTATAAATATAAGAAGGTGTCAAATTTATAATACTCTTGTATATAACCCACGATAGATACGTGCATATATGTTATTAATCCTCTTTCTCTCGAGTCTCGAAGGTCAATTGCCTGGCCCAATGCTAACCACATGATGGGCTCACGAATGGTCGTCCAAATCTTCTCACTTACATAACATTGGGAACTAGTATTTTAAATTTTTTTTTTTTTTTTTTTTTTTTTTTTTTTTTGTATTGAGTATTTTCATTTTCTGAACTTGACTTTTTGCAACAAAATGTAATAAGCTGTAAAATGAGCCTGAGAATACTCATTCCCAAAAATTAGCTCAAAGAAAGAGGGAGTTTATTTTACATTTAAATGCTACATCAATCACGTAACTTAACTATATAGGATAAATATATAATTTAACAGTTTCTCTTATGTATGGCATGAATTAAAGACCAAGCTCACCATCGCCTATAAAATATAGCTATGATGTCATGTTAAATGAGCTTGAGTAGCTTAAGAGAAGAGAGAGTCCATTTCACATTAAACATCACAGTAACCCCGTAATATAGGCGGGACAAAAACACAATCTATTGGTTGAAGCAGAAAGTGCAGCAAACGACAAAAGCTTGTGTATTCTTGGCTGTTCCCTAACAGTTTATAAGAATTGTGCAAAACAGATCAAAACTCAAAAGTAGTGATTGAATGACCATATAATGATTCAGGCTTGAGGAAAGATGCAATTGTTTGAATCCGTCAGCCACTAACAGAGTAAAACATTTCTTTTTGTGAGCCTTTCAAACGGGATTTCGAGCCAGAAAATTTCTTTGAAGAGGGTAATGTTAGGAACCCAATGTTAGTAGTTGATTAGGGTAGTTAGTATAAAAGGGGATAAGGGCTGTTAGGAGGGAGGTGTGTAACGAGTGTAATCTGTTATTGAGTGCTTGGCTCATGAGGTCATTGGGAGATTGGGGGTCCCATTGTTGTATTCCCTTTTGGATTCAATAAAAATGTCTACATTAACGGGTTCCTAACAATTAATATTAGAGCAGTCGATTCATTTATAAGATTAATCGCTAAGAAGGAGACCTTTAAATTATTGTCCCTGTAATAGTGCCTTCAAAATTTTTTTTTTTTTTTTAATCTCCAATTACACAAGTCAAAGGATAACATGACATATTTTGCTATATTACCATCAACCGGTCAAAAAGGAAATCGAGTATACTACCAGTAATCTACTAGATGTTGCCGGAACCAACGTAGGTCAATGACCGTCTTTGGTCACCTGAGAGTATTTTGCAATAATATTTTTCATTTCTAACTCAAAATGATCGGCATCTCTAACTGTATTTGTTAGCGAGTATTTTGGAAGATTAATTTTGGTAAGCTACCAGATTTTTTTTTTTTTTTAATTTTCAACACAAAATAATTGGTCTTCTTTAGCTCAGATCTCTGAAGAGTATTATGGTAGATTACTTTTGATAATATACCAGAATATTCAACAACTAGAGAGTAATCCAGTAAAATAACAAACATAATCCGGCATATTAATTTGTCATATTCCATATAAAAAAAATAGATTACCAAAAGATTGCAGCAAAAAGTTCCAAAAGAATATATAAAAAAGAAAAACAAACATGAGGATATCATAATTCATCATCTGCTTGGAATTTAAATATATACTAATAACAATAACATCAATTCAATATCTTTATTCTTTTTTTTTTTTTATGCAAGATCTCATTAAAAAATGTTCACAAGAAAACCACTAAATTGTGACATCGATGGCGACATAATTTGTGTTGGCAGATCACGATGATTCGGAGTAACATACGGGGATTAAGACCACAGGCTGTGGCGATATTTGGTGTGGCGATCTCCCCAATAAATTTTATTTTATTTATTTATTATTATTATTATTATTATTATTATTATTATTATTTTGTAGAGGTGGCGCAGACCAGAGTCAATAGGGCTTCATTTATGTTTGAAATTCGACTTAAAATTAAGGGCAAATTGATTGTTATAGTTCTTGGTCAAAGTAAGAAATGCGGGCCAGCTGGTTAAAAATACGAATCCTAAAGAAATGAGGTAAAAAAATCGGAACGAAGTGCATTTTAAGGCATTCTATTAAATTTTCTCTTTCTTGAATGAGTTAAACTAAAATTTTAAGTGATAATATTAAAGTATTAAATCTCTTTTATTTTTTTTAATGTAAATTTACTTATGTTCTTAAGTTGTACCCCCACTTTCATTTTTTTTTTTTGTTTAACTAAAATAAAGTGTAAAAACAAAATTAAAGGTGATATGATAAAAGTAAAACTAGTATATTTTAGGCGATAGGATAATAAAATTAAGAAAATTTTCAATGACCGAGTCATGCATATATTTTAATAGGAGCATATATCAAAAAGTTAATATTAGAGTATAAAAATTAAAAGGGTAAATTTAATTGGGGCTTATGTGAGAACTTTTAATTTTTAGTGAGTATCTATATCTATATAAGTCAATCCAACTAAAAACTTTTTTAATCACTTTCTCTCTTTGACACTTGTCACCATCTTAAATAAAATTAGTTTGGTTTTAACTAATCTAACTAAAAACTTTTTTAACATCTTTCTCTTTTGACACTTGTCACCACTTTAGCAACCAATTCAATTAAAAACTTTTTTAACCTCTTTCTCTTTTTGACACTTGTCACTACCTTAGAAAAAATTAGTTTGTTTTTTACTAATTCAACTAAAAACTTTTTTAACCCCTTTATTTTTTAACATTATTTTTTATTATCATTACCTACAGTATTGAAAAGCGAACCAAAAAGGAAGTAACCAAGCCAAAAACAAAATGAAACCAAATGGCTGAAAGAGTGACACATGAACATGGGGATAAAAATTTAGTTGGATATATATATATATATATATTAATATAATACCTCAGAATTATTTTCATTTGATTTGTCAAAAAAAAATTTTCAAATGTGCATGGTACCTGCAGAGCACGTGCTACCACTAGTAAAGAAGAAAAATCATAAAATTTTTTTATACTAGTAATTTTAACGGGGCCATATGAAACTTTTTAACTTTTAGTGGGGCAAAATAGAAAAACAATAAAATTTTGGGATAGGATTAAAAGAAAAAAAAATTCAGTAGGAGCTGTAGCTCCCCACTCGTTCCTTTAATAGATCCGTCTATGCAGGTGTGTGTGTGTGTGTGTGTATATATATATATATGTATATGTCCATGAAGGAAATTTGATTTTGAGTTTGGGCATTGTCATTTTCCTTCCCTTTTTGCAATTATTTTTGCTTTTGTGATGTCTAGTTCAAACTCAATTCAATAGCAATTGCAAGTGTGTTTCCGTAGTGTTGTTATGTAGACCAACTGGATCATCTTCATAATTCCAAACTGACTGACTTCAACAAAAAAGTATTCATTTTTTTCCAAAATATATTGTTTTCCTCCAGTCATGATGAGGGAAAAAATAAAATAAAAAAGAGGTTCCCAGATCTGCTTATTATTTTTCTTGGAATAAAACTATACTTTTGTATATGGCTCAAGATATCATGTTAGAGTTCTTTGTAAGCTCCAATAGTTTCTCTACTGTACTTGTATGCAAGTGGCGGAGCCAGCTTATACCACTCAACTTTTGAAATTTCACTTTTGTATCTACATTTTTTTTTTTCTAATTTAACGCTTACATGTATAGAAAAATTATAACTATGCCCCTAACAATCATTTCTAATTCTTTTCGTAGTGTCTTGGTAAAAAATTATTCCGACTCCATCATTGCTTCTAAGCAATGAAATTGTAGAGGTTTTTTTTTTTTTTTTTTTTTTTGGGGAGCAAATGCGTTATTGAACAAGGAATTATCAAATTCTGGAGGATTTGCTATCAATCAAAATGTGTTACCGTATCATTTCAGGGCTCTCAATTATTGAAAAGATTGTGATTTTCTTGACACATGACCTGCATTTAGCTGTCATGTTCCAATTAGGGGAAAAAAGGTGGAGCTAACAGGGTCTCACACAAGAAGAAGAAATAGATACTGTGGCGTTTCCACCGTCTAAAGAATTCCAGCTATCTCCCAAAAAAAAAAAAAAAAAACTTTAGAGCTGTCATTGGAAAGAGGGAAAGAATATAGAAAGAACATAAAAGCATAACACCTAGGTGAGGAGAATGGAAGGAAGAGAGAACCGTCACTTATTATGTGTAGTACGGATGCCCTTATTCAATCCTTTCAACTTCTTACAAAGAATTTTTTTTTTTTTTTAACTTAGAAACGGAGATTTGAATTCTATATCTTATATGAAGTTAGTTGTGAAATTACCACTAGTTTATACCAAAAACCACTCTTGTAAAGGATTTTGATTTCCTCACCGAGTGTATTCCCTACTATGAACCCTCCTGGCTCTTACAAAACATTAGTCTGGAAATTCAATCACTAATCTTCACACCCGTATCCCTCTTACCAACTTTTCCCTCTTGCCAAACCAGACATAAAGGACCTAGGAACCCAACCAAAAGGAAACCTATCAAAATGATTACAAAAGGATGAGGGTTTGAGAAAAATGACATCAACCACATCCCAAGCAACAGCACCCATCCAAAATCTCCATTAAGCACCTTGGTGGTGGATTCAAGTAGTTTCTTTCAAAAATGACATCCTTTCAACCTTTGACAAAGCCAAGCTCCAAATTTTTCTCTGAGTTTCATCTTTTCCGTACACATAATTACATTTAGAATCTGACTGATATAACTTGTTATTCATAAATATTGGTTTCAAGTTATTCAGACCTTAAACAAGAATGAATAGAACTAACCAACACTTTTGTCGAAGGGTTAGTTTCCCTTTTATGATCAAAACACAACTACTGAGACCATCACAAGTAGAAAACAAACCAAAGAGAACAATAGATTGCCGACACTGTTTATCGATCCACCCCTCGAAATCACCTTGTCTTCTGCAATAATTAAAATATATATATATATATATATATATATATATTGAAACACCACATCAGTACTGAAAACAAAAGGGTCCAATTCCAAATCTTCAAGGCTTTTGAGATTAGTTAAGAGGGCTCTTACTACATTCTTTTGCATGGCATATGCATCTCAACCCGGCACCGCAATTTCCATTAGGCTTTTCACACTCATTACAGACATTCGGTACGTGATCAGGGATGTCAAAAGAAATCCTCGTCCCCAAGTCGAAACCTTTGAATTCATCATCGTCGTCGTCGTCATTCGAAGAATCTTCCCTATATATTCTAATGTAGTGCGAGCAATTTAAGTCAATCGGATGAAAGCCCTTATCAAGCTTTTCGATGTTATCAACAAGTAAGCAATTAGAAGTATCTCCACATGCTTGGGAACAAGTGTAGTTTCTGATAACTGGTGAAATATTGTTTTTACTGTTTGAGCAGTTGAAAAGGAGAAGTGAATTGGGCCGTGGAGGTGTGGGAAAACCAGCTGAGAGAAGAATTGGAGAGACGAAATGAATTGACTTGGAACAAGAATAAGGGTGAGAAATGGTAAGAAGTTTGGTTGTGTAATTAATTGAAGAGATCGGGAAAAGCCCAAGTGAGGTTCTGAAGTAGAGCTTCTGAGAATTGCAGAAGAGCATGTGATTCAACGGAGTTGAGTACTGATTTGAAGTTTGAATATTATTGGAAAATGGTTGTTGAATTGGGATTTGGCCACAAGTTCTTGTCAGAGCATCTTCAGAAGCAACAGCAGAGGAAATAGTCAGACAGAAGAAACTGAGAATTGTAAGAAGGAAAAGATGTGGAAGGTGGAGGAATTTCTTGAATAATCCTCTCATGTTGTTGTTCTTGTTGTTGTCTCCTACTTCTTGGCTGGTTTGATCTTTGACACTGAAGAATATTTGATGGATCTTTGGTGTCTTTAGATTATTAGAGCAAATAAATAAAAAAGGACAAGTTTGAGATAGATAGGGTATCTTATTTTTATGGGTTATTGAATATTACTTCCACTTTATTAGCCTTTTCTAATCCATTGCTTTGCTTTTTTCCTGAAAAGCCTGAAAGGAACAATTTTTTCCACTACTATTCATATTCTTACGTTATTTCTTATAGCTTTTTGGGTAGGTATCCTTGTCACTTTGTGTATAGTACCTTTTCTTTTTCTTTTTCTTTTTCTTTTTTTTAGTGCTGTGAATGTTATATTTGGTTTGAAATCTTATCTGAATAAAAAAAAATATATATATGTTAAATTGACAGAAGTGCATAAAAATTTGACACACTAGAACAGTATTCCTGTCGGCGGGGATTTTTTTTTTCCATGTATAATACCCCAAAAAAAAAACTCTTTTTATTTTTCTATGGGAATTTTTATTTTATTTTTTTCAACTTAACCTCCAAGAGGAAATGCCAAAAGTATAAAAGGAAATCTACACATAACTTGGGTGGGACTTTGAGGGATTCGGCATGTTCAAGGACCTGAACTGTTTTTATTTTTTATCTGATTTTTTTTTTTAAAGAAAAAAAAGGGAGAGAGATAAATGTGTCTTCCCGCGTCCTGGCTCAGAACCATTCCTGAATAACAACTATCAGCTCAAAGCTTCAAGAGGCAACACACAGTTTTTTTTTTTTTTTGCTTACCAAATACTAGACTTTGTGACGGCTCGACCATACGAGCTGCTAAAAATGAAGACTTTAAGTAAGATTTTCTTGCCACCACCTTTTGTGGAATACATAATACTACTTTTTCCTCATACTTTACTAATTCCTGCAACATTCTCTTTATTTCACAAACGAATCTTGTTAAGTAAGATCGTGTGGTATTCATTCGAAAATATTACTAAGATTTCCTTTCTATTTTGGATTTGAACCTTGTGGTTTGATTTTTGAGAATTTCATTGTGGCCGGCAAGACAGTAAAGATGGGACCGCCTCAATTAGCGCTAATTAGCTGTTCACAAATCATCATGTAAGCGGAGGAAAAGATGTAGCAACAAAGTCAAAAATATATTCATTTCTGCTTTCTCTCTGGGTCCCCATTTGTACTACCATGTTTAATATTTAGCACTACTATTCAACACCAACCTTGTTCAGCATCAAAAAAAATAGAATAAAATAAAAAATAAAAATAAAAAACAGTCCAATAAGTGCTAATTACTTGATGGATACATCCTACTAGATAATATGAGTCTAAATAATGCGAAAACATACGTAAGACGACATCTGAGATAACAAAATCACATACTATAGTATGATACTTCTGCCGTATATGTTGTACTCTTGATGCTCATAAGTTTCAGCTTATAATATTTATTGTCTATCTGACATTAGTCTTGCTGCAGAACTTGAATCTGTAGTCAAACCGCAAGTTGATAGTTCAATTATTGATTTTCATCACTCTTATGTAGTTTTTACATGACCGAATCCCAAACTATCATATATTTAACTGTATATGTATATAGGCGTTCACTCAGTTATAAATAGGCTCTTGACCAAATCAATTTTATTTTTATTTTTATTTTTTATTTTTTTTGGGGTTTTATGTGATATTCGCATTTTGTATTTGGTAAGTTCTAATCTGCTCAACAAAGGCTACAAGTAGATTGCCAAACGGCTTGGGAATTTCCATATTGAGTCATCAAACTTAATGATTTGCATAATTAAGCATGATTTTTACAAGCGAAAAACATACTGATCATAAACACACAAGACAAATTAACAAATACAAGTAGTATTTTCTCCAAAAGCTTTTTTAATATGTAAAGAGCTAAAATATCTTCTAGATGATCATGCGGGTGCCTTGACAAGAAGAGCAGGGAAATCGAGCAGCACAATCTTGTCTAAAGCGGCTGAAAACGTCGCAGAGAACTCAAGATGTTTAGGGTGGCTTTGAAATGCAGTGAAGTCTTCTTTCTTGTTGAATGTCATCAAGAAGGCATGAGTAAAGCCTTGTCTAAGCACATCTAAGCTCTCCACGTCCTGTCCCCTGATACAACACATAACAAAGCATACACTTTCATCGAAAATGCATTCATGGTGGAGAACTTGCTACCAGTAAGGCTCTGATTAAAACCGTTGAATTCGTATCAGATTCTGTTAGTGTTGTATATATATTTTTTAATCTAACATAATTTTGAATCATATGTAACTTTCAGAAACACACTACATGTAAACATTTGATAAACCTTGAAAATGGACATCTTTCAAACGACAGCATTTCGATCTATGGTAATATATGAGAGAAGTGCAATTGGATCTACTTGGATATGGTGATGAACACTTGCTGATAAAATACAAGCAAATGAAATGGAAGTTCTAAACAACAAGGGCAAAATCAATCTCACATATCACTACTAGTGATACTAACGAGTTTACGAAAGGTTACCATTCAAAGGATTTGACGGCATCAACCTCGGAAACCAAATTCTCCAAGCCTTTCAAAATATCTTCGACAACCACATCAGGCTTGAACTTGACAATCACCAAGTGCTTGAACTCTCCCATGGCCCAACTTTTTTTGAAACGAAGTTTGCACTAACACACACTGAGGAGCGAGCAACCCAAAGGCCAACATTTATAGTCCTCATGACACATTGCATAGCAGTTTGTTTCAGTGTCAAATTCCACAGTGAGATGTGTCTTCTTGTAGTACTGTTTACTCTCTCCAACCCCCCGACGCCGACCCCACCTCGCACCACTCGTGTTGGCTGCAATCAATCACCAAAATGTCGGTTTCTCCTTTCTTGGACAGTATCTACAATTCAATATTTTAGAAAGCTTTTGCCTCCTAGCCCTCGCGACCAACTTTGTTCACATGATCCAATTTTGAAGAGGAATTTCCCAAAACAACCCCCTTTTTTTTGGTTTGTAAACTAACGTTGTGCGCTTTCTATAATATGGTTAGGTTACTGATGACAACAGGCCTTCGAAAATCAATATGGTCAAAATCACATTAAAATAAAGTAGACAAAACTGATAGATACCAATACAAATCTGATATATCACCCCCCCCCCCCCCCCCCCCCCCCCCCCCCCCTTCTTTTAACTGTAGAATTCTTCTTTTGACATTAACCTTATCAGGGGGGGTGGAAAATCAAAGTAAAAGGGGCTAAAAGATCTAAACTGACAAAAGATACAAGCTGTCTCTAAAGTTAGTGTAATTTTTATTCTTTAAGGGGGAAAAAATATTCGGTGCATCTCAAAACAAATGTTATTAACAAGTCTCTCTACAAGCACCAACCCCACACCAGAGCTTTTACAAATTTTTTTCTTAAAGCTCATGCATGTCTCTAACATACTTCTCAACACCTTTTACCCACATTAGGAAAACATGGTCTTACATACTCGATACATACACACATACATATATATATATATATATATAAATATTTGCTTCTTGTCAAGTCGTAGATCAAGTAATTCCGTGACCCATCCAGTAATTTTTATATTGATGGAACTATTAAGTTTTGAAACTACAAGAATCTTCCAATCATATAAGAAAAGAATGAGTTGATTTTCCAAGTCAGAAAAAAAAAAAAAGAAAGAAAGAAGAAAAAGAAGAAGAAGAAGAACGGTGAATGAATTACAAATGGGAACAACTAGCACCTCCGGTCAGCATCCTCGTCTCTCGACCACAGCAGTCAACAGTCATAAAATTAAAATAAACAAATAAATAAATGGTTTCTGAAAAAAAATAATAATAATAATAAGAGCGAGACAACTGACATGAAGAGAAGTTACTACATCCTAACTAAGTTGGTACTTATTAATCCGTTTTTCTCGTTTCAAGTCCTAAAAAGAATGTCAAAAATAATCCTCGAACTTTACACCAATTCCTGAAATTTAAAACGTTACTAGATCCGTCTATGCAGGTGTGTGTATATATATATGAAGGAAATTTGATATTGATGGGGGGTATATTTTGAGTTTGGGCATTGTCATTTTCCTTCCCTTTTTGCAATTATTTTTGCTTTTGTGATGTCTAGTTCAAACTCAATTCAATAGCAATTGCAAGTGTGTTTCCGTATTGTTGTTATGTAGACCAACTGGATCATCTTCATAATTCCAAACTGACTGACTTGAACAAAAAAGTACTCATTTTTTTCAAAATATATTGTTTTCCTCCAGTCATGATGAGGGAAAAAATAAATTAAAAAAGAGGTTCCCAGATCTGCTTATTATTTTTCTTGGAATAAAACTATTCTTTTGTATATGGCTCAAGATATCATCTTAGGGTTCTTTGTAAGCTCAAATAGTTTCTCCACTGTACTTGTATGCAAGTGGCAGAGCCATCTTCTACCACTCAACTTTTGAAAATTCGCTTTTATATCTACATTTTTTTCTAATATTTTAATTAACGCTTACATGTCTAGAAAAATTATAACTATATGCCCCTAAAAATCATTTCTAATTCTTTTCGTAGTATCTTGGTTAAAAAATTATGACTCCGTCATTGCTTATAAGTGATGAAATTGTAGAGTTTTTTTTTCTTTTCCTATTTTTCTTTTTTTGGAGTAAATGCGTCATTGAACAAGGAATTATCAAATTCTGGAGGATTTGCTATCAATCAAAATGTGTTACCGTATCATTTCAGGGCTCTCAATTATTGAAAAGATTGTGATTTTCTTGACACATTACCTGCATTTAGCTGTCATGTTCCTATTAGGAGGAAAAAGGTGGAGCTAACAGGGTCTCACACAAGAAGAAGAAATAGAAACTGTGATTTCCACCGTCTAAAGAATTCCAGCTATCTCCCAAAAAAAAAACAAAAAAAAAAAAAAAAAACCTTTAGAGCTGTCATTGGAAAGAGGGAAAGAAGATAGAAAGAACAGAAAAGCATACCACCTAGGTGAGGAGAATGGAAGGAGGAGAGAACCGTCACTTATTATGTGTAGTACGGATGCCCTTATTCAATCCTTTTAACTTCTTACAGAGGATATATATATAGATATATTTTAACTTAACAACGGAGATTTGAATTCTATATTTTATAATGAAGTTAGTTGTGAAATTACCACTAGTTTATGTTAGAAACCTGTCTTGTAAAGGATTTTGATTTCCTCACCGAGTGTATTCCCTACTATGAACCCTCCTGGCTCTTACAAAACATAAGTCTGGAAATTCAATCACTAATCTTCACACCCGTATCCCTCTTACCAACTTTTCCCTCTTGCCAAACAAGCCCTAAAGGACCTAGGAACCCAACCAAAAGGAAACCTATCAAAATGATTACAAAAGGATGAGGGTTTGAGAAATGACATCAACCACATCCCAAGCAACAGCACCCATCCAAAATCTCCATTAAGCACCTTGGTGGTGGATTCAAGTAGTTTGTTTCAAAAATGACATCCTTTCAACCTTTGACAAAGGCAAGCTCGAAATTTTTCTCCGAGTTTCATCTTTTTGGTACACATAATTACATTTAGAATCTGACTGATCTAACTTGTTATTCATAAATATTGGTTTCAAGTTATTCGGACCTTAAACAAGGATGAATAGAACTAACCAACACTTTTGTCGAAGGGTTAGTTTCCCTTGTATGATCAAAACACAACTACTGAGACCATCGCAAGTAGAAAACAAACCAAAGAGAACAATAGATTGCCGACACTGTTTATCGGTCCAGCCCTCGAAATCACCTTGTCTTCTGCAATAATTAAAATATATATATTTATATATATATATATATATATATTGAAACAGCACATCAGTACTACTGAAAACAAAAGGGCCCAATTCCAAATTTTTAAGGCTTTTGAGATTATTTAAGAGGGCTCTTACTACACTCTTTTGCATGGCATATGCATCTCAACCCGACACCGCAATTTCCATTAGGCTTTTCACACTCGTTACAGACATTCGGTACGTGATCAGGGATGTCAAAAGAAATCCTCGTCCCCAATTCGAAACCTTTGAACTCATCATCGTCATCGTCGTCATTCGAAGAATCTTCCCTATATATTCTAATGTAGTGCGAGCAATTTAAGTCAATCGGATGAAAGCCCTTGTCAAGCTTTTCGATGTTATCAACAAGTAGCAATTAGAAGTATCTCCACATGCTTGGGAACAAGAGTAGCTTCTGATAACCGGTGAAATATTGTTTTTATTGTTTGAGCAGTTGAAAAGGAGAAGTGAATTGGGCTGTGGGGGTGTGGGAAAACCAGCTGAGAGAAGAATTGGAGAGACAAAATGAATTGACTTGGAACAAGAATAAGGGTGAGAAATGGTAAGAAGTTTGGTTGTGTAATTGATTGAAGAGATCGGGAAAAGCCCAAGTGAGGTTCTGAAGTAGAGCTTCTGAGATTTGCAGAAGAGCATGTGATTCAATGGAGTTGTGTACTGATTTGAAGTTTGAATATTATTGGAAAATGGTTGTTGAATTGGGATTTGGCCACAAGTTCTTGTCAGAGCATCTTCAGAAGCAACAGCAGAGGAAATAGTCAGACAGAAGAAACTGAGAATTGTGAGAAGGAAAAGATGTGGAAGGTGGTGGAATTTCTTGAATAATCCTCTCATGTTGTTGTTCTTGTTGTTGTCTCCTACTTCTTGGCTGGTTTGATCTTTGACACTGAAAAATATTTGATGGATCTTTGGTATCTTTAGATTATTAGAGCAAATAAATAAAAAAGGACAAGTTCGAGATAGATAGGGTATCTTATTTTTATGGGTTATTGAATATTACTTCCACTTTTATTAGCCTTTTCTGATCCATTGCTTTGCTTTTTTCCTGAAAAGCCTGAAAGTAACAATTTTTTCCACTATTCATATTCTTACGTTATTTCTTAGAGCTTTTTTGGGTAGGTATCCTTGTCACTTTGTGTATAGTACCTTTTCTTTTTTTTTTTTTTTTTTTTTAACGCTGTGAATGTTATATTTGGTTTGAAATCTTATCTGAATAAAAAAAAATATATGTTAAATTGACAGAAGTTCATAAAAATTTGACACACTAGAACAGTATTCCTGTCGGCGAGGATTTTTTTTTCCATGTAATACCCAAAAAAAAAAAACTCTTATTATTTTTCTATGGGAATTTTTATTTTATTTCTTTCAACTTAACCTCCAAGAGGAAATTTGCCAAAGTAAATTGTGTTGACTTTTCAGAAAAAACAAAAAACTTTTTGAGAAAAAGACAAAAACTTTTGAGGAAAAAGACAAAAAAAAGTTTGAAAATGTTAGTTTGGACTAAGTTTCCAAACAGGCCCTAAAAGGACCTGAACTTTTTTTATTTTTTATCTGATTTTTTTTTTTTTTAAAGAAAAAAAGGGAGAGAGATAAATATGTCTTCCCGCGTCCTGGCTCAGCACCATTCCGGAATAACAACTATCAGCTCAAAGCTTCAAGAGGCGACACACAGTTTTTATTTTTTATTTTTATTTTTTTTGTTGCTTACCAAATACTAGACTTTGTGACGGCTCGACCCTACGAGCTACTAAAAACGAAGACTCTAAGTAAGATTTTCTTGCCACCACCCTTTTGTGGAATACAGAATACTACTTTTTCCTCATACTTTACTAATTCCTGCAACATTCTCTTTATTTCACAAACGAATCTTGTTAAGTAAGATCGTGTGGTATTCATTCGAAAATATTACTAAGATTTCCTTTCCATTTTGGATTTTGAACCTTGTGGTTTGAATTTTGAGAATTTCATTGTGGCCGGCAAGACCGTAAAGATGGGACCGCCTCAATTAGCGCTAATTAGCTGTTCACAAATCATCATGTAAGCGGAGGAAAAGATGTAGCAACAAAGTCAAAAATATATTCATTTCTGCTTTCTCTCCGGGTCCCCATTTGTACTACCATGTTTAATATTTAGCACTACTATTCAACACTAACCTTGTTCAGCATAAAAAAAAAAAAATAAAGAATAAAATAAAATAAAATAAAATAAAATAAAATAAAAAACAGTCCAATAAGTGCTAATTACTTGATGCATGGATACATCCTACTAGATAATATGAGTCTAAATAATGCGAAAACATACGTAAGACGACATCTGGGATAACAAAATCACATACTATAGTATGATACTTCTGCCGTATATGTTGTACTCTTGATGCTCATAAGTTTCAGCTTATAATATTTATTGTCTATCTGACATTAGTCTTGCTGCAGAACTTGAATCTGTAGTCAAACCGCAAGTCGATAGTTCAATTATTGATTTTCATCACTCTTATGTAGTTTTTACATGACCGAATCGCATACTATCATATATATAACAGTATATGTATAGGCATTCACTCAGTTATAAATAGGCTCTTGACCAAATCAATATTATTTTTATTTTTATTTTTATTTTTTATTTTTTTTGGGGTTTATGTGATATTCGCATTTTGTATTTGGTAAGTTCTAATCTGCTCAACAAAGGCTACAAGTAGATTGCCAAACGGCTTGGGAATTTCCATATTGAGTCATCAAACTTAATGATTTGCATAATTAAGCATGATTTTTACAAGCGAACATACTGATCATAAACACACAAGACAAATTAACAAATACAAGTAGTATTTTCTCCAAAAGCTTTTTTAATATGTAAAGAGCTAAAATATCTTCTAGATGATCATGCGGGTGCCTTGACAAGAAGAGCAGGGAAATCGAGCAGCACAATCTTGTCTAAAGCGGCTGAAAACGTCGCAGAGAACTCAAGATGTTTAGGGTGGCTTTGAAATGCAGTGAAGTCTTCTTTCTTGTTGAATGTCATCAAGAAGGCATGAGTAAAGCCTTGTCTAAGCACATCTAAGCTCTCCACGTCCTGTCCCCTGATACAACACATAACAAAGCATACACTTTCATAGAAAATGCATTCATGGTGGAGAACTGGCTACCAGTAAGGCTCTGATTAAAACCGTTGAATTCGTATCAGATTCTGTTAGTGTTGTATATATATTTTATTAACTAACATAATTTTGAATCATATGTAACTTTCAGAAACACACTACATGTAAACATTTGATAAACCTTGAAAATGGACATCTTTCAAACGACAGTATATCGATCTATGGTAATATATGAGAGAAGTGCAATTGGATCTACTTGGATATGGTGATGAACACTTGCTGATAAAATACAAGCAAATGAAATGGAAGTTCTAAACAACAAGGGCAAAATCAATCTCACATATCACTACTAGTGATACTAACGAGTTTACGAAAGGTTACCATTCAAAGGATTTGACGGCATCAACCTCGGAAACCAAATTCTCCAAGCCTTTCAAAATATCTTCGACAACCACATCAGGCTTGAACTTGACAATCACCAAGTGCTTGAACTCTCCCATGGCCCAACTTTTTTTGAAACGAAGTTTGCA
Source organism: Ficus erecta (assembly GCA_008635985.1). Classification (NCBI taxonomy): domain Eukaryota; kingdom Viridiplantae; phylum Streptophyta; class Magnoliopsida; order Rosales; family Moraceae; genus Ficus; species Ficus erecta. Next base: position 2,346,261 of record BKCH01000014.1, read on the forward strand.
CTAACACACACTGAGGAGCGAGCAACCCAAAGGCCAACATTTATAGTCCTCATGACACATTGCATAGCAGTTTGTTTCAGTGTCAAATTCCACAGTGAGATGTGTCTTCTTGTAGTACTGTTTACTCTCTCCAACCCCCCGACGCCGACCCCACCTCGCACCACTCGTGTTGGCTGCAATCAATCACCAAAATGTCGGTTTCTCCTTTCTTGGACAGTATCTACAATTCAATATTTTAGAAAGCTTTTGCCTCCTAGCCCTCGCGACCAACTTTGTTCACATGATCCAATTTTGAAGAGGAATTTCCCAAAACAACCCCCTTTTTTTTGGTTTGTAAACTAACGTTGTGCGCTTTCTATAATATGGTTAGGTTACTGATGACAACAGGCCTTCGAAAATCAATATGGTCAAAATCACATTAAAATAAAGTAGACAAAACTGATAGATACCAATACAAATCTGATATATCCCCCCCCCCCCCCCCCCCCCCCCCCCCCCCCCCCCCCCCCCCCCCCCCCCTTCTTTTAACTGTAGAATTCTTCTTTTGACATTAACCTTATCAGGGGGGTGGAAAATCAAAGTAAAAGGGGCTAAAAGATCTAAACTGACAAAAGATACAAGCTGTCTCTAAAGTTAGTGTAATTTTTATTCTTTAAGGGGGAAAAAATATTCGGTGCATCTCAAAACAAATGTTATTAACAAGTCTCTCTACAAGCACCAACCCCACACCAGAGCTTTTACAAATTTTTTTCTTAAAGCTCATGCATGTCTCTAACATACTTCTCAACACCTTTTACCCACATTAGGAAAACATGGTCTTACATACTCGATACATACACACATACATATATATATATATATATAAATATTTGCTTCTTGTCAAGTCGTAGATCAAGTAATTCCGTGACCCATCCAGTAATTTTTATATTGATGGAACTATTAAGTTTTGAAACTACAAGAATCTTCCAATCATATAAGAAAAGAATGAGTTGATTTTCCAAGTCAGAAAAAAAAAAAAAAATGAAAGAAAGAAGAAAAAGAAGAAGAAGAAGAACGGTGAATGAATTACAAATGGGAACAACTAGCACCTCCGGTCAGCATCCTCGTCTCTCGACCACAGCAGTCAACAGTCATAAAATTAAAATAAACAAATAAATAAATGGTTTCTGAAAAAAAAAAATAATAATAAGAGCGAGACAACTAACATGAAGGGATGTTACTACATTTAGTACTTATTAATCCGTTTATCTCGTATCAAGTCCTCAAAAAAAATTGTCAAAAATAATCCTTGAACTTTACACCAATTCCTGAAATTTAAATCGTTACGAAACTAACGATGATCTATTTGTGTCACAAAGTCAGAAAATAAATGGCGGAAAACAACGTTAGAGTCGTGCATGATGGGTAGTTGGATAATTGAAATAGATTGTAAATGCCCTTAGAGTCCTATCAGACGTTATATCATTTATATTTAAAAGAAAAACCAGATGGACCTTTACTAATTAACAAAATATGAAGGCGTACCAAACCCTTATGCAATTAGTTAATGTAGTCTTAAAATTTATTGAAATGTCCATTGATTTTAAAGCTGAGGGACTAGTTTCACAATGTATATTAAGATAGATTGGAGTCAATTTTAGGGCATTTTTAATATTAGAGATGAAAATTAATGAGACTTAGTTTGCATTTGGTTCGCCGATTGAATATGAAATTTTTAAATTGGAGTTGACTGACTCTTGAAAAACTAATTATAAGTTTTGTTAACTTTTCAGAAAAGAAAAAAAAAAACCTAGATGAAATAGTACAGTTTAATTGGAATTGAGTTAAAATGCCAAACGAAGCATTAGCATATATATAAAGTTCGCTTTTGAGATTTATCTTAAAAATTATAAATAAATAAAGAGGAAATGATCTAAATAGTAAATAGTAAATTTTAAAAAGAAAATATACCTATTGGTTATTATTTAATCTCTTGGATCTATATCAAAAACTACATGTTCTCTGTGTGTGTGTGTGTGTATATATATTTTGATTGTGATGTAATGTTTATCGGTTTCAAAGACAAAAATGTGCATTATGGATAACGTGCACCTATATCTTAAAAAGGCCGAAAAAATAAACTAAAAGAAAAGAAAAATTGCCGACCAATACTGCAATCTGTGGTGGCCTTTGCTTTTGCACATGAAAGGGGGGGGGGGGGGGGGGGGGTCCCTCCAAAGTCCAAAACCCTAGCTAGCTAGCTTTTGCTGGTACCCAGTTTTTCTCGACATTTTGAGTCCTTCTAGGGCTGGCACATTATGATGTATCTGCCAAATGTTATCATCACATTGCATACAAAACTTTTCTTTTTCTTTTTCTTTTTTTTTTTTTATCCAAAGATCAAAGAGGATTATAGGAATAGAAAATAGTACCGAGATAATTTCAGGAGGAGAAGAACTCTTTATATGATATATGGATCTCTCTCAAAATAGATTGCCTAATACCCCAACCACTGCGATGGTGACGACTTGAACATAATACCTTTAGCCGAGAGAGCAAACGTTCTACTATTCCTCCTGATTCTTTTTATAATACAGTTGCCTTTTAATTAAATTTAAAATTTGTCATAGTTTTATGTATGGACTTTTCTCCATGTCCTTGCCCATGTGATGTGTAGCACTCCAAGGTATATTGGACTCTAACAAATGGAGGGCATTATAATGCCATATGAGAATTCATATCTTTAAGGAATCTTTTTTAAACTTAGCTAGCTATGGCCTTTCCTTGACAAGAGGGCAATGAGGTGGAAAGTTATTAACTTAATGCCCCCACGTGATTCTACGTTCAATTGATTTGTTCTTCGGGGAAAAAATGAGGAACTTTTATAGTAGAAATAATTCATGGGTATTAAAGGAAAGTTTTTGTGAAAATTTCATCAATTTAGCCTTTTCTACTTCACTCATATTTTCCATTTTAAATGTCTCTATGTACAAATTTAGTTACAAAATGGAAAAATTAAGGATTATTTTTATCTATATCCTTAAATTTTAGAATCACTCTCACTTTATCTTTTGAATTTTAAAACCCTCAAGTTGTTTCTTGAACTTTTAATTTAACCCTACTTTACCTCTTTTATCATAATTTCACTTCAAAATAGACAGAAAAAAGCGAGTTAAGTGCAATCATATGTTTTTTTTTTTTTTTGTTCTTTTTTATAAAAATCTTAATAGAATGGGCTTAGTAAGACAAATTCCCCTATTTTTAGTTAGTTTTTAACTGAAATTCGGATAATAGGAGTAACTTATAGTTAAATTCAAAGTTCAACGGCAAAGTGAAAGTAACCCTAAAATTTGGGGATACATAGAGATGAAACATGAGAATAATCCAAAGACTAAAATTGTAAGAAAAAAATGTGATTACAAATATAACCTAATAGTAATTTCACGCCTAATTTCACCATAAGGTGAAGAGTTTGAATCACTTCATCCTCAAATTAAAAAATATATATATAAGGCAAAAAAGTATTTTTATAATCAGGTGTAAAATAATACCGATTATTTGACATAATTTTGAACATTAAAAGATTACATCATTACTGCAGTACAATAAGAAGAGTATGAAAATAGTTTTAGTGGAAGTTAAATGGACGATTAAGAACTGTATATGTATTCTACTTGTTGAGATTTGTTTCATACCCTATCAAAAAAATTTTCCATATTATAACTAAAAATGTATACAAATTACTGTAACTACCGTGCCTCCCTTTTGTATGATATTGTCCACTTTGGGTCTCATGTCCTCACGGTTTTGCCCTTAGGCTCACCCTAAAAGGCCTCATACCATTAAGAGGTGGTCTCTTTACTTATGAACCATCACATATATCTATTCCTAAGCAATGTGAGACTGCACATGTTACCCATTCCTTATAGGAATTGATGACTGTTACAATCACTCCTCCTTTTAAGGCCCAACGTCCTCGTTGGCCACATTTCTGGTTGGGCATAGGCTCTAATACTATTTGTAATTTGTCAGATATCAAGGAAATTGTTAGGAAATTAAGGTATGTTTTCTTTATCGTCTTTTCAGTTTGGGATCTTTCGGGAGGGGGGTTTGAGTGAATTTCTTGATGAGTTTCTTCTTGTGAGTTTGAGGAGATGATAAGAAATATTCATGGAATGATGATTGAGGGAGGCTATATGATTGATTGACTACGGTTTATTAACTTGAAAATATATTATGTTTGGTTGATGGTTGATTTTTGTCAAATAGACGATTTTAGGTTTTTCACGGTCCCATTCATGATTTTATTGGTATGGTGATTAATTAGTTTTTATGTTAAAAATATGCCTTAGGGCTGTAATTTTTTATGTGTGTGAGTCATATTATTGTTGTGATGATTTTAGGTTTTAATTTTTTTTAAATAAAATTTTCGAATTTGACCACTGCTGGAAATTTTCAGATTTTATGATACTGATTTTGAAGATGCAAATGGACTCCATTGTTAATGAATTTTATATTGCTAGAAAGCCCTAGATGTCTAGTTTCATTTGAAATCAGCTTTAAATTGTTTGGATACCTGTGTGAATTTTTATGATTTTTTAAAGAGGCAGAGATTCGGTTGCCAATTTCTATAAAATTTTGGTAATCAAATTTCAAAACTGTTTATGAAGATCCAAATGGCATCTGTTTTTAACGAATTAAGTACCGTTAGAATGATCTAGATGTGTACCCTTTTTTTAAATTAGTTTCAGATCATTTGGAGCTCTGTACAAAGTTTTATGAATTTTTGAATGGGCAGAGGTCTGGCTGTCAGTTTCTGTAAAGTTTTGAAGATCAAATTTAAAACTATTTTTGAGGGTACAAATGGTCTCTATTGTTAATTAAATAGATACCGTTAGAAAACTCCGGATGTCTACTTTCATTTGAAATTAGTTTCAGATCATTTGGAGCCCTGTAAGAATTATTATAAATTTTTGACGGGACATAGGTCTGGCTGTCAGTTTTTGTAAAGTTTTGTAATTTTGTATAATTGCTGGATTTTCATATTTTGATCTTATTGAATGATGAAATATGCCTATTAGGTGCTGTTACATTATGAGGGAAGTGGTTGATGAATTATTAAGAACTTTTAGTAATTTATTTATTTTTATTATTTATGGCATGAATGGTTCTAAAGGCGAGCACTCGATACCTCAATCGCCTGTCACCGTCGGTAAAATTTAAAAATGTTAAGTAAGGCGTTTGAGTAAGTACACTCTCCCCTGCAACATGAATCAAAGATTTGAGAAGTATATGTTCTGATATTGATGATGTTGTTATGATCTTAATTAATACTTCTCATATAATGACGTTTTGATGAAAAGTATATAAGTATATATATATATATATATATATGTATGCATATGTATTTTTATGTTTTAAAATGATATTGTACACCCTTGATGATGATGATGATGATGTTGTTGTCTGGTGAGTAGACTTTTTGTCACCGTTGGATTGGGATTTGCTACCCCACTTCTTTTGTAACTAGAGCACTATGATCGTACAACACCGGGCTTAATATATGATGGTTTTAAAAGTTAAAAAGTTTTTAAATGATATTTATATTTATGATGATGTTTATGATGATAAAAAAAAATTATTTACGTTTGTGAGATTTAAGTGTCTTACTAAACCTTTGCTTATTTAAAGTTAATTCATGTTGTAGATAAATGAAAGGCTAAGATGTAGCATTTGAAAGAGCTTGGAGTGGAAGCGGGACGATGTGTGATAGAAAAAAGGGAGGAACGATTATGGGATGAACATTTTTAATTTTAAATAAAGTTTTGATATTTTAGTTTATTATGATTTAATTGGATGATTCATATGGAATTTAATTTTATTTCATGAAATGGGTTTAAAAAATTTTTATTTTAATTATGAAGGTTATTTTGATATAGTTTTAAAAAATTCTAGAGTTTTCTAAATTTTAAGTAAAGTTTTTCGATAAGTTAAGATTTTTATTTCAAGCTTATTATTTTCCTCAATTTTATAAGAGATGAATGTTAAAAAAAAAAGCCAATTGTAATGGTCCGTGAATGGTCGTTATAATCACTCAAGTGAATTTTTTATACAATCAAAAAAATAAAAAATAAAAAATCCTATGTAATACACAGTTATAAACTAATACATGAAAATCACAATAGAATTTAATAAAAATCTAATGGTATATTATCAGTAGGGTACAAAACAAAAAATAAAAAGCAAAAGATCAATTATCAAATTCTCACCTACTTAAGAGTTCGGGGCAACAAAACAACTTACCTTAGCTTTTAAAAGAAAACCACTTTTTAGTTAGGATCGTTATTCTTATTTGTACCCCTCAACTTTAAGATCACTTTATTTTGCCTCCTGAGCTTTGAAAACTCACACTTTACGTCTTGATTTTTGAATTGTACCCCTCAACTTTAAGATCACTTTATTTTGTCTCCTAAGATTTGAAAACTCTCACTTTACCCCTTGATTTTTGAATTCATCCCCTATGTTAGAATTTTTATTAAAAACAAACTGAAAAAGAGGGGGTTAAACACAATCACAAGATATTTTTCTTTTTTGTTTTTAATAGAAATTTTAATCGAAATAGTAGTCAAGTAAGACTAATTTCACTCTTTTTTTTATCCGTTTTCAATGATAATTCTTATAAATATGTTAAATGAGATAAATTTAAAGTTTAAAAGGTAAAGTGAGAGTTTCTCAAGTTGATTGAGTAAACTGAAATTGTCCCTAAAGTTAAAAGAGGTACAGGTGAAAATAATCCTTTTAGTTATGCTATAAGTGTGTGTTTAAGTTTTGACAAAAAAAATTTTAAATTAGCTTTTTTACTTACTAATAATGTAATTTTTCGTTCAAAGTTGTATCTCATTCATGTCTATATCATTATGGATAACTTTTTGCGCCTCTTGTAATCGTGAGAGACGTGAATGAACGTGAGAGTTGGCTCTTTGTATAAAGTCTCATTACAGCTAGGTGTTTCTGGATTAAATAAGATGCTTAATTATATATCATCACAAATTGAAAGTTAATTAGGACAAACAGTATTTTCTATATTTTATGTCACAGATTATATCTTCCATCCCAGTGATTGTGATTTGACTATATAAGGAGACAATTAAGTCACCATAAACAAACTTCTAATCAATGTTTCTTTGTTTCTGCCAAGTTCTAATCAATACTTTTATGTCGAGTAATTATTGAAGGCTCTGGCTAATAAGATTATTAATAAATTACTTTTTTTTTTTTTTTTTATCTCGAGGCCAACCTTCACAATTTTTTTAACACCAAAATTCTATAAAATATCTTTTCGGTGTTATGATCTCGAATCTCAGTATATCTGAAAGTTAAATAAAATTTGTCTTTCTCATGTAAATTTTTTGTTTACATCTCATCCCTCTTATTCCGGCTGGATTTTGCTTGAAAAATAATTGGTTTATCAACGAAAGGATAAAATGTGTTTATTTCATATGAATCGAGATCTGATATCCCAGATTTCATGTCTCATTAGTTGTTCCCTTAATAGTGTCATGTCATTTCATCCGAATTTTAGAATTTAACTTTATATAAAATGCTAAATATTAAAAATTATTTAGCAAATTGATGGATTATCAAAAGCTTATTTAGGGGACAACCTTTGAGACATGAAAATGAGACAGTAGATCTGGACTCATTTCATACATGATCGCAGAAGTTGAACGTATAAATGTTGCACATCATCAAGCCTCTTGCCTCTAATTGATACAACCTCCATTTTCCTAACTCAACTTATCACTAAGCGAGCTATTTATGACACCGGCAATTAATTATGGTGAAAGAGTAAGATCGATTGTGGTGACATAATGATCAAGAGATATCCACTTAAGACTCTCTATGCATCCTCCATTTTCCTAACTTAACTTATCAATAAGCGAGTTGCTCATGTCACAGGCGATTAATTATGATGGAAGAGTAACATAAATGATACTATAGTGATCGAGAAATGTCCACCAAGACTGTGCTCCCAACTCAAATTTTATTATTATTATATTTTTACTAGAAATTTTATTAGACGAGCTCAAAAGCAAGTGATCCACCACAAGGGGGGAATGATCCCTCAAAGCAAAGAACCTTTGAACCTTACAAATCATCGAGTGATTATTATCCATCTCATCGAGTGATTACCATTTATAGTATATGTAGGATTGGGCTTTGGATCCTAGATTGTGACATGTGGATCTTTAGATTGGATCCCATACCACCACCTATGATACTTGTAAATTTTTGTAATTACGCTAATTCAGAGACATAAAGACACCATTAATCTTTTTTTTTTTTTTAAATGATGAAATACAACATCATATTCTAAGACGAATACAATATGAACTTCCTTCTATGGACCTGTTTGGTAGGACTTTCTAGAAACTTCTTTTGCCTTTCAAATTCTAAAAGCTGTTTTTTAAAGTGTTTAAGATTTCATAAGCACTTTTCATATCCAAAAAAATTTCCAAATTCAACCACAAAGTAAGATTCCGAAAAAAATGTTATAATTAGAATTTGAACTTATATTAGAACCTCCTGATTAGATTCTGAAACTTCATTTTAATGTTTTACTGATTATTAAAAAAATTTAAAATCATTTTGACTTATAAAAACTCTTTTTTATGATTCTAAATATCTATATCTATCTATTCTATACATCTATTAACCTTATTTAAAAGGACGAAAAGCACTACAATAGTTTCTTTCGTCATTGCCCCCCATCCCGCCATGCCACATGGCATTTTAAAATAAAAATATTACTTTTTATTTATTTTTTCTTATGTTTTATTTAACTATTCCGCGTGGGTCTTAAACAGAGGACAATACAATTATAAATAAAAATGATAATTTAAAAAAGGAAAAGACTACGATAGAGCCTTACTGAGAGGCACTACCGTAGAGCTCAATTTTGGAGCCATTAAAACTAAATCGGATGGTAAAACATCAAGGAGTTACAAAAAAGTTCACGTGCACACAACCGCAGGCTAGCCAAGCTTTTTTCTCTTCATGTTCCCGTGCACACAAATATTGTTCGTTTTAATTTTCCACAAATGTTCTTTTAAAACCAAAACCATCATTATAACTCTGTAAATCGTTTTTCAACCAAAAAAAAAAAAAAAAAAAAAACCTCTTCAAATCTTTAGGGAACAAACAACAGACAAGAAAATTTATGGAGGATTGTTACAAAATCTTATTTCTTTTTATTTTCTCTATGTCTATACTCTCTCAGACTCTCATCACCACTTCTACCGCCCAGAAAACCTTCTCCTGTCAGCCATTGTTCAACACGCACCATCACCGGCCACCTCAATCTCTGAATCACGGCTCCACGGCAAATAGGTTTGCGACGAGCTTCACCGCCGCTGGCACCAGATCTCACCATTTGAAGGTCCTCATGGTTTGCCATTTTTTCGGTAAGGGAGGCATTCGAAGGTCGCCAGACAAAGATGGAATTCGGGATGAGAAATCGCCAAATCCATCGAACTGTGATCTCATCCACTGAACTGCCGATCTCGCCCATGAAACCGTCGATCTCGCCCACGAAACCGTCGATCTGCCTTAGGGGTGGAAAGTGGTTGTGAAGAAGATAGAGAGAGAGAGATGAAAGAGATGAAATCTTCAGTCAAAAGTTTTTTTTTTTTTTGGGAAATTTGTTTTCTTTTTAATTAGTGATTGAGATTCTTTAATTTAAATTTGCAACGAATATCTTCAGATAAAAGTTTTATTTAAGGAAAGAGAAGCTTAGAATTTTGTATGCGTGTAAACAAATTTTGAATCTGTAAAAACAAAATGTTTAAGATGATTTTGAGCACAAAAAATGAATATGAGTTTTACTGATTGCATCACCCATTTAAAAAAAAAAAAGTTTGGCTAGCCTACAGCTGTGTGTAGCTGAACTTTTGAGTAATTCCATGATGTTTCATCATTTGATTTGGTTTTGATGGCCAAAAAATTAGACTCTATTGATAGTGCCTCTCAAAAGACCTCTACCATAGCCAATCCCTTTAAAAAAAATTAGTTTTTGTTCTGTTTTGTTTTGTTTATCTATTTTGCACATGTGTGCAAAATATATATATATATTAAGACGAACACATGTCATTCCCTCTTTTTTTTCTTTTCTTATTTTTTATTCTCTTTCATTATTTCCCTTTTCTTTTCTCTCTTTCTTTTTCTTTAATTGCTAAATTTTTTTCTCCTCTACCTCATTCAAAAACTTCTCTCAAATAAATACATACTTTTTTTTTTCCCTTCAGAATATTAACTACTATTTTTTCATAATACTTGGCCCTAAGTTGAATATGAATCCAAATGTGTGAAAATTTTGATTAATATATATTTTATTCTTTTTACTCTTTAAAATTATTATTCACTTTCGTCCTCATGCCGATCTCTTCTTTATTTGCTTTCTTACATCATTTTTAATTTTTATGTTTCTTTTTTTTTTTTTTCCATCCTGAAATACAATTTTTTGTAAATGCATCCTTACTCAAACAATTTTTTTTTACCTTCTCAATTATTATTTTCTCTTTGCACCACCCAATTAACTTTCTAAGTGATTTGTTAACTCCTCTCTAATTTGTTACTACTTAATTATTTTCTCCTCAATGTTCTCTAACAACTATTTTCTCATAATATTCTCTTAATTAATTTTTTATTTAACAAATTGATTAAACACGTGTGTAACGCGTACCTACAACACGTGTGTATTTATCATGTGGCACCTCCTTTATCCCCAAGTGGTAGTCCAATCACTACCACATGGCACGATTTTTTTTTTTTTTTTTTTTTTTAACTTTGGTCTTTTTGCATGCGCAAAATGCCTGTTATGGAACTAGTTTATTGAAACATTACAATTTCTACTTTTTTCCTTTTATTGACAAAAGGTAAAACAAAAATTCAGCCAAACAAATGTTAAGGAAAGTTAGACTATCAATTTCAATTATTACTTTTATGCACCAACTTACATGGCATGTGATGTGTCATTCTACTTCACATGCCAAGTCAATTATTTTAATTTACCTAATTATTTTACTAAAATGCCCCTTTTACTTTTAATTTCTCTATCCCATCTCTTCTAACTCACCCACTTTTCTCTCTCTTATTTCCTCTCTCCCCTCCCCGTCGTCTTCCTCATTCTCAAACACCTTTCTAGCTTTCCACCATATGTTCATAAACCTTCAATGATGAGGGTTTTTTTTTTTTTTTATTTTGAAATAAAGCTTATTTTATAATAAAAAATATGAAATGAAAAAAAAAAAAAAAAAAAAAAAAAAAAGCCCCAGCAAATCCACACAAGACCGAAAATTCAGAAGTAAATCCACAATATCTTTGGCACTGTCACGTAAATTCTTGATTTTAGCAACCTTTTTCGCTGGCCACAGCTAAAGGTTGGCCTCGAGTGCTTGTGAGACGATACTGCAAATTTTGCAAAAATGCTTTTAAATCAAACTGAGTCTTGTCCTCCATTATTTCTCCTCCTCTCCCTTATTTTAAGTTATTAACGTTGAGATGATCTGTATTCTAGATGCTTCTGTTGCCACATAATTGTGAGTTAAAGGTTAAGCGCAGTGTTGATAGTGTTGCTCAGTCTTTGTCAACTTGCTCTGAGACAGAGGTGAAATAGCTTTTTCAATGACTGGTTAAATTCTTCAATAACAGATCTATTTTTCGGCCAAAAAAAAAATATCAAAACCAAACTAAAAAGAAGACAAAATCATGAATCTGCAAAACCAAAAAATCGTGAAACCCTTAAATAAACTAATTAAAGAACCAAAATAGAATTTCCAAATTGAAAAGGCCGTATTTCCAAAACAGAATTTGTGGGGAAAAAAAAAAAAAAAAATCCATCGTTGCTGTGCTGCAACACCTAAGGGCTGGAATCGGAGTGGGAAGAGGACGGTGAGAGATCATACGGAAGAAACTTTGCTTAATGCATCAGATTTGCAGCAATAGGCAATGATGAACACTGAAAACTGAAAAGAAGGAATAGGAAGAGGAAGGTGGAAAAGAAGATTTGCTGGGTTTTATTAATTTTTATGGAAGAAACTCTTTTAAATTTATTTTAAATGCATTAGATTTCCAGGTTTTTGCTCTGATGGAGAGTGGAAAGGTCCCCGAAGAGCGTGATGACAACAAAGGGAAGAGAGAGAAAAATTAGGTGAACAGAGGAGAGCGAAAATAAAAGTAGGGTCCTATTAGCAAAAAAATTGATGAGCTGAGTTGGCATATGAGGTGGAATGCCACGTCACATGCCATGTAAGTTGGTGCATGAAAGTAGGGATTGAAGTCGGTGTCCCTAACATTTTTTTTAAAATATATTGTTTGTTCTCACACTAGCAGAATAATCCATATCACCAAAGCACGAAGTTCCAGACGTAAATAGAGTTCGTCTATTTTCTTCTTTATTGCTTACCCCCATATCTGTAAGGAAAACTGAGGTACTCAAATGCTGCCAATCTAGCAAAGTTTTAATTTCCAGTTCGAGTGAATGAATAAATCATTGAATTCCACCTCTATCCAGAAAACACAAAAAGGACTTGCCAAATCGATATCTAATTCAATCCTAGATATTGCAGCCGTTCAGCTGAGGAAAATCCTTGAGACTTACGTAGTTTAGATATCCGTTTGCGATGACTACGACCCTGTTTGTGTTGTTCCCATTCGTGCACTCCTCTAAGAACTCTGTCCCCACAAGCCTGCAAACAGAAAAGTCACAAATGTCAATTTAGACAGCATCCCGATCTAAAAGAATCCGCTAAACTCAGAACACTAAAATGAAACACAAGGTGGAAGAACGAGACGACAGAGACCATCCCCTAATTGATAAGCATTGCATTGCTAACCTTACATACGTACTGTGTCCACAATCCCCTGTCAAGTATTCTTGTTCTGGTGTCATTTGGAGTGTCCTTACCAGGCACTGAACTCGCATCCTGATCAAGGAAAGATCTTAAAATTTTCACAGCTGGTTCAACCACCTGTTGTTCCCATATAGCATCTGATTTACCTACAACATGAAAAATTACTTCGCCTTAAGACTAATGTGTAAGTTACAGGTTCTCAGCGGCCAACAGACAACATGCACACAATAATAAAAATTAAAAATTAAAAAGAACAGGGCGGAAAAGGACAATACTCAATATAGACTCTGTTGCATTCATGAAATGTATGTCCCATCCAAACAATTTCTGCAGCCGAAGAATCATGCGTCTCTGTAAACCAATAAAGTTTTACTATGACATTTGATACACCAAAAAATTAAATTACACAATATTTCCGTGGTTTTTTTTTTTTTTTTGGGATGAATAATACCATGTTTGACTTGTGATGGAAGTCTAGATTAATTCCATGAACTTGGAATAGTTTTACGGTAGAATTCAATAGAATCAAGAAATTTCACACGTCTAATTAGTCTGGAAGTGTGGGTTAATTCTCAATGTAATTGGAAGTTGGAGCAAGAAACTTTTGGTTTATAACAGCTATATAATATAATTTATAACACTTTGAAGTCGAAAAAATCAAATAGTCAAACAGTCAACAACTAAGCTTTGTACTAAATGTGATAGACAAGAGAAAATCAGACAAAAATATGGCCTGATTAAATCCCGAACTAAATTACTTTTGGCAGTTTTGGACCCTAAACCTAAGACTAAGTCGATTTTTTAAATTTAACGGTAGTAGTAAAGTGTCCATCACATACTAACCTGAAATTTAGAGTCACATGAAGTGCAAAATGTTCTAATTTTATAAAGGGCTCAATATTGGATAATCTAAGCTTACCTGACGACGAATGAGTCTTCGAGTATTAAGTTTGACTTTGTCAATTGCTTCTCTTAATAGAATCTTGGCCTTGCAGTCATGAGAACAACTCAATATTGCCCTCATATTCTCTTTCAAAATCTTATCACCCATGTCCTCTGAAGTGATGGAGCCACCAGTTGAATAACTTCCTTTATTACAACCATCTTCAACAACGTAATCTCTCAAAAAATTCTCAAATTCCCGAACACCAATAGCCTGCAACAAACCTCGGGTATAGTCTGCATTGAGGTTGAAGATATCATAGACTTCGTTAAGCAATCCAGCATCTACCATGTGATCGACTCTTTGTTCCACATATCGATCCAACACAGGGAGAGATGCATCCATACATATGAAAGAACAATTGTATCTGAAATTTTCAACTTGACCCCAGTTCTGCCCTGCCACAAACATTATTGTAGATAATATCAAAAAATAAAAATTTTAGATTATCGCTTACTGGTATTAATTCATATAAATGAGAACAAGCAGAGACAAGTTCTCAATTCCAGACTTCAACAGTTTATTCATTTAATGCCAGTAAGCATTTGAAGAGAGAGAGATAGAGATAGAAAAGAGAGATTAAAATATTTATAAAAAAAAACATTCTATGCAGATTTCACTCGGTTTGATAGATTGGATCATAGGCATCAATTTTTTAGAATGAGAAACACAAGGTCGAAAAACAATATTCTAACACGATGATGGTAAATATTAAAAAATAAATAAAACACTAAACACTTGCAAGGATGACAAACCTCTGCGGCTTTCCCCTGAAGAAGTTCACTAGGGAGAAGGCCGGAACGAGCATACAAGCTTAGGTATTGATTAATCTGCCAAAAAGCATGACGAAAAACTTTATTCAAACAACTTCGTATTTGAATACAAAAAAAATACAAGTTTCTCTAAAGATCGAATGCATCATTCTACTAATGAAACAGCAAACGCAACTTTAAATCCTTCTCAGTAGTTACTAATTCCAAAGAAGAATGCATATAGACATCTTAAGAGAACAAACATACTGCAGAACCAAACACAACAACTTTCAACTCCAAGAAGCACTCAAATCCAAATGGCATAACTTAACTAAGCACGGTAGTCTCAATAAGAATTATTTGCCAAAAGACAACATATCTGCAAATCAAAAGTCTTAAAGGCAAACATTTCAAAAGACAAGCACAGTGCTGAAGTATGGCATGTCCACTTCTTAACAAACAGTTGACTACTGA
The DNA here is from genome assembly GCA_008635985.1 of Ficus erecta. Taxonomy (NCBI): domain Eukaryota; kingdom Viridiplantae; phylum Streptophyta; class Magnoliopsida; order Rosales; family Moraceae; genus Ficus; species Ficus erecta. The sequence goes on from BKCH01000014.1 coordinate 2,361,320, forward strand.
AACTATCCAAAATCATTTTCTTTCAGCACAAAACTTTCTCTGTTTTATAAGTATAGTTTCCTTGGAAAATTTCAAACATATTTTTGACCTAAACCAAAAATGAATGTATTGCACTCCAAATATACCACAGATGAACTTTTTTCATATGATTAGGGATTAGAGCGGAGTTACTAAAAAGACAATCAAAAGAAATAAATCTGCAAGTCATACGTATATCACACTTGAATATACACATAAATTCGTGTGATAAGATACAAGTTGGGTTGTCTGATGTGGACCCTTCTCTATACGTTTACACAATCCTAATCTTTAACCACATATTGTTCCACTTAACTCAAAACACGAAAAAGGGAAAAGAATAGCAAGTGTTCCAAAAAAATCAAGGGATAATAAAAACTTGTTTTCACGGGAGCAGGGAATTAAGTTATTCGCAATATCAAGAGATGCTAAACAAACAAATATGTGTGAAAACAAGCAAGTAATAAAAGAACCACCCATGTCCACAAATTTCAAGGACAAAAGCAACACATCAAAAAGCTCATAGCCTACTTTTCTATGATTGTTTGGATGGATTCTATTTGCGGCAATTGGATCAATGCTTTTAAGATGGTCGTAGCTATCACTCATTCCATGACAGTCCATCTTACAGCATGATTCTGCATCTCCTGCATCTGAGACGTGGTGAAGCTGTAAGTATTCAAGAAAAATTTAAAGAGAAGAGCTGCAATTGACCTGGAGAGGTGCTTAAGCAATGTGAAGCTGTAGATATTCAAAATTGAGAGTACAAAAATTTGAAGGAGAAGAATTGCTTATTTACCTGTAGAGCTGCTTAAGCAATTATCATCCATAGCTTCGGCTGTGTCATCTAGAAGGAATGGACTTATAAGAGCCTGAATATAGTGAATACAAAAAAATAAAATAAAATAAAATTCAATGAGAAAACTCCGCATAAATGATAAGACACGGAGTTACATGTCACTGGAAATAATCATCTCCATGCACATCCAAAGAAACTCAGTAATTATACAATAGCTATTAGTAAGACTACTTTGTTTTTAGGACAACTTTTATCAACTTTACAAACAACTGACAGCAGTCTTGCGATTCAAACAACAATAAACTAATGCTAGAAGAGGGAACAACAGAGTTATATGGAAGAACAGAAAATTTCAGAGTTAGCTATCGAGCAGTAGTGAGTATTCAATGCCCAAGAAGATTCTGTTACACTAAGTTTCTAGTATAACCTCTGCCGATTAAAACAATGATAGCACAATATTCCAATACTTAGAAAAGTATCAACAAGATGACTACAACAATCAAATGAACATATTGAAAAAAAGAAAACTAAAATAAGAAACAGAGAAAAAACATATAAACATTAAGACACTGTTATGTACCTATTTAGTTGATTGCCACCCAAAAAAAAAAAAATCTAAAGTTCAGGCGATTATGCAAAAATAAAAAATGAGACAGGTATTTACCTGTATATAGTAATTTGTTCCCCCAACTATGACTGGCAAGCAGTTACGGGACAGGATGTCATCAATAAGCTGAAAATACGCATTCTCAGAAATTTATAACATGAAATTAAGAAGGAAAAGGTTCAATACAAAAAGAAGTTCTCGACCACTACAAAACCGCATTTATAGAAAAGGATAGTGACAAAATACCCCCGTATGTTTAATCCAAATAATAGAATATTTTTGTTTTTTCAAAATATTGAGATTATTAAATGAAAAACAGAAGCAAAATCACAATACTAAATGCATTCAACACAAAAAACAGAAGTCACAGTGAAAACAAGACAGATTATTTATTGTACTTCTTTTCTAATCAGACAAAATTCGCCCTCTGTTTTTCTAATTACACAAATTTCATCTCTAATGTCACATTTAGTCAAAATTAACCATGATAAAAGCCTATTTTTCCTTTCATAAAAGAGATTATGTGTTTGAATTAAGGACAACAAGCTTGTCGTTTTTCTTTTCTGGAACAACAAACTTCTCAAGAATGAATTAAAATAAAAACTTCAAAAAAAATTTGTCTTCTCAATTAATTGTGTGATTTTTCTAGCACAGTTAATTTTAGCTAAATCATAAATCAATGGTGGAGTTTGTTGATTAGAAGAACGCATACAAGGGCTAATATCAATATTTCTGGAAATAACATCATAGATTCTTCCATAATCTTTAAAAGTTCCTAAAACCCAACACTGCTGAACTCCAAACCTTAAATTTCACACACCAAAAAAATAATAATAATAAAAATAAATAAAAATATAAGCAAAACGAAAGGAACAAAAGTGAATTATAATATACAGGAACAGCAGTGTCCCGAAATTCTTTGGCCGTGATTTCGACATTTGGGCTCACCGTCCCCAAAAGATGATGAGGAACTCCTGCGCAATTTCAAACCAAAAATTTCACTTCAAAAAAAAAAAAAAAAAACCAAAAATTTCACGTTTCAAATTTCTGGTTTTCAAATCAAAATTCGAAATGAAAACAGAGAACAAAGTTTATCAACCTTTTTGTTGGTCGAGAGGAACCTTGTTGGTGAGAACATCCAAGCCCCGGTAGACCTGCATGGAATCGGCATTGATGATCTCGATGGGAAAGTGGGAGCCCAAGTCAATGGCCAATCGAGACTTCCCTGAGCCTGTGGGTCCCATTATCACCACAACTTTCTGCTTCGGCTCATCTCCCCCAGTAGGTCCTACTCCGACGCCATTGCTAGGGTTTCTGATTCTCTCCGTTTCAGTGGGACTGTCCATCTTAACGTCTGCGTGAGGGTTGATCCCCGTCTTCGTTTGTTCACAGGTTTTAGGAATTAGGAGGGAAATAGAATATTTTAGGTAGGATTAATTTAATGAATACCTTTGTGCCTAATTTTATCTTAGAATTATCAAAATCGTTCCTTATACTCTCTTAAATATGTAAATATGCTGATGTGTATGTGATTAAAAGATAATAAATATTATTTTCATATAAAAATCTCAATTTAAAAATATTATTGAAAACTAGTAAAATGTATACTTTTTATTATACTGAAATTGATGAAGTTTGGCTTTGGTGGGTGCAGAGTTTGGATGATCGGAGAGGAGTTGTTGGGCAAGAACGAATTTTTGTTTTTATTTTAAATTTATGTTAATATTAAATTAATTTTAATTAATATCGTTTTTTAAAAAATAACTTTTATTAATGTTTAATTGCATGTTATATCAGTAAAACCGTTAAGATATAGACGAAACCAGACAGAAAGAACAATTTAAATGACTTTATATTTATCAAAGAGCAAAATGAATAATTTTGATAATTTAAAAGGTAAAATGAAATAAGGTATATAGTTTAAGAGGCATTCATGAAATTAATCATTTTAGGTACTATGATTTTAAAAAGGACAAATTTAATAATTTTTCCTTAACTTAGGATATTGTCACAAAATATCCTTCGAACTTTAATTTGTAACATCCATTCCCCAAATCAAATACAGATCTGATGGCACCATTGAGCGCCACAAAGCTTGTCTCGTTCCGAAGGGATACAATCAAGTTGAAGGCTTTGACTATCAAGAAACATTTTCACCAACAACCAAGCTTACAACACTTCGATGTCTTCTTACTGTCGCTGCTGCTCGCCAATGGTACATCCACCAATTGGACATTCAAAATGCCTAACTTCATGGCGATTTATATGAAGTTGTCTACATGGAACCTCCACCTGGCCTTCGCCGACAGGGGGAAAACACTGTATATCGGCTCAACAAGTCTCTTTATGAACTTAAACAAGCATCAAGAAATTGGGTTTCCACATTTTCTAACATTATTCGAAAGGCCGGTTATCAACAATCAAAGGCTCAAGGTACTTCTTTTACAATGATTCTCCTATACATTGATGACATACTCCTCACAGGAAATGATTTACATGAAATGGAATGCCTCAAAGAATTCATTCTTAAGCGCTTTCGTATCAAAGATCTTGGAAACTTGAAGTACTTTTCTGGGTATTGAATTCTCACGCTCCAAAAAAGGTATTTTTATGTCACAAAGAAAGTACGCATTGGACATTCTGCAAGATTCAGGACTCTTAGGCGCGCGTCCTAACAATTTCCCAATGGAGCAAAATTTGAAACTCACTCCCACTGATGGAGCATTGCTAAATGATCCAACAAAGTACAGAAGACTAGTTGGCATATTGATTTATCTGACGATGATAAGGCCTAACATAGTCTACTCAGTTCGCACATTGAGCCAGTTCATGCATGAGCTTAGAATACCTCATTGGGACAGTGCCATTCGAATCCTCAACTACATCAAAGGTACCCCCTAGTCAAGGATTATTACTTCCTTCCGATAATAGTTTAGCTTTGAAAGCCTTTTGTGATTCGGATTGGGGAGGTTGTCATACCACAAGAAGATCAGTTACAAGGCATTGCATTTTCCTTGGAAATTCTCTCATATCATGGAAATCCAATAAGCAAGCCAACATCTCTAGATGATCAGCTGAGGCTGAATATCAAGCTATGGCTAACACATCTTTGGAGCTAACTTGGTTACGTTATATACTACATGACTTAAAGGTCCCTCAAACAACTCCTACACCATTGTTCTGCAACAATCAGGCAGCTTTGCACATTGCGACAAATCCCGTCTTTCATGAACGTACGAAACACATTGAAATGGACTGTCATATAGTACGAGAAAAAGTGCAAGCCAGAATACTTAACCCTTCTTTTGTGCCTTCACACTCGCAGCTGGCTGATGTATTTACGAAGGCCTTAGGAAAGGATTGGTTTGTGCATTTACGCAACAAGTTGGGACTTCATGACATTCACTCTCCAACTTGAGAGGGAGTATTAGGAAATATCTTATACTAGCTGTATTGTATTACCTGTATATTTACGTTTTCCACTCTTTATTTAACTTCCTAAATTAGTGTAATTAAAATCCCACAAAAAAGGGATCACGGCTTTCAAGCCTTAGACTTAGTTTGCCATATACGTTGTATTTTATGTATATTGTCGTAATTCTAGGAAGAAGTTAGAAATAAATAACCGAATGTCTAGAATTAGATAATCTAGATTATCTCTGTTAGTTAGGATTGTTTTCTTTTGTTATTAATTAGTTAGAATATCCGGAGGTTGAGTTTTTCATGCTCGACCCTTGGCTATTTATTTGCATGTATCTTTTACCATTGGAATTAATGAGAGATTGTTTATTCTCACCTACTGCTGCATTCATGGTATCAGAGACAGGTTGCTCTTAGTTCGGCAGTATGGTGAAAACCACGTTCACCGGTGAGAGGAGTGTCACAGTGGCAGGCACTGCCTCTGAAAGTGTCTCTGTCAACACTGTAAACAGTAATGGGTTTGATCATACATCTCTCCAGTTAACTGTTCAAAAACTAAATGGCAAGAATTATTTAGAATGGGCTCAATCTGTTAAGCTCATGATTGATGGCAGAGGACGTCTCGGTCATCTGACGGGCGAGATCAAGAAACCTGCCAATGACGATCCTTCCTTGAAGACTTGGCGATCTGAGAATTCCTTAGTTATTGCATGGCTTGTGAACTCGATGGAACCAGCAATCCGGAAGACATGCTTATTTCTTCCAGTTGCCAAAGCCGTTTGGGAATCCATTCGTGATACGTATTCTGATGTTGAGAACTCATCGCAGATTTTTGAATTAAAAACAAAGCTTTGGCAATCAAAGCAGGAGGACCGCGAAGTGACGGATTATTATAACGAGATGATCGCACTATGGCAGGAACTCGATCTCTGTCATGATGAGGAGTGGGATTGTGCTAAAGATAGTGCAAGACATCTACGACGAATGGAGAATGAACGAGTCTATGTCTTCTTGGCAAGCCTTCACAAAAATCTTGATGAGGTCAAGGGACGAATCCTTGGCCGCCGTCCGTTGCCGACTCTTCGGGAAGTGTTTTCGGAGGTGAGACGAGAAGAAGGCCGAAGAAAAGTGATGTTGGGCGAATCTAGTCCTCCTTCTGAAAATTCTGCCTTGGTTTCCAAAAATAGTCCTTTGTCCAGCCAACTTCGGCCATTTAAGAAGGGTGAGAAAATATGGTGTGATCATTGTCACAAGCCACGCCACACACGTGAAACTTGTTGGGATCTACACGGTAAGCTAGCAAACTGGAAACCACGTTCTTCCAGCAATTTTCAACGTGAATCCAGAGCCTTCCAAGCCACAGGTTCAGAGGAGCAAGGGCATTCTACCAACACTGAAGTTTCTACAGAGGCATCTTCCTTCAGTAAGGAACAACTAGACCAACTGTATAAACTTTTCTCATCCACACAATTCTCAAATCCATCTCCTTCTTGTTCTTTGGCTCAGAAAGGTACTTATTCCCAGTCATTTGCCTTTAGTGTGTCTTTTCCCTCTCAGTGTCCATGGATAATTGATTCCGGAGCAACCGACCATATGACCGGCTACTCCAAATTGTTCTCCTCTTACATTCCTTGTGCAGGAAACCAAAAGGTCAAAATAGCTGATGGTTCTCTTTCTGCAATTGCCGGAAAAGGATCAGTGGCTATTTCAAATACTCTTGTCCTTAGAGATGTTCTTCATGTTCCCAATCTTTCTTGTAACTTACTTTCGGTCGGTAAACTAACCAAAGACCTTCAATGTTGTGCTAAATTCTTCAAATCTCATTGTGAATTTCAGGATTTGGATTCGAGGACGATAATTGGCAATGCTAAAGAACACAATGGACTCTACTACTTTGGGAATGGACGTGAAATGCGTGGGTCGTCTCAGTTGACTAGTTTCCAGTCTGTTTTTGATTCTAGAGACAATAAAATTATGCTATGGCCTTTTCGTTTAGGACATCCAAATGTTCAGTATTTGAAACAATTGTTTCCAAAGTTATTGCATAATAAAAATTTGTCTTCTTTTCATTGTGATATTTGTCAATTTGCCAAATATCATCGTGCTTCTTTTTCAAGCCAACCTTACAAGCCTTCTACACCATTTACACTTATTCATAGTGATGTATGGGGTCCTTCGCGGGTTCCCACAATTTCCGGAAAAAAATGGTTTTTCACACTTATTGATGATCACACACGTATTTGTAGGGTCTATTTGCTTCGGGAAAAATCAGAGGTAGAACAAATTTTTAAAAATTTCTACACTATGGTGGAAACACAATTTCAAGAAAAATTCGTGTGTTTCGAAGTGACAATGGGAAAGAATATTTTAACTCTGTTTTGGGCAATTTTTTTGCAGCCAAAGGGATTATCCATCAGAGCTCTTGCATTGATACTCCCCAACAAAATGGAATTGCAGAGCGCAAAAATAAGCATCTTCTAGAGGTCGCTAGGTCACTTATGTTCACCACTAAGGTACCTAAATACCTATGGGGAGAGGCAATTCTAACTGCTGCATTTTTGATAAATCGGATGCCTTCAAGGGTTTTAAATTTTCAAACTCCACTTCATGTTTTTCAGAAAATTTTTCCCATGTCTCGCCTTATTTCTGATATTCCCCTTAAAGTTTTTGGTTGTGTTGCTTTTGTACACATTCATAATCATAATAGAAGTAAATTAGATCCCAAGTCATTAAAATGTGTTTTTGTTGGTTATTCACCTACACAACGAGGCTACAAATGTTTTGATCCTGCATCAAATTTTTTTTTTGTAACTATGGATGTCACGTTTGTTGAGTCACAAAGCTTCTTTGACACTGCTCCTCGTCAGGGGGGGAATGTATGTGATGACTCGGTTATTTTTGATTTGGACATTGGGACTAATCCTATTGTTCAATATACGGGTCCTAGTGAGGCGGAGATAGGTTTGAAAGAGCCAAGCAATGTTCCTAAACTCACTGAACCCGTATCTCCACCAATGCCCGTATCTCCACCAATGCCTGCTAATAATATTGAGACTGGGACAAAACCAGTTTCGGAAACAAGTCAATATGAGGAAGTCCACTCAGAGAACTTACAAACACTAAGTAGGGAAGAAGTTGCTCCTATGCAATGCCAATCATCCAACCAAAGTCCAAGTCCACAAATCTCAAATCTGCCCAACCAAGGTAATCAATCTGAGCCAATTGTGTCATATCCAAATGATCTAAATATACCCATTGCCATTAGGAAAAGTAGTCGGTCATGCACTAAGTATCCGATGTCTAAATATGTGTCTTATGCAAATCTTTCCTCTTCTTTTCTTTCTTTCACTTCAAAATTATCAAGTGTGGATGTTCCTAAGAATATACAGGAGGCTTTAGATGTTCCTGTCTGGAGGAAAGCTGTTTTTGAAGAAATGGAAGCATTGGAGAAGAATGACACATGGGAGAGGACGGATTTACCAACGGGAAAGGTTCCGGTAGGCTGCAAATGGGTGTTCACTATAAAGTTCAATTCCGATGGATCCTTGGAGCATTACAAAGCACGGCTAGTTGCAAAGGGTTTCACTCAGACATATGGAATTGACTATCAAGAAACTTTTGCACCGGTGGCAAAGCTTAACACGGTACGAGTTCTTTTGACCGTTGCTGCGAATTTAGATTAGCCTTTACACCAGTTAGATGTAAAGAATGCCTTCCTAAATGGGCATTTGGTGGAAGAGGTTTATATGACAGCCCCTCCGGGCTTTGAAGACAACTTTGGAACTCAAGTGTGCAAGTTAAAGAAATCTCTATACGGACTAAAGCAATCCCCGAGAGCTTGGTTCGAGAGATTTACAAAATCAGTGAAGAAACAAGGTTATAGCCAAGCTCAATCAGACCACACTATGTTTATCAAGCACTTGGCTGAAGGGAAGATGGCTATTCTAATTGTTTATGTGGATGACATCATTGTAACAGGTAGTGATGAAGAGGAAATTAATCGTCTAAAACAAGGCCTTGCAGCAGAATTTGATATCAAAGAACTGGGGCAATTAAGATATTTTTTGGGAATGGAAGTTGCTAGATCAAAGTATGGCATTTCGGTTTCCCAAAGAAAGTACGTGTTGGACCTGCTTCAAGAAACTGGGATGAGTGGATGTAAGCCGTGCGACACACCGATGGATCCAAATCAGAAATTGGGAGAAAGCTCAGACGAACACTCGGTGGATATAGGTAGATATCAGCGTCTTGTTGGGAAGCTGATATATTTATCTCACACAAGGCCAGCCATCGCTTTTGCAGTAAGTGTTGTAAGCCAGTTTATGCACTCACCGGGCAAAGAACACTTGGAGGCAGTATATCGCATTCTGAGATACCTCAAAAGCTCGCCTGGAAGAGGGTTATTGTTCCAAAAGACTGAGATAAGAAGTCTAGAAGTGTATACAGATGCTGACTGGGCTGGTTCGATCATGGACAGAAGATCTACTTCCGGATATTGTACATTTCTCTGGGGTAACCTAGTTACATGTAGAAGCAAAAAACAAAATGTTGTGGCTCGAAGTAGCGCTGAGGCAGAATTTCGAGCTATGGCACATGGTGTGTGTGAAGTAATGTGGATACAAAAGATCTTAGAAGAATTGAAACTGAAATTTGATCCTCTGATGAAACTTTTTTGTGACAGCAAGGCAGCGATTAGTATAGCACACAATCCAGTTCAGCATGATCGCACAAAGCATGTAGAGATTGATCGGCACTTTATCAAGGAGAAATTGGATAGTGGAAGAATTTGCATGCCATTTACGCCCACAACATAGCAAGTTGCGGATGTCCTAACCAAGAGTATCTCTGGACCAAAGTTTGAATCACTTCTAACCAAGTTGGGCATGACTAACATCTATGCACCAACTTGAGGGGGGGTGTCGTAATTCTAGGAAGAAGTTAGAAATAAATAACCGAATGTCTAGAATTAGATAATCTAGATTAGTTAGGATTGTTTTCTTTTGTTATTAATTAGTTAGAATATCCGGAGGTTGAGTTTTTCATGCTCGACCCTTGGCTATTTATTTGCATGTATCTTTTACCATTGGAATTAATGAGAGATAGTTTATTCTCACCTACTGCTGCGTTCATATATATATATATTGCCCAATATTAATGAACATATATCTCAATTCCTCCATTGTTTGTTCTGCCACTACGTTATTTTAGAGTCGCAATTTCGCAATGGCGAGCTCGAGGTGCTGACAACAATAGAGCTAGGGAAGAAAATCGCAATGGATGATGACTAAATCTGCCCCGCAAGGTCAGCCGATGACGAGGAAAATCCTGACATGGTTGCGATGGCAAAAGAGAACATTGATCTTAAGTTGACGCCAAGAGAATGGTGATCTTCTATAGATGCTAAGAGTACCGTGAACGTAGATCATCCTACGACGGTGAAGATGGAAGGATGAAGATGCATAAAAGGGTATTTCAGGAATAAAAAAATTCTGAGATATGAAATCATGCTGTTTTCTTTCACCATTTAAAAACAAATGCTACTAACTTCAATTAGTTAGTAAAAATCTGCTATTTCTTACAATTTTCCATTTTTAAGCAGCCCTAAAGAAAAGAACCAAAATTGCAATAAATATTATTTATACAAAATTAAATAAAGTAATAGAAAATTTTAAAATACCTTTTTGAATAAAATTTGAAAATACTTGAGATAAATAGTAAATGACAAATGTAGTAAATAAATAAATAAATTTATTTCTAACAACTATGTTAAATTTATTGTTTATTGATTCTAATTGTTTTAAAAAAATTTATCTACTTCAATTATTTATTATAAATGTTCTCCGAAAAACAATCACCCTTCCCATTAAAAAAGTAAAAGAAGAGAAGGGAAGAGAAGGGATATTATAGAATTTAAAGGAAACTAGAAAACGACACAAGACTTCCAAACCGTCGTAGGTCGGTGTTCTACCTCATTAATCGAAGGGAAAAATAGAAGTAGAAAAGCATACCAAAAACTTCAAGTAATAAAAAAGAAAAATAGAAATTTTTTTTCAAATAATGTAGTTATAATAAACAATATGCTTAAAAAAAAAGAAAAAAATATGCAATTTATTATAATTTCCATGATTGATATATAAACAATATATTTAAAAAACACATTTACTCTTTCTTTTAACATAAAAACACATTTACAAAAAAATTATCTAAAAAATATTGTTATAAATAAAATATTTATAATAAATTTTATTTTATAATAATTTATTTACAATTATATTTATCATATAATCACTTTAAAATATAATAAATTATTTTTAAATTATATTTACCATAAAATTACTTCAAAAATTTTGAATATCATAAATATTTTATATATTTCAAATATTTTAAAAATCTGTTTTTAATGTACATATCTTTTAAAAAATGTATGTTGTTGTAAATTCTCTAAAATTATATATATATATATATATATATAGGTCAATTCTATAACGAGACCTTCTCTTTCTACCCCATTTATGAGGTAAAAATTTTTTATTGTGGACTGACTTTTCGATGGTTACGAACATAAAGATGTATCAAACAATCATAAATACTAACACACCTAATTAATATATTACAAAACATTTCAAAATTTTTTAAAAAAAGAAAATGACGCCGACGCCACCACCGCGAAAGTTGAGTTGACACCATTGTCGCCGTCGTCGGAAACTAAACAGTGACATCCACACTTCAGATTGAGGGTGAGACGCAGCCGAAGCCGCCCTCGCCAATGAGCAAAGCTCAATTGAAGCCTTTGTGGCTGATTTGAGGTCGTAGAAGGTGAAGACCCACCCTCAGATTGTTAGCTCGACGATGGTTGAGGAACTCGAAGAAAGCGATCGAGTCAGAGAGTTGAAGAAGGTGACCCTCAGATCTCTGGAGTCCCAGTCGAACTTGAAGCGTCTCGTCCTGTCGAAGCTGCTGGAGGCCATGCTCAGCGAGCGGGGCCACAACACCTTCAACACCCGCGAAATAACGTCGTCGTCGGCACTGTTGTTGTAGTCCGACCGCCTTTCGCTGTTGGCGATCTCTCCCGGTGCTAGCCACAGCTGCCCACCACTTCTCTGGTTGCCGCACTGTCACAATCCGCCACCTTAGCCGTCAATCCTCCACCGCCACGAATGCCATCGAGCCCCCTGCTCGCTAGATTTCTCAGCAAACAACAATGTTTTATTTATTTATTTATTTATAAATTGGGTGATCTTTAAACATTTTTTTCTAGGGTTGAAATTTAAGGGTGTAAAATTTTTATCCGGATAAAGTGTGCTCACATCATCGTAGAACTCCCCATAAATATATGGAAAATTAGGCTGGGTAACATTTTTAATCCCCTAATCTAATAGATGGTTGAACTTTTTTTTTTTTGTTTAACAAAATGACCGTTTGTATTTTTTCTGATTCAATGGTTAATGAGTAATTGATTATGAAATTTAATGATTTCTGTTATGGTCAATCACTAATTGACTATAGTCAATCACTAATTAAATTAATTATATTATGTAGTTAATTATTGATTAAATATTTAAGAAAATTAATTGATCATTTTAGAAAAAATGATATTTTAACTAATTTTTAAAAACTTTTATTGTTTGTTAAAAAACTTAAGGATTTATAACTAAATAACATTTTTTAAGAATTTTTAAATAAATGGCTAAATAACATTTTTTTAAGAATTTTTAAATAAATAGCCAAAGTTTTGAAAAATTAGTTAAAAGACTCTATTTTCTAAAATGATTAATCAATTATCTTAAATTATTAATTAGTGATTGACCGCATGATAATTAATCAATGATTGATTTGCGATCAATCATTGATTAGCCATAACATAAATAACTAATTTTATAGTCAATCACTCACTAGTTGACCATTAATTAATCACCAAAATATCACAGTCAATCACCAAATCTTAAAAATGAAAAACAACTATTTTTTTAAATAAAAAAAATTTGACTATTCATTAAATTAATGACATGTTTAGTTATCAGGAATATAGAATGGAAGTGGAGAATGAGAGTCAATCTCTTGTTTACTTGCTCATATTTTTTGGAATGTGAGTGAGAATGATGGGTCCCATACCAATTTGGGATTGAGGAATAAGATTGGCAATCACATGCCCCCTACGGATTGTGACTCTCATTCCCACTATTAATATTAAATTACCATTTTATTCTTAATTTCTTTGCAAAAAATTGTATTAAAAATAAAAACCTATATTAATTAATTTTATTAACCAAATATAATAGATTTTTATTAATTTAATATTATATAACTATCCTAATTACTATTAACGTTATTAGAATAAATAATTTTTTATCACAATATATTATTATGTTTCTATTTTTATATTTTTTTATAATTTACTTATTTTAATTTTTTTAAACAAAAAATTACACAATTTAATTTTATTCTTTTAATATCATAATGATTATTTTACTTTTGATTAATAATATGATAATAAATAAAAAAAATTAATCTTTTTTTTAGTTTTTGAAAACGTAATAAATAAAAAGAAATACAAGTAAATTTACAGTAACTGACTCCGATTTCTATTCTAAGTAAATGTATGAATGAGATTGACAGTAATTCTGATTCCGATTTCTGAAACCAAGTAAACAACATATTCTGATTCCAAATTCTAACTCCGTATCCAGCCCATTTCAAATTCTATTCACTCTGATTCATGATCAGTCTGATTATAGGTAAGTAAACATATTATAAGTGACTAAAAAAAATTCATTCAACCTAATTTTGTAAAACCTTATTAAAAAATTAAAGTCTATTCACCTCTAAAATCCCGAATAAATATCCGCCATTTCACGAAGACAAAGTAAAGAATGGAAAAAAATAAACAATAAAGAATAGAAAACTCCAGTCTATCATCGTTTTCTTTTCTTCTTCTTCGTCGTCTTGTCGGCGTTTCTCTGGTTACTTACGTTCACTCCAATTCGCACTCGAGAATTGTCCAGAAGCAATTACTTAGGAGTCTCATCTTCAAATACGGTAAGTTCCAGAAACTTCCATTTCCGTTTTTCCATCGAAACTTCAAAACCCTAACCCTAACCCTAATGAAGCGACCCAACGACGACCCCAGCCTCAATGGCGCCGCCGGAAAGAAGCCGGTTTTTCTCACCAAGGCCCAGCGCGAGCAATTGGCCCTCCAGCGCCGCCAGGAAGAGACCGAGGAGCAGAAACGCCGCCAGCAGCTTTTGCTCTCCCAAGCTCGCTCTTCCTCCTCCTCCGCCGCCGCCGCCGCCGCAGATTCTGCGGCGAACAACAATGAATCTCACAAGCTCTCCGATTCCGACCGCCGCGACCGCGACAGGGACCGGGATAGGGACAGAGATCGGGACAGGGACCGGGATAGGGACAGGGATAGGGACAAGGAAAGGGATAGGGATCGGTCCTGGTCCGGTCGCGATCGGGACCGTGATTCGGAGCGGAGGAACCGCGAGAGGGAGCGCGAGGAGGAGGCCAAGGCCCGGGACAGGGCGCGGCTGGAGAAATTGTCGGAGCGAGAGCGCGAAAAAGAGCTCGACTCGATCAAAGAGCAGTATCTCGGATCAAAGAAGCCGAAGAAGCGGGTTATTAAGCCTAGTGAGAAGTTTCGGTTCTCTTTCGACTGGGAAAATACCGAGGATACTTCTCGGGACATGAATTCACTGTACCAGAACCCTCACGAGGCTCAGCTTTTGTTCGGACGAGGGTTTCGTGCCGGTATGGATCGCCGGGAGCAGAAGAAGCTTGCGGCGAAGAATGAGAAGGAGCTCAGAGATGAAATTCGCCGGAAGGAGGGGATTGAAGAGAGGCCGGAGGAAGCCGCTGCTCAGAAGTTGAAGGAAGAGGCTGCTGATCTCTATGACACGTTTGACATGAGGGTTGATCGCCATTGGAGCGAGAAGAAGCTGGAAGACATGACGGAGAGAGATTGGAGGATTTTCCGTGAGGACTTCAATATTTCCTACAAGGGTTCGAAGATTCCACGCCCTATGAGGAGTTGGCCTGAGAGTAAATTGAGTTCCGAGCTGCTAAAAGCTGTGGAGAGAGTTGGATATAAGAAACCGTCACCCATTCAGATGGCAGCTATTCCGCTTGGATTGCAGCAGCGTGATGTTATTGGGATTGCGGAGACTGGTTCGGGGAAGACCGCAGCTTTTGTCCTTCCTATGCTGACCTATATCTCGAGGCTGCCTCCGATAAGCGAAGAGAACGAGGCTGAAGGGCCTTATGCTGTCGTGATGGCACCGACTCGTGAATTGGCACAACAAATCGAGGATGAGACTCTTAAATTTGCGCATTACTTGGGCATCAAGGTGGTGTCCATTGTTGGTGGGCAGTCCATTGAGGAGCAGGGGTTCAAGATCAGGCAGGGGTGCGAGGTGGTGATTGCCACTCCTGGGCGTTTGATTGATTGTTTGGAGAGGCGCTATGCAGTGTTAAACCAGTGCAACTATGTGGTTCTTGATGAGGCTGATCGGATGATTGACATGGGGTTTGAGCCGCAGGTTATGGGCGTCCTGGATGCCATGCCTTCAAGCAATTTGAAGCCGGAAAATGAGGATGAAGAACTTGATGAGAAGAAGATTTACAGAACGACTTATATGTTTAGTGCCACCATGCCACCTGCTGTGGAGAGGCTTGCTAGAAAATACTTGAGAAATCCTGTTGTAGTCACTATTGGTACTGCAGGGAAGACAACGGACTTGATCACCCAGAATGTGATTATGGTCAGGGACTCTGAGAAGTTCGGTAGACTGCAGAGATTGCTTGATGAGCTTGGTGATAAGACTGCCATTGTCTTTGTTAATACTAAGAAGAGTGCAGATACTGTGGCCAAGAATTTGGATAAGGCAGGGTATCGTGTGACGACTTTGCATGGTGGGAAATCACAGGAGCAGAGAGAGATCAGCCTTGAAGGTTTTCGAACCAAGAGGTACAATGTACTTGTTGCCACTGATGTTGCAGGTCGAGGTATTGACATACCTGATGTGGCTCATGTCATCAACTATGATATGCCGGGGAACATCGAAATGTATACTCATCGTATTGGGCGTACCGGCCGTGCAGGGAAGACTGGGGTTGCCACGACTTTCTTGACTATGCATGACACCGAAGTGTTCTATGATCTCAAGCAAATGCTCACTCAGAGTAATAGCCCTGTGCCGCATGAACTGGCAAAACATGAGGCTTCGAAGTTTAAAACCGGGGTCAATTCCTGATAGACCACCTAGACGAAATGACACTGTTTTCACTCATTGAGAAATGATTAGCTTTGATACTTTTCGATGGAGCTCTAGCTTTGATGGATACAGGAAGCTTGGAACTGATGGCGCTCTGAATCTGGTAATTCATGCTGTTGTTTTTTCTTTTCATGTGTTAATGCTGCTGAACTTGATTGCTTTTATGGTTGAAGAGATTCATATGGATATTAGTTGAGGAAACCTAGGATTGAGAACTTAGAAGCATACTTTGATTGATGTTGATGTTGATGTTGATGTTGATGTTGATGTTGACATTCTTTCGTAGCCTGAACTTCGGAAGTGTTTGGTTGGCTATTTTCTGTTGCTACCCTTTGTTTCCTTATGTCTTGTGTTATCATCTAAGCAAAAACCAAATTTCCAATGGATTAGCAAGTTCATCGGTACATGGGTGTGAATTTTGGTCAATAGATCCTCACGAAAGTGTGCTTCTAGAAGTCAACAAAAGCATCTTACAAATTTATATTTTGATGAAATACTACCGAGTCCGAGCTGCTTCCTCCCCCCCCCCCCCCCCCCCCCCAACATTGTTATTTTATATTTGAGGAATTTGATCAGAATGCTTTCTGTTTCTCTCGTGTGATTGATATTTAATTGCTCTTGGACAAAGAGCCAAATCCATCATCGAATGCCATGTCTTTGGCGTGATCTTGTAGGATTTATGATTAAAATTGGTAAAACATTTCCCGTAGTGGATTTTGCTTGTGATTTTGACATCTTGGTGATGTACCATTTCGTTTGGATTCTCATGAGCGAAGTTCATGCCTTTTGTGTTCTGAATAAGAGATCGGTAGTGTATGGAGTCTGAAGGATCTTGTCAAAATTAAGGAAAAAAAATACGCAAAACTGACAAAATTTAATGGCAGAGCCTTAAAAAACTGACAAGTCTTCTTCACTTGTCCAAAGTTCTGTAACCAGGTATGTCACAATTTTGCTCTTTATTCTTATCAAGGTCCTTTTGCCTTTGGTTTTATTTGTCTGTGGGAGCAACTGCTACCCCCTCGCGGTCTCTAGAGAATTGTATGTTGAAACAAATATGAATGGACATTGTGGTCTATCTTCTTCACGATTTGGAATAGGAATCCTTGGCAGAGCAGTGGTTAGATATAATCACCTGTGCACTTGTATATGGTGTGTTATAGCAAATCCTCCATTTCTTCGTTAAGTTCGGTATGGTACGAAATTGTTTAGTTTGTTATCTCTAGACCTTGAATCAAGGCATAAATTTGCCTATACAGTTCATAAAGGGTATGTCAACCTTTATAAAAGGTTTAAACTTGAATTTAATCCAAGAAAAAGGCATAGGATCCTATTAATCCAGCAGAGTCAAGGAAAGGACCAACTACATAAGAAACTTTATAGAAAACATGGACTTGCAATACTTGCAGGTTATAGGATTGAAGTTTGCATAGTGGTTTTATTTATTTGCGGGGTTGGAAAAAAAAAGGGGGGGGGGGGGGGGGGGGGGGGGAATGAAATAGGCGTTTGCCAATTTTCTGCGTACTGGGGTTGAACTTTGATTCAATTGGCAGAACATAACAAGCAATGCCTTGTTAGATAGTGCTTAATGAGAGTACCGAAAGGTTGATTAAGCTTGCGTTTGGCGTATGGGTTTCGAATGAAATTTTTAGGTTCAAGTTGGTTGATTTTTTCAAAAATTAGTTATAATTTTTATTAACTTGTCCGAAAAGGACAAAAACTGATAAGAAAACTTTAGGTTAGATATAGAGAGCCAAACAGAAGCTAAATTACAAGACGTTAAACTTTCTTGGTAACACATCAATTTGGTGATTTCGGAAAATACACACCAGTCTGCAGTTCATTGTAATTTTCATGACCGTAGAAATGCTCAAAGAAACTAACTCTATACATGGAACATTGAAATGCCCCGAAGCTGAGGTGTTAATTACTGACAAACATCGTTGAGGGGCAATTTTTTGTTTTTGTTTTTTTTAATGAAGATAGAAAACCTCGAAACCCAGAGAAATACAATGAGAGAAATCAAGAAAAAGAAGGAATACAACAAACAAGAAAAGTCGACTCTGATTAGCACAGCGCACAGCGCACAGCTCAGGAGGTTACTCGTTTTTTATCGTCTTTAATCTCAGTGAAGAATTGTAATGTTTTTGCTGAGATCCTCAAGTTTCTTCAGCCTCAATCTTTCGCTTTCATTCACCATCTGACCAAAGGAAATATTTGCAGACAATTAAAGAAATGTTGGATTTTTCTATAAATGGAGTAATTTGCCTAATACTTGCAAAGGAAAATGAATAGTTAGTCACCTCCGCTAACTTGGCAACTAGTTGAGCTTTTTCTCTGTTCTTCTCATTAAAAGCTTCAACAGCTGCCCTGAATTCTCTCTCCTACGAGCAACAGAAACTTCAACACCTTTTTTTTTTTTTGATATATAAGAAAAAAAGAAAAATAGAAAAAAAAGAAAAAAAAAGCTTTTTGTAGGGGTTGATTTCGGTTCTAATCATAACAAAGAATCTTATTGAGGGACTCTTAAGACTGTTTTAGCAATTCCACTCGTGAAACTTTAAATTAAAGTAGCTTGTTACATAAAGCTAAATGATCACCTTAGCTACCAAGGTAATCATATCATTTGATTTAACACTATTTGAGGGTAAAAATGAATGTCAAGAATAATGAACAACCCAATTAGGCGTGCGCTCTTTAGCAATCCAAATCCACATCAAGACAACGCATCGCCCGAAAGAGTGACTAAAGTATCATATGTGGAATTATAATGGAATTGCACCGTCTTTTACGATAACTCGCTTTGATAAATCTCATCATTATGACAAAAAGCAGAAGAAGAAATTAAAGAGAACACATAACCAACATAGAAGAAATTGGAAACAAATAAAAAGCCTCACCTTCTTCTGACAGCTCTGTCCCAGCGGCTTTAACTCTTTGTTAACCAAATCAATCTTCTTACGAATCATTGATATGTCCTTCCTCATAGGATCTGTGAGTGCTTCAAGCTCCTAATAGAATTTCAGAGTTTTGAAATAAACATTACATTTCACCTTCAGTAAGAATAGAGAATATATATATATATATATATATATATATATATATTTTTTTTTTTTCCTTTCTAATTTTAAACTCAAAAGAAAGAAACCTATGTTAAACAGCCAATACTATCTTTCTATTTTACTGCTTTCAGAAATTTCTTAAAGTCTAGGTTTTGTTCACTAGCTAGATGCCGAAATAAGTAAAGAAAATCGTATTCATTCAAGGTCAAACCATTCAAGATATATCACAACAGAGCGGCCTGTCATTGAATATAAATATTTCTATGAATTTCGAATGTTTAATCTTGCTTGTTCATATTAAAAAAGAAATCATATATGCACTGGTTTCATTTCATTTCAATTTTATTTATTAATTTTTTTAAAGTAATGTGTTTCGTTTCTTGGATAATAGTTTTATGCTTAAGCCATTTTAATTACGTGCTAATTAGCTTGTAAAAATAGCAATCTAGGTAGAATGTTTGTGTTGCAAATACCACAATTACTTACCTGGCGAATGTCAGCCAAGCGCTTAGTTGCTTGCTCTACTTTTCCCATCTGAGCCTGAACTTTCTCTCTCACCTCCATCTTCCTCCTCTCAATCTCTTCTTCCTTGACTCGGAACATAGCCAACGCGGATCTCGACAGCTCCTCTTCCTTGTCATCCTTTGTTGGGCTACCGTTACCGTTGCCGCTGACAATCCCCGAGTTCTTCACTCTTTGCATCTGTTGCCTGGTTGGTGTTGTCATTCTTCTTCCACAATGTCCTTCAAAATTCTCTCCAACTTTCTCTTCTTTCCCTTTGTTTTCGCTACCTTTTTCTTTTCCCTCTCGGAATGATCGCTATCTTTCTCCTGTTGAAGGTGGTTACAAAACAAAGGCTAGCTTTAAAGCTATGAAACCAAACTTACTTTACAACAAATACACACACACACACACACACAAACGCACATTTATATATATATATATATATATATTATCACTATAAAACTTTTGAAATGACCAAATGCCTTCACTTCTCACCTTTCTCATCATTAAGTTCAAAAAGTGCGTAGATTTTACCTTTGTTGAATGAAGACCAACTTGAAATCTCCTCAATGACCTTTCCACCTTTACTCAAACGCTTACATGATGACCACCCCCATTTAATTTTTTTTTTTTTAATTTGTAGTGAAGTTTAATCCTTTTTAGAGTAGAGAAATGTTATGGCAATGTATAATTGGTTTTTATAATTGATGTAGGATCCAACATGGGCCTCATTTGGTTAGATATATATATATATATATATATATTCATTTATAGTTTCTTAATGTTAGGTATATAGCAAATTCATCGGACTACTACAGTTCTCCTGACTTACATATTATTTGTTTGATTGCCACTACTTTGTGTAGTTACGAAGAAATACATAATTTTTTGAATTATTCTCGCCTATGCTGCTGAAGTTTAGGATCATTCTCACTTTGTTTCCTGAACTTTAAAAACTCTTACTCTACACTTTGAACTTTGAATTTATCTCACTTGATTCATTTTACTAAAATTTTGGTTAAAAGCAGGAAAACTAGTCTTACTAATTAAAAACAAACAGAAAAAGTCTACGTGCCTGCACTTTAACTCAATTTTTTCCGTCTGTTTTGTTTAAATTGAAATTCTAAAAGAAGGGGTTAACTCAAAGGGTAAAATAAGAGTTTTTAAAGTTCAGGAATAAAGTGAGATTGACTCTAAAGTTTAAGGGTATAAATGAAAGTAATCCAAATTTTTTAGATACCAGATCTTTTACAAGTTCTAAAATAAACCTTGCATCTACTTGGAATGATTATTATAATAAATGACAATTGGTTGGAATGTCCATGAGGGTATTTGAAATTATAAATAATTTTCTCCTGTTGAAAGGTGCTTGGGATGAAAGTTATATATACACACACACACACACACATTTGTGGAGTGAACAGTACGGACTTACCTACACAGTATGGGGAGGAGACTTAGAGGACAAGAAAGAGTAGGAGAGATTGGAAGCAGCTAAGCTAAGCTGCCTTTTTTTTTTTTTTTTTTTTAATGACAAATCATTCTTCTTCCAACTTGTGTTTGCAATTCAGAATCTTCACTTTTCAACTTAATTTTCTTCCTTGTCTTTTAATATACCTACTTTGCTACACTAAGTTATTGTTTTAGCCCAAATAATAGCAAAAAGCATAATTCATGGAATCATGGGCATTTACTCATAATAGACTTCCAACAATCCTTTATTATTATTATTTTTTTTTCCAATAATGGAATTTCAAGACACGAGTATTTTTATAAACTGCCCAATTTTGGATCAAATTCGGGATTTTCCTTGGGAGATATGAAACATTCTTCAAGTTTATAGTTCATCATGTCACCAAAAAAAAAAAAAAAAGGTTCATCACAATGTAGAATACTTAAGACCACATTAATACTTTGATTTTTTCACATGACAAAAAGTTAAAAATGTTTCATGATAAAGAGTAAATATTTTTCAGCATGACATCATGTCTTGATCTTTTTATTCAAGTTGTTTTGATGTTTTAACTTTTCTTTTTCACTTTGGGTCTTTTAAGGGTAGCGCTTTACAGATATAGTACATGTTTCTAACCATTAAATCTGGTTAAAATCGTATAAAAAAACTTATAATAAATAGTTTTTGATACAAATTTGACGGCTAAAAAACAAAACATACTAATAGTCCAATTAACTCATAACTAAAAATATAAAACAGGTAGTTTCTGATATAAATTTATTGAATACTTTGATTTTTTCATATGACAAAAAGTGAAAAATGTTTCGTGCTAAAGAGGAAAATTTTTTCAGCATGACGTTAGGTTCTTTTTATTCACGTTGTTATGAAGTTTTAACTTTTCTTTTCTCTTTCTTTTTCAGGTAGCACCACACGCCAGTAATATATGTTTCTGATCGTTAAATCTAAGTTAAATTTATATCAAAGTTAAAAAAAAAAAAACGTAGAACATTTATTTTTGATATTGATCTGACTGGTGAAAAACAGAACATACTAGTAGTGCATTTTTCCGGGTCCTACGAAGGTAATCTTGTTTCACTTTTTTGGGCACGTGGCTAGGCATCATTGTGTGTTTTAGGCCCACTTTGATGTTGCACAGAGAAAATACTTTTGAGTCAATGTGGCTTGTTGGGGGCAGAAGAAATCTACAAAGTTCCTGCAAACTGCAAGAATTTGAGTGGTCATTGATTCGGATCGTGTTGTGGCGACAACGCTTTAAAATTATGCACTTCTTGTGAGGTCATAGGTTTCGCGGAAAAACTAAGGATCTTATTATAAGGAACATGTTGGATTGCATTCTGTTCTTTTGTAAGTTGCAGCTTCTAATTATCGAAATGTAGCTTCTGTTGTGGGTGACAGGCTAGAATTGTCAGTGACAAAATCAAAGCCAACAGGCTTAGCAAGGATGTGCAAACCAAAAAAAGGCCAAATTGAAATCGGGAATATGGATAAATCAACCGGGTTAACTTCAAATTTGTGCCCAAACTATGCTTTTTGTCCTATTTTGGTCCTCCGATTGAAAACGGTCCAAATCGTTCTCATGTTTGGCTCTTTAGTCACAAAATCGTTAAAAACTTGGCAAAATCAAGCGGGTGATCTCTACACGAGCTTGTTGGTTAACCAAGCATGTGAAGGTTAAATTGATTTGAAGAGTCTCGGAAATAATCACCAACAAGAATTTTGGTTCAAAATCAAATTTATACTTGAAAGAATAATGTGATTTTTTTAAAAAAAAAAATTTCACTGTTAATTCCTACACACTTCCTGTTCCTAAGTTCCTTTTTTTACTAAAAGAATGAGAAAGTGAGGAACATGAAGATGAAGAGTGGAAATTTTTCTGATAGGAACACTGAAATCAAGCTTCATACTAGGTGTTTAATAAGAGTAAGAAACAGATAAAGTTCTCAGCCAAAAAACAAAAAAAAAAAAAGAAAAAAAAAAAGAAAAAGAAAAACCGACAACAACAGAGAAAGTTGGTTGAAATCCGAGAAATGTCTGTCTAAACTAACTTTTTTTTTTCTCCCCTAAATAAATAATTTTCATTTGCTTTGCCCTGCATTTTCTAATCTGTTTATTTACACACCCCCCCGGCCGAAGATCTGTTTATTCACTTTACTTACCAGTTGTTGTGGGCCTTGTGGCATAGTCTTGGTCAAAATGAGACTACTATTGTGTCCAAACCGTGGACTACATGTAATTGTGAAATATTGTAATTAAAATTATTTTTTCTTTCGTGATTAGCAATCCGTTACATCAATAGTCATTTTGAATATAGACAAAATTATCTAACTAATCACATTTTTTTCATTTACTAATTAACATAACATAAATTCTGATTCTTGACCAATATTACATAAATAACTTTAGTTTAATTTTACGTCATGTTAGTCTAGTGTTAATTTTTTGTATCAAGTTAATGCAGTGATTTTTAAATTTGTATCATTCAAGTGGTTTGATTTTCTTTTATGTTGTTTGATAGATAAAAAGGAAAGAAAATAATAGATTTGTGAAATTACTATACTGCACATTGATTTATATTATCTTACTTTAAAAGCAATGATAAAAAAATAATTTTGGACATATTTGGATGGATTTGTATTTTGCATCCACTTTTGGAATGATTGAAAATAATAGACCCCACTATAATATTTTTCCCTTCTGTTTTCCTTTCCACTCTCTTTTCATTCTTACTAAACAATCAACTCTAACATTTTCCATCCACTTTTACCTCATCCCACTTCCTTCTTTCATCTTTTCTACCCTACTAAACATAGCATTAGAGCATCTACGATGGAGTGCTATTTTGATGTGTCAATGATAAATTTTGGGATCTATGACCTTCTTTAAAAATACGATTGTGCCTTTTGGTCATAACTTCCTTGGTTGCCACGTGGCAGCTAGGTCATCGCCATGTGGTTTCCTACGTAGCGGCCCAGTCAAAGGCACATTAAGTTTTTTTTGGCTTTGTTTGTCTATTCCACGTGTGCAAAGCATGCCCTACGCAACTAGTTTAGGTTAAAAAAAAAAGAGTACTCTTCAATAGAGTTGCTATTTTTGATGTCAAATATGACATATGGTAAACTTGACAAATTTATTATCAAGTAAGCTAATACCAAATTTAACATTTGATTTCTACTTGTTGGTGTCTTGACTTTTTTTATCTAATCATCAATATATTTACATTTTAAAATTATTTAAATATTAAAAGTTCATTTTTATGAGTTTCAAAGCTTAATACTAATGATGAAAAGTAAAAATAGTATTACACATTAGAACACAAAATAGGATAAATATTTGATACTTTTTTTTATGATAGATAAAATATTGGTATTGATTTATATATTAGGGATGATCTTATATATGGACGACTAACATTAGTTTAATTAGGAGTAAGCCAAAGAGTAAGATCCCAACAAAACAATTACTAAAGGACAATAATTAAGAGATTAAAATTGTAAGAAATGAACTGAAAACAAAAGGACAAAATGAAACGTTTTCATCAAATTGACACTTATAAGGTTAAGGAATTTGACTAAGTAAAAGTCATCGAGCTTGACTCACATTTTGTAATGATCCATGTCTTTATTTGATATAATATTACCCGTACGATTTTGTTCTTGCACTTAATCTTAAAAGGTATCGTCATATCATTAGGGGGTGATCTCTTTACTAACGAACCATCTTATATATCTATTATGAAACAATGTGAGATTGCATAGCTTATCATTTTCTTGGAACGATTGATGACTATCCCAATGAGATCTTTTGGGATAAAGCACAAGAGCAAAACCATAAGAACGAGGCACAAAGTGGGTAATATTAGCCTTGAATCAAGCATAATTTGACTAACAATATTAACAAAAAAATGGAAAACACAGGAGATAGTAGTAGAATTCCTGAAAATTCAAATTGAAAATAGTATTAAAAAAAAATTCAAATTTTTATGAGAGAAAACAATATAGAAAAACATTAAACAATTGGTTTAAAATGGAAATCCAAACAGGGCTTACATTTGACAATATTCGGTTTCATAACAATTCCTGAACTTCATAATAAGATCAAAGTGTGAAAATTTACTATACTTTCATTCATCTATTGTATCAAGAACAGTACAGATATTTCATGAAAAACGAAGACAAAACTTTTATCTACACAATGATAACAAAATACAAACACAAGCTTAAAGAAAATTACAGATACAAATTTGACGAAAACAATAATACAAGGAAAATAGAATGAAACAATAAATTGGGCAACAGTTTGTTGATTTTCTTTCAAACTATACGTATAATCTCTTGCTATAAACTATCCTACATATCTATTCGACATTCTGAAGGTCCTCTGGTGCACACAACAATGATGTTTTGGTCATCTCCTTTGGAAGTTAAGGAACTTGATTCCGTAGGCAAACACGAAGAAGAAGAGGAGGACCCAACCGACATGAGCAAACACCACGGGGACAAGGAAGTCATGCTCGTAGCCCAAGTTGTCCTTGAGGAATTGATTCACCGCCATTTTCTCGCCTCCGGAAAGCTCTAGATCACTCTTTATGTCTCCAATTTGGGAGGCGAAGAGGCCGTAGATTGTCCAGGCAACCGGGGAGCCCCAGTAGTACCACCTCCACCACACGGGAATTAGCTGCAAAAATCCCGCATTTAGTGTAAGAATTGATTGTGATGTGATTTAGAAGGAATGATATTGGTAAGAAGAAGAAAAGAAAGTTGGTTTCATATCACTTACAGGCCTCGGGATCATGAAGCCAGAGAATAAGTTCCAGAAGCTGAGGAAGAAGGACATAACGATTGCGGCGATTTGGTGGCTAGGAGTCAAGGCGACGACCATCATTCCGTACATTGAGAAGTAGGTGAAGCACATGAAGATGAAGTAGTAGAAGTAGAAGAACTTTACTCCGGTCCAATCATACCCGATCATCGAGTACAGAATCATGGAGTACACAAAGGTTTGGATAAGAACATAGACCGTCTCAATAGCCACCTGCACCGTTTAAAGTACAAATAAATAACGGATATGTAAGAAGTGAATTCAGGTTGTGTTTGAAATCTATAAGTACCAATATCTTACCTGAGCAAACGCGTAGGGTAACTCCGAGTACATTCCTGCTGCTCTTTCACGGTAAAAGACTGTTCGCTCGATCGCAACCACAGGTTGTACCGCAGAGGTATTGCCAGCTCCGAGGAAAAGAACAGCAGCATAGGTAGCTCCCAAAAGATTGAGCAGGTCTTTTTGGCTTCCTCTGTTAACAAAATATTATGCAATGGACTGTTAACCGAGTTCAAACTCTTGGTAAGAAGATGTTGGAAAGAGAAAAAAGATGAGTGTTATTTAATGAAGTGCTTAAACTTACAGTTTCTGTCCTTTATCCCAGAAAATGACTCCAAATAACACGCCGATTGTAACCGTCATGAAGAATCTTATGGCATTGAATTTCGAGTTCCGCCAGTATGACCAGTGTTGTTTCCAGAAACAAGCCTTGCATTGAGTTAAGAAGCTAGTTGAGTATTTGGTGGGGAAATAGAGATCCTTGGAGCCGGGTTCTGGGGTGCTTAGCTCCTTGATGAGCTCCTGATTTCTCCTGAATATTTTATAATAAACGGAGCGTATAGTCATTAAACACGATAAATAAGATCGAGAAATTTGAATTTAAAATGACAGAAAGTTTCAAGATTCTTACTTGTAGAGATCAGAGTTGGCGTAAAGTTCTGCAAAATCAACGTTAAGCTGGGATTCAACTGCTGTGGAGCTGACCTCCAACATCCAGGTAGCGGGATTGTAACCGTCTTTGATCTTAGAAACACCAGGAATCGCCTGCGAGAGTTGTTAGATTTGAGTTAAAAAACATGAGCTCAGGTCTGATAAGTGTAGGACAAGTCCTTCCATATCAGATAACAAACCTCGAAGTATTCAACAAGCTTATGAGAATTGCGACCAAGTTCACCGGCATAAATCACTTGTCCTCCTCTTTTCATCAGTAGGAGCTGCAGAAGAAAAAGCAATTTCAAAATATGCACAAATCAAAACAAAATAAATCGCGGTTTAAAAGATATTAGAAACTGATTTGTAACTATACCTCATCAAAAGCTTCAAAAATGTCAATGCTTGGTTGGTGAATGGTGCAAACAACAGTTCGTCCGGTATCCACCGTGTTCCTCACCGTTCGCATAACAATTGCAGCTGCTCTAGCATCAAGACCCGATGTGGGCTCATCCATAAAGATGATGGAGGGATTAGCAACCAATTCAACGGCGATGGTAAGCCTTTTTCTCTGTTCTGTTGAGAGCCCATCTACTCCGGGAAGTCCAACTAGAGCATTCCTCAATGGCTTAAGTTCAACCAACTCCATAACTTCTTCAACAAACATCTGTAAGAAATGAAAAAAAGAGAGTCAACTTCATTTCCATCTCATCTAAGTTCTTGTCTCTTGTCTCATCAAAATTTCAGCCGATTAACAAGAAGTTTAAAATTTGTTGCTGACGTTTTATTGATAGTGATGTAATAACATACCTTCCGCGTTTCTGTCTTGATGTCTGAGGCGAGACGGAGCCAGGCAGAGTAAAGGAGAGACTCATAGACAGTAACATATGGTGAATGGATGTCATTTTGCTCACAATAACCGCTGACTCGAGCGAACGTGGCTTGGTTCTTTGGGTAACCAGAAATGCTTATGCTTCCTTCAATGTATCCGCCAGTCTTTCGTCCTGCTAGGACATCCATCAAGGTGGTCTTACCGGCACCACTGACACCGACTAATGCGGTCAAAACACCTGGCCGGAAAGCACCGCTGACATCTCTTAGCAATTGCAGGCGGTCCTCTTCAATCCCTTGGGATTTCATTTCCTGGTCAAGACAAAAACTTTTGTGAATAAAAAGTAGTGGAGTGTATTTATTTGGTTTCTTCGGATCTCACTAGAGCTCAGTTGATGTATTAGATTCTTGAAAAAGAAGAAGAAGAAAAAAAATCCTCAGAAAAGAAACTTACAGCAGGCATATCTACATAGTAATTCACATGGTTGAAAGCCAATGATAGGGGTTGGAAGGGCAAAACCATTCCTCGTTTAACTTCGTTGTTTGTTTGCATTCTCAATTGCTCTGCTACTTACACGAGCGTTTCTCACTTGCATATCAATCCCTATATACATATATATATATATATATATATATTTAGTTGAAATTTAGACAAGAAGAGTAGATTTGATAGCAAGATTTATATGCACAACATGAAATTTAGACGTTATATTATAAAGAATTAAGAATTTTATATTACCGACCTTCTGCATTGTGTTGACCCCTGTTATTTTCATCAGATTCATCATCCACAATCAAAGTTTTAGTATCGCTGAAAGCTGAAATTGCCAAAACCAGGAAAGAATAAACAACGGTTGCATTCAATGCTATCACTCATAGCGAAACTTACAAGTAGAAGAAGAAGAAGAAAAAGAAGAAAACTTACGACTCAAGTAAGTAAGTGCTGCTATAAAAAGTCCATTGAAAAGAAGAGAAAACCCCATGAGTGCTCCAATACAAATCCAATACCAATAATCTTCCTTAAACAGGCCTCGTTCATCTAGAAGGATCTTCCCGACAGTGGTGTTCCCAACAGGCTGTGACGAGTAACATAATGCGGTTAGTTAGTTATAATATTGATATTTTCAAATTTCACAGCAAGTCTATGCTTGATGAACTTACTTTACTCCATCTTTCGTCAAGAAATTCATTAATGGCGATTGCATTTTGTCCGTACATCATAGGAGAAACATAGTAGCCCCATATCATCCACGGCTTAATGTCATCTGTAGACCAAAACAAAAACGATCAATATATTAAAATAACCAGTGTACTAAAACTGATGTATGCACTAACTTGTTTAAGCACTGAGTTAATACTTTGACAATGGAGTGAGAGAATTCTAACCTTTGGCAACAATGTAACCACCGAGGACAAACACCAATAGCAGGGTAAAGATCCAATTGTGCTTGCAACAACCTCCGTTCTTCCGAGGGCTGCAATGAAACGGAACAGTGAAAGTGCCATCTGATGCACCCCAAAGAACGCCAAGAACTGTTTGAAGAACCTGTAAACAACAAGCACATGAAGTCAGACGACTGAAATTTCCAACCATGTTTCGTAATTAAGAAGCATCACAAAATGAAATGACTGAGAACTCACCTACTAGCGGCAGGTGCGAATCCAATGGTGTAATATGTTAGAATGATCCAGATACCCGACTCGAGAAACGAGATGGGAATTCTCAGTGCCCAAATTGGCAAGCCAAAAGCCCAAGCGGGGTAAAACAAGGAATCCCTTTGTTTATAGAACACGGGAAGCCTAAAAACCGTCATGGCAAGCTCTGCCATCCCATTGAACATGACGTTTATGAGACTGAAAAAGAGCGCTCCCCAGAACTTTGATCCATCTCTTACTTCACCGGATTTCATCTCCGTTCTGAAGAACACAGTCAAGGCTATTGTAGCCATGATTGTTATCTGAGTTGTCTTGAAGATGTACACGAAAGAGTTACGCTTCATCAGCAGCCATTCTCTTGCAAACCCGGCCTTAAAGAGTTCCTTATTGGAGATACCGTACTTTTCTTTCACAAGTGCTGCAGGATGGGTTGAATTTTTATCGAAAGGGATTCTTACAACTTCAGAGAGTCGATGACCAACATGGAAAGAGCTGAAGCCTCGTACAAATTCAGGCACGGAGATGTATCTGTAAGGTTCGTTCTTTTTGTACCAGTACTGCTCCTGGTCCTTTTTTGAAGTAAGTTCTTGAAGAAAGTCAGCAACACCTTTCCTATCAGGACATCTGAACCCCCATATACTCGAAGAATTCGAGAACATTCTCACGAGGGCCTTGGTAGACAATCTTGCCCTCAGAAAGAAGGATAATATCGTCGAAAAGATCATAAGTCTCGGGTGCAGGCTGCAGAAGAGATATGACCATAGTCACATCCATTATGTGAACCATCTGCCTCATAAACTTTACAATTTGGTAGGTTGTGGAACTATCCAATCCCGTTGATATTTCATCCATGAAAAATGCTTTCGCCGGTCCAACCAACATTTCTCCGGTAGTTACACGCTTCTTTTGTCCACCAGAGATACCCCTTCTCATTTCATCACCAACCATAATATCTGCACAGATATCTAATCCAAGTATCTGAAATTAAAAAAAAAAAAAAAAAAAAAACCCCATGTTAGGCTAGTAAAATACGGAAAGATTACAAAATCAATCTTCAAAATAGAGGCGAACAGACCTTGAGAACGTAATCTGTGATCAGACTTGTTTCCTGGCCTTCCATAGCAGTAGCTTTCATGAAGGCATCAATCTCGGGATCCGGTTTGATTCCCGCAGATTTCTCCCTTCTAGACAATTCTGATAGCAATTCGTACCTGGTTCCGACTCCCAAGCAACGACCGGAGAAATCCAATGTCTCACGGACTGTCATCTCACCATAGTGAAGATCATGCTGGCTAATATAAGCAGAGGTTCTCTGAGGTACAAACTCCTTGAATTCATGGCCACAGTAGGTCACTTGTCCCGTCACCTGTATACAGAAAATTTAACTTGTAGGACTACCAATATACAATAGAATTTAACCGATACATCATTAAGAGACACAAGGGAAATGAACAAACCCTTAGATCATCATCGAGTTTCGCTGCAAGTGCTCGTAATAACGTTGTTTTCCCCGAACCAGGAGGCCCCAGAAGCAACGTCAACCTAAAAAATGAATTTAACGATTCGCTTGTGAAGTGAATTGTAAAGCACAGATTCAACCCAAGTATGATTAGTCCTAACTTAAGAACATACCTCGAGGGTTTTACTATGCCGCTGACGTTGTGGAGTATCTTAACCACTCTTTTCTTGGATGCTGCGAGTCCTATCTTTCCAATTATTCCCTATTCAACGGCGTTACAAATTAGAGTACTGAGAATTTTCTAAGAGAAAATTAAAACCAGAAGGAAAATTTCTAAAGTACCTCTATCATGTTCATAGAGGAATTCAGCAGAGTTGGAAGTGCTCTGGTGCCCACATATGCGTCTCCCTCAATCGACAAATTCTGGAATCTAACTTCGACCTTCGGAATCTCAATGCCTACTCTGTTGCCATGAATTTAAAGGGAAAATAAGTTACAATCAACAATCACTATAACATCCTTGGTTACAGTATCTGAGCATTGCATCATGGTA
Source organism: Ficus erecta (assembly GCA_008635985.1). Lineage (NCBI taxonomy): Eukaryota > Viridiplantae > Streptophyta > Magnoliopsida > Rosales > Moraceae > Ficus > Ficus erecta. The sequence goes on from BKCH01000014.1 coordinate 2,392,721, forward strand.
ATTCCACACCCGACTTAACCTGAAGCTTCAGAGTTTAAGTCCCCGCCCAGAGTTCTTATCTCAGGAACTCCTTAAAATTAACTAATATCTCTGGTTTCTCACATATCCCAAACAGTAAACTGGTTTTCCTCATCCTTCTTCCATTTTCTCGCAAACCAAACAACCGTCTAAGGATTAAAAAGAAAGAAAAAAAAAACCTGTCGTTTCGGGCCCTGAGTCTCTGCAGAAACTTCTCATTGTCCTCCTCAACAACCTTAAGAATGCTCTCCATCAACTGCTTCTTGTCTTGTGTGCCAAGCTTAGTCACATCAACTTCTTCATGCATCACCCTCCCATTGCTCATCACCTGAGTCAACATCCCTCTTCTCATCCGATCATACGTCGGCAGCCGCTCTATCGCAGCCCACTTCAGCTCCTCCTCGTCGTCTGCTGCCGTCGACTGCCTCCCGCTCCGTTGGAACACGTCCGGCGCGTTCCACATTTCCCTCACACTACTTGACCTCCAGCTCCGGCTGCTCGTCTGCCGCGCCAGGTCATCCCCGACTAAAGCAGCTGCCGCAGCCATTCTTGATCGATCAACCAATCAAATCCCGCTTAAAAACTCAATGTTCGAACGAAGGGTCTTGAATAAAAAATCACCAAAATGATGCTTCTGTCTCCACAGTTAGAGAATTCCTCCACACTTCTTGTTGTTTTGCTTTTAGTTATAAAAGAATGAAAACGCGTAGGGATGAGAGAGAGAGAGAAGAAGAGAGAGAGAGAGAGAGAGAGAGAGAGAGGAATTTTCCGACTAAGGATATCTGAATGAAGCTTTATATAGAATTCTTCATAGGAGGAAGTTTAATGGAGAAGAAGCAGAATCATGTCTCTGTCCAAACTAACTATTTGTCAAGTATTTTAACCTTTTCTCTACCTAACTTTTTAAAAACGATCTATTTGTTTTCTATTTTTGTCAAATTTGTATGAAATCAACTTTTCGAATTTGACAATTTACTCTGTGAAATTGTTTTCTTGACAATAAACTCCTTGAGCTTATAATTTTTTTTTTTGACACACTCGGTCATTTCTGATCACGTCCATTAATTCAAATTACTTTTAAAAACTTAGATTCAAGTTTAATTTATAGTACAATTATGTATAACTTTCAAATGAATTTGAATTAGATAATATAAAAATGATTAGTGATATATTTTTTTTGGCTATCACGTTGTAAGTTGTATGCTAATAAAACCATCCTAATTTTAACTTTCATGAGTAATAAGGAGTGATTCCATTAAAAATTGTAGGTTCAGGAGTTAATTGTCAAAAAACTAATTTAAGAACTAAATTATTAAATTTAAAAAACTTAGGGGGTGTGTGTAAAATAAAAAAGGTGTACGTGTTTTTTTTAGCGTCAAAATGAGACTAACGACTAACGACTAACGAGTGAACCCCAACCCACGGCCTATTTTCTTTTTTAATTTTTTTTTTTCCCAAATTGTTTGTGAAACGTTTACCTTAAAGAGTCCACTAGACTGTCACATGCTTCGCGCTTCAGGTTATTATCTTACAACCACTGTTCACAACCGTCTAGATGCTTTACGACCTTGTTTGTTGAAGAGTCAACGGCTTCTAGTGGCAGTGGTTTTGTTTTTTGTTTTTTTGTTTTTTTTTTTTCCTGGAATAATTTATTAGTGTGGAAATTTGACAACACGCGTAGGGACGCTAAAAAATTCCAAGTGCTGTCTTTTGCTGACCAAATGGAAGAATCTCTTGGTGGACAAAAACTTGTATCTTATTCCTTAAATAATATATACATATATATATATATATATAAATATAAACTTGTGTTTATCATGCGCCTTTACACCTATATATTTTTTAAATCTTATTTTATCCTATAAAAATAACAGTTCCCACTTGGAAGAGGCTAAAATTCGTTATTATATTTAAAATAAAGCTGGGCCTAATTGGAAACCAAATTAATTAATAGTAAAGGTGTCCAGGGTTATCCTTTAGTAATCAATCTTATCTTTTATTTTTTTTTTCCGTAAGTAATCAATCTTATATTACTATATTATTATTTTTATTGTTGTTATTATTACTTCTTTATATTCAAGATAAGGCCCGTATTAACTATATATATTTTTTAGAATAAACTATAGTCAACTTTTATATTAGGTAAGCTTAAATACTTCCGATTACCCTGAAAAGAATAAGAAAAGGAAAGAAAGAAAGAATAATAAGAGGATGGTATTGATTGATTATTCTATCATGCTACGATGATAATTATGATTAATCATTATTGATAATTATGGTACTGCTCTTGATACAAAGAAACCATCAAACAAGTGTATCTTTAACATAGTGGGTTTTCGGGCTTTTTTTTAACTGGTTTTATAAAAAAGTAATTCTAAACTTGTAATTGAATGTTGAATAAAATTGTTATGATTGTTTGGAGCAGAATTTCGTCCAACACCAAATAAACGTTCTTGAAATAGAAAACAAGATCAAACGAAAGAATAATCAAGAACATTCAGTATGAACACAAGAAAACACAAGACACCTTAAGAACAATATAGAGAAAACCGGAGTCCGGTATAATTGCCTCAAGGCTTTGTATTGGAAAATTGTGTCTTCCCTATATTGGTTCTTAAGGTTCTTGTGTTTTCTTGTGTTCATACTGAATGTTCTTGATTATTTCTTTCGTTTGATCTTGTTTTCTATTTCAAGAACGTTTATTGGGTGTTGGACGAAATTCTGCTCCAACATTTTGGCGCTAGAAGGAGGGCCTTGTGGCGATTAACATCCACAGGTTCTTGTCAGCATTTTCAATCTTATTTCTTAAAGATGGCGAGTGAGAACACGTCAAGTGCAAACCCCACTAATACAGTTGGTGCTCAAACAGAGGGAGGTGGTGCTGGTAAAGGGAAAGGTAGATGATTACCGCGTTCTTCCAACACGCATGGATATGTTGGAGACAGGTTTGGAGAATTTGACAGGATTGGTGACTGAGTTTGTCAACACTTTCCATGGAGCACAACCGGTTAAAGCACAACCAGCTAGAGCTCAGCCATCCAATGGCCAACAAGCCACACCGACAAACTCGCGAAGTGGAAGGGGTGGTAGAAGCCGACGAAGTGAAGAAGAGGTTTTTGTAGAAAGGCTGCGACAAAGGGATGTACCTGCTAGGCAGCAACCACGACAGGTTTGGAGACGTTTGGGAGCACAAGGGCGAAGTGAAAGTAAACACTCACAAACGGAGAGAACACGGACTTCCATGTTTGATAGGCTGGCTCACCTGGAAGGAAGTGATGAAGAGGTAGATAGTACTCGGACTCCATCGGGATCAGAGGAGCTTTCCACTATCTGATCTACGTGATCGACTCAATGCACGACGTAATATATCACATGGTGTACCCCAACCTCGGAATCCCCGAAATGGTCGAGTACCTCTAACAAGGAATGAAAGAGGCGGTCGAGGCCAATCCTCCACGAGGTGCCCAAACTATACAACCAAAACCAAAGTAGAACAAGTGGTGTGTACCATGAACAAGTGATTCAACAAGCAAAGAGTCAGTCAATCGTAGCATCCGAGAAGTACAACTTGAACAACAGCTTGAGAGGATACAAAGGCGAATGGAATGATTATGAGGCAAATCGAAAGGTGCCAGAAGACATTAAAGATATGATGGATGAAACCGAACCTCCATTCACCGAGGATATCCTAATTGAGGAGTTTCCCGCCGACTTCAAGATGATACCTATCAAGCAATATGATGGGAAAGAGAACCCTGCTGGTCATATGCATGGATATTGCACTTGGATGCGGATCCTGGGAGCAACTCCAGCTCAAATGTGCTTAGCATTCTCTCTGACATTAACTGGACCGGCGCTTTCAATGGTTCCAACAGCTTGAGCCAGGTTCAATTGGCTCATTTAGAGAACTAAAGCAACAATTCTTGGGTAGATTTGTGATAGCAAAAACCCGCAAGAAGGATAAGCTCTATCTTTTTTCCCTCAAACAAGGGGGCCGAAGAATCGTTAAAGAGCTACATAGAGCGTTTCAGCCAAGAGATGAACTATGTGGAAGGATACACTGATAGTGATTCGTTGCCGCAATAAGAGAAGCTCTTTTGGAAGGAAAATGCTAAAGTCTATTGTGCACAAGCAACCTAAAACTTTTGCCGAGCTTGTTACCCGAGCACAAAAATTTATCAGTGCAGAGGAGTATATGCGAAATCGAAGAGGATCATCTCAGGTTGGGACACATCGAAACTTGAAGGAAAGCGTAAGGTTGAAGAAGGAGCCCAAAGGGTCTGATCAGAAAAAACAAAAGGCAGAAGCGCAACCAGAGACAAGCAAGTTAAAAGCTTTGGACACAAAAAATTTCAAGCGTACACTCCGCCTGATGTGACAAAGACTTATACACCGCTGAATACAACAAGAGAACAAATCTTGATGCAAATTCAGCATCGAAATTTGTTAGTTTCCACCAGCACCCATGAAAGGAGATCCCAACAAGAGGGATAGATCTAAATATTGTCATTTCCACCAAGATTTTGGTCATGATACCTCGAATTGTTTCCCAATTAAAAGGACAAATTGAGGCTCTTGTGCAACAAGGGACAACTGCGGGAGTTTCGTGGAACGAGTGGATAGCGAGAAAGGCGGATCACACCCCCTATGGTGCAACAGCAACAACAACAACCTGTACCACTGCTCCGATGGCCGAGAATAATAATCCGATAGGGAGAGTTGAATGACGTTCGAAACAATATTTGGAGGACCAGAAAACAGGCGATAGTTCACGTGCGCGGAAGTCATATGCCTGAGAAGCTAAAGACTTTGATGGTACACATTATGTGAACATGACCGAGCATATTGCAAAGTTTCAAAATGGAGAATGTCGCCATAACCTTCACAGAAGAAGAGGCTAAGAAATTGCTCCACCCACATAACGATGCTTTGGTAATATCGCTCCAAATAGCAAATAGCAGGGTCCACCGAATTTTAGTCGATAATGGGAGTTCAGCGGATATATTATTCAAAAGTGCACTAACACGAATAAATTTAGGGGGGGCAAAGTTAACTCCAGTATAACCCCTTTGTATGGATTTGCTGGGGGAATGTGTTAGCGCTGAAGGAGTAATAACTCTTCCGGTTACAATGGGAGAAGATTTGGCACAAGTAACACGAATGGTGAATTTCCTAGTAGTGGATCGCCCATCTGTTTATAATGCCATTATTGGCCGACCAACTCTAAATGCGATGAGGGCAGTTACCTCTACATATCATTTGATGATGAAATTCCCAACAGAAAATGGCATCGGAGTGGTAGTCGGAAGTCAAAAAGAAGCACGGATTTGTTATGTTAATGCCACTAATGGGGAATCAAGCACAAAAGGAAAATAGGTGATTTCAACTATTTATCAAATAGATGGAGATTTACCAACTAATTTGCCAAAAGACCTAAATGACATACAGAATTTTGGAGAGAACTCGATCCGCGTGAAGAACATGTGAAAAGAGGAGAGTATGTTGATGATTTAATATCAATACCTCTAGATGAGTCTATGCCCGAAAAAAACAGTGCAAATCGGATCAAGGTTGTCATTACCGTTACGAGAACAGTTGGTTAGCTTCCTTCGGGAGTACAAAGATGTATTTGCTTGGTCTTATGAGGATATGCCTGGAATCGATCCAAGAATCATGGTGCATCGGTTGAATTTTGACCCAACGTTCAAGCCCAAGGTGCAAAAGGGGCGAATTTTTAACTCAGAGCGCTACATAGCGATAAACCAAGAAGTGGAGAAGTTATGGAAGCAAACATTATATGGGTAGGACTCCACCGGAGAAAACACCTTTTTCTATGGCATATGGTATAGAGTCTGTGATCCCTGCGGAGGTAGGAGAATACCGCTTATCGAATTGAGGCCTATCATGAAGAGCAAAAATAATGATGAATTGTGTGCTAAGCTTGATTTGGTGGAAGAGAAATGAGCACAAGCTTGTATCGGGTGGCTGCGTATCAGCAAGCTACAGCTAGGTACTACAATTCAAGGCTTAAGGAGCGGAGATTTAAAGAAGGAGACTAGTTTTGAAGAATGTGTTTTTATTTAAGTTAGGTTTTTGATGTAATGCCTTAGTTTCCAAAGGCATAAGGAATTATTCAAATAAAGATGAAAATTTTTGTCAATACTTTTTTGATTTTTGATTTTCTTTTACCATGCTAGCATGAAAAAAGAAAAATGGGGAGATAAGAGGAGATAAGTATCCTCCAACAACTCCAATATTCTCCAATTGTCCTGAGGAGGAGATAAGTATCCTCCCCAACAACGACTCCAATATTCTCCGATGGCAACGACTCCAATATTCTCCAATGTTCCATAGGAGGAGATAAGTATCCTCCAATGACTCCAACATATTAAAAAATAATTAAAAATAATAATAAATATAGTTTGGCAGGACCAAACATAAACATGACGGCAATGACCGATCATGAATTTTTCGCATGACCGAATTCATTATAGTTTGGCAGGACCAAACATAAACATGACGCATGACCGATCATTAATTTTTCGGCAATGACCGAATTAAAAAATATTATATATATATATGTATATAAATATAGTTTGGCAGGACCAAACGTGAACATGACGGCATGACCGATCATGAATTTTTTCGGCAGAACCGAATTCATTATAGTTTGGCAGATGACCAAACATAAACATGACGGCAGGACCGATCATGAATTTTTCGACATGAGCCGAATTCATTATAGTTTTGGCAGGACCAAACATAACATGACGGCAAGACCGATCATGAATTTTTCGGCATGACCGAATTCATTATAGTTTGGCAGGACCAAACATAAACATGACGGCAGGACCGATCATGAATTTTTCGGCAGGACCGAATTAAAATATATATATAAATATAGTTTGGCAGGACCAACGTGAACATGACGGCATGACTGATCATGAATTTTTCGACAGGACCGAATAAAAAAAAAAGGAGAGTTAAAAAGTCCCTGTCGTTTGACATACTAAACTTAGGGACTGGGGGGGCTGATGTTGGATGGTATTTTTTGTCATTATGTAAAAATTATATTTACTCAAGTCAATATAGGTAGGAGCCTACCTAATTATAAGGAATGTGACAATCTAGGTAGAAGCCTATTTAATTATTATAAGGAAGGAGACAACCTAAGTAGGAGCCTACTATAAGGTAGGAGACAACCCAGGTAGAGGTATACTCATTTATGAGGAAGGAGACTACCTCAAGTATGAGTCTTCCTAAGGTTATATCAGACTTCAGAAGGAGAAGTTCAAGCGTCTACAAGGACAACATTCAACAATTAATAGGAGTTTACAAAGGGAACTCAATCGTCTATATTTAATATCAAAGAAGTTAAACGTCTATATTTATTACATATCAAATTACCGGAATGTGAATGGTTCATTGTAATTAAAAAGAGAATAAACTCTCAAATTAATAGGAGAATTAAACTCCTACATTCCAATGTATTATAAATTCTCTTGATTGAGAGAAAAAGGGAAGACACAATTTCCAATACAAAGCCTTGAGGCAATTATACCGGACTCCGGTTTTCTCTATATTGTTCTTAAGAGTTCTTGTGTTTTCTTGGTTCATACTGAATGTTCTTGATTATTTCTTTCGTTTGATCTTGTTTCTATTTCAAGAACGTTTATTTGGTTGTTGGACGAAATTCTGCTCCAACAATGATTAATAAGTAAAATGCATATATATGTTGGCTGTAAATACTATCAGTGTATACACATTCCACTGCATAATTAGATATTGAATTTGAATTCTCTCTTTTTTTTTTAAATTTTTTTCTGTTAAAAAAGAAATCTAAAATCTCATTATTAAACTTTATGTCTCACACAAATTTTATATGTTTATCAGGAACATTTATTAGATGTACAATTTGAATCTCTCACCCCAATTTCAGGGAAAAAAAAAAAAAAAAAAGCCAAGTTATTTTCAAGTGTTCAAGAAAGAGAGTAGGAAAAAAACTCATGTAGTCAACAATTATGAACAATGCTAAAATACCATTTAAAAAAAAATTTAAAAGAGAGACCCAAGGGTGTCACCCTTTCACTTCCCCATATTTTAAATACCCCAAGACAAAGTAGGGTGTTCGAACTTTAAAAAACTCCCTTAGTGAGAGTCTAAGAAGCGGGCCTACAACCACTCCGTCCACCTCTTTAAGGGATTGCTATTATAAAAGTTGGGCCTCACGAAAAGAATTAGAAAACCTATAATGCTTCTTAACATTTTTTATCTTATTGATTCGCTGTTTCTACTTGTGGGTATTTATTTTTTTAAAAAAATTAAGGGTAGAAGATTTAAACTCTATAAATACATGAATATATATGTCCGGACATTGGAAAAAAAAGTATTAAAACAAAAAAAAACGAAAAACGAGAATGATATTTGTCCTAAAGGAAGATAATAAAATTTAATGTTAGGAGAAAAAAAAGTGTTGGTACTAAAAAAATAAGAATATTAGTAAGAATAAATGATGCAGAACGATATCTATGTCGGAGTACCTTCAAATGAGATCTAAATTCACTTTCATATAAACTTTCTCAATAGAATGACAAAAAAAAAAAAAAAGAAAAAAAAGTACTCACACATCAATTAAACAGCAATAAAATAACCCAAAAATAAAAATAAAAATCCCCGAATTCGGACCAGGAACCAGGAACACCCTTTTTGTTTTAAAAAAATTACAGTAGTTACTAGAGTCAACCAAGACTAGAACCTAAAACATGGAATATTTTGAGCAGTAATAAACTTGATTTGGAACAGGTCTAATTTCCGTCTTGTTGCTACAATCCATACAAGAATAACATGGGACATCATTATCAAATCTTTTAGCCGTCTGATCTGTTGAAAGAGGACTAAATTTTGCATCTCTTGATTAAATAATAATTATCTTGATGCGGATGTATTTTACATGAACTCTTTGTTGACGTACATTCGACTATATTCATTCTTTAATGCTTCCTACTAATATAATATATGTATATATTTACAGCTTTTTGTAAAAAGAAATTCCAATGAAATTGAATCCTATAACTTATTTTATTTGTGTCAAAGACGAGAGAAGACAATAGTCGGATCTTCATTGACATGCAAATAATTTATAACAAGGAATATTTATATACATTCTTATAATGTACGGAATTTTGGTAGTATTTGACTAGCTAGTCACGCAGTTATGACTTTTTCCATTCCTAATTTTAGATTATTGTAACACAACAGTTGATGTCATTGTAATCAAGGATATCAACATTAGTATTTGTTGAAATTTCGCTACCAAATATATAATATATATATAAAGATATATACACACACACACATTATACCTATATAATATTTTATAGTTGAATAAACATCAAGAGGATACATAAATAAACAACTTTACATGAGAAACATTTAGATTTTTCAACATCAAAGGAAGTTTTGCAAAGCTCAAACGTGATTAAGAATCCATCCCGATTTAAGTGATGCATGAGCTATCACATGTTTTTTAGTTAGTGTTAAATATAATTATGAACAGATTACATAGGGATTTAATTATATATTTCCATTCTATTTTCATGATTGAAAAACTACAAATTCTTTCAACTGTTTGCTTGAAATGGTGGTGGCACTTTGATGAAAATAATTTAAAATTCCAAATTTGTCATAGTTATCAAATTGCTAAAGCGAAATTTTTTGATAGTTCTTAGTAAGTTTATGATATTTCACCCGAAAATGTCTCGGAATTTTCTGGAATTTTGTTCAAATTACATTGCATATTTGTGGATATTTTAACAAACGATATTCCATATTTCGTTGCTAGGTTCGATAGATAAAATACTACAGTTTAAAAGATATTTAAATACATGAAATTTTGACGATATTTTCGTCCATGATTATAGTGGGGCCAAATAAGTGCATCCTCTATGTTAAATTTTGTAACTAATTAATTGTTATGCAAGCATAGGGCATTTTTTTTAATTGTAACTATTAATTGTTAATCAAGTGAATGCAAGCTCATGGAACACATGCAATTGTTTGGAATATTTGGACTAAAATATATTTCCTCATCTATCACAAGGTTCCTTTCCTTGTATTAATTACTTTTGTTCACTTTGATGGAGTGGTTGTTTAGCAAATTTTGACTTAAAAAATGTATATTTTATAACCAAATAATCTAGGCCACGCTCCATCCAGAAGGTCCAACTTGTGGAATTTTTCATAAGTTAATTAAGTACCACTATCCTCCTAATTCAGCTTAATTATAATTAATTAATTTGCCAAATGGGACGAAGGAGCTGTCCAAGAAAAATCTCTTGTGTGGCCAAACTTTGGCATGATTATGACAACCCAGACTTTTGCTTTTTGAGCACTCGAGTCTTTTAAAAGATACCGGCCGGTAGGTAAAGATATATTTAACCTAATTGTCAAATAGAAAAATGTATATTTATATATCTATGTATCTATCTATACACACACACACCATATATATATATATATATATATATATATATATAGTCATCTAGCCTTGACCCATTGAGTTTGGCACAAGTTGCTCTAACCTCGACACAACCTTTCCTTTGAAGCACAAGTTCTTGTGAATTTATCCAAGGATTTTCAAGTCTTGCCCCTACGGAAAAGTGGTCATGTACAAAATTCAGCTTTAAGTTTCTTTCAGCAATAATGTCATACACAGGTTCACATTTAACGTGGAGCAAGCTTTTCCTTGTGCATTTTTTTCTTGCATGTCACATTCTTGTACTTTCCACACATTGATTGAATCAACTGCATGTTATCACCACTTGGGATTCAACTCATGTGTATCTTTTTCATGTCTCCTTCCTGTCTTGTCCTTCTAATAATGTTACGAGTCAATTAAAAATATACATTTATTTATAATATTATCATCATCACCACGTCATATTACGTACATGAATTTGCCTATTATTAATGTCATACACAGGTTCACATTTAACGTGGAGCTAGCTTTTTCCTTGTGCATTTTTTTCTTGCTTGTCACATTCTTGTACTTTCCGCGCATTGATTGAATCAACTGCATGTTATCACCGCTTGGGATTTAACTCATATGTAGCTTTTTCATGTTTTGTCCTATAATAATATTACAAGTCAATTAAAAATATGTATTTATTTACAATATTATATCATCTCATTAAAAAAATTATATATCAGTCAAATATATATCATAACAATATAAGAGGACATAAAATGAGATATAAATAAAGAAATTTATGAGCCAAATTTGGTTGACAAATAAAGACGAAATGCACAAATGTCAACTGTCAAATACTTTTAATGCTTAAAGTCGTACTGTCAAATAGAAAATAGTGATAAAAAAAAAAAAAAAAAGTCAATTATCGTGCCTTCCCCGTTCATAAAAACTCATGACTTCGCTTAAAGTCCGCCATGGTAGCCTGTGGAAAAATATGGTACATGTTTAGGAGAATTTCTTTTTGCATCTATCGAATTTATAAATAGTATTTTTATTTTTATTTAAAAATACGTTAAAATTCGTTTAAATACATCTTAACATCTATACCACAAGTAAAACGACGATCTTTGAAAATAAAATAAAATATTAAAAGATAGGCCATTTTGAGAATGAATAGAAATAGCATATTTTTTTTCCCAAAAGAATTAAAAAGATACGGTAAAGGTCAAACTCTAATTTCACTTTTATAAACCATAAAAGTTTTCTCCATAATTTTTTAGAAAGCAAATTTTTGTGTTCTATTTTGTTAAATACTTTTAGGCATTCATCTAATTTTGTGATTGTTAAAATTGAACTTTTGTGTTATTTAGATTTTGCTCTTGTTAAATGAAAGAAATATTTAGCCCAAGTGTAATACCCGAATTTTTAACTTTTTTTAGCGTAGTTTATAGGTATTTAATTGTCGAGTTTAACTTTGTGTGAAGTTAAGGACGGATCTTTAAATTTGTTTTTCTATTTTATTTTCATAGCTTCAATTAGAATATCATTTTTTTTTATTTTATTTTTTTAGTTTTATTGGTTTTATAATGTTTTATTTATTTGATACTAACCGGAGGCATACTTTATATATTATTTTATTAACCGAAGGCATACTAACCCGAGGCTAACTTCGTTTGGTAAATTAATTGGAGCTGATGAAATTTTTAAGTTGGAGTTGATTGACTTTTCAAAAACTAGTTATTAATTTTTGTTGACTTTTCAAAAAAAACAAACTAAGATGAAAAAGTACAGTTTAGTTGGGGTAAAACTTGAATGCCAAACGAAGGCAGTTTTAGTTGGAATCGGTTTTAGGAATTTGGTGGGTACCATTTATGGCTATTGAAGTTTCTGCGGATTAGCTTACATGTATAAATATTTCAATGTGTGTGTGTATGTATTATATATATCCTTTCTATCCCTTCAAGTGTTCTTTCAATCTTTTCTTCTCTAATTTCTCACAACCTATACTTCAGATGCTCTTCGTTCACTATCAATATGAAAAGTAATAGTTTCACTTGCTTATCAGTATATTTAGTTTTGTTTTGAATCAATTTTAGGAGGTTTAATGGATATATACTATTCTCGAAGTTGTGACGAATTACACGCACCACACATATATGTGTGTGTGTTAAGCCTATTGATTTGTATAGAAGAGATTTAATCAGGTTTTATTGTCTAGTTATCCAAGTAGTTATTGTGTTTTAGCAACTAACGATCGACTTTAATTAAATTTGGATAAATAATCTAGTTAAAGAAAACGCTATAGGACTGATAACAGGCTTTAATTGTCTTATAATGCATTCTGAATATTTTAGATATTCATACCGACACATTACTAAAGCTCCAAGTAAAGGGGGCTATACCTAAGAAAATGAGGACCCGAGGCAAAGGGGACTATACTAAAACTGAGGCTCCGAGGCAAAGGGAGCTATTCTTTTGTCATGAAGCCTCAAGGCAAAGGGGCTGTCCAGAGATAAGGGAAATGAAGTTCCGAGCCGAAGGGGTTGTTCTCAAAGTAAGTAGGTTGATCACGAAAGCCCAAGATCCCATAAATAACCTATAAAGCTCTTGGATTTGTAAAATAACTTTGTTATTATGTAGTGGTTGTGTAAATTCTTCCGCTGCACGTATTAATTTATATTTGAACTGCAGAGTAAGGGTAAATAATTTCATGAGAAGTAATGCCTTTAGACTAATTACATGAATAATCTTGCAAGTAACCTGGTAGCTTAGGGGGCGTTACCCTAAGAAAGGACAATTTTCATACTTTTTCTCTCAAATTTTGAGTCGTAACAAAATGTCACCCCAAATTTTAATAACTAACATTGGTCCTCTCAAACCTTTAACAATTTACCCAAATAATAAGGCTTAGGGAGGAGAGAAGTATGAGAGTGATTTTATTTATTTATTTATTTTGGATGGATTTATCATTTTCACGCTATCTATTTCACTTGCCAACATACTTGTTGACAAGTGGCGATTTCCGTCCATAATTCTCTGTTAAAAGTAGAAAGTTCTAAGAAAACGAATATTGCTCTTTAAAACGAATCAATTGATTTATGATTTGAAGAAAATATTTATGAAATCGTTTAGAGGATTCAGAAATTTTGTCTGGTCCAGTGAGATTAGCATTACAAACTTTTATCTAATGCCGTATATAATTTGTGAAACAGCTAAAGCAATACCACACTCAATGTTCATAACTTCTATAAATGCACCTCTTTATTGAACATCCACAGTCAAGCGAGATACGCATTTCATCGATTCACATATTTTCTCAAGCCATTCGACTCTAATGCTGATTATAGGTTCATATGATCAAAAAATGTACGCTTTAATTAGCCGTTACAAACATCAACCAGAGAAAAATGATCACTTCAGATATGACGGTAAAAAAAATTCATCTCGCATCTATTTAGCAGAAAAATAACTATGATGATCAACTAATCTGCAGAATGTTCTAATGTCTCAGATTCTTTGGAACAAGACACACAAGGTATGCTAGAATTCTGTTCCCAGGGCAAGTATTCAGCAAAAACGTTCCTATCACTTCTGCCTACATTTTACGCAGAGAAACTGAATGAAAATGTTGGAATAGAAACAAATAGAAAATCAGAAAATAAGTAATTAGCTCATACATTTTAATACAGATACCGAGTGGAGCTTTTGTTCAATCTGAATCCTCTTCGTCTGTCCAATTAAGTTGCTGAATATGTTTTAACACAGTTAGACAAAAGGGTATGTTCTAAATTTGGGCGCCGCTAGGGTATCTTTAACTGGCTTCCTTGGAATATCATATTCAGTTTCCAAAATATTTTTAGTAATACAGGTTTGAGTTTGGCTGACCTCCACAATCTCATCCACGGAGGCATTGATTCTCTTGCGTTCCTCGGTATCTGAGGTGCTGATAAACCATTCCACAGTGGAAGATCCGTATTCATCAAACTGCAGTCAGATGAATATGAATTGTCCGCATTTAGTACATAATTCTCCATTGATAAAAACATATAGATAAATGTATGTGTACGTATATACACTATATAGAATAGGAAGACGAATTTGAAATTCTAAACAAGTGACTTGCTCTTTTCAACCCTTTCACAAAACTCACTCTTGCAATCTAGAGAAAATAAAAATTAGGCACAATAAGCAGTGTTCTATATGTGTTGCGCGTGTTTGTGTACGAAATATTGTAGGCTACAGGGGATGGTTGCATCTACCAAATTGAGCAAAGCCGCCATGGCTAATCCAAGCAAAAAATGTTCTCTATAAGTATCAATACCTAACATAACTCGAGACTAAAGAGCTTTACTCACAAAAACCCATGCTCAACATATTCAGTCATCCAAAACAAGGGTAAAAAAGTGCCAGTATTTCTACTAAAAGTATAGCCACGCCAAGTTATACCTCGACGAATATTCTAGCAGAAGATGTCTTAAGAGTCAGAGTTTCTAAGCCTGGAAAAGTTCCATCATAGCATCCACAAAACTAGAGTAATCCTCAATTGGGAGAAATCGATTTGTGATCTCCAAATGCTTTAACTCGTAAAGTGGATCGGGAAGAAAATCTTCATCTCGAGTTCTTCAGTAAATCCCTTTAACCAAGAACAAAATAAAAAGCGATAGCTACATTTGATTGGAAATAATACTAAGAATGCAACAAAGAGCTAACCATTAATATTACCTCTAACCAACAAGCTAGCGATAATATTTTGCAGTTGCTAAAGATTTCGAGAAAGTTTCTCAACTTAATAAACCAAAACCACTCGGTACCGTCTAAAGAACCTGCGTACAAGTCGAGTTTAGCGTCGAGGAAACCAGAGCAGTATTTAAATGTGGAAACGTGAGGAATGCCGCCACAGTAACAAAACAACGCAGGTTTGGCGTGTTGATCTCTGCGTTCGACAAGCACCAGCAGCCTTTAAACTTCAAGCTCTTGAGATTAGAGTGAGATATCTGAATACTTTCAGGTATCTTGAAGCCGTCTAGTATCAGATCCTCCAGGAGCGGAATTTTCGAAATATACTCGTTGATTTTCCACGCTGTACTGAGATCGCCACGGATATGCAGACTTGTTAGGGATTTGCAATCCGAGAAGCTAACAATGCCAGGGGTCCTGAGGTCCTGTCGTAAGTGAAATGCCGGAGATTCACGCCGTCGATCACAACCTTCTGCGCCAAATCATCGCATAGAGTGACCTCCAGTGTTCTGAGGCTAGGGGAGGAGACACGGAGCTCATTGAAACCGTAGCAAAATCCGATCGATAATCTTTCAGCAAAGGGAAGCAGGACAGCAGATTCTTCAAGCTGTTCTCGTCTATGAAGCTACAACTCAGCGTAAGCTTCGAAAGCGAAGAGATTACCAATAACGAATTTGGAATGTGAAAGTCGAAGCATCTGAGAGACAAACATTGAGCGAATTGCAGGCGAAAAGTATCGACAGCAGAGAATTGGCATCGGCGAGTGTCCAGATCAAGAGTTCGAATTTTCGGGTATGGAGTTCTATGGCCTTGACGTTACAGCTTGTGGTGGCGGCGACGATCTGTTTGAGGCGAGAAAAGGAGTCCTGGTCGGAGATGGCGGCGGAGAGGGAGAGACTCTCCATGGTGAGTCGGTTGTCGCAGCGGTCGCGCCAGAGAGACAAAGAAGATCGACGTGGTCGAAGAAATCGGAGTTCTTGAACGGCACGGCGTCTTCGTCGAAGGAGAAGACCGGAGACGAAATCCAGGCCGATCGCCATTGCTTGGACGAGGCAGAAGCTCGAATTGCGTCTCTTCTGGGAAGAAAAGACAAGATTTTGTGGAGAACATGCTCTGGCAACTCGAAATTCGACGTTCCATCCATGATCGGATCATCGATTTCCATGTCCATGACCAAATCAAATCGATATTCAAGCAAAAAAAATTTTTTTTTTTTGGCTGAACAGAATTTATTGTGACTGAATAACAGAATCGGAAGAATATCGTGCGAAATCGTAGGGAAAAGAGGGAAAAATCACAAAAAAAAAAAAAAAAAAAAAAAAAAAAAAAGATGCCTAGTAGCCTATTGGGTAAGGCGTCGCCTACGTGCGCCTCATTTTTTATTTTTTATTTTTTATTTTTTGAAGAATGTAATAACCAATGAAGATTCTGTATACCTTGATGAACAATAACAAATAACATGAAAATAAATTAAGCCTTTTAAGCCAAAAAGAATGATTCTTTAGGGCTGGCTCGTTTGACATTGTTTTTCGGAGATTTTTGGTAAATCTTACCAAAACACCCAATCCCTCCCTCCCCCCCCCCCCCCCCCCCCCCCCCCCCCCCCCCCCTTTTTTTTCTTCTGTTTTTTTTAGATTTTTTTTAGCAAACGGTCAATCTTACTTCTACCTAAATAGGATTTTTTTTTTTACTCCTTAAAAAAAAAAAGGTTTATTTTAAAGATATTATAGGACACATGTAATTAGATAAACTTGTCTACGTCTATACGAGGGGATAATTAATTAGCTAACAACTTCAGAATTACACCCTTTACAACTCTCTCTACCTAACCATTTGCCTATTTGCCTATTTCTCTTCTTCTACTTTTTCTCAAAAAAAGTTCACTTTCTCTTTTTTTATTAACCACACTTAACCTAAACAAAATAGAGAAAATTGTGAAAAAAGTATCTTAATAGTACATATTAAAAACAAAACGTGAAAATAGAGGGATTTTAAAAATGCCATAAAATTGTGTGCATAAGGATCTTCTCTCTCTCTCTCTCTGTTTTTCACTCAAATTTCTCATAAATTATGGTTTCCCTTTGTATGGAACTTCCGCCGCCGCCGCCGTGACTGATGAACAGGGGCGGAGCCAGAAATCTATTTCAGTGGGGGTGTATACTAAAATTTTTTTCAAGATAAAATAAATTTTAAAGAGAGCTATGTGAGAATTTTTAATTTTAGTTGGTTTATGTGAGAATTTTTAATTTTAATGGGGAAAAGTAGTAAAAGTATTAACTTTTTTTTATAAATTAATTTAAGTGGGAATTATGTGAGAATTTTAATTTTTATGAGGACAAAGTGAAAACTATGATTTTTTTTTTTAATTTCAGTGGGGTAAATTGTAAAATTATAAACTTTTGGGGTAAAAATAGAATAACAAAAAATTTCAGTGGGGGCCCCATTGGCAACCCCCTAGCTCCGCCCCTGGTCGCAAAGGTGATTGGCGGTTCGATGATTTCGGTGGGGATGAAGTCAGAGGGTCCTAATTGGGAGTTTCTCGACCAAATCTAACCTGTCAAGTTTTCGGCTATTTGGGATCCAGCGAGGCATTAGTGATCTGATGGTTGGTGTGGCAATCTCTTACCTCCAATCGAGCCGATTGATTTCATTTGAGTTCTGGCGTGCGACGGAGTGGCTGTTCCACGTGGGGCGAGAATTTTGTCAGCAATGTTATTTTATATTCATACTTTGTTTTTGTGTTTAATTTTAATTTTGTAATAAGAAGGTAGTTCCCCCACCTCTGATTTATTTTTATGTGTTTGTTACGAGTGACTGTCTCTCAATCGATTAGAATATTCCATCGATTGTAGATATTTTTTTAAAAAGAGCTTTTATATGCTCGATTATAAGATTGATGATAAATTTTAGGAATTTTCCCGTCACCAGGTCTCGGCTTATGTCATTCTCACTGACCTGATTTTACTGATAGAATCGATCTTAGTCAAGGGTTATATATCTTGTATTGCATGGTTGTTTCATCTTTGATATTAGTGTTCGTACCCAATTTTAATGTGAAAATTTCTCTTTAAAAAAATATATAGTACATACTAAAGGAATTTTGCCCCCTTTTAAACATAATTAGGAATTTTGCCCTTCTATTATCTTCTTTATTTCAATTTGTTTTAATTTTTTTCCTTTCTTGTCCTTCTCTCTCTCTCTCTCTCTCTCTCTCTCTCTCTCTCTCTCTTTTCTCTCTCTTTCTCCTCTGTCCTTTTCTCCTTCTTCTCCTTTCTCCTCTCTTTTTGTGCTCTCTGTCGCTCCCTCTAGTTTCTCGGTTTCTGGCTTTCTCTATTCCCGTCACATCCAACTCTGGCAATAATACTCACACCAGTGTGCTCAGTAGGCTTACTTTGATCTACAAAACCCCACAACCAGCACTTCAATTTAAGGCCAGAATTTTGGCCTTGCACTACTGGAGTTCGTGATCCTTTCGCCATGTGTTCTTCCTCATCGGAGTTCGGGTGGATCATAGAGGATAGATATCAGAGATCGGGATTGGCAGTTGACACCTGCGGCGGCCTTGCGAGTAGATCGCGACTCTCTCTCCATTATACGTGCTATCTCTCTCCTCTCTTTCTCTCTCCGTTGCGGTCTCGCCAAGAATCTTGCAGACTTCAATGGAGCTCGTGTCATGCGCAAGGATCTAGTCCTCCTCCTCGTCCACAATAGATCTCGTTTTTGAAGATCTCAATCTCGGCGTCTCTCTCTATCATCCGTCTTCGGCTTCGCTGTTAGAATAAGAAACTGAAAACTTCAATGGAGAAAATCTAATTCATCCAAGATCCACCATGTCAAATCATCAAGAGAATGAAAGCGGAAGCATACCTTGATCCATGGAAAGTAGACGATTATAGGTTACGGATCTTTCAATTCAATACTATTTTCTTTAGAGATGAATCTCTGTTTTCTTCCTGATGATGGGATGTCAGAGAGAATAAAAAATAATGTATCGTATGAATTAGGGACCATAACCGTTTTAAAATAACTGCAGTAGTTATTCTCTTTTCATATTTATTTTGGCTCATCATAAATTATAAATATGAAATTAGGCATCTACACATAATAAACCCGTACTATAATTAATGCCCAAAGCCCAATAAAAATAAACTTTAGTTAGATCACTTTAAATAGGCTAAACTTTAAGATAGCCTATAATACACATTTAATTACATATGTAGGCCCACATGTTCAATTATTTTCCAACACTCACATCTTTGCCAGCGGTGCGGCGGCGTCTCTCCCTCTCTAGCAGATCATGGCTCACAGCCTCTGTGGTTTTGGCTGTGGTTCATTATTATTATTATTATTAATTATCTTTTGTTTTGTTTTTTTTTTTTAACTTTTTTAATTTTTTTTTGGTGATATAATTTATTGATTTATTTTTTGAAAATAGTAATTGTATTCCAAATCAAGAAAATACAAAACGCCAATGACTGGAAAGACCTCATAACACAAAGAAACTTAACCCCAATTACAGATCAGTTCCACCAGTAAGTTCTAATGAAGCACACAAGGGGGTGAAACGTGCACCAGATTTCAACAACGGAAAATCGAAAAGGCACACCAATTATCGAGCATACATATGGCTCTTTCAACAACACCATTACAATCAATGAAAAACTCCAATCGATTGAGACCAAGAGACCTATAGTAAAATGGTCACCACTAATGCCGCATATAAATAACTCCAACGGATTGGACATACATCCAGTACGAAAGCGTGTGGAGACCACCTCCGTTATTACAAAATAAAAACAAAAACATAATGAAAAAATGCAACACCTACATGGCGGAAATATCATCACCTTTATTTCAAACAAACAACTATCACAAATAGGAGAAAAAACCCCAACTCCATGGATAATACCTCCGGTGACAAGCCAAACTATATGACCAAAGATATCAAAATGAGTCCATTCCGACCATGAAGCCATCTCGCTATCAAAACCATTACCGTGGAGTTCTAAAGCATCATCTCTAGGGCCGGGAGTCCAATGCACCGGACTCCGACTCTAGAAGAGAAATATGAATGGTGCAAACCCTAGCGATAGAGAGAGAGAAAGAGGCAGGGAGAGAGAGAGAGCAGATTGATATGCTCTTTTATTATGCCACTAATTTTTATTTTTGTGTGATATTTTGTATTATAATCTTGCGATAATATGATAGATTAATATATCTGAAATGGTTATTTGAAAGAATATACAATTGAATTAAAAAAAAAAAAGAATTTATAGTTGAAATAATTTGATGTGAAAAAATTTGGTAGACAAATAAAAAAAACAAAAACAAAAAAGAAATAATTACACCAAAGGTCCATTTTTAGAGTCTTGTTTGAAATATGTCCATTTTTAACAATATTATATATATCTCTATTTTTTAAGAAATAAATGTATGTAGTACCTATTTTGTCCTTTCACTATAATTGACATCATTTTATTTTAAAAGATGTTTTTATTTCCTTTTTTTGTTTTTTTGTTTTATTTTAATGATGAGTATTTTTGTTGATAAATGTAAATTACCTTTAATTAACCAAAATTAGTTATAAACATCAAAGTAATTATAAAAAATATAAAATATTTACTATAAAGATGATGATTCATACTAAATAATAAACACAACACAAAATATTAACGATAAAGATTGATGAATATTCATACTTTTCATATAAAAAAAAAACCAATGAATTATTTATGAAAAAACATATTTGTTTATGAAATCCACTATAAATCAAAGGGTTGTCATTTTTGTCTTAACCAAACAAATTGAAGAATAATACAATAAATGGAATCAAATTTTTATGAAAAAAATAAAATTATTTATATAAATTAGTAGAAATGAATCGAACATATATTTATGATAAATATAAATTCATTACACGAAATATTTTTTGAGATTTTTCTTTTTCTTTATTTAGCTTTTTCTCATTAATGTCAAATCTGATTTTGAAAAAATATTCTTTTTTTTGATTCATTAGGAATATTTATACCTTCTTTACAATAAATCAAAAACAAATTTCAAAATTTTCTTTTCTATCAATTCTATCTGCAATTTTATTAAATCAACTTTAGCTTTATTTGGTAAACATCTTAGATTCCTTTTTTTTTTTTTCCTGTTTTTATAATTACTTTATTTGTTAATTCTCCATTCTTTATGAAGGGCAAATTTGTCTTTATAATTACTTTTTAAGACGTTTATGTAAATAAAAAGAAAAATGGATATATTTCAAATCAATATCTCCTATTTGGACATCTATGTAAATAAATAAATAAGGATAATTTGGCAGATTATACTGAACAATCCAATAGAATACCAAAGTATTTGACAGATTACCAATGTATTTTACCAGAATACTTTCCGACGTAGGTCCTTGACGATCGAAGACCATGTTGAATACCAAAAGCATTCTAATAGACCACCAAAATAATTCTACTAGAATATTATCTAGCGACCGGAGACCATTGATGGTTTATGCTGACTCAAGTTGTTGGAGGGTATTCTGATAGATTACCGGTGGTATAGATGGGTAATATTCCAAAGGTGTGCTCTTTGAGAGGCAATTCTCGCAATTACCCAACCATAATATTAACACTTAACCAAACTTATCAAATAGAAACTTACCTAGAAAATAATTTGAGTTATAAACCTAACAATTTTAGATATACAGCTATATATTTCCTAACTTTTCTTCTTCTTTTTATTTTCCCCCCCCTTTTTTTTTTTTTTTGGTCTGAGTACTTTTATCTCTACTTTTCTTCCCTTTTTTTTTTTTTTTGAATACTTTTCTTTTTCCTTGTATTTTCTTTTCCTGCTCTTATGCGTGTAAGTATAATTTTATGATGACCGGCAATTATTTAGGTTCATTTCAATTTCTCTTACGTTAATTAGTTGCATAATTAACTTTTCATCATCAGGGTCTATACCATATGTATTATATACACACATATATTGAAGACAGGGGAGGAGGTGTACTTTTATGAGTATTCCAATTTATTAAACCATAAGCGCAAATAGGAAAAAAAAATTAAATATTTTGCAACAGACGGAACAATGTCTTAGCAGACGTAATCGTTCAAAGAAATCACATAAACAAATGATCAAGTCATCTTAAAAAATAAACAACCATTTAGACGAAAAGCTGCAAAGAATCCAATCGTATTTTGAATTTCGCCGTCTTCAGCCGATTTGACATGGAACACATGAAAAAGCACGGGAGATTGTTTTTTGCAACAATTATTTGTTTGCTTAGACGAAAACTGCAAATAAAAAACTTGTTATTATTATAATAAGGAGATAAAAATACAAGATAAAAAACTGGAAAAAACAAAAAAAAAAACAAGATGAAGACGATCATTTGACATTTGCATCATTATATATAAAGCTTAAACTTACTTGAAACGAGCTTTAAAACTGAAGTTCTTAATAGTGAGGTGGAGGAAGGGGATTTGTAAACATATGGAGGAGGCGGGGAGTTATATACGTAGGGAGGTGGTGGTGGAGACTTGTAAACATAAGGACGTGGTGGTGGAGAGCTGTAGACATAATGTGGAGAAGGTGACGGTGATGGAGGAGGAGGAGACTTGTAGATGTAAGGAGGTGGAGGAGGAGAGCTGTAAACATAAGGTGGAGGAGGTGGAGACTTGTAGACGTAAGGGGGTGGTGGCGGGGACTTGTAAACATAAGGTGGTGGAGGCGGGGATTTGTAGACGTAAGGCGGGGGAAGTGATGGAGGAGGAGGAGACTTGTAAACATAAGGTGGTGGTGGTGGAGACTTGTAGACATAAGGCGGTGGAGGTGGGGACTTGTAGACGTATGGAGGTGGGGGTGGAGAGCTGTAAACATATGGTGGAGGAGGTGACTTGTATTCATAAGGTGATGGAGGGGGAGCATATTTGTAATGATACTTAGGCGGCGGTGGTGGGGAATTGTAGTAATAGTTAGGCGGCGGAGGTGGGGACTTGTAGTAGTACTTGGGTGGTGGTGGTGGAGATTTATAATAGTACTTGGGTGGTGGGCGGTGGCGGTGATTTGTAATAGTACTTAGTAGGAGGAGGCGGAGACTTGTAGTAGTATTTGGGCGGAGGTGGTTGTGACTTGTAGTAATACTTAGGAGGAGGTGGTGGAGACTTGTAGTAGTATTTAGGTGGTGGCGGTGGTGATTTGTAGTAATATTTAGGTGACGGCGGAGGCGGAAACTTATAGTAGTATTTTGGTGGATGCGACGGAAACTTGTAATAGTATTTTGGTGGAGGCGATGGAGACTTGTAGTAGTATTTTGGTGGAGGCGGCGGAGACTTGTAGTAATATTTTGGTGGTGGCGGTGGAGCTTTGTAAATGTAGGGTGGCGGAGGAGGGGACTTGTATACATAGGGCGGCGGAGGTGGAGATGCGTACGTGTAAGGCTTGTAGTCAGATGCGGCTACACCGGTGGCAATCAAGCACATTGCCAAGGCATGGACAAGATGAGGCCAAAAATTGGCCATTTTGAGAACGTCAACTCCTAAGAAACCCCAAAACTTTAAGACTTGGATTGCTTGGGGGCTGATGAATTGATGTAAATGGATGCTAAGGGAAACATTTATATGGCAATCTCACCAATGAGTGAAACATTTATTTAGCAATATGTGAAGTTTCCTACCTCCAACAAACTTATTTTTTAAGTTTCAAAATTTTTTTGTTAAACTTCCACTTTTTATTTGACATGAAATAATTGGATAATGGGAGCCCACTCGATCTTTAGATTATTTTTTATGCACATGGATGTTGAAAGAGTCTAGTGAGTCGTGCAAAGACTATATCAATTAATGAAGTATAACAAAATTGTTAAGATATTCTGATTTTGAGATACAAAACTTTTCTAATTAATTTACTACTCATAATTTGAGAGAGGGAGTAGGTGTGTGTAATTGCCGAAAGGAACATTCTACTGGAATTTGAGGGTTAATTATATATCTGTAACGTCAGGCTTTCTTCTAACAAATGATTATTGATTCTGTATAAGTTTCGATTTTTGGACTAAGTTAATTAATCTTAATTTAGGTTAAAAATCGTTGTCTAAAGTGCCAATTAGCAAATTTAAGGCTTTTTAAGTTTTAGCAAATAAACAAAATATATTTTCCAACAGACCATCCTTCATCATAACATACAAAATCAGAAATTTAAGGCAATTACTCTATATATATATATATATTTTTTGGAAAGGATATTGTTACATATTTTCAACGTAATTATTATGTTAAATTAATATGATGATACACTTGTACAGATCTTGTGTGAAATTATTATTTTTTTAAATTAGCAGTAGGTATTGTGTATTTGTTTTTTGGTAAATTGTAGAAATTATGTAATTGCGAAAGGAACATTCTACTGAAAATTATTTGGACTATGACAGCTTAATTTGGACTTGGAGGGTTAATTAATTATTAACTTGGTCCAAAAATCGAAACTTGTGCAGAGTCAACAGACATTTGTTAGAAGAAAGCCTGATGCTGCCGAATAAATTTAGTCTAAATTTAGGTGTAGAAATCATTTTCAAAAGTGACAATTAGCAAGTAAGGCTTTCAAGTCTTAGCTAAAAAACAAAGAGAAATGAGGGTTTCTACAATGAGATCCCCTTACTTTTCCCAATCAATGGGGTAAAAATTTATAACCTTTAGGTGACATTTGGATGGTTGAGATCAAAAACACAGGAAAACGTCCATATTAAGGTTTAAAATCCTTGAAATTTTGGAAAATAAATTATAAGGACAAAAATGGAATTATATACAAATTTAAATAAATATTATAATTTAAGATCTCATGCCGACAAAGTAATTAAATATTAAAAATATGACATAAGAGTAAGTCATAATATATGGACATAATTATTGATTAAATGAATTGGCAATTAAGTGTATGGTCAATTAATATAAAAAACCCTAATCTTATAAAGTTGAATCACAAGTTTTTAGATATGCCAAAACAGAGTAAACTAGAGGATTACTAGACATACACCAAGAGACTACCGTAGTCCAATTTAATATGAAAAACTAGTGAAAATGGGCCTTAGAAGTCCTATAATCCAAGAAAGAAAACTCACTTAAGAGTATACACTTAGGTGACTCTTAGTCACTAAGGTGATGTAGGTTGATTAATTAACTAAAAAATGAATTAATAAAATAATAAATTAACAAAAATAGAAGAAAGTATGATTATGTTAATAAAGTTAATTAGTAATTAATTAAAATGATTATTTAATAATTAATTAATTATAAGAGCTAATAAGTGATAATTAGTTGTGTAAACAAGATTATTATATTGAGTAATTACATAATTAAAATACATGATTAATTAGAAATTAATTAATCATTAATTATTACTATAATATTGGATGGTTAATTAAAGATTAATTAATTATTAATTATTGATATAATTATTAACATAATTATATATCATTAATTAGAGATTAATTAAACATTAATTATTAGCATAATATAATTATTATTATTAATATAAGAATTAATAATTGATAATTATCATATGAGAAAGAATATTTAAGTAATATAATTAATTATTAATGATATAAGTATTATTTAGTCAATAAAAATTTTGTAATTTATTTATAATTGCTCAACTAAATAAATTAATAATTAAGTAGTACCTAATTATCTAATTAATTAATTAATTAATCAATTAAATTAAATTAATTAAATGATAATTAACATGAATTTATTTAACACTTAATAATTAATATGAATCAATTATTAAAGTTAGTTATTTAAGCTCACTTTTTTATAAAAATAAATAAATGAATAGATAAAATAATATAATTATGATTCTCTACAATAATAAGATATTGTTAAATCCGGACAATTTCCCAAACTTGCTTAGTCGGAGGTACTACTTTGGAAGTTTAAGCACATAGGACATGTAAGTACAAATCTTATCTATATCATGCAACAAAATATTTTCTTTATTGATGTTCTATGTTTGCAATGATTGTCTTGATGATGTGATGAATATATGAGCTATATGTATTGCTTTAATTAAGCAGTTGACGTGCATAATTTCTCTTGCATTAATATGATTAGCATGATGCCTCACAGTTAATTATGTCATAATAATAGATGCATAGTGATATTTAAATCTACACATTGTCACAATTAATAAGAATGAGGCTAATGAAAGATAGGATAAAGTGTCGTACCAATCTCAAATTAGTTGAGAGGATATGATAATAACGAAAATTATAAGTTATGACCTAGGAGGTTGTTGGATGGTCGCTCCCCCAATTCCCCATTATTTCTATACATATGGGTACGGCACAAGGGTCCTTAAGTAGACAAGACATGAATATAATAAAGCATAATTGAACATATATAGATCACATGCATTTTCGAGCATTCATGTTGTGACGTATGATAATATGATCTACAAAAATATTTTGTGAGATATAGTCTGTACTTGCTGATCAGTGAAAGCTCATACGCGTGCCTTTGTGCTCTAGGTAGCGCGGGTAAGCAACCCGCGCCACTTAGATGTTTTCTAAACAGACGAAGCTGTGTGGAAGCAATGAAGAAAGGGAGTGGCATACTACCATGAATTTAATTTCCACATTTAGACTTCTTAAATTATTTTGTATCAACTATCATTGTAACTATGTTTTCAATATTTCGGTATTACTAAGCTAGTAGAAGTACTTTAAGACTTTAAGGTCTTTCGTTAATGCACATGATGTTATAGTTTTTTAAATATTATCTAAGTAGAAATTTCAATTTTCTTAGTTAAAATTTTAGTTTATTAAACTCTATAAGTACAAGTATGATTTGTTATTCAAAAAAAAATTATGTATTTTTGGAATCAAACATAAACAAATGCTAAGACTATTAATTAAAAATAAGTAAGTTAGTTAGCAGTCTGAAAAGTCAGATTGTTACATAAGATTTAAGGTCATAAGCGGCTACATTTGTGGCAATCGAGCACATTGCCAGGGCATAGACAAGATGATGCCAAAATTGACCATTTTGAGAACGTTGAATACTAAGAAGCCCCAAAACTTTAGGACTTCAATATCTTTGAGACTGATGGATTAATGTGAATGAATGCTAAGGGAAAGTCTCTTCTATAGCAATCTCTCCAATGAGGACAATATTTGTTATTTTGTAATATGTGAAGTTTCCTCCCTCCAACAAACTTGTTATTTAAGCTTGAAAATTGTTTGTCAACTTCCACTTTTAATTTAATATGGATAACTAGATAATGCGAACCTACTCAAGTTTTTAAATGCATGTGGACGTTGAAAGAGTCCTTAAAGATCTCGTTTGCCAAATACTTCATATATTAGTGAACGTATAACATTCTGGCTTTGACAACTCTAAAATTGTAAGAGGAAGTAGGTATTGTTTACTTTTTATTATCATATTAGAGTAGCTATTGTGTACTTTTCAAAAATACATTCTACGGGAAATTATCTGGGCTATGGCAGCTTAATTTGTAATTGAAGGGTTAATGATTAATTTAGTGCAAAAATTTTAACTTATACAAAGTCAATAAACAGTTGTTAGAAGAAAACATGATATTGCGGAATATGGTATTAGGTTAGAAATCATTTCAAAAAAGCCAATCTCCACATTCAAGGCTTTTTAAGTCTTAGCACTAATCATAAAATAAATTGCTCGATTGATCTCTAATCTATTATATTTGTGACTTCTCGGTCCCCAATTGTTTTTGTAATTGAGATGAACTTGAACCCTAAAAAAAGTTACAAAAGGTCTTTTAAACGGAATTCGTTAACTATTGTTAACAAATTGGCTTAATTATTTGGTTGGTCCCTGCTAAATTAAGTTTATGACGTTTTTGTCTCTTATTTCTTTGTAGCTAAAATATCAATTTTTATTGAATTTACTAAACTGACTTTGTGAAAATTAAATAAAGAAAAGATTAATAAAGAAAAGGAAATCAGAATTAAAAAAAATTACACATCTCTCGAATCTCGAATCTCGAATCTCGATGCAACAACGACGACCTAGAAAGCTACTGGCCTTGCATAGAATTTAGCGTAGAATTAGATGCCAGGCTGTACTCATAGAATTACTCCCTCTCAAGTTGTTTTTAGAATAGAATTTTTCCTCATTATTTTGGAAAATTAGTTAAGAACAGTAATTCAATGTAGACGCTTAATCAAATGAAGAAATTTTTGATCAATTAGGTAGCAAGCTGTACTCAAAGATGTTTTAGATAATTGTGTTGATTATTAGGTGGGAGCGGAGAATTTAATTTGTCCAGCTATTTAAATTAATAACCTAGTCCAACTTGTTGGTTAGTACTTAAAAAAAATAAAAATAAAAATTTGTTGCTCATTGGATAATTTTTAATTGGATAAATTACTAGGTTGATCCCTAAACTTTTAACTTGATGTAATTTGGTCCCTCAATTGTTTCCAAAACTTTTAAAATGTTGCTACAGTAGTCCTTTACATTAATTTTTGGACAGAATCCGTTAGTTAACATTACTTTTACACCAAATTTTAACATTACTTTTATACCAAATTACTAACAGATTTCGTTTAAAAATTAATAAAAATGACTATTATAGCAACATTTTAATAGTTTAGAGAGATTTTATTTGCACCCACAATATTCATAAATATCCCCATAAAGTTGATAAAGATTTTTAATCTATTTTACCCTATGAGAAAATTACGTTAAAACAATTAAGAATGCTCATACACTCAATACCTATAAATGAAACTATTTTTTAATAAAAAATTAAAAAAAAAAAAAACATACAATACATTAACCATAGATAGAAATAATATTTAAAAAAAAAAAAAAATCCTATGAAATTGTTATAAATTGTTCTAAAATTTAAATTGTTCATTTATAAACTCTAAATTATTTTTCATCAATTTCTTTTCTTAAGAAAGTTTTATAACTACATGAAAATTTCAATGGAGGATTCAAGTGAAATAAAAATAAAGGAAAGATGTCTCTTGAAAATCCGACAACTATTGAAATATGTATTTTTAATTTTTTAATTCATCGGTATTAGTTTTTTTTCTTTTTTTCTTTGAAAATGATTTTCTGTGGTTTTTATATTATATTCTTTTATTTATTTTTTCTTGCTATGTTTGTTAACATGATTCTATTTATGTATTTTTTTAAATGAAGTATGACATTCCTTGATTTTGTATTTGGACATTGCTTGAGTTTTTCTTCTTTACTATTTCCTCTCCTTTTTTTAAAGATATTTTATGTTCTCTTTTTGTTAATGAAAATATATCATTTTTTTTCTTATTTAGATTTGTTAATTAATTTTTAACAAAATAAATTAAAAATAAAATAAAAGTGGGTGTATGAATGATAAAAAAATATCAAAATGATAGATTTACTATGTTTATATTAAAAAACATTATTAGGTGGGGATATTTATCAATATTGTGGATGCAAATATAACCACTCATATTTTATTGGGCAAACAATTAGGTTTTTAAGAAATAAAACAGTTTTATTAAATCCACAAACATTAGAGGGCCTAGTGGTTTGATCGAAAAAAAATTCTGATCCCCCTACCAATAAATCCTGACTCCGTCACAGTATATTACCAATATATTAAAGAAAGGGGAGTAGGTAACTTCCAATTTATTAAAACATCAGTAAATAAGAAAAAGAAAATTAAACATTTTGCAACAAACTAAACAACGTCTTAACAAACGTAATCATTAAAAGAAATCACATAAACAAATGATCAAGTCATCTTTAAAATAAACAACCATTTCAACGAAAACCGCAAAAATCCAATCCTATTTTGAATTTTGCTTTCTTCTTGTCGAAACGGCTTTCCAATTTGACATGGACCACATCAAAAATTGCCGTCAAGATGAGACTATTTTTTGCAGTAATATTTATTTGTTCGCGTGTACGAAATCTGCAAATAAAAACAATGATACTATTATAAAGAGAGAAAAACACAAGATAAAAAAACTAGAGAAAAAAAAGATATGAAGATGATGATTCGGAATTTGCATTATATATAAAAATTGAACTTACTTGAAACGAGCTAGCCAACTTAAGGTCTTAGTAGTGAGATGGAGGTGGGGGGGATTTATAGACGTAGGGAGGTGGGGGTGGAGACTTGTAAATATAAGGAGGTGGAGGAGGAGATTTGTAAACATAGGCGGAGGAGGAGGTGGAGACTTGTATACGTAAGGGGGTGGCGGCGGGACTTGTAAACATAAGGTGGTGGAGGTGGGGATTTGTAGACGTAAGGTGGGGGAGATGGGGAGGAGGAGAGACTTTAAATATAGGTGGTGGTGGTGTGGTGACTTGTAGACATAAGGTGGCGGAGGTGGGGATTTGTAGATGTAAGGCGGGGGAGGTGACGGTGGAGGAGGAGACTTGTAGACGTAAGGTGGTGGAGGTGGTGACTTATAGACGTAAGGTGGTGGAGGTGGGGACTTGTACACGTAAGGCGGGGGAGGTGATGGTGGAGGAGGAGATTTATAGACATATGGTGGTGGTGGGGTGGTGGTGACTTGTAGACATAAGGTGGTGGGGGTGGGGACTTGTGGAAGGAAGCGAGTGATGGTGGAGGGGAGATGGTGGTGGGGATGTGGGGTGACTTGAGGTGGTGGGTGGAGGGGGACTTGTAGACATAAGAGGGTGTTGGTGGTGGTGGGACTTGTAGACATAGGGCGGCGGAGGTGGTGACTTGTAGACATAAGTTGTTGGAGGAGGAGAGACTTGTAATAGTACTTAGGCGGCGGCGGCGGTGGGACTTGTAGTAATACTTAGGTGGAGGAGGGGGTGATTTGTAATAGTACTTGGGTGGCGGGGGTGGAGACTTGTAATAGTACTTGGGTGGCGTGGTGGCGATTTGTAATAGTACTTGGGTGGAGGAGGGGGAGACTTGTAATAGTACTTGGGTGGCGGTGGTGGCGATTTGTAATAGTACTTGGGTGGAGGAGGGGGAGACTTGTAATAGTACTTGGGTGGCGGGGGTGGAGACTTGTAATAGTACTTGGGTGGCGGTGGTGGCGATTTGTAATAGTACTTAGGAGGAGGCGGCGGAGACTTGTAGTAGTATTTAGGTGGTGGCGGTGGTGAGTTGTAGTAGTATTTTGGTGGAGGTGGTGGAGACTTGTAATAATATTTGGGTGGTGGTGGTGGAGGGGATTTGTAAATGTAGGGTGGTGGCGGCGGAGACTTGTAAACATAGGGCGGCGGAGGAGGGGACTTGTAGACATATGGCGGTGGAGGCGGAGATTCATAAGTGTAAGGTTTTTGTCATATGCCGCTACATTCGTGGCAATCAAGCATATTGCCAAGGCACAGACAAGATGAGGCCAAAATTTGGCCATTTTGAGAACACTGATTGCTTAGAAGCCCCAAAACTTTAGGACTTCAATTGCTTTATGACTGATGGATTGATCGTGTGAATGGATGCTAATGGTTTCTATAGCATTCTTGCCAGCTAATGAAACATTTATTTAGTAATATGTGGAGTTTCTTCCCTCCAACAAACTTATTATTTAAGCTCCAAAATTTTTTGTCAACTTCCACTTTTAATTTAATGTGGAGAATTAGATAATGCAAACCCACTCAAGTTTTAGATGATTCTTCATGCATGTGGACGTTTTAAAGAGTTCATCCATGATACATCATGTGCTAACATCAATTAATTAGTTGTAACAAAAGTTGAAAGTTATCTTTTTGACGTACAAATCTTTCAAATACACGACTCTTAATTTTTAAGAGGGAATAGGTATTACGTAATTTTTATTTTTGAATTATTTACAAAAAATTCTCTTAATTATAATAGTTTTAACATTTTTTCTCCTAAGAATTTCAAAACTTAACATCTGTTTCCCCAACTTTGAAACCATAACAAATTTTTCCCTTAACAAAATTTCTCTTTCCGTCTTTTTTAGTCGAAAAATATCACATCTGTCAATATCTGGGCTGGGAAAGTTAACTAATTAGTTTAATGATAAATTATCCCTTTCAATTAGAATCAGAACATTTTTTTAATAAATTTTAATTTAATTGTTTTAAAAGAAAAAATGATAGTAATGAAAAAATTTTCAAAAAAAAAAAAAAAGAATTTTAAAACTATTAACTTATTCTTCTTCGCCTTTCCAAAAATAAAATAAAAAATAAAAAATAGTTTACCCTCCAACGAAAAAGAATACTAAAAGCTATTAACTTTTTTAGTTTACAAAATTCCCATGCTCTTTCTTCTCTTTTGCTCTCCTCTTTACGATGAATACTTTACTTTTGTTTCTTCTCCCCAAAAAATCTATATTAAAAAAAATAACTGCTTCTTTTTTTTCTTTTTTCTTTTTTAACAAAAATATCATTAATTTCCTCATGTGCACGTCATAAGTTTTTATGTTTAAAAAGCTAAATATATGAGACAAAATTGTTACGTTTTTAAAATCAAGGGGAATGGACATTACATTTTAAAATTCAGGAGGATTATAATTTGCGGGGGGTTTTTGTAATTAACCTTTTTCTTATACTGAGTAGGTATTGTGTACTTTCCGAAAGGAAAATTTTACTGGAAATTATTTGGACTCTTGCGGCTTCAATAACTTAGTTGGAAAAAAAAATTTGAAACATATTAGTCAATAAAACATTTGTTAGAAGAAAGTATGATGTTGCAGAATATATAATGAGTCTTAGTTTATTAGGATAGAAATCATTGTAAAAAATGCCAATCAGCTCAATATATATATTTTGTCTTCAATCCTTCACGAAGGACTGTGGTTTGTCTTAAGGATTGTCAAGAACAACCAAAATCTTTTTTTAGTATGATATTATCCATTTTGAGTCTTGTATCTGCATGGTTTTGCTAAGCTCACTCCAAAAGGCCTCATACTATTAGGAGGTGGTTTTTTTTACTTATGAATCATCACATATATCAATTCTCAAATAATGTGGGACTGCACAGCTTACTATTTTCCTTGTAGGAATTAATAACTGTCACATTGTCTTTCACCATAAAATATAGATATTAGAGTATCTCCAATACAATACTAAATTGTTGTACTATATTAAATTTTGAGAATCGGATGAAAAAATGCTCTTCAATGAAATGCTATTTATAATGCCAAATTTATCATAGACTAAACTTTATGACAAATTTACCATTTTATTTTTATTGGTTGTTACCTTTAACTTTTTCTTATAATTATTATATTATTTCATTTTTAATTATTCAAATATTAAATTTCACTTTTACAAGTTTTAAAACATAATAATAATGACAAAAAGAAAAAATAACATTATACATTAAACATAAAGTAAGGTAATGTTACTGTTAATAAACTTTTGTGACAAATATAATGTTGACATAGATGGACTAAACTGTGACATGCCATTTATTTAGATAACATTGTTACGTTAAAACAAAGACCATAGAAATATGCAACAAAAAGAAATGTGTTTTTCGAGATTGTTGTTACACGTTGTTACACCTCTCAATTTAGATAAACTACGTTGAAAACCAGACTTTATTATATATGTGTGTACGTATTTTGTAAAGCAATTATAGTGTATGGTAAAAACATGAATAAATGCGTACAGATTTGAATGAAACTTAAGCACATTAATGATGAAACCCACTAACTACATTTGTTAATTGGATTCGGAAATGAAGGGCAATCACAGACACACATTTATATTATGAAGAGACGTTTTTGAGCATTGAATTTTTTCCTCATTAAATTATTTTAGAAAATTAGTTAAGAAGAGTAATTCAATGTAAGTTGAAATGTGTTATCAAGTAGGTACGAAGCTGTAATCAGAGATGATTACATTATGGTGTTGATTTTAATACATCCAATTATTTTAGTTAATAACCTAATCCAATTTGTCGGTTATTACAAAATAAAAAAGATAATTGACCTAAATGGTTCCTGAACTCTTTAAGAGATGACATTTTAGTCCATGTTCTTTTTTTTTTTAACATGATGACCCTAAACTCTCTAAAAAAGTGACAATTTAGTCATTTCCGTCTACATCCGTTAAATTTCTAACAGAATGAGTCACGTGAGCCATCACATGAGCTCAATTAACCATAAAAGACAAAAATATCCTTATTCATATTAATAACATTAAAAAAAATAAAAAATAAAAACAGAGAGAGAAAGAGAGAGCTGAACTCAAACCCAGCCCCCCCCCCATGATCCGATGCCTACCTTCATCGTTGCCAAGTTATACCCCCCTGGCATCTTCGCCATCGCCGAGCTCGGCCCCAGTGCCAAACACCAATCTGGGTGCCCCCCCCCCCCCCCCCCCCCCGCCCCCCCCGACCCCCACCCCCATGTGTCTTTGCCGTCAACCAAGGCCCCCTCTCCCCAAATGAAAAGCCCCCCATGTGACCCAGGCGCCAGATCTGTTCCGCGCCCCCCCTGATGACAGTCCCCCGCTAGATTTGGCCTCTCCCCCACAACGACGATCTCCCCGCGACCCCCCCCCCCCCCCCACGCAACCCAGGCCTCAAATCTGGGCACGCCAACCCTTCCTCTCTCTCCCTCTCCCATGCGTTGTCGCCGTCCCCCCTCCCCCTTCTCTCTCACCTCCCCTTCCTCACTCTCCCTTCTCCGTCGGCCGCCCCCTTCTCCCTCGTCTCCCCTTCCTCCCTCTCCCTCTCCCCTTCGTTGTCGCCCCCCCCCCCCCCCCACCGGAGTTCGTGGATCTAGGTCCCCCCTCCCTTGCGTCTTCGCCGCCGTCAGCCTCCCTTTCCCCCGGAGTTGGCCAATCTGGGTCCCCCCCCCTGCGTCTTCGCCACCGTCGGCCCCCGCCCCCCTCCCCGGGAGTTTGTTGATTTGGTTTTGAGAAATGAAGAGAGAGAAAGGAGAGATAGAGAGAGAAAGGATAATATGATTTTTTTTGTTTTTATGATTTTTTTTTAAATTGTTGTTAAATTAATTATTATTAGATTAAAAAAGTACTCTTGTAAATTAGATCACATGTATTGCACGTGATTCATTTTGTTAGAAATTTAACGGATGTGGATGGAAAGGACTAAATCGTCACCTTTGTAAAGAGTTTAGAGTCAACACGGTCTAAAAAAAATAACAGGGATTAAAGTGTCATCTCTTAAAGAGTTCATAGACCATTTAGGCCAATTACTCAATAAAAAATAGAAAAACTTTTTGGTTATTGGATAATTTTTAATTTGGTTAGTCTATCAGTTTCAATGGAAACTAACAACTTGGCGATTGTCAACACTGATGTACTGGCCAATATGATCATGCTTCTAAGTTGTAAAGACAAAATCTTTCCTTTTGGTAGTCTCTGAGAGCAGACCAAAACAAAACAAAAAAACAAAAAACAAAAAAAGGATTATTAGAAAGTGTTATTAAGCAAATTTTCATAAACACCAATGTGATACAGGAGTGAAGCAACTATTTCTCCTAAAAGTTGTAACTGATGAGAGAAGCGCAATCAACTCCTTTAAACATCACCAAGGTTCGGGAATCTAACCAAGTACTATCCATTTGGGTCCTTACGTCGAGGAGTCCCTTACGAATCCATAAGCGCACCTAATGGACGGGCTTAGGTACTTCTTCGAGACTCAAGCCACATAAGCTGCCTTCCAAGTTGAAGTATGCTCCTGCATCACAATGTCTCAAGAGATTTGTTAATAGAAGTCTGTGAGATTAAAGTCGAGCCTAGAGAACGATCAAGACGTACGATACTCGTAGTAAAACTTGATTTAGGGGGCTAGTCAATAAGCAAGCTATACATCTTTCGTTTCTATTCATTGTCTTTCAAGAAATTCAACTTCATAGTCTTCATCACATGATTGAATTTTCATTTATTTCAGTTACTCATAACAAGCATCATCATTAGTGATTTGAAGTCGAGCCACAACAGCTTCAAGAGCTCGCCTCCGGTTCTATAGAACACCTAAAGCATCTAAATCAAAAACAAAAATTTAAATTAAAAAAAAAAAAAGGAAAAATGAAAAGTACATGTAAAATCTTCACTAGCACAACAATAGTTTCTAACTTCTCTCTGGTACTTCGGACACGGCA
The DNA here is from genome assembly GCA_008635985.1 of Ficus erecta. NCBI lineage: Eukaryota > Viridiplantae > Streptophyta > Magnoliopsida > Rosales > Moraceae > Ficus > Ficus erecta. Next base: position 2,429,005 of record BKCH01000014.1, read on the forward strand.
GACACAAGCGTTGCCAAAGCTGTGATTCCGGTGCTGTACGCAACATAGGCAGCATAGACGCTCACAGCTTGATTGCAGCTTAAGAAATAAACAAAGTGAGAGGCTCTGTAAAAAATAGTGAAAAAAAAAAAAAGAAAAGATTCGGCAAGAACATATAAAGTTAGGTGAGCATGGAGTTTATTTTGTGTCTTGTGCATGTGAAGCTGTTCTTAAGCTATTTTGAAAATGAAATTGAGCTCTAGAATAGAAGTTCGAAATGACCTAGTTATCGAGTTAAGTTTGTTTTTCTTAAGTTTTTGAGCATGTGAAGCAACTCTGAAGCTTTTGGAAATCAAAATTGTGGTATAAATAAAATCTTGAAGCTGATATAAAATGAACGAGAATTAAAATAGGACACAAACAAAGTGACTAGATGCATAGCAATTTGAGATTTACTTTGCATTTAGCTTTTCTGCAAAAGCGTTTTATCTGAAAGCGATCCCCTCCCCCAAGTTCTACACGACCGAAAGTCCAACACTACAGAAAAATTCGGCGCTATAGAAAGTCGAGAATCCTTAACAAGAACCGCAACATGTTAAATTTTAGTCGAATTTTTTTTTTTTTGGCAAACCTTCTTCCATTTGCAAAGAGATTAAGATCTGCTTAGCCTTGATCTAACAGAATCCGTACAGCTCTTAAGATATTTCATTCCTGTAGTGGTAAAGTAAGAAAGAAAATACAGCGGCTTTTCTGATGGGAGATTTTGAAAATAGGCCACAAGGCTTCACACATTCTCTTGCCATGGTTTGTGTCATACAGTGCCAAAAATATATAAGATACTATAATACCTTAAGGGCTGTAACCAAAACAAACAAGAAAAGTAAACTTCACCAAAATAGTAGAACATTTGCAGCAAAGAGAAAAAAAGGTTAACAAATTAAATTAAAAAAAAAAATTTGCACTTACATTTAAGACAGATTACGGATGCAGAGCTTCTGTTCCATCCGAATCTTCTCCACTGTCAAACTAAGTTGCTAAAATATGTTTTAACACGATTAGACAAAATGGTACATCATAAAAACATGGGGACGGGGAGAGGATATCAACATTGAGTTCTCAAAATGAATCTTTTTAATACTACCTTCTCAATCTCGTCCACAGCGGCTTTGATACATTGAAACAATGTGTCTTCTTCATTGGTATTTGAGGTGCCGGTAATCGCTTCCCACACCAAAGAGAAAGATCGGTTTTCATCAAACTGCAGTTCCAGATGAATGAATTATCTACATTTAGGTGTTTAAGTCCCCATCAATACATATAAGACGCCGATATGCGAATCTGATTGCTGAGCAACAAAAGAAAATAATAATATGAACAAGTAACTTGATTTTTTGTCCCTTTTAACACGACTCATTACTCCAAAAGTTGGGCACAACAAACTGTGTACAATAGACAGTCCGGGTATTTTAAGCGGATAACCGTTTGGCGTTTAGTTGTATCTACCAAAAGCGGTCTCAATTCCTAATGCAAATAGTTGTGTTGTATTGATCACAAGTTATCGAGATTAAGAAACGTAGGTATTGTGCAGTGTATGCTTCTTTTTGACATGACTCAAGATAAAAGAGCAGTCACCGAAAAACTATAACCAATAGTAAAAGAAAAGAAAAATGAAAACAAAAAAAATCTAAGAGAAGTGGTCACACTATTACAATCCCTAACTCATCCCAAAAGGCACCTTGTGAAATGAGGTTTGGACCCATATATAAAGAGGATCTTGGCACTGTCCACAACCGATGTGGGATCTAACACACCCCCTCACGCACAGCGTGGACAAAGCCAAACAACTGTGGGAACATGGGGGGCCGGGGGAAACCCGGGTCCCAACAACGGGGGAAATTGGCCTTGGCTCTGATACCATATTACAATCCCTAACTCATCCCAAAGGCACCTTGTGAAATGAGGTTTGGACCCATATATAAAGAGGATCTTGGCACTGTCCACAACCGATGTGGGATCTAACACACACCTTGATGAAGATTTCAGTAGAAAATGTCGTCAGAGACAGGGTTCTTGCACAAGGAAAAAGTTCCACCATAGCACCCACAAAACTAGAGTATTCCGCAACCGGGAGATATTTATTTGTGATCACCAAATGCGTTATCTCATTGGATGGATCAGGAAAAAAATCTGTATTTCTGAATTCTTCAGGAAATCCATAAATCACCAAAAAAAAAAAATAATAATTTGATATCCACATTTGATAGGAAAAATAAATGCCAAAGAAACAAGAAAAGGTGACGATATATATTACCGCTAAGTTGCAAAAGAGCGTCAAAACTCTGCAGTTGCTAAAACTTTCAAGAAATTAAGTTTCTCAACTTTATAAACCAAAACCACCCGGAACAGAGTGAAGAGCCGTCCAACAAGTGAAGTTTGGCGTCAAGATAACCAGAGCAGTATCTAAAAGTGGAGAAGTGAAAAATCTGACCACGGTATCGAAAGAACCACAGGTTCGGAGTGTTGATCTCAGTCTCGGACAAGCTCCAGCGGCCATTAAACGTTAAGCTCTTGAGATTAGTGTGAGATATCTGAATATTTTTTCTAGCAATCCTAGAGTCGGAGTTGTTCAGAGTTAGATTCTCCAAGAGTGGAAGTTGCGAAATGAACTCGTCAATCGCCCACGCTGTATTGAAATTGCAACCGATACACAAACTTGATAGGGATTTACAATTCAAGAAGCTAACACTGTAAGGTGGGTCAGACATCCGGTAATAAGAGAAATGTTGGAGATTCGCAGCGTCAATCAAAAACATCTGGGGCCAATCCTTACCAACAGAGACAACCATTGTTCTGAGGTTAGGGCAAGAAACACGGAGCTCATGGAAACCGATGCAGAATCTCAATGCTAAATATCTCAGCGAAGGGAAGTGGGACAGCAGATTCTCCAAACTATCCTTGTTTATGATCATCAAACGGAGATAAAGCGTCGACAGAGAAGACATCACCGGTAATGATAATGAATTCGTAATGTGAAACTCGAAACGTCCAAGAGACAAAGTACGGAGCAAATTGCATGTGAAAAGTACTGGCAACAGAGAACATGTATCGGCGACTGTCAAAGGTTCTAATTCTCGGTTATAGAGTTCTATCGCCTTGAGGCACGACTAGCGGCGGTGGCGAGGACCTGGTTGAGGCGATAGACGCATCCCCCATCGGCGATGTGGGTATGGAGCCATAACCGCTCCATGTTGATTTGGTTGTCGCAGCGATCGCGCCAGAGTGCCAAAGAGGTGTCGACGTAGTTGAAGAAATCCTCATTCTTGAATGGCACGGCATTGTCGTCGAAGAAGAAGACCGAATACGAAATCCAGGCCGAACGCCATTGCCTTGACAACGCTGAAGCTCGAATGGCGTCTTTTCTACTGACAAAAGAAAAGATTTTGTGAATGACCTCCTCTGGCAACTCAAGCTTCGATGTTCCATCCATGATCGGACCATCATTTTCCATGACAACGGCGAAGCTTCAAGCTGTGTTTAGCAGAGATTTAGAGTTCTTTGCTATTCAAGAACAACAAGATTTAGAGAGAGAAAGTAGAGAGAAGGCAGAGAAAACAGAAATTTAATTACAAGAAGAGAAGATAGTGACACAAATAACTAATCTTGTAAGAAGACTCTAAATCTTCATAACGGACTCGGGAGCTAAAAGTCTAACTAACTTCTTTACTCTAACTTAACTGATTCGGATGTTAATCTAACAAACTATAATCTTCATACAATGACCCTCCATGTTCTTCGTAGTGTTGTTGACCCATGTAGTATTATTATAGTTAAATTAAATCAAATTAAATTATTGAGTGATTTTAATTATGTACATTGGAATCATAAATCTCGTGTCCCAATATTTTATTTCTATCACTATGTTACTATATTTTTAATAATCTTTTCAAAAAATTAAAAAAATAAATGCCCACATTAATTATAGGTTTTGAAGTATTAAAAAAATATCCCCATAATAATTATAGGTTTACTACGACAGTTTGATAAAATGACCATGAACTCTTAAAAATGATACAAACAAATCTTTTTAATGGACTCTGTGTTATTAACAAATTGACTTACTCAATCCGTTCCTAAATTATTATATTTGTGATATTTTGATCTCATTCTTCTAGTAGTCAAAACCTCAATCTTTATCGAATTTATTAAATAGCATTAATAACATAAAACAAAATAAAAAATCCTTAAATTAGAAATTTAAAAAATCACCCTCTCTTTCTCTCCCCTCACCCCCCCCCCCCCCCCCCCCCCCCCCCCCCTTCCCCTTTTCTCTTGGTCTCTTTTTCTGATTTCTTTTAGCAAGAAAAGAAAAGAAATCATAGATTTAAATGAAAATTCCTTAAGGAAGCATTAAAATAGTAATTTAAAAAAAAAACTAAAAACTAAAACTAACTTGATTTAGGGGGCTAGTCAATAAAGCAAGCTATACATCTTTAATTTCTATTCATTGTCTTTCAAAAAAAAAATGATACTAAAGTATATGTAAGATCATGAACTGATCTCCATTAGCAGAAAACCATATTTTCAACTTCTCTCCGGTGCTTCGGACGCGGCACACACAGGTTTTTGCCAAAGTTGTGATCACAGGGCTGTATGCAACAATATAGGCTGCACAGACGTTCGTACGTTGACTGCAGCTTAAGCAATAAACAAAGTAAGATTCTGTTTTCTACATGCAATAGATGTTCATAATAATATCTAAAAAAAATAAAATCGAAGTTCATAAGGAAAAAGACTCGGCGAGAAAAATACAAAGTTACGTGAGCAAGGAGTTCATTTTGTTTTTCGTGCTTGGGAAGATGCTGTTAAGCTACTATCAAAATCAAATTGAGCTCTGAAATAGAAGATCAAATTGATCTAGTCATCGAGTTAATTTTGTTTCTCCGTTTGAGTTTCTAAGCATTTGAAGCAACTCCTAAGTTTTTGGAAATCAAAATTGTACTCCTAACAAAATGACTACAGAAAGTTCTACACTACAATATTGTGCCACAAAAATATATAAAATACTATCACAAATAGGGAAAAGTGAACTTCAACAAAGTAGCAGAACATTTGAAAAAAAATAAAATAAAATAAATAAAAAAATAAAAAAAAATTTGCTCTTACACTTAAGACAGATTACGGATGCAGAGCTTCTATTCAATCAGAATCTTCTCCTATCAACCTACGTCGCTGAAATATGTTTTAACACGATTAGACAAAATGGCATATCTTAAAAATTTGGGGACAGGGAGATTATCTCGAACAGGCTCACTAATTGCAGTAACTGCTACATTAGGATATCAATGTTTAGTTCTCAAATTCTTTTTATGCTACCTTCTCAATCTCGTCCACAGCGGCTTTGATAGATTGAAATAATGTGTCATCTGCATTGGTATTTGAGGTGCCGGTAATCGCTTCCCACGCCAAAGAGAAAGATCGGATTTCATCAAACTGCAGCTCAAGATGAATGAATTATCTACATTTAGGTGTACAAGTCCCCATCAATACATATAAGACGCCGATGTGCAAATCTAAGTACGGCGCAACAAAAGATAATGATATTATGAACAAGTAAATTGATTTTTTGTCCCTTTTAACATGATTCGTTATTCTAAAACTTGGGCACAACAAACTGTGTACAATAGGCAGTCTGTGCATTTTAAGCAGATAATTGTTCGGCGATGTTTGTGTGTACAATAGGCCTCAACTCCTAACGCAAATTTTGTGTTGTAGTGATCCAATGCTATCGAGACAAAGAAACGTAGGTATTGTGCAGTGTATGCTTCCTTTTGACATGACTCAAGATAAGAGAGCAGTCACTGAAAACCTATAACCAATAGTAAAAGAAAAGGAAAAAAAAATAAATAAATAAAGATTAGAGAAGAGGAAACACCTTGATGAAGATTTTAGCAGAAGATGTCTTCAGAGATAGGGTTCCTACACAAGGAAAAAGTTCCACCATAGCACACACAAGACTAGAGTATTGCGCAATCCGGAGATTTTTAATTGTGATCTCCAAATGCTTTAACTCATTGGATGGATCAGGAAAAAAATCTTCATTTCTGAATTCGTCAGGAAATCCCTAAATCACCCAAAAAAAAAAAATTATATCTACATTTGATAGGGAAAATAAATGCTAAAGAAACAAGTAAAGGTGACGATCAATATCACCGTTAAGTTCCAACCGAGCGTCAAGACTCTGCAGTTGCTAAAACTTTCAAGAAAGTTTTTCAACTTTTTAAACCAAAACCTCTCGGAACAGAGTGAAGAGCCGTCCAACAAGTGAAGTTTGGCGTCAAGATAACCAGTGCAGTATCTAAAAGTCGAAATGCAAAAAATGCCACCATGGTATTGAAAGAAACGCAGGTTCGGAGTGTTGATCTCAGCCTTGGACAAGCTCCAGCGGCCTTCAAACGTCAAGCTCTTTAGATTAGAGTGAGATATCTGAATACTTGTTCTAGCAATCCTAGAGTCGGAGTTGTCCAGTGTAAGATTCTCCAGGAGTGGAAGTTGCAAAATGTACTCTTCAATCGCCCTCGTTATTGTATTGAAATTGCAACGCATACGCAAACTTGTTAGAGATTTACAATTCAAGAAGCTAACACTACCAGGGGGGTCAAACATCCGATCATAAGAGAATTTTTGGAGATTCACGGCGTCAATTAAAAATTCCGGGGCCAACTCTACACCAATAATGACCTTCATAGTATCGAGGCTAGGGCAAGAAACACGGAGCTCATGGAAACCGATGCAGAATCTCAAGTCTAAATGTCTCAGCGAAGGGAAGCGAGACAGCAGATTCTCCAAACTGTCCTTGTCTATGTTCATCAAACTGAGCTCGAGCTTCGACAGAGGAGACAACGCCGGTAATGATAATGAATTAGGAATGCGAAACTCAAAACTTTTAAGAGACAAAACATCGAGCGAATTGCAGGCGAGAAGTACTGGCAACAGAGAATCCATTTTTACGACCGTCCAGATCAAAAGTTCACATTTTCGGTTATAGAGTTCTATCACCTTGACGTTACGACTAGCGGCGGTGGCGACGACCCGGTTGAGGCGATGGAAGCATTCCCTGTTGGCAATGTGGGCGGAGAGCGATAACCGCTCCATGTTGATTCGGTTGTCGCAGCGATCGCGCCAGAGCGCCAAAGAGGTGTCGACATGGTCGAAGAAATCCTTGTTCTTGAGCGGCACGGCATTGTCGTCGAAGGTGAAGACCGAAGACGAAATCCAGGCTGATCGCCATTGCCTTGACAACGCAGAAGCTCGAATGGCGTCTTTTCTACAGAGAAAAGATAAGACTTTGTGGATGACCTCCTCTGGCAACTCAAGTTTCAATGTTCCATCCATGATCGGACCATCATTTTCCATGGCAATGGCGAAGCGTCAAGCTGTATTTAGCAGAGATTTAGAGTTCCTTTCTATTCAAGAACAGCAAGATTTTCCCCTCAAAAAAAGAACAGCAAGATTTAGAGAGAGAAAGTAGAGAGAAGTCAGAGAAAACAGAAATTTAATTATAAGAAGAGAAGTTAGTTACATAAATAACAAATTTATAAACAAAACTCTAATCTTCATAACAGACTCGGGAGCTCTTAGTCTAACTAGCTTCTGTACTTTTACATTAGAGACTCGGCTTTTAGGTTTTTTTTTTTTTTTTCTTCCTCTTGTTTTGAACCTGATTGGAGATTCAAACTCTATATCTTTTGATGAATTCAAATATGATATTATCAGTCTAGATCTAATTATGATGTGGTTAGCAAGAAAAAAAAATTAAGAACGAACAAAGATCGACAATGTAGAATAGTGATTTGATTCGTTTAAAAGTTTTGTGTAACTGTGTTAAAAACTACTAAAGAAAAATTAAAAAATTAACAAAAAGTTTATGAAATAAGTATCAATGTTGTATATATGTGTTATAAGTTTTCACAGTCACAAAATATTGGTTTTGGAACGGTGATTTCGACTTTGCTCCACAATGACTAAAATATATCTTGATTTTTAGTAAATATGTTAATGTTAAGCAATTTATTCGATTTATTTATTATAACTTGTAGTCATATGCAAGCCTACTCATAGTGCTCCTCAGTAGAGTATTATGTGTTCTTAGATTGTGGATGTCAGCACATCCACGTTAAATATCTTTGTGTTATATTCCCTTCTCTTATTACTTTTAGTTCTTTTCTTATTTAATCTTTATATGTTATTAGAGTAGTAAGCTCCTTGGATTATACTCAAACGAGTTATTGATCATCCCTATGCCATTGCACCCTCTCTTGACGATTGTAGTCCCTATGTTGTTGCATCCTTTTCTAACGGTTGTCGTCATGCGTTCATGCACCCTTTCTCCTTGTCAATTGTCCATGCACCCAAGCGTTTGCTGCCTTCTACCTCCTTTTTTGACGATTGTTGTCCTTGTGCCCAAACGCCCTATGCATTCTCCCTCCTCTTCTAATGATTGTCGTTCCTGCACCCAATCCCCCTCTCTCGACACTTGTCACACTTCTATGCGCTCTTGTGTCCCGACATGATTTATTTGTATTTTTCTAGAAATTAATAAAACAAAACAAAAAAATAAAAAATTTTATTTATTCAAGTTTCTTTTATTATAGTCCAAGATTAGAAGTCCTATTGGAGCACTATCTTGTAGAAGCATTATAGGAAAGTTAGTATTGATACTAAGCCTATGTTTGGTAAGAAGGAAAAAAAAAAAAAAAAAAAAAGGGAGAGGAAAAATAGAAGTGAAAGAAAATAAGAGGGAAAGGAAACATTTTAATTTTCCTTATGTTGTTTGATATCAAATAAGGAGGGAAAAGAAAAAAGTTGTATAATTACTATTTTATTTATATAAACATATTCTTTTACTTTAAAAGCAAGCGTAAAAAAGAAATTTTAATAGTTAGATGGTGGATTTTAGTTTTCCTCCCACTTTTGGAGGGATTAAATTTTTGGGCCCTAGTGTACTTTTTTTCCACCAATTTTTCCTTCTCATTTTCTCTTCCTTCCTACAAAACAAGTTAATCTAATATTTTTCATCCAATAATCCCTCCCCCCACTTCCTTCCTTCCACTTTTTCACCATACCAAACACAGTATAAGGGAAGTTATTATTTTGTATGTAATTATCTTCATTATGAACTTTAATTATTTGTAATTATTGTACTTTAGAATATGTTTTGATTTTAGTAGATTTTTTAGTATCATGCAACTTTCCCAATTTTGTATATTGTAATTTGGGAGGTCATTCATAGTGTTTCTCACTAATAAATTCTTTGTTCTTAGCTCATGAACATAAGCACATCTACATTAGATATCTTTGTGTTTCATTCCCTTCTCTTATTACTTTAATTCTTCTCTTATTTAATTTCTTTACATATTAACTATAAATTAAAAGATTACTTTTTCAAAAAATGTTTTTAAAAAAATATCCCCACATCAGTTATAGGTTTACTTGCATAGTTGATCTCTAAACTATTATAATTATAACATTTGATTCCTTTTACTTTTTTTTTTTTTTTTTTTCCGATTGAAATGATTATGAACTCTCAAAAATGGTACAAAAAAGTCTTTCTTTAATGGTATCCTTTGATTATAATGAATAAATTGCCTTAATTACTATATTAGTCCCAAATCTATTATATTTGTGATATTTTGATCTCATTCTTTTTGATGTAGCTAAAACCTAAATTTTTATTGCAATTTATTAAATAATTTTAATAATTAAGATGAAAAATCTTAAAATGAGAAAAAAAAAAATAGATCTTTCCTCCCAAAAAAGTTTTGGAAATTTTAAAAATCTCCCCCTCTGTTTTTCTCTTCTCTCTGCCTCTCTTTCTCGATCTCTTTTTCTGATTTCTATAAATAGATAAATAAATAAATAAATAAGAGAACTAATAAATTTAAAAAGGGAAAATTGAGCATAGCATAAACCAATATTGTTGAAATTTAACAAAATAGAAAGATTTCAAAAAGTGGAAATTATAGCATATTTATTTTATTATTTTTTTCAAAATTTTTGTTTTACCCCCACCCCTATCTTCTTCAGCCATCGTAAGATCCATCATGTCGTCGCCGGTGCCGGTGCCGGTGACTGGAAACATCGTCATCAATGAAAAATGCCAAATAAAGGATTAAAATTAGTGATTTTCAAAATAAAAGATATATTAAAATTAGGTAATTGATTTTTTATGCCAAATAAAGGATTTCCACCATAAATAAGTGATTTTCATCTGCATGTGTTATTATCGTTTATGACTCTTGAATTTTAGGATCATTTTTATTTTACCCCGTGTATTTTCAAAACTCATGTTTTGTCTTTTTAATTTTAAATCAATCTCATTTAATTTGTTTTATTAAAATTTCTATTAAAAACAAACAAAAAATGAGACGAGCGAAACGAGTCCAAATAAGATCATTTTTTTTTAAATTATATTAAATTTCAAGACGAACTAAACAAGTTTTATAATGATAATTTTTTTAACACATTGTAAGTATATTTTTTAATTCAAATAATTCAAACATAACCAAATTAATATTTAATTTAATTTAATTTCAACTCAAAAAACTTAATTTAAATATGTGCACTAATGCTCCGTTTGCCTCACCATCTCAACTCAAACTAAACAACTCAAATCTCATCATGTTTTTTGTCTTTTCTGAAAAAGTTTTTTGTCTTTTCTGAAAAAGTCAACAAAATTTACTATGCAAACTTAAAAATCTCAACTCAACTCAAACTGAACCTGCGATCCAAACGAACCCTAATTTTTTTAAAATTTAATGAGTAAAATAAAAAATTTTAAAGTTTAGAATGGAAACGACATTAATGTTTAAGGAAATATCCTAAAATTTATCATGATCAACACAATCCCTCCCACCACCTTGCAGGGTAGACTTCTCTCCCAAACGGATATCGAATTTTTTTCATCCCCTAACCAAAAAAAAAAACCGCCATGGACATGGAAATCGATGCTCCGATCATTGATCCAACCTCGAATTTTGAGTTGCCAGATCAAGTCATCCACAAAATCTTGTCCTTTCTCCCCAGAGAAGACTCAATTCGAGTTTCTGCCTCGTCCAAGCAATGGCGATCGGCCTGGGTTTCGTCTCCAGTTTTCTCCTTCGACGAAGACGCCGTTCCGTTCAAGAACTCCGATTTCTTCGACCACGTCGAGGCCTCTTTGGCTCTCTGGCGCGACCGCTGCGACAGCCGAGTCACCATGGAGAGGCTCTCCCTCTCTGCCGCCATCTCCGAAGATGACTCCTTTTCTCGCCTCAAACAGGTCGTCGTCGCAGCCACAAGCCGTAACGTCAAGGTGATCGAAATCCTTAACCGCAATTTCGATGTTTTCTTGACGGACTTCGATTTCAATTCTCTCTGGCCGTTACTCTTCGCCTGCAATTCGCTCGACGTTTTGTCTCTCAAATGCTTCCAGTTTCTCATTCCGAATTCGTTATCGGCGATCTCTTCGCTTTCGAAGCTTACGCTGAGTTGTTGCTTCATAGACGAGAACAGCTTGAAGAATCTGCTGTCCTGCTTCCCTTCGCTGAAAGACCTAGCAGTCGGATTCTGCTACGGTTTCAACGGGCTCCGTTTTTCGCTCCCTAGCCTCAGAACAATGGAGATCAGTATTTGCGATGATTTGGCGCAGGACGTTGTGATCGACGCCGTGAATCTCCGGCATTTCACTTACGACAGGACCTTCAGAGCCCCTGGCATTGTTAGTTTATTGAATTGTAAATCCCTAACAAGTCTGCATCTCCGTGGTATCGATTTCAATACGGCGGCTACGATCGACGACTACATTTCGCAGATTCCGCTCCTGGAGACTCTGATAATGGACAGCTGCAGGATGCAAAAGAGTATTCATATTTCACACTCGAGTCTCAAGAGCTTGGTGTTCAAAAGCTGCTGGAGCTTTCGAAAGGCCGAAATCAACACGCCGAACCTGTGTTTTTTTCGATACTGTGGCGGCATTTTTCACATTCCCACTTTCAGATACCGCTCCGGTTTCCTCGATGCCAAACTCGATTTGGTCACTGGTTCTTTCGACTGTACCGAGTGGTTCTGGTTCATTAGGTTGAGAAACTTTCTTGAAAGCTTTAGTAACTGCAAAGTACTAGCTCTAGGTTGTTACTTGGAGGTAATATTTATGTTTATAGCAAGCTTTTGTTGCTTTTTTTCATTTTTTTCCAATCAGATAAAGATTCTTTTTTCATTTTTATTTTTATTTTTAATGTTTTGTGGTTTAGGGATTTACTGAACAACTAAGAGATAATCATTTTCTTCCTGATCCATTGTACGAGCTGAAACATTTGGAGATCACAAATCGCTCTCTCCCGATTGAAAATTACTCTAGCTTTGTGGATGCTATGGTGGAGCTTTTCCCTTGTGTAGAAACTCTGTCTTTGAAGACGTCTTCTGCTCGAATCTTCGTCAAGGTATTACCTCTTTTGGCTATACTTCTAGCCTAGATGAAAAAAAAGGAACTTTTTTAGACAAATAGAGGCACTATAGTTTTTCAGTGACTGGTTTTCTAATCTTGAGTTATGTGTATATTGTAATTACCTTTTCTGAATCTCAATAGCTAGAGATCACTACTGATTACGTTAACAGCGTTTTTGTTAGATATTGCTATCGGTAGAAAACATTTTTTGAGTTATGTGTATGTTGAGTTATGTGTATGTTGTCCCTTTCTGAATATCAAGAGCTAGAGATCACTACTGATTACGTTAACAGCGTTTTTGTTAGATATTGCTATCGGTAGAAAACATTTTTTGCTTGGTGTACTAATGACCATTGCTCATTTTCGGGGATAGAACCATTACATATATCATGTACCTGCTTCTTGTTCCCAATTTTTATTGTTTCTCTCGACTGCAGTAACGGGGTCACGTTTACTTGTACAACACTTCGTTTGTCTATTGCTGCTCGTTGCTTTGATTTGCACATTGGCGCTTATAGTTAGCAAACTACAAAAAAGTTTTTTACTAAAGATTTGTATTTTTGATCTATTTATATATTTTGATGGAGAATTACATAATTAATGTGGATGTGATCTTGAACCGCAGTTTGATGAATGCGGATCTTTCGCTTTGAAGTGGCAAGCATTTGTAGGCACCTCAAATACCGATCAATACAATAGAGTCAAAGCCTCCGTAGACGAGATTGTCGAGGTCAGCCAAGTTCGAACATATAGTATTAGTATTATTTCAAAAACCGATAATTGTTATCCCAAGGGGGCAGTTTTGCAATTAGTGAGCCAGTTGTAGAGGCTCTCCCTAACCCCCAAATTTTTAGAACATACCCTTTTGTCTAATCGTGTTGTAAACATATTTCAGCAACTCAGTTGGACAGAGGAAGATTCCGATTGAACAGAAACTGTGCATTGGTAAGCCGTCGTAAAATGTATGAGCGTATTCTCGATTTTCTGATTTTGATTTGCTTCTGTTCCTACATATTCATTCTGTTTCGTTGCCTAATATGTAGACAGAAGTGGTCGGAACATCTTTGCTGCCTACTTGCCCTGTGAACAGAACTTCAGCAAAACTTGTGTTTGTCTCGTCCCAAAGAATCCGAGAGAAGAGAAAATTGTGCAGATTAATTGATAATTGTAGGTGTTTTTTTATTAAATAGATATGAGTTGAATTTTTCTCGTCATATTGGAAGTTTGTTCTTTTTCTCAGGACGATGTATGTTATGGCTAACCAATGCAAAGACTTTTTAATCATGTGAATATTTATTATGATTTTCAGAGTCCAGCGGCTTGAGAAAAATACGAGCATATCTCGCTTGACTGTCAATTTTCAAATGAAACGTGCATTTTTAATAAGTTATGCACGCTATGAAATTAAAGTTCATGATGCTAGTCTGATTGAACCAAAAAAAATTTATTAGCAAAATAATTTCAGAACGACTGAGAACAACTGGCTTTTTAGTCGGTCGTTCCAATGTTAAATGAAATTTATTTTATTAATTACAATTTTTAGGGTTGTCTTCTCATATACATCTTATACAAGCAACTGCAATTTTATGCCTCGCTCTTTGAAATGATTTCTGGGCTCCTTGTTCTCTTCTATACTGAATAAGAGTGTGTGTGTGTGTGTGTGTGTGTTTTTATTTTCTTTTTTTCGGCTAAAAAAGTAAGTGTGTATTATATTGCACTGTATTATTATATATATTATATAAATTACTACGGATAGTGAATTAATACTGTATTATTTGAAACAAGGGGGTCAAAGTCAGTGAGGCCCTAAGATGGAGTCAGCTAGGGTCTGGGGTTCGGAGAGGGTTGGCTCGAGAATAGTGAAGTTGACGGTGTCAGTTCCGGAGTGGTAACGGTGAGGTCAGCTCGATCCTAAGGTCATGGTCAGGATCGTCGTCTAATCAAGGGATGGGGGGGGGGGCCCATTCTTAGGCCAGGACCCGTGCCTGTCATCGTGGTCGAGGTTGCTGACCCACTGTCCCAAGCCCTGCCCGATTTTAATATTGTATAGTTATAATGTCCCAAATATTGTCGAAGTTCTAAACATATTATTATTTTATGACATCAAGGGGAGATTCAACTTTAAAAAATAATTATAATAAGATGGTCTAAAGATATCTTTGTTTTAATTACTTTACTTTTTTTAGTTGTGAACCAAAAAAAGAACTACATGCTACTGTGGGAATAGTGCAGTTGATGAGGTAGGCTCGTGAACGGTGACAGTGATGAGGTTGGTTCGTTACCAAGGTCAAGGTTAGGGTCGTCTCTTCTGATTAGAGATGGGGTTGTTTCAGTCGTACGCTAGGGTTTGTATTTGTCATTGTAGTTGATGTAGTGGCCTATCCACAATCCCAAGCCCTAACCGACCTTGTAATACTCCACATCTAACATTTCGCTATAAATACTTTAATTTTTTATGACGTTGAATATCTTAATGTATATATAATACTAGTTTAAAAATATGTACGATACACATGATTAGAAGTATTTGAGAAAATTTATTTAAATAAGAAAAAAAAATTAAAAAGTAAATAAAAATGTACAAAAAATATCAAAAAGAAAAAAAAACTAAAATATTAAAAATAGACCAATGCATAAAAAGGATTAAAATGAAAAAATAAAAAAAAATTTGTTTGGAAGACAATATTTTAATGAAAAGTATTTTCTTAAATTAATGTGATTTATTTAATAACGAAACGTGTAAAAAAATTACATGAAAAATAGAAAAATTTACAAAATATGAAATAAATCTTTTCTTGAAATAAGAAATACACTATTTAAAAAATAATATAAAATAAATATTTATATTAAGGATAATAAATCTTATAAAAACTTAAAATATAGAAATTTAAATTTTTAAAAAATAAGTACATTGAGATATTTAAATTATATGTTATAAAATTTTAAATGTATAAGTATTTTTTAATTAGTTTTTAATAAATAGATCTTATACATATAAGTAATCTCCTACAATAAAAAATATATAAATTTTCATATAGTTTATTAACTTAAAGGTTCAGTTATCGTTATATGTTAATTAAAAGCTATAAAATTTTTGGGTGTAAACTTTTCTATGAAAGTAATGAGAAATAAAGATAGTGGGAAGAAAGTGACGAGATAAAAGATGAAATCTAAGAGAATTAAAAATAGTAGTGACAGGTAATGAAAGCCGGAGAGAAACAGAACAATAGAAAAAATTTGCAAAAAAAAAAATGAAATGAATAGAGAAGGAAGGAAGAGAAAGTCAATACTTTTTGAGGAAAAAAAAAAAAAAAAAAAGCGCTTATATAATTAAAAAGAGGGGGTAGAGTCGCATTTTCTATAGGCAACTAAAGTAAGTGGTCTGGAAAAAAAATTTAAAAAAATTTAAAAAAAAAAAAAAAAAGAAAGAAAAAAAGAAACTTAAAAACAAGATAAGGGAAATGCAAAGCGTTTTTAGCTAAAAGCATTAATCTTTTTTTTCCAAAAAAAAAAAAAAAAAAAGCCCACTTTAAGTAAAAGCCCAAAGGCTTGAACATGGCCACTTCCCACTATTCAGAGGAGCACAAACGAAACCTCTAGCCTACATCCGTCTCTGCATACGATACAATTTATTAAATGGGTAATAAATTACAGCCAACTAAACATGTCCTAAAGGAGTACACTAATCTTTGTTGGATAACACATTCTTTTAATATAATTTTATTGCAATTAAGACTTCATTTGGCATTACAGCTTAATTTAACTAAATTGTATTTTTTCATATTAGTTTTGTATTTTTCTGAAAAATCAACAAAATTTATAACTAATTTTTGAAAAATCAACCGATTCTAATTTAAAAGTTTTATCTCCAATCGATAAATCAAACACAAACTAATAGTACTTACAATGCCTGTGCACTATAGTAGCTTATCACACATTTCATAAGCTGATAACATGTAATTACCACACACACACACACACACAAAACAAACAAAAAAAAAAAAAAAAAAAAGCTGATAACATGTACTTCCAACAGACACGCAGTTTTTTTTTTTTTTTTTAATACATAACAGATACGCAGTTCAACTAAAAGTCCATTGTTTTAGTCTTTCATAGTGGATATCTTCTCATTGATAGCTAAAATCAATTAATATGGTGATATTTTAAATATCTATTAATAAAAAATAATAACTCACATGATATAATTTAGAATTCAAAACGTAGGGTTAGAGTTTGTACTCTTAAAAACCACTCAACAAACCACCCAAGCCACCTAATGTTGTGTTTGAGAGACAAATTCATGTTTTATTATATTTTAATATAATATAATGTGTATTTGAATACCTTACATATTCCATTTTAATATAAATATATTTGAACAGTTCACGCACTCATTTTAGTATTCATTCATTCTCTCTTTCAATCTATTTTTATCAATCACATCATATTATCTTTACTCAATACACATTAGAGTAACTATTCAAACGTAAACAACTTGAATACACATTGCATTTAAATGCAATGTAAATATGAGACATTTAAACGTACATTATTTTTCATATATTACATTCGAATATATATATATATATATATAATACCAAATTAGTGTATGATACAAAAGAACCATATATTTTGTACCATCTTGATTTGTAATTTTCATATATCACCAAGAAAAGAATCTACCTAAACTGCATAAGTTGCCCACTATGTACTCCTAACACATACGTAATTTAATGATAATCACACACCTAACTTATTATAAAACTCCTACCTCCCAAATTTAAAGAAAGAAGAGTAATTGACCGAAACGGTCCCTTAACTTTTTAAGAGGTGGCACTTTAGTTCATTTTTTCTTTTTTTTTTTGTGCTAAAATATCTAAAAAGGTGACGATTTGGTCCTTTCCATCTAATTCCATTAAAAAAACTCACTGAATAATCACGTGAGAAGCATGTTGTGTGCTTTTTTAAGGGAAATACCCTTAAAAATATGAAAATACCCTTATTCATATCAATTTAAAAAATTAAAGAGAGAGAGAGACTCCTTTCTCTCTCCCCCTCCCCTCCCATCCCCTCCCCTCCCCTCCCCTCCCTCCCTCCCTCTCTCCCACAGGTCCGACGCCGACCGTTCTCCTTCGCTCCCCCCAGATCCGACGCAGGAGACCGAGAGACCGTCTCTCTCTCTCGCCCTTCCCTCCCCTCCCCCCCAAACAGATCTGACATCGGACCCCCTCCCTTCCCCTCCCCCCTAGATCCGATGTCGGATGCCGCAGACCACCTTCGCCTTCTCCGTCGCTAAGCCCCCTACCTTCGCCGACAAGTGCGAATGCCCCCCATCTCCCCACAACCTAGATCCGGGTCCCCCCCACCCCTACAAAGTCGTGATCTGGTTCTTGGCACCCCCTCCCCCACAAGGCATTCTAGGCTCGTCAGCGTTTGCACTCCTGGCAATCCCAGATCTGGGTTGTGTGGGGGGAGGGAAGGTGTTCGTGTTCGTCTACAAAGGCGGGGACCTAGCGACAGAGAAGACGAGGGTGGTCTCCAGCATCCGGCGTCGAATCTTGGGGGATTCGACGTTGGATCTGTTTGGGGGGGAAGGAAGGGCGAGAGCGAGAGAGAGAGAGAGAGAAAGACAGCCTCTCGGTCTCCAACGTCGGATCTGGGGGGGAGGGAGAGAGGGAGAAACGGCCGGCGTACGACACCGAAGTCCGACCTGTGGGAGAGAGGGAGGGAGGGGAAGGGAGGAGAGAGAGAGAGGTTCTCACTCTTTTTTTTTATTTTTTTAATAGATATAATAAGGGTATATTCATTTTTTTAAGGATTTTTTCTTCAAAAAGCACAAAACGTGCTTCTCACGTGATCATTCCGTGAGTTTTTTAACAAAATCATACAGAAAAAGCCAAATTGATATCTTTTTAGAGAGTTTAAGATCAGCATGGTCAAAAAAAATTGGACCAAAATGTTACATCATAAAAAATTCAGGGATCATTTAGATCACTTACTCAAAAAAGAAAGAAAAAGTTTCACAAAATAAATTTCAGTAAAAATACATATATGTACACACACTAATGTCCACGTGTCATTGTGATTTGTTATGGATCTTTGACGAAAAAATAAATAAATAACTAGCCAACTAACTAACAAAACTGTTTTTAACAGAGGACCATATAACTAACAAACAATGCAAAACGATCTAACGAAATTCCGACCATGAACGGAGTCTCAAACGTCCACTTGCTGCCGGAGCCAGTGATTCACAAAATCTTCTCCCTTCTCCCTCCTCAAGACGCCATTCGGGCTTCCGCTTCCCCCAAGCTATGGCGCTCTGCCTGGATTTCCTTTCCGATCTTCTCCTTCGACGAAGCCACTTCACCTTTCAAGAACTCCGATTTCTTCGACCATGTCGACCGCTCTCTCGCTCTCTGGCGCCATCGCTGCGACAACAGCATCAACATGGAGAAGCTTTCTCTCTCCGCCGCCATTTCTGACGCCCATTCCATTTCTCGTCTCCTCAATGTCGTCGCCGTAGCCACCGGCCGTAATGTCAAGGCCGTAGAACTCACGAACTGCGATGGATACTTCTGGACGATGACCGAATCCGATTCTTTGTGGCCTTTGCTTTCTGCCTGTGAATCGCTCGGTGATTTGTCTCTGGAACTTTTTCGAATTTTCTTCTTGAATTCGTTGGCGGAAACCTCATCTCTGAAAAAGCTTAAGCTGGCATTTACCAGGATTGACAATAACAGCTTTCAAAATCTGCTCGTCAGCTTCCCTTTGTTGGAAAACTTGGACATTCATCGCTGTTTCGGTTTCATGGCGCTTTACATTTTGTTGCCTAATCTCGTTAAACTCAAAATGTTTAACTACGAAGATCTGCCTTCGAAGGTTGTTATAGAAGCGCCGAATCTTCAATCTTTCTGCTACATCAGGTCCTTCAATTCCGCTGGCGGCATTGCCTTTTCAACTACCATGAAATCGCTAATGAGTCTGCGAATTGACTGATGTCATTTCGTTTCAGCAAGCTCGATTGATGAGTTGATCTCGCAAATTCCAAATCTTGAGGATCTTGCATTGGAATCATCCAAATTCCCGGACGGTACTCGGATAAGTCACTTTAATCTCAAGATCTTGAAGTTGCATTGGTGCAAGGGTTTTACAAAATTGGAGATTGACACTCCGAGCCTGAGTTTTTTCTGCTACTATGGCCGCATTGTTCAGTTCTCCACGTTTAGATACTGTTCTGGCATCCTTAATGCTCAGCTTGTAATGGGAAGTCCCGATACCGAGTGGTTTTGGTTCATCAAGCTCGGAAACTTTCTCGAGTGTCTTAGAGACTGTCGTGCCGTGAAATTGCGTGGTTATTTGGAGGTAATATCAACATGTTCGCTTCCGTATTGTTTTCCTTTTTTACACGTTTTTCACATTGTTCAAATTCTATATGCAACTGCTGTGTATGATAATGTCATTCAATAGAAGTTTTACAGGTTTACCATAAAACTCATTTTCCGGTTTTCTTTTGCATTATTTCTTTGTGATTCAGGGATTTTCTGAACAACTCAAAAATGATAATTTTCTTCCTGATCCGTTCTCTGAGATGAGGGATTTGGATATCACAAATCGAACGCTCCGGATCACAGATTTTTCCAGTTTTGTGTATGCAATGCTAGAGCTTTTTCCTTGTCGAGAAACTCTTTTTTTGAAGACGTCTATTGCTGACATCGTCATTGAGGTAATATTGTTTCAGATTTCTCTTTTCGGTCTGTTTTTTATTAGGCAAATAGGGTCACTAATCTATTAGGCAAATATTTTTTTGCATCGTCCAAATCTATATTCAAATGCTGTGTATTATAATGTTTAATAAATGCAATGCCTACGGTTTTGTCGGATCTGAACGACAACTCGTGTTAAACAGTAGGAGAAGCAAGTTGCTAATTTCAAATTTGCTGTTATTGCTTTGATTTCCACAAATCTATCTATTTCAATCTCTCTTATCTAAACTGACGGAGAATATATTCTGATAACTCATCTGCTCTCTCGCTTTTTTCCCGAAATGGTGAATATATGGTACAAAAATAACTATTTCATTGTTTTTATCTTTCATATTTCTAAAAAATAGCTCGTGTAATCTTGAATTGCAGGTCGATAAAAATGGATCTGTTAGTTTGAAATGGCGAAAATCTCTCAATGTGGACAATGACACATCTAAATCTATCGATGACGCCATGGATGAGATTATGGAGGTCAGCCATATTCTAGCTTGTACTGTGTAAATGTTTTGAAACTGAATATTTACAACCTAAGGAGACAGTAACGGCAGTTAGTAAGCCAATCGGAGACTAAGGTCCCCTTCCCGAAAATTTTAGAAATTCAGTTCTCATCACCCATTAATCTTTCTAAGATTACGAACGCTCCAGCAAATATACGTATACGAGTGCTAATCATGTGTAATGTGTTTCGGCGGCTAATTCCTGTCGATCAGATGGAAGATGATATTCCAAATTTAGCAGAAACTCTGCATCGCCTTACTCTTGAGTCTTGACATAAAATGTACGCGCATATTGCTGACCTTGTGACTTTGGTTCCTTTATTACTTCTTGACGTTTTTTATTTTTATTTTGCTTAAAATTAAGGTGGAAGCGCCACGACATTTTTGCTGCCAACTTTAGCTGCTGCCGCAGGAACAGAACTTTGCTGAACTTGTGCAAGTTCTCAGCACAAAACATCTGTCAGAAGAGAAAGATGAGCGCTGTTTGCATTGTACATACTAGGTTTATGTGCGGATTAATTGATAATTACTGTAGGAAGATATTCATCAATCGAATTTTTCTCCATTCCATAGCCATTATTGTGAAACTGCTGTTGCAGCAGGGTTTCAAAATTTTTTTTTTTTCAGCACGTTATGGCAGATGAAATGGATCTTTAAAATCGTGATCGAGTGAATCTATATTCGCAAAAGGATGAAATACTTTTCCGGGCTTCATATGAGAATAACTTCCGACTTGACTGTGGTTTAGCTGCTTCACAGATTACCAGAGACATGCTTGAGCTGAGAGCTGAAATGTGGTTATGCCTTGCTGACATTTTGGTCTCTCCAATATCGAAATTGAACTTTGTAGGCGGTGAAATCTAGGGTCGATTTGCATTTAGGGCCAATGACCAACCCGATGTTGCTTGAACAATATTGCATATGAATAGTAATACAGAAAGTAAACAAAGAGACACAAGATTTTTAGAGGTTTGCCCTCGTTTGTTGTGTTAGAGTTTTACTTTTTGGAGAGCAAAATACATAGGATGTCAAGAACGCTAAGTAGCTTAAGTGTAATAGAATGCAACATGAATAATCAGCTCGCCCTTGACGAGCCATCTAATTCAGTTGAGGCTTGGTCTTTTAAATTTCGAAGGGGCTTTTCATATCTTGAATATGGTCAAGTGTCTTGTGTTGATTCCCGTCCTCTTGATAATGATGAAGTGAATTTGAATGAAATCTTTCAAGATATCCTAAAAATTCAGGTCTTCCAAAATTTTTTGAAACGTTTTTTGGACAATCATAAAAGTGCTGCCTCATCTCCTTGGAGTCGTCATGAAACACGTTGCCTCCTCAAGTCAAGACATCGAGTCCGTTTATAATAGCTAGTAAGTGCCTCACTCGACTTGGAAGCTGCTTGACATGGATCGGAGCCGACTCTCAAGGCAGAGATGACTCAACAAGGTGGAGACAATCCAAGAGATGTGAGGTAGAGATGGCTCGATAAGGTGGAGACGGATTGACAAGGTGGAGACGGCTCAATGAGGTGGAGGTGACTGTGAGGTGTGGATGGCTCCGAGAGGTGGAGACAACTCCAATTGGTGGAGCTAACTCCAATTGGTGGAGACAGAGGTAGATACATCCATAAGCTAGCCGACTCTAATAGTTGGAGGCATCGTTGTCGACCTTGAGGCCCAATGACGTCCATAAGTTCGTTGATCATGTAATGGTTGCGATCATTTCATTATCAATTTTAGAGCTTCTGGATTCTCGGCATAATGTAGACGACTCTAGCTTTTGGAGTCGTCAAGGCACGTGATGATTCAAGCGTTTAGGGATCACAAAAAATGAGACTTCCTCAGCATCCTGAATCGAAAATATGACCGAGTCCCCTTGTTGGTGATGTAGCTCACATGATAATGCGGTGCTTGGCTTTTTTTTTTTTTTTTTTTTTTTTTTTTTTTTTTTTTTTTTTTCTGCGAAAGACTTGGTTCAACAACACGTTTCAAGCAAGGGTAAATTTCAAAATTAACACTTTGGGGAAAAAATATTTTTTATTTTAGTACTGTTTTTCCGGATTTTCGCATGTAGCGCTATCATGTCAAAAGATTCCGTTAAAAATGGGTCCCTTATTTTGCTAGTTAGGCTAAAATGACTTACTTGCCCCTTTTCTTTCCGCCCAAACCATTGATAAAACCCTTGAATTTAGACAGAGAAAGTGTATGAATGACAGAAGAGAGAAAGATAGCGATTTACATAAAGGAAGAAGTAGGGGGAAAAAAAAAACTGGAGCCGTGTAAGTAAATTACAAAAAACCCCAGTATTTGTGTAGAAAATCATACATAAATTGTTTAACAATCAGTATTTGTGTGATATATGTCACATCTGTTAATGTTAAGGACCCCAACGGAAGGATCATCTTATTAACATTTCATATTTCAAGGGATGAATTTGTCATTTGGAAGATACGTGGACAAAGTGTTACACATGCCACAAACTTTTGTAATTAAGCCTTGTAATAATAATATTAGTACGGGGAAAACAACATAAGGGCCGTTCAGAACAACACTTAGAATTAAAAAAAATTTCAATTTATTTTTTCTAAAGAGTCATTTGTTTCAATATATCATTTCAAAACTGTCTCTTTTTCTTTATCTTCCATTTTCATAAGACTCAAATATTTAAAAGTTCATAACTTTCTTATCTAAAAGTCAAAATGAGATATTTGTTGTATCAAAATACTTATAACGACGAAAAGAACAAAATAAGATCTAAATTGTTTTTTTTTTTTTTTCAAACACATTGTAAATTTTTACACTATTCCCTTGATGACAATTCATTTTCAATTCACACTTCAATCAAAAACATTTCCAAACATTCACTCATTTCCAAGTAAATTTAAAAATTTTTAAAACAAAAAAAAACCTCCAACTCCAATTGGTATTACAAACAGGCCCTTAGTGGCTAGTCAAGCAAACTTTACATCCTTGTTCCTTTCATTTTCTTTCAACAGCTTGAACTTCACAGTGGTCACAGATTCCATGTGATTAAAAAGTCATTCATTTCAGTTAGCCATAACAAGCATCATCATTTGTTACTTGAAGTCGAACTGTAACATAACAGTTTCAAGAGCTAGCCTCGGGTTCAGTAGAACTGACGAAAACTCAAATGACATCTAAAGTACACAAAACCATGAACTAATCTCCACTAGCACAACCCCTACATCCACAATGTACGCATTCAACATTTTCTGCTTCTCTCAGGTGCTTCGGGACGCGGCACACACAAGTCGTGCCGAAGTTGTGATCCCGGGGCTGCATGCAGCGTAGGCAGCATAGACGTTCATATCCCGGCTGCAGTTGGAACAAGAAACAAAGTGTGAGGAGACGTAACAGTGAAGAAGAATCAGTAAGAAAAATAAGAAGTTACTTGAGCATGGAGTTTATTTTGTTTTTGAGCGTGTGAAGCTACTCTTCAGCTATTATGGAAATCAAATTGATCTCTAAAACAGGAGGTTTATAATGATCTAGGCTTTAAGACCATGCCATCATGGACTTTATTTTGTTTTTCACTACGGGTTTTTAAGCATGTGAACTCTTTAGCTATTTAGAAATTTAATTTATGGAAACATCTAGAAGCTGGCGGCGGAGCGAGATAAAATAATGACATGATCCTAAAAAAACGTGTAACTTATGAGATTGATCTTCTTTAATTGATTTCTCATCATGTGATCTTAAAAAGATATGGACATTAATAGCAATTTGAGACTTACTTTGCGTTCAACTACTGCAAACGGATCATACATTAAAAGAAATCCCATCCCCCCAGTTCTCCACCTTAGACAAGAATGGGAGAAAAACTTCTACCCTAAAGCAAGTTCAGAATTTGAATTTTGAGCATTTTGCTGGGAGCATGGAAGTAATTAAGAATTTTCAACTAGCTATTGTTCATCCAAATGAATCAATAACAAGAATCAGAGCACACAAAATGTTAGTCCAAGATTTTCTTGACAAACCTTCTTCCACTTTGCAATGAGATTACGATCTGCATGGCCTTGATCCAAGCAGAATTCATAAAGCTCTTTAGATATTTCATTCCTTTTGTGGTAAAGGTCAAAAACATAGCGGCTTTTCTGATGGGAAATTTTGAATATAGGCCATAAGGCTTCACACTTTCTCTTGCCATCGTTTGGATCATTTTGTGCTGTAAAACATTTAATATACAACTCTAAGAATGGTAACTCAAACAAACAAGAAAAAGTAAACTTCACCAAAATAGCAGAACATTTGCAGCTAAAACAAAAGGTTCACCTTCTCTCATCTTAGCTTCTAGCTCTGAAAGAGTAGGCTCGATCAACTCCCAACCATCGGGGTATGTGATCCGGTTAGTCCTAACCTTAGGCATGCTTCACCTATGGTTTAAGAAACCAATGGTTATATCGTTAATTAAAAAAGAAAAAAGAAAGAAAGAGGGGGGGGGGGGGGGGGGGAAGCGAAAAACAACTTTAAATGGAAACAAATTTTACTCGCATAGTGAATATCAATTCTTTTGAGACATACACAATTCTCTTTTATAAATCACACACAACTTTAAGTCGGACAATGGAAAGGATGTATGTGAGTGTGTACGGATATATATAGAATCAAGACAGAGATAACTTGTTTCATAGGTTACGACAAAAAAAATATCAAATAGAATCCCAATTAAAACAACAAACGATCCTAATTAAAACAAAATCACAAAGTTCTTAATTTCTAAGATTATGTTCTGTGTCACAAATGTTTAACTTGTGAGCTCAAGTCTCGTTGGAACCTGATATGCCAACGCTTTCTACCAAACCTAACAAGATTTAAAAGCGACGCAACTTTATGGTCCAAGAGATAATGCTTCACAGTATAATGTTGGGGAAAAAGGATTATAACAAAGATTAATAGATTGCAACAAACATCTATATTTTACTGCTTAATTTGCTGAACATTCAGATTGAATAAAGTTGCTTGCTTGGAGAATTCTGTAGTAGGGTATAAAAAGAACATCTTTCGGTGAGACAGTTCTAGACCATCGTACACATCAAAATTTTATCACATTAACACACACACACACACATATAGTACTAGACCATCGTATTATATCAAAATTATATCACATTAAAACATATATATATATATATATATATATAATTTAACAAACTTGATGAAAATCTAATGATTCAGAACTTTGCCTAACCTACCAGAGAATTCTGCTTACTTGCTTAACTTTCAAATTCAATATTTTCAGGCAAATGTCATCGAGTAAATTATCCTTATAATATCCATACAGTCGAATAGACATGCAAGTTTCACATTTCAGAAAAATTTCACAAAAATCAATAGCTGCCTACTTCAGAACAAAATTCACACGCAAACTTAAAATTTAGACCCATAAAAAATAAAAAATAAAAAATAAAAAGGGGTCTAATGTTAATATAAAAAGTGAGGCAATACTTTTAGGGTTTAAAACCATGAACGATTTAAGCAAGAAAGCCGTCAAAAGAGCACAGGTTTTGGTACAAAGCCATCTGAAGAAATTGAAGCGACGAAGCTCGTATTTGAGAACCCCAATCGAAGAACAAGAGAAAGACAACAATGAATTGGGCTAAAGAAGATATAAAAATAAAATGAAAAAAACAAAAACAAAACAAAACAAAAACCAGGAAAATTGATTTTCAGAAACTGAGTGAGACACAGCTTTGTTAGGGTTTCATTGAGAATGGAAACTACAAAATAGAAGCTAGAGAGAGAAAGAAAGCTAGAGAGAGAGAGAGAGAGAGACACCTCCGAGCTGAGTCGGGAAAAGCGGACTGGCCTGAATGAAGTTTTGCTCAATTTCAAATCGGAAAGCAAAATATTAAAGTATTAATTTAAAAATATCCTACTAATATGACACGTGTTCAATTTTTTATGCTTAGCATTATCTCATATCTATTTCTCCAACTTCATTTTATTTTCGGAACTTCAAAAACTCACCTTTTACCCTGTGAGTATTTAATTAATGTTATTATTATTAAAAACAAGGATATAATGAGGAATATTAATCTCACATAACGCATCGTAGATAAAAATTTACTATTTATTTTTGTTAGTAAAAAACGCATCATTTTTAGGAGGTGTTTGGTGTGTAAGTTTGAGTTAAGATTTGTAAGTTTAAATAGTAAATTTTTTTGAATTTTCAGAAAAGACAAACAATTTTTTGGAGAAAAAGATAAAAAACATAATAAAAAAAATATAATTTAATTTAAACTAAACTCATGATCAAACAAGCCCTAAGGGTCTAAGGGGAGAGAGAGATAGAGACTTGGGTTTTGATTGCTGTGCAACTGACACGGAGAAGAGAGGGAAGGGGAGAGAGAGATAGAGACTTGGGTTTTGAAACTTTTTTGTGGTTTTTTTGGCTGCTGTGCAGCCGAACACACGGGGAAGAAAGAGAGAGAGAGTTGGGGGGGGGGGGGGGGGGGGGGGGGGGTGAGTTTTGGGGTTTAGGTCTTTGTCTGGCTGACATAGTCGGAAGAGAGGGGGAAAGGGAAAGAGAGAGAGAGAGAGAGAGAGGTGAATTCGATGGGGGATTTTTTTTGAATATTTTTTTTTTCTTTTGCTCGAGGGAAAAGGAAGGAGAGAGAGTGTCTGTGTGTGAGAGAGAGAGAGAGGAGAGGAAAAAAAAAGATTTTTTTTATATTAATATTTATTTTATATAAATTTTTAAAATAAATATAAAAAACCAAAGAGAAAACAACTTTCAAACGGTAAAAATTGAATGTTGAAACCAGTATATTCATTTAACCAAATCTCACTCATCAAAACAAAGGAATAGCTCAATAAAAGGATTCCAACGAATTCATTTTCCCCTTTTTTTTCTTTTCTTTTTTATTTTTTTTTTTGTAATTTTATGAAAGGAGTCATTTATTTTTTTATTTTTTGTAGTATAAACACATCCAATCTTTTTTTTTTCTTTTGGAAGGCATTAATATACATCATCTTCTTCACCGTTTTTTCATATCATATACATAAAAAGAGTGGCTAAAAATTCACTTTAAATGTTTTGATGGGTTCCACGTGAACATTGAGAATATGTTTTCTCTCTTTTTCTTTCTTTTTTTTTTCCTACTTTTTTTTCCTTTTCTTTGACGTGAAACCTGTCATTAGTGAGAAACTTTTCTTTTTCATTTTTCTTTTTGTTTTCTTATCTTCCGAAAACAAAATCTATCCCTACATTTATAAAATAGTAGATAAAGTAGGAGATTGGAGATTGAAATTACTTTATCATCAAAAGAGAGAGAGAAAACATTTTATTTGTATTCCATACACACACACGGATATATATATATATATATATATATTATTTTAAAATATTAGATTTCCTCTTTTACTTTAGAAAGTTTCATTCAAACAACAAGAAAAAGAGTTTTTTTTTTTTTTTTTTTTATTGTGAGCTAATGATGCCTTCAAGTTTCAAAACAAAGTTAATAAAATTCTTTCATTTCGGAATTTCATTTTTACTTTTATGTTATTTTGTCATTATTTTCAGGCATATTCATGTTAAATTTGTATTTGGATCGAGTTTTCTTATTTAGAAATTTCCTACTTTTGTCTGCTTTTGGAATGATCATCCGTCTTACTGTAATTTTAAGAACTCGCTATGTAGGAAATAGGCATATATCCAATATTGCTTAGAATAACGCCTACTACAACTTGTCGTGTGAGAATTCAGGTTTATGAATGTATTAGCATTTCATCTATACTTATTTTTACTGCAAAACTTTGAACAAGTAGGTATAAATGTTGCCGCTAGCATATTGTTCTACAGCTAAAAATGTTTATTAAAATAAACTAATTTGCTTTTTTTAAACTTTGTTTGCAGATGCATGTGTATATGTGACTCTATATATAAATTAAAATGTATGTAAAATATTCATATTGACTCTTTTTTTATTTACCTTTTACTTGATTATCATATTTTCAAAATGTTTTTAGTTTTCTTATTGCAATGTTTTATTTTGTATAGCCAACAATGGGATTAAAACCTTTTTTGAGATAACAAAATGCAACTCTATATGTTTTGAAAAAAAAATAAAAATAAATGAATTGTGTGTTATTATCTTATTTATTAAAATATTTAATTTTGTTATTATTGTGTATTTTATTATTGTATTATGAAGTTTAACTCTTCAATTTTGTTTATTAATCTGTATTTTTTTAATCTCTAGAAAATATTTATTCATATTAAACGCTATGAAAATTTTCATCACAACTCAACACGTGCAACGCAAGTGCTCAAACTAGTTCTATTATAATTTATGTTAAAATAAAGTAAATCTTCTTTTTTTAAAAAAAAATATATTTTTGAAACTAAAATTCTAACATGTGGTTACAAACTGAAAATTCATGGGATAAAATGAAATTTTTTTTTAATTCAAGTGACAAAATATGAGTAACCCTTTGAATTTAGAAGGCATATAGGTGAACAATTCTTACCTTTAACATATTCTTTCTTTTGGAAATTCTACAATAGGGGACAACGCCAACAACTTTGACGTGAAAAACAAAATTTTAAACGATTTGATTTTAAAACATATCAAGTAAATAGCAAATTTACAGAGTAAATTATATATTTATTAAAAGTAAATAAGTTATTTATATTGTAAATTTATTACTTACGATTATTTACTTCAAATATTTTTAAAATCTACTATTTATGAGACTGGGTGATCTTTTTTAATCACCTAATCTACTTGATGGCTTAACTTTTTTTATTTAGGAAAATAACAATTTGTTATTTTTCAGATTTGGTCAATAGTGATTGACTACGAAATTTGATAATTTACATTATGATTAATCAGTGATTGACTAGTCAATCACTGATTGACCATTTAAGAAAATTGATTTTGATGATTTTAGAAAAAATGACTTTTAAACTAATTTTCAAAAACTTTGACCGTTTATTAAAAAACTTCGTAAAAAGAAACTATTTAGCTATAAATCCCAATTTTTAATTATTTACTCTCAAAATGTTATTTAATTCATTTTCGCTTGAATTTTAATTACACTTGTAGGTGTTGGCTGCCGCTTAATGCTGGACACTGCCCGCATGAGTTGTACAACTCGAGATGGAATTATCATCTTTTCCTTTACGGCTTTCATGCTTCAACAACTTTGCTACAAATTGAAGAAAGTATAACCTAAAGATCAGGATTGACGCTTGAGAAACTCAAAGCAAGGCTTTCCCAGCATGCCAAACAGATTCCATGAATGAACTCCACCCGAAGCCACAGGAAAAAGTCAAGATGGTGTCATTGGTTGCATCCCCAAGCCCCGTTTTAAACAACACCATCCAAAAAGAGGGCATTTGCAAAACTGTGCCTGAAAGACCATTAGAAACTCTTCGTAAAAACTTTTCAAACGCTCACGGTCACAGACCTTCAAACTCCACAGATTCGTCCATTATTGCGCCTTAGGATCAAAAGCGAGCCCGATCAGCCGCTCACCCGATAAGCACCCTTCACAGATGGTTCACCTTTTTTCAGCAAGGTCTATCTATCCCCCACAGGTCGCAGCAGCAACTTGTTACTCATCATTTGCTTCTATCTTTCAAGGGTGCAATAAACTTCCTCACGGGTTAATTCCCGGTACACACATAGACCAACTAACTCGAGAACACTAAGCTAGAATCAAAAGTAAACATGTAGAGCAAACCAAACAAAAGAACTCTCGATAAGAACTTGAATATGTGTACTAAAAACCAAACACAATTAACAAAAAAAAAATGTAGAGATTCAAACTTGGTTGTAAGGATTCTGCTATTAAGCAATTATTAAAGCAAAAGAACAAAATATGTCAACAACAACACCGGTCCTTAATTCTGGGTGCATTCATTTTTTTTTTTCTCCGGAAACTTAAAAAGAAGCTAACCAAGTTAACAATCTCCCATATCAACAGAAATCGTCCACCTCATTCCTTCTTCCCAATCCCATGCGACATGTTGTAAATCCCCCGTCCCTGGAAAGTACGTAAGAAGATATTAAAATTGTATTGTAAGAAAATCAATGACAAAAAAAAGTTTTGTAACAAAGAAAGCTCACAGAACTTTTTCCACAAAAATAAAAACAAAGAGTGGTAAATCATGGACAGAAACTCACAATAAGATACAAGGAGGAAGCTGCCAGAGCAAGGGGAATGGCAACGGATGTGATCTTATCGAGTGGTCCTTTCAGATATGTGTGTTTGTGGATACTTTGGAAATACTTTTGCCTCTCAAGGAGCTTCTCACGAGGTCTAAACGGTGGCTCTGTGATGTCTGTCATCCTGCACAACAGGAAAAAAAGGGGTTATTTCCCTAATGCAGATCTCAAAACTACACATTTCCTAATGGAGAACCTCTCTTTCTTAACGCCCCCAACAAGAAAATCTTATCAATTTTGTGAAATCACTGATTAACCAATACTAAAAAATGACAAACGACCATTTTCCTAAAAATAAAAAATAAAAAAATGAGCCATCTATTAGATTATGTGATTAAAAAAGGCCACCCAATCTAATTTTCCAAAAACTAACAGCCTATTAAATATCTTTGTATTATACGGTAAAACTAATTAAAAGTTAACAAGAAACAACAATTGATCTAACATCTTTCCTTTAACCCACATTCAATAATCTCTAAAACCTACTTATAAGTATGATAACAATGAATTTAAAACTACAATTTATCAAAAACTTTCCATATTTTTTCCAAGCACTGACATCTTTCTAGTTGCAGCATGGTAACAATAGAAAACAAGTTTTACTCATTAACAGTGTTTTTTAACTATCTTAGACTATGTACGTACAAGTCACCTAGGGGGTATTTGGAACAACCATTGGAACCTAAATTTTGTCTTTTTTCTTTCTTTCTTTTCTTTTTTTTTTTTTTTTTTTTTTTAAAAAGTCGTTTGTTTCACCAACTCATTTCAAATTCACGTCTCTTTTTCTATCTCTTCAATTTTCAAAAAAATCAAACCTTAAAAGTCCATAACTTTCTTATTTCAAGTCCAAATGAGATCCTTCTTGTGTCTAAATGCTCAAGAGAGTGAAAGGAATAAACAGGATCCACATTGCTATTTTTTTCGAACATAATTAAGGTTTTAAAGCTATTTAAATATCACAATTCATTTTCAATTTACATTTCAACCAAACACACATTTTCAAATATTCACTCATTTCCAATTAAAAAAAATAAAAACAAATAAATAAATATATAAACCTCCAAAACTCCAACTCCATTTCATATTCCAAATGGGCCCTAAGATTTAAGACAGTTCTTTTGAAAAAAAAAAAATTTCCTGGAAATGTTTTGCATACAACCACATCCCTCTACCAGGACAGATGATTATTCAATGCAAATATACAACAATATTATCAAAAGAATAGAAATTAAAAAACAAAAACAATTTTATGCAAATACAACCAAAAAACGACCAAAAAGTTTTTGATTTTCAGCTTAGAACTGGTCAAAAACCTCTGGAACAAACTAAACCGAAAAAAATCCACAAGAAGGATGGATAAAAATCGTCAGATCTACAAGATACCCCACGAAAAAAAATATATAAAATCAACCGAGCAAACATGAGATTTTAGCTCCGACCGATTAAGAAAAAAGACGGAAAATACAGAAAAAAGATAAAGAAATGACAAAAAAAATATTTATATACAAAATACAAAAGGCATCCACAGAATAATTCGAAATAGCAGATGAAAATAGAAGGCTTTACCTTGCGAAGAGATGGCAAATCGACGGCTGGAGAAGAAGAAGAAGAAAAGAAAACCCTAAAAGGCTCTGGTTTTTGCTGAATTGGGTGTGAAAAGTGGGTCCGTTGAGGAAGGCAACAGATCCATAAACTAAAGAAAGCGTTCCGGGTGAGGTGGGTTTTCTTTTGCAGCAATGCCCTTCAACTGATCGCATTTTGTCCATTTGGTCCCTAAGGGAAAAGGGGTAAATTGCTTATTTAGTCTCTAAACTTTTAACTTTGTGCAACTTTGATTCTTGATCTTTTTTCCATAGCTAGAACGCCCCTGAACTATTAAAATGTTGCGATAATAGTCCTTTCTATTAACTTTTGAATGGAATCCGTTAGTAACTTGATCAAAAAGTGATGCTAACTAACGGATTCCATTCAAAAAATAAATAGAAATGACTATTATAACAACATTTTAGTTATTTCCGGACATTCCAGTTAGGAAAATAAGATCATGGACCAAAATAGCACAAGATTTAAAGTTCAAGAACAAACTTAACAATTTACCATAAAATTGTTTGATTGGTTGTTGGCGCTCTAATCCCCAATCTTTTTTGTAGCGGCAGTTTTGGATTTTTCAAGCATACCAATCCAAAAGCACTTCTAATCTAATCTGACATGTGGAGTGGTTTAGTTTAAAGTAATTAATTTGTATATTTAATAAACCCTCTTAATCGTTTTCACTTCTTTTTTTCATAAAAATAAACATAATTATTGATTTAATGGCAAACGAGAAAAGGATGAAAGGACAGTGGACCAAGGGATCCAAATAAAATGGTAACTGATAAGATAGGTCATTCACTTTGAAAAGATGTTGGGTTTGAATTAGTCCCTTTACGACATATACGAGGTTGCACCTCGTTGTATGGGTATCAATCGGATTCAATCAACCGATCAAACCGACTAGTCCAATCTAGTCTAATCAAATTTATTTTTTTGCACATAAACTACCTCTTTTGAACTGGATTGAATGTAAATTTTAAAAAGCCGATCTAGGTTAGATCATTTGCTCTTGTTACCTTTAAAATACCCAATCTAATCTAATCTAACTTTTATATATATTACATGATGAAATTTAAATAATATTTGGACTTTATATAATTCGTCCAAAAGTTTGTTTCGTTATCTTTTTCACATGCCTTCACATGGTAATGAAAACTCAAGAACTTATATATAAATAAAAACTCGAGAACTTATATATTATTATATGAACATGATAAAATCATTTTTATCTTATTTATTAATTCCCTAACATGTTGTGAAACATCCTCATATGTCCTATAATTCTTATTTGTTTCGTTCCAAAATTTAGGTTTTGTTTGACATTTAAGTTTAACTCTAACTAAACTGTACTTTTTGATATCAGGTTTTGTCTTTTTCTGAAAAGTCAACAAAATTTATAATTAGTTTTTGAAAAATCAACCAACTACAACTTAAAAATTTCATCTCCAAGCGACAAACTAAACGCAAGCTTAGTATTTCACTGAATGTAATGCATGTTAAACCGATCAATCCAATCCAAACTGACCTAAAACAGATTGGATTGAGTAAGATAAAACATTATTAACATATCAGATTGGATAAGATTTTCAAAAATAAACTTTGGAACGGACCGGATGTAATATAACTAAGGGCCCATTTGGGGGGACATTTTGAAAAGGAGTTTTTGAAGCTAGATTGGAGATGAAGTTTTAGAGGTTGAGTTGGAAATGTGTGTTATGATATAGAAAATACTACAAAAAATTGAAATGTGTTAAAAAATATATGCAAAATGGATTTTTTTTTTCTCATTATTGTGAGCATTTTGACATAAAAATTATCTTATTTCGATATGAAATGAGAAAGTTATGGACTATTAAAGTTTGAGTTTACTATAAACATTTGAAAATATAAATATTGAAAAGTAATTATGAATTTAAGAAAAAGACCCAAAAAAAAATTTATTAATGAAGTTGAAGATGTTGCCCCATGTGGGCCCTAAAATATAACAAG
Source organism: Ficus erecta (assembly GCA_008635985.1). Classification (NCBI taxonomy): domain Eukaryota; kingdom Viridiplantae; phylum Streptophyta; class Magnoliopsida; order Rosales; family Moraceae; genus Ficus; species Ficus erecta. The sequence continues at coordinate 2,463,499 of BKCH01000014.1, forward strand.
TTTTATCCCATAAACACTAACTTTCTACTATCATTTTTTAGAGGGGAAAAAAGATAAGGGGTATCTCTTGTGAATTTGTCAAACTTAGGGAGTTTGAATATAAATGGGGAAAGCACGAATGACTCAAATTTAAAGATAATTGCACCAACATGACACAAATAATTAACAGTAGATCAATATGACATCAAAATAAACTAAAATTAGCTTAAATTTATGTCATATTAGTTAAAAATGCAGAATTTGTGTCATGTTAGTTAATATATGATTAAAAAAAGTGGTTTTTAAGTAATTTTGACAATGTTTTTTTTTTGTTTTTTTTGTTTTAGAGTAATGGCCTAACTGGTCCATGAACTCTTTAAGAAGTGACACTTTAGTCCTTGTTCTTTTTTTTTTTGACTGTGCTGATCCTAAACTCTCTAAAAATGTGACGATTTAGTCCTTTCTGTCCCTATCTGTTAAATTTCTAACGGAATAAGTCACGTGAGCCATCACATGAGCTAAATTAACCTTAAAAAGATAAAAATACCTTTATTCATATCAATAACATTAAAAATAAATAAAAAACAGAGAGAGAGAGAGAGAGAGAGATAAAGCTGAACTCAAACCTAAACCCTCCTCCCACCCCCATGATCTGACGCCCGCCTTCACCGTCGCCAAGCTCTACCCCACGGCATCTTCGCCATTGCCAAGCTCGGCCCCGGTGGCAAACACCGATCTGGGTGCCCCCCCCCCCCCACCCCCCTACGGCTTCGCCATTGACCTAGGCATCTTCTCCCTGGATGACGAGCCCTCCACATGACCCAGGCGCCAGATCTGGTCCCCCCTCCCCCTCGGAAGATGGTCACTCGCTAGATCCGACCCCTCCCGCCTGACGACAATCTCCCCATGACCCCACCATGCGACCTAGGCGCCAGATTTGGGCCACACCTCCCTTTCCTCCCTCTCCCTCTTCCCTTCACCGTCACCTCCCCCCTTCTCTCTTGCCTCCCTTTCCTCCCTCTCCCTCTCCTTTCGGCGTTGGGCCCCTCTTCTCCCTTCTCTCCCCTTCCTCCTTCTCCCTCTCTCCCTTTTGTTGTCGCCCCCCCTCCCCCCCCCCCCCCCCCCCCCCCCCCACTAGAGTTCTTGGATCTAGGTCCCCCCCTCCCTTGCGTCTTTATTGTCGTCCAGCCCTTGGGAGCTCTTCGATCTGGTTTTGAGAAATGAAGAGAGAGAAAGGAGGAAACAAATTTTGTTTTTATGATTTTTTTAATTTTTATTAAATTAATAATTATTAAATTACTAAAATACTCTTGTAAATTAAATCACATGCATTGCACATGGCTCATTCCATTAGAAATTTAATGGATGTGGACAAAAATAACTAAATTATCACCTTTTTAGAGAGTTTAGGGTCAGTATAATAAAAAAAAAGGAACAATGATTAAAATGTCATCTCTTAAAAAGTTTAGGACTATTTATACCAATTATTTTTTTGTTTTAATTTTGTGAAGATAGTAGGAAACTCTAGACGCCGTTTGGTGAAAAATAAAATAAACGACGATACGTTTTAGTGGTCATCTCCTGTTACATCCCGATTGGGGTACCCGGCTGATCCCTGCCCAGTGCTCTCTCTCTCCTCTCTTTTTCTCTCCTCTCTCCTGGGAGGTCTGGTTATGGCGGAAGCTCAATAGGCGAACACTAGAAACAAAGCAAAAGTATCCATCTTCTTGTTTGGCCGTTCTCTCTCTCTCTCTCTCTACAATGCGCTCCAAGGACAGAATCTCTTACTTCTACGACGGTACGCTGTCTCCCTTTTCTACCAATTTCAATTTCTCCTCAACTTGAATTCGTCTTTTGGATTTCATTTGTTTTCACTCTGGTATTGCAAAAGCTTGATCATTTTGGTGCGTGCGTCTTTTCTCCTGTTTGGTTGCCAAGAAAATTCTGGAATAACTTAAAACCCGACCTAAAGAAGTTTCAGAACCTTGTTCTGTTCCTTTCCGGGCATGATTTTTCTCGACAGCCAAACAGGGTTTTCAGGCGTTTGAAATTTCGTTTAAATCGTTTGTTTGTGGAAATTGAAGGTATTTAGAGAGAGAATTTTTTGTTGCAGGGGATGTGGGAAGCGTTTACTTTGGGCCTAACCATCCGATGAAACCCCACCGTCTGTGTATGACCCACCATCTCGTCCTCTCTTACGACCTCCACAAGAAGATGGAAATTTATGTTGGTACCCTATTTCTTCAATTCTTTTTCTTGATTTTTTTTTGGTTTTTTTTTTTTTTTTTTGTATAATAATTTTTAATGCCCAATTTCTTTTAGTATTTATGTGAATATCCTACAAATTCCTGACTTTTGGAATGGCTGAAATGGTAACATGTCTAAGTAGAATATTCAATCTTGCTAATTATTAGGAGGGTTAATAACAAGGACTCTCTCATGTGTTTTCATTGAAATCCGGGCCCGTTTTCAAACATTTTGAAGATGGTTTTGTTTTGGGTATGAAGTTGAAATGAAAATGCTTTTGAGAATGGTTTTATTCGGAACCGTGGGATTCCTTTCCTAACCATTTTCAAATCAATACCAAACACCACGAGCTGTGTTTCACCTTGTGTTTTCATAAAAACTTATCCATATGTTTTACAAATCATGTTAAAAACCTCCCATAAGTAAAGGTTTTAATACATTTTCTAAAATGTGGGGAACAAGTACAACATGTCTGAGAACAAAGGGTGGAATGGAGCACAATGTTTTGATAAAATACAAGGAGCATTTTGGCGTTATCCCAATGGAATACAACATTTGGGTATTTTTAATGCTAGGAATGTTGCTAACACAGATATTTTAAGAGCCAGGGAGAAGCGCGATCAGGCACACTGTTATTGTACCTTTTATTACTTCCTCTTTTATTTGTTAACTCAGTAAAGATGTAGGGATTTCCTCAAATGTTGATTCTTTGGTTGTTTTCTGTGCTATAATGCAGCGACCACACAAGGCTTATCCGGTAGAACTAGCTCAATTCCATTCAGAGGACTATGTTGCGTTTCTGCAGCGGATTACACCCGACACTGTGCACTTGTACTCGAATGACTTGGCAAGATGTACGACTCTCTTAAATGGATTACTACTTTATTTTCTATTTTCATTCCTAGGCATCGAGTTCTTTATGAAGTAAAGAGGAATCAGTGGTACCGACAATGTGTTTGCATACACTTGTACAATATCAAAGATGCTAGGAAATTCATTTTCGACACTAGCCAATAATGGAAAAGGTTATTGATCCTTCCATTTCTTTTAGCTCCTAAAACTTTGTGACTGGTTAAACTGGGGGCAAATTGCGGTTCATAACCTGACTGGTTTTAGAAATATTTTCAGTTTTGTGGCTTGACCAAGCTAGAAGTCACTGCATTGGGCGAATGCTTAGTGCCATTAAATTGTATCATGCTAATTGTGAATATTCTCTTGAAGTATAATGTTGTAGCTCATAGTTGTTACCATTGATTTTCGTATTTCCTTTAGTGTAAGTAATAATTGGAACGTTCTGGCTAACTGGTGTTTTTGGACATTTATATGCTGATAGTTGACATATCCTTTAGAGGTTTCAAGAGTTTACCAAGTGCTTGAGTATGGGATTATGATGTATTTTTCATTTGTTTCTTTATCTGTTAATTTTTCTTTTTGAGTGATCTTTCATAACTTAAGCTGCTCTTTTTTTTTTTTCAGATTTTTTTTTTTTTCTTTTTCCCCCTTAAAGAGATAGAGAGCCTCATATCCCTTTCTTTTGCCCTCTACCAGATAATCTGGGAGAAGACTGCCCCGTGTTTGAGAACTTGTTTGAGTTTTGTCAAATTTATGCTGGTGGAACAATAGGTAAATCACATTATGTTAATCTTTTGTTGACACTTTGGTTGTACATTTTGAAGCTTATTGACAATTGCTAGCAGACGCTGCGCGCAGGTTGAACAACCAACTTTGTGAAATTGCTATAAATTGGGCTGGTGGCCTACACCATGCCAAGAAGTGTGAAGCATCGGGGTTTTGTTATATAAATGACTTGGTTTTGGGTATCTTGGAGCTTTTAAAACATCATGCTCGTGTTTTGTATATCGATATAGATGTGCATCATGGTGATGGAGTCGAAGAAGCATTTTACTTCACTGACAGGTGCATAACCTCCTAATTTACTGCTTTTGTGAAAGAATTTGACATTAAAGACGTCAGAAACCATAGATGTAATTAAAAGATAAATAACTTATCAGTTGAGCTTCATTCTTTCTCTGCGAAATCAGTAGATTAGGCTTTTGCAATGCAGCATTGCATGTACAGTTTGTAATTGTGATGACGTTAGCACCTGAATTTCTCGGAATTTGGGAATCGGCAGGATGTAAGTTGTTCTGCTTGGTCTAACAATGTATAATAGTATCAGTGAACTATCAGGAATCAAAATTTTGATTATAGTTTTTGCATAGGATTGGAACTTTATGTGCCTTCTAAGTTCTAAAAGTGAACCATATGAATGAATTGGGAGTCGGACTCTTTGATAGTAGCTTTCACACTTGCTTGAAACTCTAATCGAAAGTGCATAGTTCAACATGACAGGGTAATGACTGTTAGTTTTCACAAGTTTGGAGACAAGTTTTTCCCGGGAACTGGTGATGTTAAGGTGACTTTTTAATCTTCACCTTTTTTATCATCTAAATTCTTGCAGAAGCTAAAATAATTGGTTTATACTTACTCTGCAAGTTAATTTCTCATCCATTGCGAAACTTCTCAATTTTCTAGCATTTTCTACTTTAGTAATTGCTTTATACCATTTAAGGTACATGTATAAAGTCTAAACTGAAATGTCATGTCACTTGTGTCTGCATACATGTTCACTACCCCCCTCCCCCCTCTCTTCTCACAACAGGTTTGTAGAATCATTTTACTGGGTTTTGTTATTGTCTGTATTCTGTTTTGTTATTATTTTCAGTGTACCCCATTTGGCCCACCTATCGGGGTCGAGCACACTGTCGAGCCAACTGTTCAGTGTACCCCATTCGGCCCACCTATCGGGGTCGAGCACACTGTCTTAACAGATTTGCAGATCAGCAACCCCAACCCATCTTGATTTCTTACGGGTTGTTCATACCAGGGATCGAACCCTTGATATGCTTTGGAAACCTCTAGTTCCCATCCATTTGAGCTGTTTTATAAATTTTTTTTTCAGCCCTTTAACTTAATAGAGACAACCAAGCTGATATTGATCTTTCTTCCGGTTACTTTGCCCCAATATTTCATTTGCTACTTTTATGTTCAGAACCTTTTGGTGTTTTTTCTCTGGATTAAGCTAAGTGATTATTCATCCTAGAAATTACTTGGCACGATTTCCCTAATTGTTATCATTTTGTTTAATTGCGCATACTTAATTGTTTTTACATTAACGTCTTTGTTTCTCTATTCTTTTTCTTGCTTTGACTTCTTTCTTTTGGTTGAAATGTCTATTTGATTTATCACTAGTCTTTGGAAAGTTGAAATCTGCATTATATTCATTGTGTCTTCATTGGAAAAGGAAATAGGAGAAAGAGAAGGCAAGTTTTATGCCATCAATGTTCCACTGAAGGATGGTATAGACGATGCTAGCTTCACTCGTCTTTTTAAAACTGTAAGTTCTGCCAGAAGCACTATGTTTCAGATTAACGCCTTTATATGTTGTATGTGATGTCAAGCAAGGACCTTCTATTTTTATTTTTTTCCACTTCCAATTTTGTAGATTATTTCCAAGGTTCTTGAAACATATCTACCAGGTGCCATTGTTCTACAATGTGGAGCAGATTCGCTTGCTGGAGATCGCTTGGGCTGCTTCAATCTCTCCATTGATGGTGCATAGTAACTCATTTATAATATTGTTCTCTACTGGTTTTGCTACAATCAAACATATCTACTGTTGTTCATTAGACAAATCTGCGGGTGAAACTATGAATGCGGTGGTTAGAAGGGCAGCATCATCTGATTTGGGAGGAGAAACACGAGTATATTAAGAAAATCAAAAGAAACATGGGCAAATTTAATCTTTAGGCCAAACTTCATCTTTAGAGACTAAAACAATTGCTTAACCTATACCTTGTAATCGGTTCTCATTAATTTTCTATTAGTTAGGTTTGTTGGCTAGTAGAAAATTTATGTGGTTTCGTCTGATGCTTCTTACAGGTCATGCTGAATGTGTTAGGTTTGTGAAGAAATTCAATTTGCCATTACTGGTATCTTTTCTGTTTCATTGTTGAATAGATAATCGGTTATTAGTTTCACAATTGGCTTACAGAGATATGTCTTGCGTGCAGGTTACTGGAGGTGGGGGATACACGAAAGAGAATGTTGCTCGATGTTGGACTGTAGAAACTGGAGTTTTACTAGACACAGAGCTTCCCAATGGTTTGTGAAGTCTACTTCCTATTATCTTCTAATGTTTGACTCTAAATGTGGCAAAATACTGTTGATATTTTTGCCAACTTAGTGATGGTATTTGAATTGCTTTACAAATTTCCTTTCTCTTAATCACACGTGGGTGGTTTTTTTTTTTTTTTTTGGTGCTATTGAGACGGTAAATTCTTATTAGTTTTTTTGTTGGTCAACTGCCTTTTGCAACCTGTAAAATGTTGTAGGTCTTGTTTAGTTTCCAACACCATTACTTGGCTCTGAATCTCTGATATTGCTATTACATTGGAGGGTTGGACCATTGCTGTCATACATACATATTGCATGTGTGTGTGTGTGTGTGTGTGTGTTCGTGTGTGTGTGTATCAATATATATCACTTACGCTGCATATTTTTTGGTAGCCTGCAATGACCAGTATTTGAAGTTCTTTTGAAGGAAATACCTAGCATCTTCATTTTGGTTGTGTTGAAGTAGCTTGTACTGATATTTCTCCGTGGTTGTCCCCTTGCTCTAGCTTGTACCATGCACGGTCTCGTAATTCAACTTGTGTTTTGATACATTTGATTTAGTTGCTTTTTCAAATCTTTCCTTCACTTTTCATCGGCCGTGCCACTGGAAAGTTGTTTTGAAATCTATTATAAACAGATGACGATGAAAGGAAAACAAAATATCTACATCGTGTGAATCTTGTCTTTGTTTCCGAGCATGTTTTGAGTGCATGACAGATTTTAGAATATTAATCTTGACAATGGAGAAAAGTTTGATTGCTGTTTATCTTTATTTTTAAAACTTTTGATTGGGATAACCTGGGCTGACGCCAGTCCTCCTTTTCTATTAGTATGAGAGTTGAGTTTCTAACCAAACCAAATATCTTAATAGTAATTTTGATTGTTTTTGCAGAAATCCCTGACAATGAGTATATTAAGTATTTTGCGCCAGAGTATTCATTGAAGATTCCGCATAGTCACATAAATGTAACTTTTAAAACTTCGATGTTATTGTACCGCTCAAAAATGTTCTAGCATATATTTGCTCTGTACCCACATAGACTAGCGATGTTGTTGTATTATGAACCAGCTAGCTTTGTTTTGTTAAATACATTGTAGTCCTCAAAAAGTTTTTAACAATTGATTAGTTTAGTTTTCTTTTGTGGTGTCAATTATGCAGGATAACATGAATAGCAAATCGTATCTGGGCGCAATCAAAGTGCAGGTCTTGGAGAATCTTCGTTACATCCAACATGCTCCGAGTGTACAAATGCAGGAGGTCAGTACAAATTAAATGCTTGCCTGAGAAATCTTCACATGAATTGTTTCCTTTTGCACAATCATTGTATGTACATTCAAATTGGACATCAAATGTCACATTAACATATGTTAAATATCTGCCATTCACATTGTTTATTTATTTATTTTTATCCTAATTAGAAATACATCCTTTCATTGGTACATTTATCAACCACAGAGGAGAGAGGACAAGGAATCCTCAAAAACAAAAACGAAAAAAAAAAGGGCAAAACGGTAAAACAAAAATGAAGCTAATGTAAGCTAACAAAGACCAATAAGAGTAACAATCTGCTCGCACTAGGGGCCATTTTTGCAATTGAGAACAATAGAAAGGAACAGAATACCAAAGCCTAGTTCACTCGCTGAGTCTCTTTGCATCCATGGCTGAATGGTTAAAGCGCCCAACCTAATAAAGGGGAAAATTTGTTGGTTCGATTCCTGCTGGATGCACTTGGAACGTTCAGTTCAATGGCTGCTTACGAAATTTATACATATAGCTCGCCCATATAGCTTACGGGGCACTTCACTCGCTCAACACTCGTTCAAAACATCCACTCGTTCTTCACTCGCTAGGGAAAGAAAAGGGATAGATGACTGAAAATCCTGCTTAGATATCACAACCATAGTCAGAGTAGGAGTTCCCATCCATCATCCTTAAATGCTATATCAGTTGAAGACCGCAAAGAGGCTGAAAATTTAGCCTTCTCGAACATATCCAACATTTTCATTTCCTGCTCTCCAAAGATCCTTGAAATTCTTTCTGTCCAAATTGTCCATTGTAGTGAAATGATCATGCTTTTCCACAAGACGTGCCACATTATTTGTTTTGGAAGTTATTCATTCCACACTTGCAAATAACGTATATCGCCCAAAATAAAAGAGCTCGGAAGAGGAACACTAAAAAAAGAGTCTCTTCTTCTTTAGAAAATGTCGTTTCGTAGAACGATTCTTGTTTTGATGCATTTTTAAAGCACCAAAATTTTCACTTTATGGTAATTCCTATTTGCTTTGCAGGTTCCTCCGGACTTTTATATCCCCGATTTTGATGAAGATGAGCAGAACCCAGATGAGCGTGTTGATCGTAAGTGGAAAATCCTAAATCACAGCGTGCACACTTTTTGTTTCCTTCTTTCTTGGCACTTGATTCGGGTACTTTCTTTTGCGTCAGCTCGAGAAAAGCTTGTTTTCTTCTAATCCAACTTTCATGAAAATGCCTACTGCAGAGCACACTCGGGACAAGCAAATCCAACGGGACGATGAGTATTATGATGGAGATAATGATAATGATCAGAACATGGATGATTGATGTGTAGACTGCAAAATTTACTTGTGAATCATTTAGGCGTTTACCTTTTTTTATTTTTATTTTTTGGGCTTGAAATTCACTTGCTAGTTTAAAGATGATAGATGTATTTAGATTCAAAAAATTTAAAATTGTTTTGTGCTCAACAACTAAATGGAAAACCAAGGGCTGCTGGCACAGAATACTTGTATGAAGTCAGCTGTTCATATTGCTCTGCGGATTTTTTCACAGCCCAGTCCATTGTATGTTCAATTGATTTCTGACAGAGGGACCGACGGTGTAATAACAGAAAAGATCGGGTAGTGTGTTTTGTAAAACCCAAAGTGAGAGGTCATTTGAATCATGATTAGGTGCACAAATAATTTTGTGAAAATAATCCCTTTTCCTAATCATGCCCATCAAGTTCACATATTTTCTTCATTGGATTTTTACAATTAAGGATAGCAGACCTTTGCCTTTTTAAGTTTGAACCTTGTGAGTGGTACACATCTATCCTTATATTTTGTATTCATGACGTCAGTCTGGAATTAGACACATTAGTCCAGTTATCGTCACAGTTTGGATTGTATAACTAATGTATAGGAACTTATCCAAAAAAAAAAAAACACTAATGTGGAGGAGCTAAAATAGCACGTCGTATATGGAATAACTACTAAACCATTCGTTCCATTTTTTTTTTAAAAACAAAAAAAGATACAAAAATTATCGTCAATAAAATAGTAGGGTTTTTGTTTTTGTGTTTTTGTGTTTTTGTTTTTTTTTTTTTTTTTTTTTGTTGAAGGTGGAAAAAAGTAGGGTTTCAAAACTCTTGAAGCAAAAAATAATATATTTATTAGTAAATAATTAGTTTATTTTAGTAAATAAGTTCATTTATTAGGTATATGATTTTGTCTACTAAATTGATTTTGTAAATATTCTATTTATCTCTTTATTCTTTAGTTTTGTAGGTAAACGGTCACTTTTAAAGAATTTTTTAATAAATGTCCTAAATTTTCTTAATGTAGGAAAATAATCATGTTTTAAGAGAATTTGGATTGGTTGTCAGTTTTTTAACACCCTACTATTTAGTTAAAAAGCTGAATGGTCATTTTTTGGTCAATCAATCTATTTCTTTCCCATGAATCTTCCAATAGCCACTGTCGAAGAGGATGATATCGTCGAAGAAGACGAAGCCTCGGGTGAGGACTGGCTGATCGCGGGCTCCCGTGATGAAAACAACCTTGCACGACAGTAGGAATCGTGTAAAAATTGCGATTTAGATCACGACCCAACCTTCGGTGGTGCCCTAACGTCGTCTTCTTTGGAGAAATCATGGTCGTCAGCGCCTGAGCTTCTCGTTTTCTCCAGCAACGGTTACCTATGTGTCAATCAATATTAATCATAGTCAATTAGCAATTGACTATAAATTTTTTAATTTGTATCATGGTCAATTAATGTCAATCAAAGATTAACTATGAAAATTTGTTTTTTATTTTACGGTCAATCATGATCAATAACTGATTAATCAAATTAAATATACTATGTGATTAATCAGTAATTGACTATTTGTCAAATTTAATTGATTATCTTAAGAAAAAGGCCTTTTAACTTATTTTTAAAAACTTTGCCCTTTATTTAAAATCTTTTTTTTTAATAGCTACTTAGATCTAAATTCCTTTTAAAATGATAGTTAATCAATGATCCATAACTGAAAATTTTGGTAGTTAATCAGTGGCTAACCCATATGAATCAATAATTTATCGATCCATCAATGACGTACCACTAATCTGTTAGATCTATCATTGATAGACCATTAGTATACACTGATAAATCATCAAAAAACGCAACAAAAAGAATGGCCATTTTCCTTAAAAAAACTATTTGTCAATGATAATGTTAATGACCGTTCTTTAAATTTTATCTTAAAAAAAAAAGAGTTTGTTAAAATTAGGAAAAGACGGATGGTTTTAGTAAAATGATCAATCAATTTTTTAAAACAGTCAATCAGTAATTGATCAAATATTGTACTAACCAATATTAACATGTGCCTTTGCTAAATATGTTAAATTACAGTAGGCTTGTGAGATTAGTGTTAGGCCTTGATCACTCCTTGGTGATCCCCAAGACTGCCCAAGACCAAAGGGGCCGGGGAGCGGGACAGACGCTACCAAATTCTCCTTTTAATTTGAGAAAAAAAATGATAAAAAAAAATGATTGACCGGATTGATTAATTAGGAAGGAGGGGGGGGGGGGGGGGGTGGGGTCGTGGGGAGCGTCGCCTGCGGCCAGGGAGGGAATGGATAGTGTTTTCTTTTTAATTTATTTTATATATATTATTTTTAAATTTTTTAGTTTATACTAGTATGAAATAAGATACATTATAATTATCATACACAAGTAATATATCAGTCATTTGATTACATCTCAACGATTTAAAAAAGGATTATATCGATAAAATATATAAAACAGATTCTACTGTAGTCTGACCTAATTAAAAAAAACACTTTATTTTTCATGTTTTTCTTCGTAAATTAAAAATGCATATACACTCAAACTTAAGGTTTAAACTCCAATTTTTGTCTTTTTTCTAAAAAAACTTTTTGTTTTTTTTGAAAAAGTTTTTTATCTTTTCTAAAAAGTCAACAAAAATTACTATTAAAATTTAAAAATTTCAACTCAAACATCAATCACCACCTTAGTAACAAAATTGGGGTACATGTCATTTTGTACATACATCAGTGAAACGACGAAGATCGATTCCATAACTCAGCAGTAGATCTCATCCCGCGCGAGTCAACAACTAGAAATAGACATCCGGTTTGGAACGCGATAATAAAATAAAATAAAATAAAATAAAATAAAAACCGCATTTGATTGCCGTCTAGAACTCTCTTATTGTTTCCGGGAAATTATCTTCGCACTCTAGAAGAACAACGAACAGTCGGGATGACGATGAATCAGAGGTGACTAACTTGAAAGCAGCTTCTATATTCTCTCTCTCTCACTCTCTCTCTGTCTCTCTTGCAATTTTTCTGAGAAGATTGATCAGTATTTTCCTCATCCTATAGTTTATAGTTGAGAGAATTCTGAGAAAATCTAGAATAGCTGAACTTTCTTTCATTTTCTCTCCCTGACTTTGTACTGAGCTTCCAATTTTTTTTTTTTATTTTTATTTTTATTTTTTTTTCTTGTTGATTCTAGTACTGAAATAAGTTCGCTTGGTTATTATTATCATGGCCATTTCTCTTGTTAAAACCCTTCTTCAACGTTTGACAAATCGAGTTAAAAAAATTCCTAAAAAATGGTTTTAAAAACCTCCCTATTTGAAGGTTTTAACACGATTTGTAAAACGCAAGAGTTAAGTACATATTTTCAAAAATATTGTTTTTGTAGTAAAGAAGATATAAGCAGTTTGTCCTTTTAATTTTGAGCTTCAAAAGTTTATTATTTTGAAAATTTATATATGTGTGTGTGTGTGTGTGTGTTTTTTTTTTTTGTCGTAGGTGCTTTAACTATTTAGATACTTCAGTCAAGAGCCGTCTCTGAAAGTTATTTTCTTTTCAGAATTTGAAGGTCGAATCCGATTTTGGCAATGGCTGCTCCTGAAGTTGTCATACGAGTTATGTCCGGTTCATTTCCTCGCTTTAGCGGGTGTAATTTTTCCCTTTGCAATATAAATGGAGTTCTTCATATCGAATCAGTGGTGAAAAGTAGAAGAAAAAGAAGTTTGTTCTGCCATCGAGGGGTCAATGCTTCGAGAATAACGCAGAATGGGTTCGGAGATTTGGCAGTGGAGGGCATAAATGGTGTCTCACTTAGAAAATTTGAGGCTAACAGGGCGGACTCCACGTGCTGCAAATGTCAACCAGCAGGAAGTGCTAGCGGGATATCCTCAGAAGAGGAGAGTAGAATGCGGTTTATGGATGAAGCAGATCGACCGACATCACTCCCTCTTAATGGCGTAGCTTGTTCGCCCAGTATCGATGAACACAACAAGAAACCTGAATCAAATGGTAAGTCGGGTGCAGCAGGGACAATTGAATGCAAACTACAAGATGCTAGGGAGAAAATGATTGGGGATGAAGCTTGGAGTTTGCTCCGGGCTTCTGTTGTTCATTACTGTAACAATCCTATCGGGACTATTGCTGCTAATGACCTGAGCAGCGCTAGTATTCTGAACTATGATCAGGTCTTTATTCGTGACTTCATACCTTCTGGAGTAGCTTTCCTTTTGATGGGAGAATATGACATTGTTAGGAACTTCATACTTCACACCCTCCAGTTGCAGGTAATTAATAATCTCTTAGCTCCCGCTTGGCCCTCCGTTTTAAACCCCCTTTTCAAAATTATTTTTACAGTTTTTTCTACAGTATTTTCTATCATAAAAATTTGAATTTACTCTTGAATTGCAGGTTTGAACCTATGGTCTAAATGGAGCCTAAGTTAATCATTTTAATGAAAAAATTTACTATGCGATTAACCGCATTTAGTCGCCGCATTACTCATTTCATACAAGAGCACTTGTTTACATTAAGAAACGTTGCTTACAACATTCTGGACTTAATGTCAGTCACTTTTATTTTGTCTATCTTGTTTTTCTCCAAGTATAACTTGAAGACACATTAATTATTATTTTTTAACTCGTCTTTAGTAAACTCTAAGACCTTGTTTGGCCATGAGTTTAGTTTAAACTAAACTGTACTTTTTTCATCATGTTTTTTGTCTTTTTCCCCAAAAAGTTGTTTGTCTTTTCTGAAAATTCAAAAAATTCAAAAAAATTTACTATTTAAACTTACAAATCTTAACTCAAACTTACACACCAAACACCCCCTAAGATTTCTTTTAATTATTACGGGGCGACACTACTAACCATTTATCTGACATCTAAAAGACCAAATTCTCAAGTATGTGCATGTTTAGTGCAGTTTTTATCTTTATGGTTAGTAGGACGCATTACCTGAAAGCTGTCTTGTGATTCTGAGTGTGCTTTGAAGCATTGTCTGCTCTTTTTGTGGTTTGCAGAGCTGGGAAAAAACTATGGATTGCTATAGTCCTGGTCAAGGGCTCATGCCTGCCAGTTTCAAAGTTCGAACTGTTCCTCTTGATGGTGATGATTCAGCAACTGAAGATGTTTTAGATCCTGACTTTGGTGAAGCTGCAATTGGTCGTGTTGCCCCAGTTGACTCTGGTAAGAAAATATCGATTTACTTTTGAAATATGTGTTTGTAATAATTATATGCAAGTAGACATTTTCCATTAATATTTTTCAGGGTTGTGGTGGATCATATTGCTACGAGCATATGGAAAGTGTTCTGGAGATCTTTCAGTGCAAGAGAGAGTTGATGTGCAAACAGGAATGAAAATGATTTTAAAGCTGTGTCTGGCTGATGGTTTTGATATGTTTCCGACTTTATTGGTCACTGATGGCTCTTGCATGATAGATCGTCGCATGGGGATTCATGGTCACCCGTTGGAGATTCAGGTAGTTTGTGTTTCTAATGTTCATGGGCAGTCTTGTTTTGAGTTATTCTCTCTCTTTTGTTTTGCAATTTGAGTACCAGACCCTTCTTAGAGGGGAAAAATAATCCCGCCCAATCCTATTGCCAAAATATACTGTAGAAGCAAAGCCGGTCCGATCTAACATGTGTTAGAATAGGGTTTGAGCCAAATGCTTTGGCTGCTTAAAAGAGAGCCATGTCATGTCATCTACATAAATTTGATGTTCTCTTACATGTCCGAATCATGGTAGCCAAAGATGTAATAATTTTATCTGTAGAATGAAATCCGTATTCTACTTTCACCTATTCAATGTAAAGCGATTTCAGTTTAACATCAAAATAAATGCTACTTACATGCAATGTTGCAGGCACTATTCTATTCTGCTTTACTTTGTGCTCGTGAGATGCTTGCTCCAGAGGATGCATCTGCTGATCTTTTACGGGCACTTAACAATCGTCTAGTTGCTTTGTCCTTTCATATCAGAGAATACTATTGGATTGATATGAGAAAATTGAATGAGATTTACCGATACAAAACTGAGGAATACTCCTATGAAGCAGTAAATAAGTTCAATATCTACCCCGATCAGATTCCCTCCTGGTTGGTGGAGTTTATGCCTGGTAAAGGAGGCTATTTGATTGGAAACCTGCAGCCAGCTCACATGGACTTTCGCATCTTTTCTCTTGGAAATATGTGGTCTATTGTGAGCGGTCTAGCAACAGAGGATCAATCACATGCCATATTGGATCTTATCGAGGCAAAATGGGACGAACTAGTGGCAGAAATGCCTTTCAAGATATGCTATCCTGCTCTTGAAGGCGAGGAATGGCGGATGATCACTGGCTGTGATCCCAAGAACACGTACTGCACCTATGCCTGATCTTTGTGGAGTTCAATTTCGTAGTTCTTCTGACTCATCTTTAACTTGTTTTTGTTTTGCAGTCCTTGGTCGTACCACAATGGAGGTTCTTGGCCAACATTACTTTGGCAGGTAAGGCGTTCTTGGCTTGTTTCGTGTACCATTTTCTTTCTTTCTTTCGTTCTTAATATTTTCTAAGAATGATTTATTTACAATATTTCTAAAAACGAGTTATAATACATACTCTGACCTTCTTAGCATTATATTTGATCATTTAGGTTGAGATCGTCTAAAATACTAGACAGTGTTGGTATGCGAATCAGTTACTCGGAATATGTTCTGTGAAGGCTATAATTTGCTGGTTCACCATTGATTTCGATAAAAATTACCATTGATCTCAATAAAAAAAGAAAATAGTAGAGTTAGACAAGATCCGTACTTGTTGGGCGTGCTTGAAAAATTTATCCACTTGGCTTCTTTGAGTGGAATATAGAAAGGAGTAGACAAATTGTTCATCAGATTAACTTTTTTTTTTTTTTTTTTTTTTAATTTATTAGCTTACTGCGGCATGCATAAAGATGAATAGACCTGAAATCGCATCGAGAGCTGTCAAGGTTGCTGAGAAACGCATATCTAGTGACAAGTGGCCCGAATACTATGATACCAAGCGGGGACGATTTGTTGGAAAGCAGGCACGGCTGTTTCAGACTTGGTCGATTGCTGGGTATCTCGTGGCAAAGCATCTCTTAGCCAATCCAAGCGCAGCAAACATCCTTGTGAATGAAGAAGATTCAGATCTTAGAAATGCGTTCTCTTCCATGATCAATACCAACCCAAGGAAACGGCGTGGATGGAAAAAACAGAGCTTTATAGTGTGAGTATTCCATAACGAAGCGAAAAGGGATGGCCAATTTCAAGTTCTCTTCAATTTTTGAAGCCTTTCGAGGAGTGATGCATTAGTAGACCAAGATC
This sequence comes from Ficus erecta, assembly GCA_008635985.1. Lineage (NCBI taxonomy): Eukaryota > Viridiplantae > Streptophyta > Magnoliopsida > Rosales > Moraceae > Ficus > Ficus erecta. Next base: position 2,479,791 of record BKCH01000014.1, read on the forward strand.
TCGACTGTTTCGATGGCAGGAAACAAAGTTTTAATCTGTTATAACCGTCTAATGGAGTTGCCGTGAGGTGGGACTTTATTTGAAAGATTTTGTAGTGCACCAGAAGAGTTATTGTCAATTGTAGCAACGTAGGGAAGAAGATTTTGTTTTATTTCCAAAGTTCTTGTAAATTGATAATGTAGCATTAGAAATTGTACCAAATATGTCCTCTCAGCGGTGAGTTCTTTCTGTTCTTATTTCCTTCTCATGTATAAGGGCAGCCAAGGGATTGGTTTCTGTATGTGTAGTATTTTATTTGGTTAATCTTTTTTGCATAGCACTGAAGAAAACTTAGAAAAGTAATGGTTTTGATTTTTTTTTAAGTTTATTTATTGTCATAGTCTTAGAGACACCAACTGCAATCATACTTTTTTTTTTATAAATTTACGTGAGAATGAGTTTTCATCTTTATATTGATAGATACAATCTCTTATCATTAATTTACAGAATAACAGGTGATCTTTTAAGTACTTATCAATAAAAATAAATAAAATAAGAAATTACAGTTTGTGTCCCTATCATTATTCCTAAATGCGTGGCTTCCCAAGTTTGCATTTGCCCTTATCCGCCTTAATGTCTTCTAAAGACCACTAAAACCCTACGACATCAGAAGACCACTTAAACCCGGAGAAATCATTTAAGGAAAAAAAAAAAAAAAAAGCCTGTAGTTTTTGTCTTCTAGAGTGAGAAACCGTCGAAAAAACACTACTAAAGACTACGATATTCACGGTAGAGTAGTTCTGAGAAACATGTTTATCAAATGTCTACTCAATTTTAGTCATAGTTTCTTCTTTATTCCAATGCAGCTAAGAACAATTATTTTGTCAAGAATATCGAATACGATAGCAAATCAGTGTTTAGACAGATCTTAGCATTTCTCAATAATTTTCATGTACTCAAAAGTACGATACAAAATAGAACGACAAGCTAATCTCCTCATGCAGTGTGCATATACAACGATTTCGGATTGACGGTGTAAAGAAGTTTGGTATCAACGATTTTTTTTTACATCACTAGCAAGAATAGACCTTACATCACTAGCAAATAAGCAGTGTGCATAAACAATTTGTTCATCAAACCAAATCCAGATACCGGATCAAACAGGATTTCAACCATCAATTTTCTTCTCCGCCAATATGCTATCAAGCAATGATCCACAAGCATCCTCAAGTAAATCCAAAACCTGCCACAGAATTACGTTCAATAGCTTGTATCAACTTGCTAGACGAAGTTTGTTTTTCAAACCATCAGCAACTTTTTGGCTCGTCTCTTTATTATTGTTACATTATCTTTTTTCTTGTTTCAGGATTTAATCACTGGTCTTTTCAATGGGGTCATGCCTTAGATTTCAGTTTGAGATAATCCCACGTTACTACAACTCTACAACGTCATGTCTTGGTTTCAAACCACATTACTGAATTTCTCAAAATGTAATAGCGTGATGAACTAAAATAAACTCAGATTCTGAAAGATTAACAAACAAAAGCAATGGATATTGTATTTCTGTCGCACAAGAATCAGTGACAATATTGGTAAAATACCTTCTCAAAGCCTTGTTGTCCATCAAAATACGGATCCGGCACTTCAGTCTCCTCATGCGTTTTGCAATAAGAACACATTAATTTAACCTGCAATGCCGAAAACTGCCTCAGACCTTGTAATCTAAAAGCAAAACTTGATTAGAGCAAACATCCTTGTAATAAGACCTAATTAACCTTCTTATGAGCGTCTTCAGGTAGAGGTTCTCTGAGTTTCCACCTATTATATGCCTCCAATATATCCTCTATATCCAACATCGACACCAACAACACAACCACATGTAAGATTGTACATTCATATTGATGCATACAAACAAGAATCAAGTCAAAATACCAACATAATGATTGGATACCAAATCAAACACTTATCTTACGTCTATTCTGCTCGTCCATAGCGAGAATCAAATCAAAGTCTCTAAAATCAGATGGCCGGATGGGTCTCGATATAGATGTTATCACGATCCCACGCCTTTTGGAAGCTGCCCTCATCCTTGGATCTGCTTGGTTTCCCTTAAATACAACCAAAAATTAGCTTACGTTTACACAAACACACACACATACATATAAGGTGCAAAGGACCATCAGTACTTTAAGGCGTAACGTGATATTTGTTTGAATCATTCTCATCTGTGCCTCTTCCATTATAAGGTCATTTTCACTTTCTCACTCGAACTTTAAAAACTCTCACTTTGCTCCTTAAATTACGAATTAATCTCACTTAACTCCTCCGTTATAATTTTATACTAAAATCAGATGGAAAAAAAGGGGAGTGTGGTCACACGGTCTTTCTATTAAAATTTCTGTTAAAGCTAAAGAAAAAATAACGTGTACCCGCACTTAACTCTCTCTTTTTCCGTCTGTTTTTGACAGAAAATTTAGCAAAACGAGTTAAGTAGAACCGACTCAAAGTTCGGGAGGCAAAGTGAGGAGTTATTAAAGTTCGCGAGACAAATTGAAAATGACAATATAGTTCGAGGGGCATAGGTGAAATTGATCCTATTTGTTTTATGTAACAAAAATATTTGAAAGGAATTACAGCAAGAAATTTTATTTACACAGAATAAATGGCATGTTATATCTCTTACTTTTAAGGACTACATAAACTGGCAGATAAATATATATATATATATATATATATAATATATTTATATCATGAAATGAGTTGCATCATTTGAAAATACAAACCTTCAAAATATCATCAAGACTTGAAAGCACTTTACATGTGATTTTCCATTACAGGCTATTTTTTCCCATATAGTTTCTGAGTAACCAAACAAAGGCGTACCTACCTCGTGAAAATCAATGGTGCCAGCGGAGTCAATCTTGAAGTGGGAATCCAAACCCCTTTTCTTGACAAAGTCCGTGAAGACTCCTTCAGCAGCAGGGCTTCTGCAGATGTTACCCAAGCACACAAACAGGACAGAGAAGGGTTTTGTCTCCGTCTCTGCGCCCGAAGCCGCCATTGACGCTCTGGTTACAGACCCAGATGAGAAACACGAACTGGGTCTCCGAGAATTCAGCTGTCTGATTATTGAGGTGCGGAGAGATGGGAATTGGAATTGGGTTGGTGGAAGAAGAAGAAGAAGAAGAAATGGATGTTTTAGTTGTGAGGAGACAGCGTTGAATGAGTGGCAAGATCGTAAATTTAGGGGGCTGCCACCACCACGGTTGTACAATGTCCTCATCATGATCTTTGAGTTTTTTTGTGGGTTTGGACTTTTTGGAGAGAGAAAATATGGGTACCGAGATGAGAACCAACTCCTCCAGGGACAAGTTGTCTGTTGTGTGCACGAGATTGGCTAGAAAAAATACGTTGGGGATTTACTGATTTTGGTGTCTCTCATGGACCATAGTTGATTAGTAGGTCGGACTGGTTCAACTTGGTTCACTCTTTCTGCATCTTGTAATTAAATCAATTATAAAACTACGGATCATCGATTGTAATTGGATAATAGTAATGAATTACCGTGATAGGTCTCTAGTACTCGATAGAACGTACCTGCGATCATATTCTGAGTTCAGATTTACTGTCTCATTTTTATGTCTCAATAGTTGTACATTCCATAATGTTTTGATAACTCATCAATTTGTTTAAGAATTTTTAGTTTTAGTATTTTTTTTATGTGATTAAATTTTTAAATTTAGATGACATGGTATAATATTATTGGGAGAACAACCAATGAGATACTAAATCTGAGATATCAAATCTTCGTCACCTTACTCTCACATATCCTTACCATATTTGTTGATATTGGGGTGATGTCTTCCTTATTGAGGGGTGAGACTTGTCTGAAGGACCTTACACGGACATTTAATTTTATAGTATGTACCTTTTATAAAGATGTCGTGTACAATGTAATTTCTCTATTAAAAAAACTCCCTAAAAACATTTTGCACTTCATGTAACTTTTTTCTCTAGACTTTTCGGTTATGATAATGGTTAGATGACTATCTTTATCAAATTTTAGAAATCCTTCGTCCATTTAAATATCAAGGACTAGAACTGCAAAAACAAAAACAAAAATTCAAGAAATAATCTGCCCAAAAAAAAAAAAAAAAAGCTTAAAGAACAAAATGTCATAGTACTCACGGTACTAGGACTAAAAATGCTACAAATTCATCCTGTGCTCTTGTACTTCTTCTTCTTCTTCTACCTTTTTTTTTTTTTTTTTTTTTTTTCCCCGTGTTTGTTGGAGCAATTTTTTTCCCTTCCTTTTGCTTTTCAATTCTAGGAAGAAAGATAACAAATCCTTCTGCTGGTTAGAGTACAGAAATAAGATACGTGAGTCACAAGGATATACTAATTGGAAGAAAAAGCTAGTCCTAACCTTAGCAAGGAATTGCAGAAGGGAAGAACTATCCTCAGCTTAAAGGACAAAAAGCAGCCGCCCATATGAAGATATACAAACTCTCGTTGAAAGGATTAAGAGAGCCCCTCAGGGAAGAGTTAAGACCTATCAAACCCATCCATTTAAGATAGATAGCCACTTTGGAGGGCTTCCAGCACAGTAAGGAAGTCATGGTTAGTCCTGCACCTAAAATAGATGGATTCTCCTTCCTCGGGGGAGATCCCACAACGCCCCCATTCGCTACTGCAAGCTCAAGTACTGTCAACGTTTAGGGCGTGTTTGTAAGAAGGAAGGAAAGTAAAAAAATAGAGTGTTAAATTATTTCAGTTAGAAAAATGAGAACGGAATGAATTTTTTTTCTTATGATGTTTCGAATGAAATCCCCCCTTTAATCACTCCTTTTTTTCTCACTTACCAAACCTTCTCATTTCTTGCTTACCAAATAAGCGTAAATGTCAAAATCCTATCATTAATCCCTCTAAGCCCTCTCCGTAATTCCACTTTTCTCGTAGTCGTACCTAACACTTCTATGCTCGTGTCATGTACAAGCCTCAAATTAGCTGGTCGAACTTGTGCCGTAGAGCAAATGATTTAAGCTGGAATCCTCAGACAAGAAAGAAAAGTGCCATACCCATTTTCATCTTGATTCTCAGCTACTCATTCAGTAATCATATATGATATTTAATTCTATAACTAGCCATCAATACTTAAGTTACATTTACACTATAAGCTATATTTTCAGTTTTAAAAAAAAAAAGGTAAAAACATGGGTGAGAAAGTTTGGAAAAGAAGATTCACTGGGCTTCTTTCCACAGTCGAGAGGATTTAGCTAAAACACCTCAAACTCTGCCGTGTGCTCTGATGTACCTTCTAACTCCTTACACTTCGTGCTCTCCTGTTTCTGCGAAGCAGATGGTGCGGAACTTCCCACATCGCAACATTTGGGCATCTCCGGCGGTATTGCGCACCGTATTAATGCCCAATTAAGGCCTTCGAAGAAAGGGTGCTGCTTGATCTCTGCAGCCCCTTTCACCGATCCTAACCGATTTTCAGGATCCTTCACCAAGAGGCCTCTGATCAAATCCCTTGCTTGGAAACTAACCATTGGGCTATTTGGGAACTTGAGACTCTTCGACACGACATTGGCTAACGTGTCCTCGTTCCCAGAACCCTTGAAAGGTGTCCTGCCATATAACAGCTCAAACAGAAATATTCCAAACGTCCACCAATCAACAGCATTCCCGTGACCCTCACCTTTGATGATCTCAGGAGCGAGGTATTCGTGAGTTCCGACGAAGGAGTTAGATCGAGCACTAGTTGGTTCCACTACAAGCTGTGGCAGTGGGCTAACTTGGGCAGCAAGCTCAGATTTTATTTTCCGAGATTTTGCTGCAGCAGACAAGAGTCTAGGAGTGAAGCAGGAAACCTGCCAGGACGGCTGGAGGCAGAAAGGGTCAATGCAGCTAGATTCAGTGCACGGGCTCGACATCTTTTTTGCAGGTTCCACAACAGGTGATGATGATTTAAGAACCATCGGATTGACGACACATCTAAGTGACAAATCAAAGTCTGAGAGCATGATGTGCCCATCTTCTCGGACCAGAATATTTTCAGGTTTCAAGTCTCGGTAAACAACTCCTAGCATGTGTAAATACTCCAGCGCAAGGAGGACCTCAGCAACATAGAACCTGTGAAAGACAAGCACATAGTTTAGCTGAGAAAACTTGATTGCTAAAATGATGATGGAGCATTACAGTTACCATACATTACCGTATAGTAAATGTTAATAACTTATTGCTTCAATAACACTGCTATCTTCTTTACTAGATCTAGATTTCATGATGCAGAAAACAGAACCCACTTTGACAAAAGAAACGTAATAACCGACCACAAACAATTACAATCAGCAGATGCCAGATTGGTCGTTGCTTGCCAACTGATTTGACATCCAATTTAGTCATTGACATGGTGAGCACAGTTGATACTTAATGATTAACCAAATCTAAACTTTGTACTATAACATCAAATATGGTGCTGCAACACTGGTAAGCTCAAAGTGGTAACAAGCTGGTATTTTGAAGCTGTCCTAGCTTATTATCTTGATGAAGTGCTTGTTGGTCAACAAGTGTACAAAGATTATGGAAAAACAGAATAGCATCTTACTTTTATTAAATGTCTCCAAATTTTAGTACAGATTAATCCCTATGAGATCAGAACTGATCATCTGCAGGTCCCCAAATTTTAGTAGAGATTAATCCCTATGAGAATACAACTGATCATCTGCAATTGTTTACATCACACCAGCCAAAAATAGTTCATCCATCAACGTACCATCGAAACCATAGCTTCTAGCAAATGTATCAAAAGTATCTAGCTAAATAAAAAATAAAAACCCTCTTCAAATCTCTATTCACATGTACACTGACTTACCAGAGGGCTAACCTAAGAAAGGAGAAAATAGAAACACGAAACTGGAATACATCACTTGGGAAAAATAGATATACACATATTTTTCAGACAGAGAGAGAGAGAGCAGTAAAACAGGTTTTTACTCCACCCAAAAACACGTTGTCGTGATGAGTTGTGTTCCCACTCAGTCAAACATAAGGTACATAAGTAATTTATAAAGCAGTAATGAACATGCACAGATGACAAGAACTTGATCGTATAAAGAAAAGATACCTAGAGGCTTGTTCAGAGAAGCTCCTGGTAGGTTGTTTTTGCCGCAATACATGCAGATCTCCGCCAGGACAATACTCCATAACTAAGCACGAAAGCTTGTCTGACACAAAATGCGCATAAAGTGTAGGGAGAAAAGGATGATCCAGCATCTGTAGTATTTCTCTTTCAGTTTGGGCCCTCAACATTTTTTTCCTAGTCGCCAAAAACTCGTTGTCCATTACTTTCAAAGCGAAAAGGCAATTTGTCCCAGTAAGCTCGGCAAGATAAACAGTTCCAATGTCCCCACAACCTAGCCTCCTCAGCAGCTTAAAGTGCCGGAGACCCAAGCTTCCATGTTGCTTCTGAACATGATGGATGGCTTCCCATCTCAAATCTTTTGACATATGAGGACGCTTGCCACTACGACTTGATCCGCTTAGACTGCTCTCCTCGCTAGTGCTTGTGCAGCTACTGTACTCACCAATACTACTCTTTGAGCTTTGTGAGAATTCCCCTTTCTCTCTTGATATTGATCTCTCATCACCCTTTTTCACAAGAGATTTAGTCGTGCTACTGCAATTCAAACTGAAATTCAGTTTACATGAACTTGCATCCCCAACACCTGAACTTACTTCGAAGCTAGCATTTGTATTACTAGACATTGGAGAAGCTTTCTCACCTTCTTCCCTTTCATGTCTTGGAGTACAGCTCTGTGTCAGGTTCTCCAAATTACTTGTGTTAGATTTTAGATCATCATCAACTCTCATGTCATGTGAATTAGAATTAGAAGACGCAATTAAATCCTGCTTTGCTTTATTCTTAAAAGTGTTCTTGCTCCTGAATATAAATCGAGGACTACTGCTAAAAGATTTGCTTATCTTACTACCAGCACTGGAGCTAGATACAGTAGCAGCAGAATGTAACTTATCTTTCTGCCCCTTGTCTGCATCTGGAGAACTAATTGGAACCTCAGTTGAGGTCGAAGCACCATCATCCAGCTGACGAATTTTCTTGCTAGCATGCGGGATCGATGAAGAATCAGATTCCTCTTTCCCAACCCCTACATTAGTCCCACTCTTAACTTCAGTTGGTATGGGAACGATCTCCGTCTGTGCCGGTATCCCTGCATCTGGCATCATTTCACCCGAAAAAGCAGTAGAAGCTTCAGTGATAGGGTGTGATAACTCTTCATCGGGAATTGGCAAGGGTTCTGGCATCTTCTCAGAAAATTTTGGCGTGTCTGGAACAAGGGAGATCTCAACAAAATTCCCTTTACCTTCATTTATTGGAAGGCCAGATCCATTGGCCTCAACCACCACTGCACGGTATAACCTTTTAATATTTCCTGCTTCCGAGACCCCTGAGGAACCAGTCGGCTTTGCTAGTCTCTTTATGGCAGCCATCTCCGATGCCTGAGAAATGCACAATCCTCTCAGTGCCTGCTTCAAACTCACAGGCTCTGAAATTCCAATTCCTGATGCCTGCGACATGCCAACTCTCATAGGCCTTTTCATAGCACTTTTTCGCAAGGGGTCTTTACCAAGTTCATGTGATAAACCTGAGTTTCTTGCTGAACTTCTAATGTCAATTGCCTGAAAGAGACGATTTATATCATCCTCAATCGAATACTTTTTCTCTGTTTTCATCATCAACTGGTTTCCAGCTTTCTCACCCATTGTTGACTCGGAACATACTTCTTCTGTGGATTCAACTATTTCACTAGTACTCGGTAATGTACCCATCTCCGCCAAATTCATCACGATATCGAAATTTAGAAACAACACAAAAGGCGGTGCTAACCCATTTCTGAAGATTTTTTATGGAGATAGAGGAGCGCAACAACAAGAAGCCACACTACATATCCCTTCGATTTCTTTTCAATCATGCCGATCCTCCGATTCAAATGGCCCCTTAAGATCCCTTCACTAGATCCAAAATGAAGCATCCAAATCCTGCCATGGTTACTGCATTTCAGTTAAAGAAAAGTAGAGAAAAAAAAAACCTTTTTTTCCTTAGATGTGGCAGACATGTGTGCTTTATCATCCACAACACCACAAATTGCATAAATCCAAAACTACTTTGGATGGAACTAAAAGCAGAGACACCTGTTGACGAGACAACTAATGTTATCTCGTTTACTAATCACATGTAATGCATCATTCAAAGGTACGTCAACAAAAACATCACTATTTAGTTAAATAAAGTTTTTCCTTTCTAAAAAAAAAAAAACATTCAAATTGGTTTTCATTCACAGAAAGCTTAAAGCCTGACACAATAAAACTACTTTGCCGACAACGCTTCGCATAACCGGTTCACAACACCTGTTTTGAACGCTAAGCGCACAGCTGACAAACGAGGGCAGTTTCCAAAATGCTTGAAAAACGCTAAAGAAAGACCAAATAAATTATATCAAACCAATATTATATATATATATGTTTTAATACAAGCATAAATGGCTCTGAACTGCCTTAATCGCCACAAACAAGAAAGCTTTCTGGCAGATCTTTATAACAAAATAACAAGCAACCAGCTGAAACATTTATTGACTCTGATTGTTTAATATATATATATGTGTGTGTGTGTGTGTGTTTATATACATATAAATATATATATGTATATCACCATCCAGAGAATAGAAAACCCAGAATATATCCAATTAACGACGATAAATTCACCATTTCGTGAACTACAAGACCATACTAAATTTGAACAAAAATAAAAACAAAAATTAGAAGTTGAGATAAAATTACAGGAAACACAGAGACGGACATTATAAATCAGAATCAAATTCCCAACATCAAACAAAAAGTAACTCATAAAGTAAAATCAAAGACCCAAAAAAACATAATTTAAAAAAAAAAAGGTTCAGAAATTAAAGCAAAAACCTTACCAGAACAAAAGATCGGGAGCGTCCAACCATCGGCAGAGAAAGCTTTATTCCGAGAAAACTTAGGGTTCATGAAGGGATTACAACTTTATATATGTATATTTGTATGTATATATTTTGGAGGAAAATTCGAAACAGTAATTGGGGTTGCTATTTTCCGCGTGATTAGAAAGAGGCACGAGAAGGGAGCAGTGGGGGGCTTGGGGCTTGGGAGAGTGAATGAAGAGAGAGAAAGTGAGAGGGAAAAGAAAAGAAAAAAAGTTGGAAATGCAAATCACGAGAAGTCTCGGAGAGAGAGAGAGAGAGAGAGACACACACACAAAACAGAACAGAGAGACGCTGTTGCTTCACTGCTGTTTGGTTCTGTTTTCTTTTCCTCTTTCTATTGAAAGAAAAGAAATGGCGGAAAAAAAAAAAACAAATATATAAATAATAATAAAATAAAATAACAATGTTTATTTATATATATATATATGTGTGTGTGTGTGTGTGATTTGTTTGAAGTATATGAAAGAGTCAGAGACCGTACAAGTTACAAAGAGACTATTTTTTTACTCGCAGAACAGAGAGAGAGAGAGAGGAGGAGGAGGAGGAGGAGGAGGGAGTCTTCAATAGGGAGAGTAGAGGAGAAGAGAGGAAGGAAAAAGGGAGGGAAAGAGAGAGAGAGAGAAGGGGCTGGGGAGAATTCGTACGCTGTCGAGCAGAGTCCCCACTAGATCCGAATTTCAGATTTATTTTTTTCCACACTTTGTAAGTAAAGTTTCCATTGCGATGTCTGGGGAACGATCGTCTGGTTTTTCAACGTGCCTGTGAAGGAGTTTTGAGTTTCTAATCAAATTATGAAAAATTCCATGGATATAAAATCTAATCTCAACTTTTTGAACATTATCAAGAAATATCAATGATGTAACATCACTCATTAATAGTGAGTGGGTCTCATAATATAGAGTTTATCAGTGAAGTTCATTTTTTTATTAATGTGATATTAAACATCATTGATGTTCTCAAAATTTTTTCTAATTTTTGAGTATCAATCTATGTGACATATGAGTTGTCGGTTTTTTATTAGTAAGTGTTTAAAATATTGTCACATCAATTGATTGTATTTTCTAATGGAAATATGACACATGAGTTGGTACTCAAAAAATTGGGATTAGAGTTGGTGTCTCTAACATTACTTTAAAATTATTTCAGATATCTATAATAAACTCAACCTTTCTTTATAATTTTATTATTTCAAGTTAAAATGAGATGATTTTTGCTTAAATTACATAGAATTTAGAGATGAACAAAATAAGATCCACATGGAAAACGAATTCCAATCAATCATTCATTTTTCTTTTTTAGCGTCATCAGATTTTACTGGTAGATCTATTTTTATTGAAGGATTTTGTCTCATATAGTATAGTTTTTTATGTTCGGTATTTATGTATCTCCTTAATGAGTTTAATAAATTTTTCCTTTAAAAAAAATATCTCCAAAACTCTGTTTGCAATAGTCCCCCAAACTGCCTCTAAAAAAATTTCTCTTAACAAGATGAACTATTTCAAAATTAAAATTTAAACATTTAAATTCTTGTACTTAAAATATGTAAATTACTTTGTTTTTAACAAGATGAACTACTTCAATCATAAACTTCTAGCTTCTTTTTTTTTCGCTAACAAAAAAATATTTTGCTAAAGAAACTTTAAGCTATTTGTCTAGTGTAATTTTGTTACCTAAATTATTGTATTGAAAAAATAAAGAAAGAGCAAAATAACATTTTTGAGAGAGTAATAGTAAATTGTTGCATTAAATTTTAAAATAATAATACATAATATGATTAAATTTATGATCATGTACAATATCAACAATATTCCTCCTTATTTCTCCTATCTCTCTCTCCCCTCCTCCTCCTCTCTCTTTCTCTCTCTAACATGAATTTATGTATATAAAAGTTTATCTGTAATTAATAACTCTGTTATTTGCTACAAAAATTCAATGATTTACAAAAAAAATTCAAGAATTTACATGTAAAACTATATGTCATAATTTATAATTTTTTTATAAAAACTGTTATAAACTTTTAAAACAATCATTAAATAAAATGTGATATACGCTATAATTTCCCTTCAAATAATTCTTCCGCAAGCCTTTGTTCCAAAAAAAAAAAGAAAGAAAAAAAAAAAAGAAAGAAGGTCACAGTAAGTCAATTCAAAGTATTGCAATATAGACCGACAATTGTAGCTATCAAAAAAATAGAAGTAATGAGGAAGAAGTAAATAACATTTTTATATAATTAAAATAAATAACATATTTTAAAAATATTGAGAGTAAATAATAATAAGTAATAAATTAATTTCATATAATAACTTTTTTATTTCTTATAAATATGTTATTTATCTAATAAATTTGTTATTTACCTAAAATGTTTTTTATTTGTCTAGTAAATTTACTATTTACTTAAAATAATTTAATACCTTGTTAGTCGTTTCAATTATTTTGATAAAAACGTTATTTGCTATGATTTCCGAATATATATATATATAGACCCACAATTGTTTTTTTTTTTTTCAACAGTTAAATAGTAGGAAAATTTTCACTAATAGACGTTAGCAATTATCAAATATAAATTAGTATATATTATCTATCATTCAAAAAATAATAATCCCACATATACTACTTGATTTTAAGATGACTCTCATTTTATTTCTTATATTTTAAAATAGTCAAATTTAACATAAGGTGTGACTCAAAAATTAATTTGTGATACTGAAGTGTAACTAATATCCTTAATACATGCAAGAAATTAAAAAAAAATTAAAAAATTAAACAAACTGAAACAATAACCTTAGATTTTTTTTTTTTTTACTTTTTTATTTTTCTGTTTGAGGGTATTATTAATATTATTGAGGTCAACTCAATTATTGCCAAATAAAATTATGTATTTATATATTAAATATAATCTCATAATATAAGCATACAATATTTCAAAATACATGGTATATTTTTTAATAAAATAAAATACATGATACACAAAGATAAATAACTTTTTTTGAGTAAATTGCTCATTTAGTTCATAAATTTTTAAGTTTGTGCAACTTTGACTCTGATCTTTTTTTTTTTAGCTGGAATGCCAATAAACTATGGCTATAATAGTCATTTATATTAATTTTTAGACGGAATCCATTAATAATTTAGTAAAAAAAATATTGTTAATTAACAGATTTCATCTAAAAATTAATGAAAATGACTACTGTAGCTACTTTTTTAATAGCTTAAGAGCATTTCAGTTACAGAAAAAGTTAGGAACCTTGCATAAATTTAAAAGTTTAGGGATCAAACCAGCAATTTATCATTTTTTTTAATTTGGGAGTTAGGAGATTCGAACTGAGTCGAGCATAAAATTATTACTAAATTATGGATGAAATCACATAATTAACCTAAATTTAAATATTTTTTTTTTGTGGAATAATTTTAAATGTTTTTTACTTTTTATTTCTTTTAACCTATTGTGGTAACTTACACGAAAGATCAGGAAAAGTTATTCAAAACAGCGATAGCAACGGACCACTAGATCCTATACTAGTACTGCATAGGTTTTTATTTTTATTTTTTTTTAAAAGAAAGCATTCAACATTATTACATAGGTTTTTTTTTTGCTAAAACTACTACATAGGTTATACAAACGGAACAAACTCCACATATCGTGCTTAAAAGGTAATCTCTTCTAATATATATAAAAAAAATTATTATTATTATTATCTAAGTTTCACTTTTGCAAAATATATAGATAAATCCTTTAAAATAAATAAATAAGGTTGTAAAGCTAAAAGGAAAAAAGTTGGCTGATACAAATAAATTAAGGCGGATGACATGTGAATAAAAAGGTTAAAGGCACACAAGAAAGAAGCATATTGTCTCCCTTGTAGCCACACTTTGTTACAAGGAAACAAACAATTCATAAAAGGGCACTGAACTTAGAAAGAAAGAAAAAAAAAGGAAAGACATTTGATTATCTAGTAATAATGATTAACACAGCTGCAAAATAAATAATTATATCAAAGACTTATCTTTTGGGTTTAAAAAACCATACAAAATGGGTTTCAAATTTGGTTGCTTTTTTTTTTTTTTTTTTTTCCCTTTTTCTTGGGAGGTGGAAAAAGCTTCTATTGTTTTGCCTAATATCAACTATCATCATGAGGGGGTATAACCCCATCTTTGACGGTCCATTAGGACTAAGTCATTGAGGTTTTTTATTTTTTATTTTTTATTTTTATTTTTTGCTAAACACCTTTTTAACAAACTTGTGAGGTTTTGAATGGGCGCGGTTACTTGCTAAAAAGAGAAATTGTTTTTTTTTTTTTTAAATTTTTTTCTAAACACTTTTTCTTAAATGAATTTATGGCATTTGAATAGGCGCGGTTACTTGCTAAAAAGAGAGATAAATTCTTTTGTTTTTTTTTTTTTTTAGTGAATGAAAAGAGAAATAGTGATTGTTGCATATGTCTTCGTTGTCATGATTCTTCGAAGATGGGTAAAAAAACAGGAAAACAAGAGAAATGAGGTTCTAGTCATTTCAATTAAAAACAAAAACAAAAACAAAAATAAAAAATAAAAAGAGCAACAAAGGAGGAGGAGGAGGAGAAAAGAAAAGGGGTTCTAGCATTACTTTTTCTTCTTGCACTTATCATGTAGAAAAATAAAAATATTGCTGCGAACCAGGCTGAAAATAGTTGTCATCTTTCAAATTTTTCTTTTGAGTAGCTTCTTCAAAATGATCCAACTCCTGTGTTCATTTATTCATGTTTCCTTTATATTCTTCCAATAATATTATAACATGTTAATTAAACATATATATTTAATTACAATATCATATCAAATCAATTAAAAAACTATGACCTTGTTTGGCCATGAGTTTAGTTTAAACTAAACTGTACTTTTTTCATCATGTTTTTTGTCTTTTTCCTCAAAAAGTTGTTTGTCTTTTCTGAAAATTCAAAAAAATTTACTATTTAATCTTACAAATCTTAACTCAAACTTACACACCAAACACCCCCTATGTTAATTATAAATGTGTCATATTATTATTAGATAAGCATGAATGATGACATAAATAAGGGGACATATGAACTAAATCCTCTTCAAAAGGACTAGTGTTTTAGCTTTACAAGTCATGTTCCATTTGGGTTCACTTTCTTTTAACTTAAAAGCTTTTAACAAACGATCAATATGACAGGGTATAAACTGAAATTTAATTCCTTATGTCGTACCATTGAAAGATGATAAAAGGACAGAGATTAGAATTAGATTTAAATACTCTATTTGATGAAAAATTTTAAAATACTAGATAAGAAAGAACTTGGTTCCATGACCAAATTCCCTTCCAAATATGATCAGACACACTTTTTTGGCACAACCTTATTGTCAAATTATTATAGATTTATAAGTTCAATGTGTAAATTGTTAAAATTTAAACATTCAGAGTACAAATTATAATTGTGTGGCAAGTTCGGAGTACACCGCTACCAAAAAGGGGGAAAAAAAAACCCCCCTTTTTTTGCTTGTATTTAATTGAAATGTGGATACCATACTAGCCTTAAAAACGACACTAAAGATATCATAGGATTACTTAGAATTCATTGTTATTGATACCGGACGAAGATAGATAGATTAAAAAAAGAAAGAGAATGGGATAAGGAGAAAGATTGAGGGAAGAAGAAGAGTACTTGAGGAGGATCATCAAGGTCATAAGAATCATAAATAAGATTTGAGTTTAGTTATTTTCTTTTGTGTCATATTGTCATGTTAATAATTATCTCAATTCATTATTAGATATATTTATACCATCAATTATTATTGTACTCTGTCCATGCTATAATGACTTGTGGATAGTTTCGACCAAAAAAAAAAAAAAAAAAAGGACTTGTGGATAGTTAAATAGAAAGTAAGTGATACAAAATAAAATGATCAAAATTGTTAATTATAATGCATATCTTTTTTTCCCCCTACCCCAATAATTTTTGGACCCTTCTCAAATTTTGAGAATCATAGTGGCAGTAAGTTCAACTTTACATTCACATAGTATCTTCTGAAAATTAAGAAGAGCTAGAATCGAACTTTTTTTTTTTTTTTTTACCGGTTTAAATATCTAAAAATCTAAAATATAGTTTAAAATGAGTCATTTCTATTAAAACACAATAGACACATGACATGTCTAATTTGTAACAGGAACATACAAACAACCTCAACCAAATGAAATATATATATATATATATATATATATATATATTCCAAATCTTATCGCATAATAGTTTATCAATCTATTTCAAAACCTTATGGTTGGAACAAAAATTTGAAATGAAAATTTTAGGTAAAGTTTGTTGACTTTTCAGAAACTAGTTATAATTTTTGTTGACTTTTTAGAAAAAGACAAAAACTAAAATAAAAAACTCAAGTTCAAACCTAAGTTTCAAACAAGTTATTAAGCTTTAAAAAGGTGGACCAACAATATTTCTATATCTCAACACTTCCCCTTACGTACAAGCTAAACAATAGACAAACATACAAACAAATATTAATAAGAAAGTCCAAAACAAATATGAAACCCGAAACATATAAAAGATCCAATACAGAATCATATTAAAGTGATTAAATAGTGAAATTACAGGTGTTCAAACTCAGTACCTCTCACTCTAATACCATGTCAGTTTATCAATCTATCCAAAACTTTTAGGAGTTGTGCCAACAATAATTTCATATTTCAACAGCTTCCTATCATAAAAGCCACACGTACATTCAAGTGTATATGAATATACATATATATATGTATGTATATATAAATATTCTCATGTCAAGTGGCCAAACAATTCCATCAATTGTAACTTTTTAAGAAACAGCCTAAAACAATTTGTTGACTTACTAGTAATTTTACGTAAAATTTTGTGTAACATGATGTTATTTAGCAACTATTGATGCAAAATACAAGTATAACTGAAAAATATTATAATGAAATAAATTGGTTGTTATAATAAGTTACAAAAAAAAAAAAAAAGTTCTAAATCTGACTGTTAGGTAAGAGAGTACATATATTTATATGTAAAATGTTTTGCATGGCATTATATTGTCCCCTTTCGGTTGCGAAGCTAGGGGGCTACCGCCCTCACTGAAATTTTTTATATTTTTTTTAATTTATCTCAAAATTTTTTACAACTTACACCTACTAAAAAATAAAAAAATTTCATATAATCCCCACTAAAAATAAATAATTCTCATATAATCCCTGCTAAAATTAACTATATATTTATAATTTTGTTGCTTTGCCCTTACTAAAATTAAAAATTTTCATATAAACCTATTAAAATTAAAAATTCTCACATAGTCCCCGCTAAAATTTATTTTATCCTAATTTTTTTTTTATGTACGTCTTCATTGAAATGTATTTCTGGCTCCACCCTGGAAATGTGATTAGACAAAATCTTATAAATTATCTGTTTATGACAGGATTTACA
Organism: Ficus erecta; assembly: GCA_008635985.1. Lineage (NCBI taxonomy): Eukaryota > Viridiplantae > Streptophyta > Magnoliopsida > Rosales > Moraceae > Ficus > Ficus erecta. The sequence continues at coordinate 2,497,255 of BKCH01000014.1, forward strand.
ATCTAGGACATATACATAAACCGAATCATTGTTGGTTACACAGGACACATGCAATAGATGTCTGCCTCTGGTTTAGGTGTTACTTTTTTCATGGCCAACATATAAGGACCAGAAACAAAGAACACGTACGTCAAAGAACAAGCTTCTAGTCAATGCATGTTCAAAATGAAGTTTTTTGAAATCTAGCTAGTCAAATTTTTATTGAATTGACACGTTAGGTTACATTAATTTTGTGCCCCACCAGTTCATTTGTCAAATTATGGTTGTAAATTAGTTAGTATTCCACCTGCGAGTTGATGTGAACCAAAACCTTCCTTTTAACTTTATTGTTAGCAAGTTTTAGAAGATAAATTTGATCATCGGCCAAATTCATTTTCTAAGATAGTTTGGTTATAAATTATAATGCCGATGAACATAAATAATTATAAGTTAATTTCATGACTATTCTTTCAAAATCTTGCCGATCACTAAGTGGCAACGTACTTAGATAAATTTCCATCGAAATAAATTGTTCATACATATTCTGATTATTATAGTAAGACTGGTTTAAACTCAAGATTTTAACGAAGGAAACACAAGCCTTGCACCATCATTAAAGACATTGTGATCGTTAAAGAGTCCTATTTAGTTGCTCAATTGAATTCGACAGCTAAAGTGAGCGATTATGTGTAATTTCCACTGATTTGACGTTAAGGTTATATGTGTTAGTACCCACCATTTTAGTTGTCGAGTTATAGATGTAATATTAGGAGTCAAGTCCACCAAATTGATGTGAACAGAAAAAACCTGCAATAATAGCAGCACAAGCAGTGTGATCAGTTAGCATGTATAAGATGTAGGACAGTATGGTTGGTATCATTTGGTGGTGGAGAATGGAGATGATATATAATCTTTATATATATATATATATATATTTATTTATTATATATATGTCTATGATATTGGAATTCTTGTTGGTTGTAATGGCACGTGCTGTCACTACATCAAATTTGGATTTTAGTGGCAGGGTTTTTGGGTGGCTAGTGCTGGAAAGAAAATAACAAAGGTTTGTTTTGGTTGTTATATATGACATGTAGAGTATTTGGAATTGATGTCCCTAAATTTGTAATATTTTGACAACTTACTTCTAAAACTTGTAATTTCGTCGATTTACTTCTTAAATTTTTTAAATTGTTGCAATATATTCATATGACTAAACTTTCTGTTAAATTGTTCACATAATAGATAAGACGTTTCGATTAGATATATTCAAATATAAGATTTAAAGGAGAAAAGAAAAAGGAAGAAGAATCGCCAACCCACACAAACACACCACACGAGGCAAGGATTTAACTAAAAAAAATCATTTGATTGAGTTAAATTAGAAGAAAAACAAATTTTAGCGGAACACATTTTAAAATGTTGGAGTTTAATAAAGTTAAAAAAAAAAGTAAGTAGAAGTACAAAAAAAAAGAAAAAAAAAAAGAACACACACACAAAAGGATATAAAAGTAACTTGATTAAGTTTTTAAACAATGAAAAGAGGAACTCTCTTTTTTATATAAGAGTAATAGATCATAGATACAATCTCACTATTTTCTTTTGACTACTCTTATTTAAAAAAGAATTAAAAAAAAAAAAAAAAAAAACTAAACCATGCAAAACTTGAGATTATAGCAAAACGTCGATAGTATTGAATCAAAATACAAATTTCATCCATTGACATCAAATTTAGCCAAAATTAACTGTGTGACACATGCCAACTCACCAAGGCTAAGGTTATCTTTTGCCATAAGAAAAAAGAAGTTATTGCAAAAAAAAAAAAAAAAATCCCTTATCAACGCATTTTTAATGGGATAATTAGGGTGTATGTCACAAAAATGAGGGGATGCATTGATTTATGTCTCAAATTTAAAAGTAATGTAGAAAATGTTATAATGATGATGTCATAAGTTAATTTAAACATATTTTCAAAATTTCTTTCTCTCTCTTCCCCAATCATCCTCTCTTTCACCCCAACACGACAAACCCCCTCTTCCTTCCCCCACTTCGAGGACCTTGATTTCACCCCACAACCCTTCGACGCAACGTCGGTGATGCCGATCTCTTTTGATGCCAGATCTGCCATCCTGATGCAAGATCGCGAAACAAACTGAGCTCCGATGAGGCCATCCCCCTACCGCAACCAGATCGACTAGTTGGAAACCAATTGTTAACTCGCCGGCGGAAGTAGTAATTATAATAATTAGTAATTTAAAATAAGTAAATAAATAAGTATTAATGATATTATGTTATGATATTTTTTGTAAGAGTTTTTTTTTTTCTTTTTTTTTTTTCCTTCTGTGGTAAGAATAAATCACAGGCATGATTTTTGTAACCTGTCTCGAAAGTGCCAATTTTTAATACCAAATATGCAACATCAAACTTTGACATCCTCAGTAGCCCAAGAGTAATAGTTGGTATCCTGCCGTGATACTTCAGGTACTCCGCCGTGGTATTGAACGACAATCCGCCGGTGGTTGCAAGTATCTTATTGCTAGACTTTCGCAAATGTTAAACAATAACACGATAATCGACCATAGCCGGTCGACGACAACAGTCTCCTACTATGATACTTTTGGAGGTCTAGACCTCGTGGTAATAAAAATTGTATTATTTACTTGAATGTCTAAATTGAAGACTATAGTTTAAAAGATATCTATTTTTTCTTTTATTTATATGAATATCTAAATTGGTATTTAGAAAGACCACATTTTATTTTCATCAAGAATTGAAAATAAATAAATAAATAATTGATGAAAAAGAATAGAAAAATTCTAAAAAAAAAAAAAGTCAAACTAAGAAAACCTTTCATTAAAAAAATCATTTTACTTAATTTATTATAAAGAAAAAAAAAGGAACACAACACATAACAGCTGCATGGTGTATGAAAAATAATAATTATGACAAATAATTGGTCATTAAGATAAAGTTCACATCATATATATATATATATAATTAAACAAGTTTTGTTAAGAAATATTAAACAATTTAAAACCTAAAAAGACATCATAATGATATAGTAATTATCATTAAGAAAAAAATCAAAATGATATAACAATATCATAAAGAAAAAAAATACCATGCACATTTAAAAAACATTATAATGACATAGTAATTATTATAAAAAAATAAGCAATTTTATATCACATTTAAATTTTATAAACTAATTATTAAAACAATACCAATAATAACAGGAAAAAATTATCGTAAAGAACCTAAATCATACTTAAAAAAAAAAAAAGGTTTGGAAGAAATTTAAATTATATGTTTATAAGAAAACCTAACCCATACTAACATACTAAAAGTAACCATTATAATAAAGAACTAGTAATTAAGATAAAGATGCAACAATAATGAACAAATAAGGAAAAAAATATATCAATCATAATGAGGGAAAATAATATTGAATATACTAAAAGGGCAAAATAAATACTACAAGTGGTTATTTCTTTAAAATGGACATTTTCACAACATTGTTAAAAAATAGACATATTTTAAAATGGAACCCTAAAAATAGACATTTTGTACAATTATTCCATAAAAATTGTAACAATTGACTGTTGTTAATCATGATATCGTTACCAAAATATTCATTTCTCATTGAATCAAAATATACAAAAGAAAAAATATAACAAAAAAAATCAATTAAAAAAAAGAACTAGAGTTAAAAAAAAAAAATACCATTACCGAGCAACAATGGAGGATGATAACCCGTGAGAGATGATCCCTAATTAAAAAGGCCGAGACAATACCTCTTGTTACAATAAACCGAGTTTTAAAAAAGTCCATTTATCAATCATATTTTCAGGCACACCATTCAAAGAGCCATCGGACCATTAGTTCCACTTACTCATGTTAGCTTTAATTTTAATTTAAAAACATATGAAAAAACGGAGGAAAATTAGTCTAAGTAAATGCCTTATGATATAATTTATATTGGAAACAATTAGAAAAAAACATAAGACCACATTTAATCCTCTTTTTCTTATCTGTTTTTAACTAAAATTCTAAACAAAAGACCCAAGTTCAAAATAAAAAAAAAAACTAAATAAAACAATTTAAGTGAGACTAATTTAAAATTCATAAAGTAAAATAGTTTTAAAAAAATTCAGGAAAAAAATTTAAAGGATCCTAAAATTAGGGTATAAGTAAAAGTTGGGTGTGAGTTATAACTTTAGTTCCGGATACTTTTTTTTATAGTTAAAATCTCCATATATTATTAAAATATTATTATAATAATTATTTTTATTAAATTTTAAATAAAATTTATTAATAATTTGATTAAAAAATATATTTTATCTAAAAATTAATAAAAATAGTTATTTTAATAATTTAATGGTATTACAACTTTTATCTCATATATATTTTATTTCTCAAGTGAAATACCGCTTAAACTATCAAAATGGTAACAGAGTCCGATCAACATTAAACGTACATAATTCTGAATCAGAAGAGCGACAAGAACTTGGCTGTTTGGGTCCCGAGAAAACAATGGAGAAACCTGAGAACGGCAATGGCGGCTCGGCGGCGGAGACCGAGGAGGAGCCCATGGTGGGACCCGGCCCCGCCCCTCGCGCTCGCCCCAAGCGTCCTCTCCAGTTCGAGCAAGCCTACCTCGACGCCCTTCCCTCCGCCAACATGTATGTCCCCCTTTCCCAGTATTAGGGTTTATGGTTTTAGGGCCTTTTAGTTCTTGTAGTTTTTGATAGATTCAAGCTTTTGTTTTACTTTGGTTGTTCAATTCCTTGCCTTATGAATTTCTATTTTTGTTTTTTTTTTCTTTTTAAAAAATGGAGATTGACATCAGTGACCATTTCTCAGATTCGGATTTATGGTTTTAAGTTTTTGTGTTCGTAAATTTTAATATTGGTTGTGTTAAGTTATTCAAGCTATAATCCTTTGCTTACTAAGATGGGAAAAATTAGTTCTCGTCGATCATTTCTGCGTTTTCCCTTTATCTTAGAGCTTGTTTGGTAGGAGGGAAAAGTGGAAGGCGAGAGAGAGGACTGAGAGGATTAGTAAAAAATTTTGGGACCTATGGTTTTTTGGTAGCCGAGAAAGGAGGAGGGAATGGATTGAGTGAGGGATTTCTAATCCTTCAAAGAATCTCAACTTTATTTTCCAATTTTAAGAGGAGAGTATTCATACCAAACATTGCCTTAGGAGTTAGGATTTGCCAATGGTTGCATCGACGCGGGATCTTGGTTATTCCGTTTTTTCTTGGGATGAATAATTTTGTTATTCCAATTTTAGAAGAGTGATGAATTTTATGTGGAAAAAGCTGTGATTTCTTCTCATTTACTTGTTTTGTGTTTTTCCTGTGGTAAATAGGTATGAGAAAAGTTATATGCACCGCGACGTGGTTACGCATGTTGCTGTGTCAGCTGCAGACTTTTTCATTACTGGAAGTGCTGATGGTAATATCAAGATGCTTATTTTTAACATTGACCGAGTGTTGCCGTGTACTATTTCTATTGCTTCTATGACGTGGTTGTTTATGTTTATTTTTCACCGATGAAATTGTTCTGGTGTAGATGTTAATTCTGAAAAACAGAGTAATATTTTTTATATTATATTATATTTTTTTAATGACTAGAAGTGAATTAATGGTTCAAACGTTATGTGAGTATTTGGTGAATATATCTGCCTTATCATACTTCATATGCGTCCGAAATGTCTATCACGAGCTTCTGCTAGTTTGATTTGTTTAACTAGGACTGCATGGCATTGAAAACGAGAATTTTCTAACTAAATTATGTTTACAATATTGATTTGGTTAAGAATGAATTACAAGGGTTATAACTAAGACATATCAATCAAGTATTATGAATTTATGAGTGATGTGATGCATAGTTGCATGTTTCATAAAGATGTGAACTGGGATGGTAATTAAGTATTTGCCCTGTCATTCCTTCTTAAGATGATGACGATGACTTTGGTAGCTTGTACTCTTTGTTATCTAAGAATTGAGCTTTTGGAATAAAGAGCTTTATTTTCACTCTCCAAAACGATTCGAAGTAAAAAAAAAAATGGCATCTACTGTCTGCTAAGTACTCATGGAATTTCACTTTCACTTGAATAATACGTGTATAGCAGGTGTATTATGTTGGTAGTGACATCTTGAGGTATAAATCTCCTTTAGCTTCTTTAGCAAACAAAAGCAAAATAATCTCCTTTAGCTTAAAACATGTTGTTTGCTTACGTTTCCCTGTCCTTTTGTGTTCTTCTGCCAGGACATTTAAAGTTTTGGAAGAAAAAGGCTACTGGCATTGAGTTTGCTAAGCATTTTAGGTCCCACCTTGGTCCAATTGAAGGCCTAGCTGTGAGTTCTTCCTTTTTTAGCTTGTTATAATATGTGCAATAACTTCACCTTACTAAGTTGGAAGTATAGCTTCAAGTCATGTCACAATCCAAGAAGTCCCTGGTATTTCACTTTCTGAATTGCATTGTGTTTAAAGATCAGCCTTTTCTATTGAGTATCTTGAGGCTGCAATCCACATTCGCAATAAAAGTTCAAAGCCTGTGGGTGTGTCTTGGGGATCGTATTAAGCACCAAATGCAATGTGTTACCGTCTAAACATGCATGTATGAGCACATTAGGCAATTGGCATGGTTTCTATTCCCCTACGGGAATGCTTCTTAATTAGCATTCCGAGGATGATGGATGTAGTTTTTGTAGTTCATCAACTATGGTCCTGGATGCATACTTTAATGAACACCACTAGTTGATGAATCAAAGTGGGAGCACTTTGTTAAAATTTCTTTTGAATAGGCATTAGAGGAATTTGTTAGCTTTTGAAGTTAGACGAGCAACCTTTTTGGTTTGCAGGGGTTACATTTATTATTTACTAATATGTTATGTTGTTGGAGAAAGCATATTATCGAGCTTTGTTGGTCAGCATTTATTTGTTTCTATGTTTGGGAAATGTTTTTATTAGTGCAGTCATCAACCATGACTTACTTCAGCCATGCAGGTCAGTGCTGATGGTCTTCTTTGCTGCACGATTTCCAATGATCATGCTGTCAAGATATACGATGTAGTCAACTATGATATGATGGTCATGATTCATCTATCCTTTGTTCCTGGTGCTGTTGAGTGGGTCTACAAACCAGGGGATGCGAAAGCCAGGCTTGCTATTAGTGATCGGAACTCATCATATATACATATATATGATGCACGAGCTGGTTCAAATGAACCTGTCATTTCCAAAGAGGTATGTTTTCAATTTAATGACTAAGGTATGTTTTCAATTTAATGACTATTGTGGTTACTAAATTCCTCACAGCATCTCGATTAGTGATAAGGTTCCAGGAGAACTTTAGTGATGTTGTCGTTGCTAAACAATTCTGATCTTTTCCTCAGATGCACTTGGGACCTGTGAAAGTTATGAAGTACAATCATGTATTTGATACTGTAATTTCAGCTGATACAAAGGGCATGATTGAATATTGGAGCCCTGGAAATTTTGAGTTCCCAAAGGACAAGTATGTGCTCTATTGGATCACACCTTTATTATTTTTCCTAGGGGAAAAAAGAGGCGATTTATAATTTGCTTATGAATTTTTCATTATACTTTATATTTTCTGTGTTTTAATTTCATATGTTTTTCCTCTTATTGGTAATAACTAATTGCCGTCTTTATTGATTTTTCTTTTTGCTTTTTATATGAATACAAGATTGTTAGACATCTGTACGGTTTCGTAATTACGATTTATATGTAACAGTGCTGTTCTTTCATGCTTGCAGGGTCGATTTTAGAATGAAAAGTGACACTAATCTCTTTGAAATTGTAAAATGCAAAACTGCTGTCTCTTCTATTGAGGTATGACTATTATTTATCTTGCTAAATTTTTTTTCTTCACTGTGTATATCTTGACCTTGTTATTTACATCCTTTAATTCTTGAGAAGCTTTACATTGTTTAGAAAATCTTGTTATTATTATTATTTTTTGATAATGCTTCTGTATGACAAAGAAAAAAATTGTGAATAAACATATTATTTGATTCTGCAGGTGAGCCCAAGTGGTAAGCAATTTTCAGTTACATCACCTGATCGAAGGATACGTGTATTTTGGTTTGCAACTGGCAAATTAAGACGTGTTTATGACGAAACGCTAGAGGTAAAGTTAATTCTTTCTTTTACATTTCACAGAATGTGGTCGAAGAGTGTGTGTCTGTGTGTGTTGTTTTTCTTTTTTGTCCTCTTTTACATGTTTCTGATATTGATTCTTTTGTGGTAATTAGGTGGCCCAAGATCTCCAAAGAAGTGATGTCCCTCTGTACCGGCTGGAAGCTATAGATTTTGGGCGAAGAATGGCTGTTGAAAAGGAAATTGAGAAAACAGAAACTGCACCACAACCAAATGCAGTTTTTGATGAAAGCTCCAATTTCCTTATATATGCAACTCTGCTTGGGATAAAAGTAAGATGATGTTATCATGAAGTTTGAATTCCACTGTGCAATCACCCCACCTCTTCCGCCAACCGAGGGCAGAAAAAATAAATTTACTGAAAATCAGCGGTGCCCATTTTATTGTTGGATGATTTTGATCTGCTAGAAAGGAAAACATATTTTGCTTTAATTCGTACTTGGCACCCCACTATTAGAGGGGGACAAAGGTGCTTATATGTTTATTTTTCTTTGTTTGCTCTGTACTTGTAGGTGGTAAACCTGTACACCAACAAAGTGGCCCGGATACTTGGAAAGGTCGAGAACAATGATAGGTTCTTGAGAATAGCCTTGTATCTAGGTGACAGGAGCAGTAAAAAGGTTAGAAAAATGCCCACAGTCGCAGCAAATGCCAATGAAAACAAAGAACCTCTTACAGATCCTACTTTGGTATGTTGTGCTTTCAAGAAGCACAGAATATATCTATTCAGGTATACTAGAACACATTGTGCTATTTGACAACTTTGCATTTTTATGTTGGAACTTTTATTAGGGCGTGCGTTAGTGGTGCATTTAGATGGTTTGGAAATCTTATCTTAGCCTAGCAGTAATTTTACACCTGATTGCACTAAATGGTGTAGTGTTCGAATCCCCCACCCCCAAACTCAATTAAGAAAAAAAAAATTTGGTATTCATAAAGAATCACTGAATGTGTTTTATTAATGCTTCCGCTACATCAATTTACCTCAGATCATCAACTTCCCATTACATCCGAGTTTAATTGTAGTGAATCTTGTGAGTTAATTATTTCCCTTCTGATCAGCTTAATGATATTTCTATTTATTATTTATTATTTTTTGTATTTGTATTTTTATTCTTTTTTAAGTCGGAGAGAACCAGAGGAACCTGAAGATGCAACTAAGGGAAGAGATGTATTTAATGAGAAGCCGCCTCCTGATGAGCTCTTGGCTGTATCAGATATTGGCAAGTCTGTCACAACATCTCTGCCTGACAATGTGGTAAGTCTTTAATTCTTCTTAGCTCATATGCATATATTTCAAATTGCAGTTATACGGTGTATGGATTTGAGGAAAACCTGTACTATTAAGAAATTTGGAGTGTTTTGCTGTAAATGAAATAAAAAATGTGGTTGTACAAGAGAATGGTAAAAATGAGGAATACATAAGGTAGGGAGAAATCTAGTGCTTTGTTGGTTTTGATTTCTATTCTAAGAGTTGCAGAGTAAAGAAAGCAGAAATACAAACAGTTCAAGAAATGTTTTTTTAGCCTTCCTTGAAAAGAACTTGTGATAATCATCAAATCAAAAAAAAAAAAAAAAAAAAACTTTGGGCCGCGAAGAATCCTGAAAGTCAATGTTGTAGAACTCATATCTGCTGAAAGTTCTTTCCATTTTGGTGAAATAAATTTGGTGATTTTTGCGAAGTATTTGCGACTTGTGCTCAAATTTTTTTAGTGATACTTGCAAGTTAGAATGCTACTCATAACGGGCCACCAAATAATGAAGTTTATGATGCGAAGACCAATTTAATTGTTTCTTAGTTTTTTTGGACAAAAAATTTTCGCTAGTGAGCTTAAGACCAAAGTGGGGGAAAGTTACCACATTTTTTTTTCTTTGGATTTTATCCTGACATTTTCTTTATGAAGATAGAGCACGGATTCTCTCATATGTTTGACTTTATAGATTTAATTGGCTTCACAAACTTTTTTTCACCCAAGCTGCATATTTCCTTCCAGATGGTCATTCCTTATCTTTTGGTCTTTTGTCCTCTTTTTACTTGAAAAGTTCATCTTGTGTTGGTCCAGATTTTGCATACCACAATGGGTGACGTACACATGAAATTATACCCAGAGGAGTGTCCGAAAACAGTGGAGAATTTTACAACCCATTGCCGGAATGGCTATTATGACAATCTCATTTTCCACCGGGTCATCAAAGGCTTCATGATACAAACAGGAGATCCTTTAGGAGATGGTACTGGTGGTCAATCTATTTGGGGTAGGGAATTTGAAGATGAATTTCACAAGAGGTAATGATTTATTGATTAATTTGTTTATTTTTTAAAAATTGATCTCTATCTTTCTGTAGTATTGCATATCAAAGTAGTACCTTCCTTTCCAGATTCTGCTTGCCTCGACTTGGGAAGGAGTCCCTACTAAGACCCTTTTTTTTTTCCTGTTCTTTCCATGTTATTTAATTTATCCAATCAAGAACAAATGTAGTCTTGCAAGTATGGAGTTTTTCTAGATTGGGTCTGCCCTGGCTTCGACATTGTATTTTTGCTGTCATATCTTTGTTTCACAAACAATAATTATGTGACCCTTTGCGAGTGTTATTTCCATTGCCCATAATGTGTCAATACCATCTCTGCAGTTTACGACATGACCGACCTTTCACTGTTTCAATGGCTAATGCGGGCCCAAATACGAATGGATCTCAGTTTTTTATCACCACAGTGGCTACTCCTTGGTTAGATAACAAGCACACAGTTTTTGGCAGAGTTATAAAGGGAATGGATGTTGTACAGGTATGGTTGAGCTTGAACTTTGTGTCTATTGTTTGTGTCGAGAAGAGTGGGAACGATGACAAGATGTAATTTAAATTAAATTAAAGAAAACTTTGCGCTGTTGTTTGTGGATATCTCCGTGTCTTTCTATTGATTTATTTGGATTAAAACGTCTAAAACTTGTGCATTATTGACAGGCCATTGAGAAAGTGAAGACAGACAAAGCAGACAAACCGTACCAAGATGTCAAAATCCTGAATGTGACCGTTCCGAAGTCTTAAATTCTGCCCTCTGGAAGAAGTCTGTCCTATTCCTGTTTATGCCCTTTTCCCTCTCTGGACAAAGATTGTGTTCAGGTATATCATAAAATTTCCTATTCAGTCTCTCTTCAGTTAGAACTGTGATGGATCGAGTAATTTGTAATTATGAGGAATATTTTTATAACCGGGAGGGGGGGTGGGGGGGGGGGGAGAGAAAAAGCAACAATTATGACCGGCCCTTGAAGCTGAATTTTATTCCGATTTTCTTTTATGATCAAGTTTCTTGTCCAAAAAACATGGTAACTAGGTTTAATTATTGCATTAATGATGGTATTTGAGGAACCACCAATCAAAAATTAAAAAAAAAATTATAATTGCACTTGCCTTTTGCGATTCCTGAACTCGCAAAGAGTGCTATATGTATAAACCGAGTTCTGTCATGCTCCTTTTTCATGTTTCCATAACATTGTGATAATTAAAGATCATTTCATAATTAAAGTTTCATGTCATTTAATTGAGGTGACGAGATATTATTCAAGGGACAGACATAAAAAAGGAAATTATGGCAACAAGTCTTCATTTTGCTCTTAACTCACCCATATTGATAAAATTGTTGTATTTTCTTTTGGGAAAGAGTTCGCTAGTCAAACAGCTTTGACAGTAATGTTACTCTAAGGATGTATATATCTATATAAGTGCACATGTAGGAAGGGACTCCTACACGTCACATGCTATTTGTAACCTGATTTGTTAAATTATATCAAACAGCCGATCCAAATGTAACTAAAATGTAAGAATTTTCAGTGATATTTGTCCTTTATACCAAGATTTAAATAGCATAATGTGATTATTTTAAAACTATTTTAAATAAGAAGTTATATGTAAATCAATTAGTTGTTATAAGTTTTTATATTGAAAATTAGAGACATCGCATATAAGATATTTTCTATATATATATATGTCTATATATGTTTCCAAACAATTTTCAACGAGAAGCTTGCATTCATTGATGTTACTGACCAATGAATGAAATCAAGGGTATATTCGGTACCATAGTCTAAAAAGGACTTTTTTTGAAAAAGATTATTTGAATTTAAATTTTCACAGTTTTGAAGGTTACGTTGCAATCAATTTTCTTTCTTCCAAACATCAATACGAAAAGTTTCTCAATTTGAATTGGATTTTCTGCAAAAATTCCTTGTTAGTCTATGGTGCTAAACAAGCTGTCCCAACTTATCCGGAATGACCTTAGCAATGGACTTGTAGAGAAATTTATTTGGAATAATTGGACATCTTTGATCCACTATAGCAACCTCGTCAAATTTAAGAACAAGTATAAAAGTAATGACATTAGGATTTAGGTTCCCGTAATTCGAGCGTGGTTGTCATGATGCAAAAGCAGATATGATCTGGTATTCCTTTGTTTCTTGTCTTGGTTATGTTCTTCATTTCTCGTCTAGCAGAAACTAACCGAGCTCTAGTTGATCTCCCAACAGCGGAAGTTGAATCAATTGCAGGCTATAATATGAAATATGCACTGGATGTGATCGTTAATAGTCCACTATTGGTGGAAGCCAATGCAAGCAAGGTGTGCTACACAAGAGCGGAACGAAAACAAAGCAGGGGAAAATCCTTTAATTGGCGTATTGAATATAGATTCATGTCTCACGTGTTCCACTTACTAGGACAAAATTCTCACATGTCCGTTTCATTTTAACAACCTTCTTTTTTGGTATCAAAGACCACTAGATCTTCAACAAGGTGAAAATTCTTGTATTCCGTTTGTACACGTTCCTCAACTCAGATAAGTACTATTGTTTATATCGCTACGGCTATAAAATCTTTCTAGTTCATCTCGTTCCTTATTTACCTGCCTTGGGAATTCGTAGTAAAAGCTTGTAGCGGTAGTTGTCATAATTTAACGATTATTCTATACCTAACTTTATATATGATATAAACCTAACTCTATCATATGATATAGAGTTCAAATTGTAGAGGAAGATTCCTTTAACACTTAATATATGATTGTATCTATCTCATGTTACAATATACGATCATAATGTCTATATCAATATACCAGTTTCACAAGTAAACTTCAGAAACCATTTGCTACTCTCTTTCCTCGAATTGGTGTGTGTCGGTCGTGTGGACACACATCGTAGAATTTTCAGTTCATATTGAATCCTTAAGAACTTAAAACCTATAACTCCATCCAACCACTTTTCTTCTAGACCAATTAGGTGCTAAAGGGAAGCACTTAGTTATCAAGCTTTTGTGCAAAAGTAGTCTAACCTTTTTCCCACCACGAGCAATTTCCGTTGGACTCACTAGTAGAAAAAGAGGATCTCACTCTCATGATTGTTAAAAATAGTCATGGAATCCATGGTCAAGAAAAGTCAAAACGGTCGTGCTATCTTATTTTCTATGATCGATTTTAACTGTCGTGGAAGATTCTCGCATAGTAGGTATTGGCGCAAGGATTCCACGACTGTTTTTAGAGGAAATAGTAGTGGAATCCAGAGCTATCACGACTATTTCAGCAAAAAAAACAGTCAGTGTATTGCTGTACTTTCCATGATTGTTTTCACCATAATAATCGTGGAATGTCTTGACCGGAAAGTTTTTTTTTTGTTGTCATTTTCCAAGGATTTCATGTTTGTTTTTTTGCTGAAAATAGTTGTGGAATCCAAAGCAACCACGACTTTTTTAAGTAGAAACAGTCATGGTTGCTACATTCCACAACTGTTTTCAGCAAAAACTGTCATGGAATGTCTTGAATGATTTTTTTTTTCTTTTTAAATCTTCCATGATTTCCCACAGATGGAATACATTATATTACAAAATTTGTCCATTTTCTCCTAACTAATTAGTACAAAAACATACATTACATTACAAAATTTGTCCATTTTCTTCTAACTAATTTAATATCGGATGAACTGAATTACAAAATTGGCCCATTCTTTACTAACTAAACTCATTTTAACCTCGGTATAAAAATCCTTAGCTGAAGTAAGGATAATCTATCAATAATCAAAGTTATGTCCTACATAAAAAAAAAAAAACCATATTTAACATTGCACTCTTGTTGAGGACATCGAGGTACCACACATAAATGTTTCGTAGTTTCGTTACTTTCTTACTCCTAGTCCCGTTATAATATTTCAGTCATTAAGTGTCCTAACAATTTAACAAAATTCAAAACAACCAAGCAAAAATAATGTAATGTCGCAATTTGGAACATAAAAATATACTTACAACATAATTAGGCGTCCCCGCTATTATATGGCATGAAACACAGCTTTCCTTTTGGTGTGTTAGTCAAAAGCTGTAAGAGATTGTTAGCTCACTTTCTAATGTCGGCATCTGCATCCTATGCAACCGGTGAGATGAGGGCTGGAGAAATAAACCCGAACTCTCAATCAAAGCCTCTGTTTGTAGAACATTCCGCTTAATAGATGCAAAATAATTTATCAAACTTGTTACAAAAAACAACAACAGTTTAATTAGGAAAAATAAGTATGATTTAAAGATAAATATATCACTAGAGGTATAGAGTTACATACTGTTTGCACTGATTTCTTGAAATGTAGCCATACTCGCCATTTAGCAGCGATTTCTGCCATCATGCCAGGCTGAAGGGGAGTAGTGATTCCTGCAGTCGCAAAGCTCCATCCAAGGGCTTCGTCGACCCAATTTCCTCATGACGAGCTCGTGGTAGGATCGTGATCGCAATTTAAATGCGATTCCCACTGTTGTTAGGCTCTGTTAGTTCACAATCTGAGCCGCCTGCAATGATTTCACAATTTGAGTCGCCTGTAATGATGCCGGAGTTGCACAATGGCGGTGACGACGAGATATCAGGTGAGAGTGAAGCCGGGAGAGAAAAGGGAGAATTGAGGGCATTTTGGAAAATTTTTATAACTAAAACTAAAATATTTTGTTATTTTCACTCTCTAAAAAATTGTGCTACTATATTTTCCATTTCGTTTTAAAAATATGTTATTTCCCTCCTCACTTTTTAAAAATTTTTTCGTGGTGTTTTTTTGTTTTTGTTTTTTGTTTTTGTTTGTTTGTTTGTTGTTTTGTTTTTGTTTTTGTTTTTTGTTTTAAGTAAGCGGACTTAAGTCTTAGCGCACGATTCAACTCATTATACGCTTTTAGTTCTTCAGTAATTTTTCGTTGGAAGACCATTTATGCTAGGAAAAGCCATTGTTAGAGAATTCTAAAACAACATGTTAATGAATGGGATAGGTACTGTTAGCAAAAAAAAAAAAAAAAAAAAAAAAAAAAAAAAAAAAAAAACGAAAATGACAACGAATAAATATCAAAATTAAACCAACACAAAATTCGTTAGCAAAAAAAAAAAAAAAAAAAAAAAAATATATATATATATATATATGTACAAGAAAACGAAACTAGAAATTGTCAATGAACACCGAAGCCTGTGTATCACACGGTTTCCTTAAAACAAATTCGCTTCCTCACCATCGGTGCTCGAGGATCAACCGACGTCTGCTTCTCAGGATACAACGGTTTACAAGCGATAACAGGGCACCACGTTACAGCCTCCGACGAACTAAAATTATGTGTGAATTCTATCACCCAGAATTCCACCTAAACAATCTAGAACAAAAGCAAGAGAGAATTTTCTTTGTGTGTTTTTCTCGTATTCTTGGACTATAGGAGGAGTGCCTTCTATAGGCACAAAAGCATGGCTCTTAACATGCACAATACAACCAAACGTTTGGCTGTTATAGCCTTTAACGGAATTAATTTTTCTAATTCCATGATCTGACGATTGTTACAAAAAATTTGTAACTTCAGCCCCTGACAACGGTTTTAAATGTTAAAACTGCTGCTAACATTAAATCCAAGCTGGAAAAATGAAAAGATTGTGGTACAACCAAACCCGAGCAGAATTGGAAATTTCATACAACATTCGTGCTCGCAGGACGTGCGCTCGTACACTGATTCTTTGGTTTCACCGTGGTTTTCTAATCGAGGATTTGCACCCTCCCTTGTGCCTACGCACGTGAGATATCAATAAGCAAATGTGCAATCCCTTATAAACACGTTGGGGCTTTCATCTCTTTCCCATTTGGGTCAAGAGTTTATTTTCTAATTCTTTTCTCAATTTTCCAACTTCATGGGTGCAAATATGAGAGTCAATTTCTCATTCATCTCTCCATCATTTTGAGCATACAATTATTTGATTTCAACCTCCTTGTGGAGTAAAACGTGAATCCACATTTAATCGACACTAACAAGATGTGGGTCCCGCTCAAATTTAAGCCTCAAAATGACCATTTAAAATGATTTTTTAATAAGCCATTCTCCAACAATCCCCCACGTGAATGAAATTGATAGAGGACACTTAGACAAATCGATAGACCCTAAGATTTGACCTGGCGATAGGGTTCAACAGTTGAAACTTGTAAAGGATAGGTAGGTGCTACCCTTTGAACCTTACCCTTTGAACCTTCCCTTGTGATAGTATATTTACTTTACTGACCGACTAGTAGACATGATACCCTTGAACTGTTCTGTTATTTGTGTAAACGATGATATACCTCACACAGGAATCTTCGTGACATAATTCAGTTCTCACTATTATGTCCGTTTTGGCCATGGACATCTTGCCTGGTTCTGCAAGAGTTTCTAAAGAATTTAGCCCTACAAAATTCTCCTTAAAGCGGCCCGACTTTTCTCTTGCATAGGTGATTTCTTAATCAAGAGTAACTCGCGTTACTCAGCTCGGATTCCCGATGCTTAAGAATCATTAAAAGCATAGCTTAACCTATCTCATATGGGTATAACTGTTTTCATCATAGGAATGAACCAGAGGATAACCCCCACAGTGATCCAGCTCGGTCTTTACAACTAGGTTGTCCCTTTGAACCTAGATCTTGGGATCTCCAGTCAAGTAGGTTGGGTTTCCATTGAATCGACCTAATCTTTCATGGGCTTTAGTCCCATTCCCCTAGATGAATTATCAACTAACTCTCTATTTAACCATTTGGTTAGCAGATCCACAATGTTATCATTTGACTTCACATAGTCAACAGAGATAACCCCAGTTGAAAGTAGTTGTCTAATGGTATTGTGTCTATGACGTATATGTATAGACTTACCATTATACATATTGCTCTGTGCCACTCCAACAACCAATTGACTATCACAATGTATGCATATTGTTGGCATGGGCTTTGGCCACCTTGGAACATCTTCTAAGAAATGGTGTAGCCAATCAGCCTCTTTTCCACATTTGTCTATTACAATAAACTCAAACTCCATTGTGGATCTGGCTATACTAGTTTATTTAGTGGATTTCCTTGATACAATTGCTCCTGTTAGTGTGAACACATATCCACTAGTAGATTTAGAATATTTTATATCATATATCCAATTTGCATCACTGTACCCTTCTAGTAGAATAAGATATCTGGTATAGTGCAGCCCATAACTACGAGTATACTGCAAGTACCTCAATATTCTTACAATTACTTTCCAATGGTCAACTTCCAGATTACTCATGTATCAACTCAGTTTACTAACTGTGTAAGCAATGTCTAGTATTGTACAGCTCATTAAGTACATTAGACTCCTAATCACCCTTGAGTACTTTACTTGAGAGATGTTCTCATGTTTATTTTTGGATAGGTAAAGACTTGTATCCAACGGTGTTCTGGCCACACTAGAATCATCCTTGTTGAAGTTTTCAAGAATCTTGCCCACGTAGTGTGACTGACTCAATACAAGTCCATTTGAAGTTCTTCAGATTTTAATTCCCAATATCACATCAGCTAGACCCATATCTTTCATACCAAATCTTGATTTTAACATATCTTTCGTAGATTTGATCATTTTGTCATCACTTCCAACAATGAGCATATCATGCCTCTAAAGACATAAAATGACATAGCCATTTTCTGTGTCTTTGACATATACACATTTGTCACACTCATTGGTCTTGAATCCGTTGGCTAACATAGCACTATCAAACTTTTCATGCCATTGTTTCGGTGATTGTTTCAAGCCATACAAAGATTTCACCAGTTTACAGACTTTTCCTTCCTGTCCAGGTATGGAGAAACCGTTGGGTTGTTCCATATAGATTTCCTCATCTAAATCCCCATTTAGAAAATCTATGTTTACATCCATTTGATGTACTTCAAGATTCCGCAAAACAGCAATTGCAAGTATCATCCTTATGGAATTTATTCTCATCACAGGTGAGTATGTGTCAAAGTAATCAATACTTTCTCATTGTCTATATCCTTTGATCACAAGTCTAGCCTTGTACTTGTCAATTGTCCTACTTTCATTTTCCTTTTGAAAATCCATTTGTAACCTAGTGGTTTACATCCTGGAGGAAGATATACCAATTCCCAAGTATGATTATACAGAATGGAATCAATTTCACTCTTTATGGCCTCTTTACAGAGAGAACCATCTGAAGAGCTTACAGCTTCTTTAAAGCTTTGAGATTCACCTTCTAGCAAATAGGTTATAAAATCTAGACCAAAAGATTTTTCCACCCTTGTTCATTTGCTTCGTGTAGGCTCATCCTTAATTTCAACATTTTGTTCTTGGTCCCCACTATTCTCAACAATAGTCTCATATGTTTGTTTGGACGAACTTGACCCATCTTTAGACCTACACAGAAATACATGTTCAAAGAATGATGCATTCCTTGATTCCATAATCATGTTTTTGTGTATATCAGGGATTTTAGAATCATACACAAAAATCCGATAAGCACTACTATTATGTGCATGGCCAATAAAAATGCAATCAATTGTTTTTGGACTTATTTTCACCTTCTTTGGTGGAGGTATGACCACTTTAGCAAGACACCCCCACATTCGTAAATATTTGTAGGAAGGCTTCCTTCCTTTCCATAACTCGTATGGGGTATTGTCTTCTTTCTTCTGGGACACCTTATTTAAAAGGTAATTTGCAAACAAAATGCCTACCCCCTACGTGTTCTGAGATAAGCTAGAACTTAATAACATTGCATTCATCATAACTTTCAAGTTACGATTTTTTTTGTTTAACCACACCATTTGACTGAATAAGGTAGCATGACCTTGTGAATGATTCCATATTGCACGCAAAACTCACCAAACGGTACCTCATATTCATCACCACAGTCACTTCTTAACATCTTAATCTTTCTATTGAGTTGATTCTCAACTTCCTTAGCTTTATCCTTGCTTTTAGCAAATATAAATACAATATTTCGTTCAATCATCGACAAAAGTAATAAAAATACTTATTGCCACCCCTAGTTCGTACAAGTTTTAAATCGCATACATCACTATGAACCAAGTCAAGATGCTCGGTATTTGTTTCAATTCCTTGAAAAGATGACCTTGTCAATTTCGCTTCAACATAAGTTTCGCACTTATGTTTGGAATCAATTTGGAAATCAGGTATGTGATCCAAGTTAATTAATTTACGTAAAATATCATAATTAACGTGTCATAGTCTACCATGCCACAAAGCGGAATAATTATTAATTTAATTAATATTATTTGGCTTTATAGTCATTACATTGAGCTTAAAAAGCCCATCAATTACATGGCACTTTCCAACATACATTCCATTCTTAGATAAGACAACTTTATCATACTCAAACACCATATGGAAACCGTGCTTGTTTAGTAGAGACCCGGACACAAGGTTCTTACAGATTTCCGGTACATACAACACATTATTTAGAGTTAGCTCTTTCCCAGATGTCATCTTCAGGACTACCTTGCCTTGACCTTTAATCTCTGACGTAGCATAGTTTCCCATTAACAACTTCTCCGTATTCTCAATTAGTTCAAAGGAAATGAACAATGCTTTGTCAGAACAAACGTGCCGTGTAGCACCGTTGTCAATCCACCATTCCTTCGGGTTGGACCCAACCAAATTCACTTCAGATGCCACGGCAGAGAAGCTTATGTCAGACACATCATGAGTGATGTCATCCACTGCATTAGTCTCGTAGTTTTTCTTCTTCTTCTTTGGCTCATGAGCCTGTTCAGTCAAGAATCTAGCAAGATTAAAGGTTGTTAGGTAAAATAACATCTTTTGTTGCCACTCTTGAAATTCAGCCAAGTGACTTTCTCCAGTTTCTCACCATGGTTCACAGGAACCAAAACCACTACCGCAGGGGTAGGTACTCGTGCCATAGAGGCTATTTGAACTTGACCTGTGGTCATGTTCTAAGCAGTCGTGTCAATATAGTTTGAATTATTTTCCATTTTCTGAAATAAAAACAACGTTTTAGAAACACAATTTCCAATTGAAACATGTTGATGCCGAAAACGCCTCCGGCAGCAACACCCAAGATGGTAGGGTGGTCCAGTCAGGATGGGCCAGTCACTCCGCCGTCGATCACCTGCAAAATAAAAGCACCTCGGAATGATGGGGACACCGGTGTGGTGTCTACCGCGGGCACTCCGATGCTTAAGTCAGTAAGGAAACTGATGAGCGTAGGGAGAGGCAGAGATTTGGCAAGGCAAAATGACCATACCTAAATTTGTGTGCTTTATCTCTATTTATAGGCGCCCTCCTCGGGTCTGGGTGCTCGGGACAACCCGGTCGGGTCGGCTACCTAGAGCACCCGGTGGGTAGCTAGGGTTTAGGCCTGCAGGGGCTACCGGCCCAATGGACTGGCGCCACGTGGGGCCTGACTCAGCACAGGGGACAGAAAGGTGACTGTCGCCGGCGCCTGCAAGGGCAGTTTCTGTCAGAGTAGGTGGTGGCAGGTGATGATGTGATGTTCTGCAGAAGTATGTGGGCGGAACCTGTAGTTGATGGGTACAAGGACATGGTTGGCGTCAGTTGTGAGGTGAGGTGGAATGCGGGCCCAGAAGACCTCTGCCAGTCCAGGGTCTACCACTCAAGTCGGGTGCTCGAAGCACAATCTTGTCTGAGTACACAGTCCGTTCTAGCGAGGTTGTGGGATGTGGTCGGCTAATGTTTCTGGTTGGCCGGTGTCTAGCTACCTGATCAGTTTCTGAGAAGACGGGAAGACTTCAAGTCGCTGAGCATGGTCGGAACTGGTGCTTTGTGGTCGGAGCAGATTACGACATCAACATAAGCCCCCCAGCATCTCTGGGATGACGAGGCCAGGGATGCTCATGTAACCGTCTGGTCGTTTTCTACTTGACCTTATTCTCGTAGTCGAGACGTAGTCGGCTTCTCAGAAAACATATAGCTCTCGGGGAGACACGGCATGATGCCACGTGTTGATGGTGCCACGTGTTGTTCCATGATAGGTGTGAAGGCAGAGCGACACTTCAAACTTTCAAACTTCAAAATTTAAACCTGACGTGGGTGATTGGCGGGAAACCAAATCGACACCTCGTAAATTGTGTCCGGATTTTTCGCCAAACCTTCGCCTATAAAAGTGGGTGGCCGATCCTCATTTTTCCATTGCTTGCGAAAGACTGAGTTTCTGCCGAGAGCTGCCGAAGACTGTCGAGGACAACTAAGCGAAGAACTTAGCAGACCAGCGTCGACTACTTCCGAGAAGGTAAAAGGTTTCTTTTCTTGTCAAAATGAGTGACATATCGGATTTCGAGAACGTCAACTTGTCCGAGAGCGTGGACGTTACGGGAAGCGAAGCTTCAACCTCTCGCAGTAGATCATCGGCTGGAGAGGCGACGGGCCGAAGGGACCGGACACCCGACCACTTGTCGGGAATCTCGGATGTACCATCTCCGAGTGACCAAGTCACGCCAATCAGCTGAGAGTAGACATGCGCTGCTCGATTGCACTGCCCCTGACCGCCGTTTCATCGAAGAATTAGGTGGGGTTTCCCAGGCGCAACCGGCTCCAGTCGTAGGCTTAACGGCCGAGGGAGGGGATGCTTCTGAGAGGACCGCTAGCCAGGCCAGCACATCTGGTCGAGGAAACGATCCAGCATCCGACAGCACCGACCCGTCCGGGGAGGAGATCCAGGCCCGCGAGCGGCCCCGTAGTCGGGGGATGCGTATTAACGACATCAAGGTGTACCGCAGAGCCGACGCAGAGATGGTTGGGTTGGCAGACGACCGTCCGGTGAACACGGCGGACTATTTCACATCCGCCGTTACACTGAGGTACCTAGCCGTGCTTCGTCGAGAATTCAGCATCCCCGACGATGTGGACCTTGTGGTTCACGAAGCAAACGACCTCCCTTCCCGTCCACCTTCCGGCTACATCGCACTGTCTGTCGAATACTTCTGAGCCGGGCTACACCTCCCATTCCATCCGTTTCTGAGACAGGCGTTGATCAGGTTGAATGTCGCCCCCGCCCAGCTGAATGCGAATGCCTATCGCATCCTGGTCAGCTGCTACATTTTGTGGGCGGAGAAGTTCGCCGAGAAGCTCCCGTTCGCCGTATTCCAGAACCTCTATCGGATGAAGACGGCTCCATCATCCAAGGGGTTCTACTACTTTCAGGGCTTCAAGGGGACGTTCATCACGGGGTGTCCGGACTCCGACAAGCAGTTCAAGCACCTGTGGTTCTACGCAGGTGGTCGGTGGCTGCACGGGCACCTCTCCTACTTCGAACTTCCTCAGTCGGAGAGGGTCCCCGTGGCGTTCAGGAGGGGCTACGTGTGGACTCGAGCACCACACGTCCCGGAGCTAACTTTGGCGAAGATAGACGCGCTCCGGGAGTTATCGAACCCTGAACGGAGCCAACACAGGCTGTTGTCCGAGGCCAGCCTGAGGGAGTATTGGGTCGGCTCTTCCTCGACTTCTGGCCGTCCCGATGACCAGCCGAGGACCTCCCCTCCATGGGTCACGGTCGCGCGCATACCTGAGCCTGCCGTCCACTACCGCTCTCGGACAAGTCACCCCGTCGCCGTGACCACGGACGATCGATCCGGAGTTCCACGGGGGGTGCCGAGGCCACGGTCCATGGAACATGGGGTCCTCAGGTCGCTGACGAGGACATGGACCGGGTTATCCGTGAACTCTTCCCTGCCCGAGACCTTCGGATCGAAGGTCATTTTAATATATATATTTTTTATATGTGTTTTCCTATCCGGTTATCCGAGCACTCACGGACTTGTGTTTATTTATTTATTTTTTTAGAACCAATGGCCGATCGTGAGGGCTGTAGGACCAAGCGCCCGAGCGTGGAAGAGAGCCTTGCCCGGCTACAAAAGATGACGAGGATGGGCAAGAGAAAAGGGAAGGAGGGGGTGCCGACAGGACCCCCGAGTAGGGGGCCGGCGCCCCCTATCGCTCCAGCCAAAACCCCCGTCCCCTCGGGGGCCCAGAGCAGCCGACCAGTGGGTCGTCCGCAAGCGCGCCCAGACAAGCCGAGGGAGGACCGGCCAAGGGAGGACAGGCCGAGGGATGACAGGCCGGCTAGCCGACACGAGGCTCGCTCCAGCCGTTCTCGGGAAGACTGGCCAGCTGTCCCACCACCAGCGCCACGCGGCGGTCGGGATGAGCCGTCTAGTCCGGAGTCCTCGATCCATCGAGTGCTGGTCTCAAAGTTCGCCGAGCAACTTAGCGTCGATGTGGACGAGTCCTCCAGGCGCTCCGACCACATAACGGCCATCAGCGACTCAACCGCCAAGCTGATCGAGGTAAGTAAGACTGATATTTATTTTCGGTTTCGTCGACACAAATGTTTGATGTTTTCTCTAACTTTCTTGTCGCCAGACCGTGTGCGTCCTCTTCTCCAGGAGCGTGGCAGCGAGGGCTCACGCGAACCGGATGTCGGATGAGGTTAAGTCCGCAGAGGCCGACGTTAGGAGCTCGAGGAGGTCCGAGAAGGAGGCGAGAACCGCCAAGGCCACCGTCGAGGAAGCCTAAAAAGAGGCTGAGGACAGGGCGAAGGCTGCTGAGGAGGCGGCGAGGTCGGCTGAGGAGAAGCTGAGAAGGGTCGAGGACTGGGCCAAGAAAGCCGAGCGGGACGCCGAGGAGGCTGAGACTTCGCGGTTGGAGGCGGAGGCAGCGCTTAAGAAGGCCGAGCAGGAGCTCGCAGCTGCCCGAGCCGAACACATGCGGTACCTTGAGGTCGCCCTTCCCGCCGCACTCGAAGATGCCAGGGCTCAAGCTGTCGAGGAGTATTTTCGGTCCGAGGACTTCAGGACCCGTCTTGTCGCCGAGTACCAAGACAACATGCGGGACATGAAGGCCGGATTTATCGCGACCAACCCATCGTTGGTCGGGGTGGACTGGTCTTTTGTTCCCGAGTGGTCCGAGGAAACCGTCGTCGAGGAGGCCTTGGAAGAGGACGAGGTGACCGGCGCTGCCCCTACACCCGAGAACGTGGTTGTTCTCGACGACCCGGAGCAGCCCGAAGCACCGGAACAGCCCATTGCCCCCGAGCAGCCCACTGCGGACCAGCCGACCTCTTCGGCACTCGACGTATCAATGAGCGACCTCTTCCCAGACCAGCTGGATTAAAACCTGTTTTTGTGTTTTTGTTTTCCTTTTTTTTTTTTTTTTTTGGGTTCGAGGGTGCCCAACTTGTACCCTCTACCTCAATGTATTATATTTTTTTATTTTTAATGAACAATCTTTTCTTTTCTGTCTTCGTCTGCTTATTAGTTTTATTTCCATCCGAGAACTCGTTTTCGTTGTATCGTGTAGTTCTATCCGAGTACCCCCTCCCCCCGGTTGGTCTGGGTGAACCTCAAGTTGACCCAAGTCCAACCATCTCGGGTCCTGGTCGGGTACATCCGATTCTAGTCGGTGCCCGGTCATAGGACCTAACTCCGTAGTCCGAGAACCACAGGAGTTGGGGTATGCAAGGGAAGATATTATTTTGGGTCCTGGTCGGGCACGTCCAATTCTGGTCGGTGCCCAGTTATAGGACCTAACTCCGTGGTCCGGGAACCACAGGAGTTTGTGTCTGCATGGGCAGATATTATTAAGGGTAACTAATAATTACACATTGAACTATGAGTAAACTCTATTGTATATATCGGCCAACGCCATTTTTACAAAATATTACTAATAAGAACGCTTCAAGTGGTTGGCATTCCATGGATGTCCGAGCAATCTGCCATCCTGGTCGGCTAGGCGATACATTCCCGGGCGGACTATCTCGGTGACCATGTACGGTCCATCCCATTTTGGTCCGAACGAGCTGAGCCCGGGTTCTTGGACCAACACTTTTTTTAACACAAAATCCCCTACTCGGAAGACTTGGGGTCGGAACCTCTTGTCATAGTACCTGGCTACGACCTGGTTCTGGGCAGCTGTTCGGATTAGTGCCTGTTTGCGCCGTTCTTCGATTAGGTCGAGCTCGGGCAGCATCTGCTCGGCGTTGTCCACTTCATCGTAATTTTCTACTCGGAGGCTCGGCAGCCCTACTTCAACCGGGATGACAGCCTCTACCCCGAATGCCATTGCGAATGGGGTTTCCCCGGTCGCAGTGCGCTTCGTTGTTCTGTAGGCCCACAGTACCCGGGGTAGCTCATCGATCCAAGCCCCCTTGTGCCTTTCAAGATTCTTTTTCAAGTTTTCCTTGATCGTCTTGTTGGCGGGTTCTACCTGCCCATTGCTCTGGGGATGCCCGGAAGACGAGAACACTTTCTTGATTCCGAACTGTTCGCAGAGCGCGATGAACTTGGGATTGTCAAACTGTTTCCCATTATCTGTTGCCACGGTGTGGGGGTGCCCAAATCGATAAATTATGTTCTTCCATAAGAAGTCAGTGCACTTTGCCTCTGTTTGTTGGGCCAATGGCTCCACTTCGTAAGATAGTCTATCGCTACGATGCAATAGCGAAGTTGTAACCGAGCCATAGGGAGTGGTCCGATCAGGTCGAGAGCCCATTTGGCGAACGGCCAGGCGCATACCACCGAGGTAAGCTTCTCGGGGTGAGACCCGATCACCTTGGCAAACTGCTGGCACTTGAGGTATTTATGAGTGAAATCCATCGCATCCTTGCCCATGGTCGGTCAATAGTACCCCTGTCGAAGGCACTTGAAAGATAGGGCTCTTCCCCTAGAATGGTTCCCGCACACTCCGCTGTGTATCTCCTTCATCGAGTACTCGGCTTCAGCCGAGCCAACGCAGCGTTGGTAGGGAGCAGAGTATCCTCGGCGGTACAGTTTTCTATTGATGAGTGTGTACCTTGCAGAGGTATTCTTGACTGTCCGAGCCTCTTCTTGGTTCTCGGGCAGTTGGGACTCGACGAGGTATCTGATGATCGGGTCCATCCAAGTAGTGACGCTCTCGGAACAGAGGATCTGCTTTTCTCGCTCGATGCTCGGCTGGTCTACCCGTTCAATGGGGAACGAGACCAGACCATCGAGGTCATTCCCCGAGGCGAGCCGAGCGAGGGCATCTGCCTCGATGTTCTCAGAACGCGGTATTCAGGTAACAACCTGGCTCTTGAATTGGCCGAGAATGATTTTCACCTTTTCTAGGTACTTGGCCATTCTCTCCTCCTTTGCCTGAAACTCCCGGTCACTTGATTAACAATGAGTATCGAGTCGCTGAACATTTCGATGTCTTGTACACCAAGTTCTCGGGCTAGACTGAGTCCGGCAATAACAGCTTCGTACTCCGCTTCATTGTTGGATGCCTTGAAGTTGAAGCGGAGTGCCTGGCTGGTCTTGTACAGGTCGGGGCTTACCAGGACAAGCCCTGCCCCGGAGCCCCCCGAGTTTGAGGACCCGTCGACGAACAGCTTCCACCTTTGGATGCTTGGGACACGAGTTGTCGGACCGTCTTCCCCGGGCACATCGACCGCCTTCTCTGAGGACTCCGGAGTCGGTTCGGGAGCACCCGTGAATTCGGCCACAAAGTCGGCTAATGCTTGCGCCTTGATCGCGGTGCGTGGAATGTATTCGATGTCGAACTCTCCAAGCTCGATAGCCCACTTTACGATCCGCCCCGACAACTCGGGGTTCTGGAGAACCTGGCGGAGTGGGTAGCTGGTTGGGACTCGGACCGGGTGACCCTGGAAGTAAGGCCTCAGTTTGCGGGCTGAGGAGACTAACGCCAGGGCCAATTTTTCTAGGGGGGTGTACCTCCCCTCTGCTCACTGGAATGACTTGCTGCTGTAGTAGACTGGGTACTGCACTTTGTCATCTTCTCGTATCAAGACGGAACTAACAGCTTTTTCGGATACTGCGAGATAGACGTACAATACTTCCCCGAGAAGTGGTTTTGACAGCAGCGGCAGGCTAGCCAGGTACTCTTTCAGACCTTCGAAGGCCTCCCCGCACTTGTCATCCCAACTGATCTTGCCTTGGCCCTTGAGCGTTTGGAAAAAGGGGAAGCACTTGTCGGTCGACCAGGACACGAACCGGGAGAGGGCCGCGATCATCTCGGTCAGCCTCTGCACCTCCTTGGTCGTCCGCGGTGGTTGTAGGTCGACGACGGCCTGGGCCTTGGCGGGGTTGACCTCAATCCCCCGGTGGTTCACCATGAACCCGAGGAACTTTCCCGATTCCACCCTAAAGGCGCACTTGGCCGGATTGAGCTTCATCCGGTATTGCCGCATGGTGTTGAAATAGTCCCGGAGGTCCTTGATGTGGTCGCCCGCTTGCCAGCTCTTCACCAACATGTCATCCACGTACACCTCCATGGATTTCCCAATGAGCGGGGCGAACATCTTGTTCATCAGCCACTGGTAGGTCGCCCCGACGTTCTTCAGGCCGAACGGCATGACCTGGTAGCAGTACAGGCCCTGGTCGGTGGTGAACGCCGTCTTGACCTGGTCGGATCTGCTCAGGGGTATCTGGTTGTACCCCGAGTACGCATCCATGAAGCTGAGCAACTCGTGTCCGGCCGTCGCGTCTACGAGTTGGTCGATCCGGGGAAGCGGGAAGCAGTCCTTCGGGCATGCCTTGTTGAGGTCCGTGTAGTCTATGCAGACTCATCACTTCCCTATGGTCTTCTTGACCAGGACCACGTTGGCCAATCATTCCGGGTAAGTGACTTCCCGGATGAAACCTGCCGCGAGCAGTTTCTTCACCTCCTCATTGATGGCCGCATACCTCTCTGGGTTGAAGGCTCTCCTCTTCTGGATCATGGGTTTATACCTCGGATTGACGCTCAGATGATGGCACATCACCGCCGGGTCGATTCCGGGCATATCCTCGTGTGACCAGGCGAAGACATCCTTGTGTTCCTGGAGGAATCCCTCGAGTGCTGCTCGGGTTCCCGGATTGAGCCTCGAGCCGAGCATCACCGTCCTCTCCGGATGCTCGGGGTCCAGTAGGTAGGGGATCAGGTCCTCGATCGGGTGTGCTCGGATCTCCTCCTCGGGTATCCTGGGGTCCAAGTCACTCAAGCGGGTGACTTCTCCACTAGGGGCTTTGACTTCGTCCACTGTGAAGATGGCTGCCACAGTGATCGAAGCAGGGGCCTTTCGGCACACTTTGTTGACCGCCTCCATGTAGCACTTTCTCGCACCCTCCTGGTTTCCCCGGAATACACCGACTCCACCTTTGGTGGGGAACTTCATCGCCAGGTGGTAGGTGGAGACTACTGCCTTTATCGCGTTTAGGGTCGGCCTACCCAGGATAACGTTGTAGACGGACGGCCGGTCTACAACGATGAACTCCACCATCCGGGTCACCCTCTCTGGGCCATCTCCGATCGTGACCGAGAGGCTAACAGTGCCGGCTGCTATGACGCACTCTCCGAAGAACCCGTAAAGAGGGGTTTGGGCGGGCGTGAGCACGGCACCCTCGATCTTAAGCCTCGAGAACGCGTCCATGAACATGATGTCGGTAGAGCTCCCGTTGTCAATCAAGACTCGACGGATGACGTTGTCAGTCACTCGGATCTCCCCGATCAACGCGTCGTTATGGGGGTGGAGTAGCCGGTTCGCCTTCTCGTCCGTGAAGGTGATCGGGGCGCTGCCCTGACGACATATCTTGGAGATATGCTCCGCCATGTTGATGTACTCCCCGCGAGCGTACCGGCAAGCTTCACGGGCATAACTTCTCCGGTTACTGGCTGTGTCCCCGGTAACCGTTCCACCAAAGATGGTGTGGACTATGTGCTCCTGCTCCGACTCGTTAGTCTGATCGCTAAGTCTCGGATTCTGCCGGGGGGGCCTGCGTGGGTCTGCTCGGCCCTGCAGGGGTGATTATTCTTTCTACGAACTCCCGCAAGTGACCATCGTGGATCAACAGCTCGATCTGGTCTCGGAGTTGTATACAGTCTTTTGTGTCATGGCCTACATCCTTGTGGAAGTTGCAGTACTTGTTTTGGTTTCTCCGTGCGCGGTCTACTGGGAGTGGCGGTGGGTCTCTAAGCAGTCCTCGACCGGTCACTTGGTTGAGGACATGCTCGATGGTCGTCACCAGCGGGGTGTACTGCTGAAATCTCCCCGCTGGTGTCCTCAGACTAGGGTTGGGCGGAGTCTGGTTGTCCACGACCACGACCTTCCCTTTATCTTGTCGGCCCTGGTCGGTTTGGTTTTTATCCGACTTCCTTCCAAGAAGTCAGGGTTGTTCTCGGGCTACAAGCCCACATCCTCTGACGTATTCGTCGGCTTTGGCGTGCCTCCAAGCGATCCCCCTCAGTTGCGTGAAGGTGGGTGGCCTGTCATAGGCGAGCGTTCAGACGAGACGCGTGTCCTTGATGCCTTCTCGGAATGCCCCCATCAAGGTCTCGTCGGTGCAGCTTTCGACCTGCACGACGGCTTTGTCGAAGCGCTCGAGGTACTCTTTCAGTGCCTCCGTCTCACCTTGCTTAATGCCGAACAGGTGGGATGCTCCTAGCTTCCTGGCATTCGAGCTCAGGAATGTAGCTGCGAAGGCGTCGGCAAGCTGTTTAAAGCAGCTGATCGATCCGGGAGCTAGCCTCCGACTCCATTGGCAAGCAGGTCCGGACAAAGTTAGGCAGAACGATTTGCACAGGGCAGCCTCATTGGCGTTCTGGATCAGCATGTGAGCCGGGTAGTTCTCGACGTGCTCATGCGCATCTGTGGAACCGTCATAGGAGGCCACAGACGGCATCTTGAACCTGACCGGGTACGGAGACGCCATGATGGCCGGCGTGAAGGGCAGGTCTACCGCCCTGAATTGGTCCATCCCGTACTGCTGGCCCACGAGCTGGTCGAGTTGCCGCTGGAGCTGGTCCAACCTAGTTTGATTGTAGTCCTTGTCCTTGGCGGGCTTGTCGACAGAGCGCTCTCGACCTAAGCACCGGTGGGCTGCCGGCCTCCCCAGGCGATCAAAGACAGAAGTCGTACTCCCTCGGATGTGCACAGTTTCTCTTTTGCGGTTATCCTGGTTACCACCGGTCGTCGCTGGTTGCTCGGCTGCTCCCGAGCGGGTAGCCTGTGAATGACGGCTTCTAGACCGCACCCTGCTCGGCTCTGCCCCCTTCTGTGGCTGCCGCCTTAGGCTCTCACGGTACGTCCGGTCACTCCTCCTGTCGCCCGTGGGCAAGGGGTTACGCTGTCGGCTCCCTGACCCTTGGGGCCTGCTCGGCGTGGACTCGGCCGCCTCGGGCGGTTCCTTGGGGAACTGGACAACGTTCGCGTCTCTGCCCGGGCTCTTCTTCCACGCTTGTCCTGGAAATCCTGGTTGTCTTGCTCAGCCATGGCTTGGGTGGTTGGGCGCTCGGGGAGCGTGAGTGATGAGAAGTTGAGGTTGCTGGAAAGGCGCAGGGCCCTCCTTCTAGCGTCAAAATATTGATGCCGAAAATGCCTCCGGCAACAACACCCAAGATGGTAGGGTGGTTCAGTCAGGACGGGCCAGTCACTCCGCCGTCGATCACCTGCAAAATAGAAGCACCTTGGAATGATGGAGACACCGGTGTGGTGTCAGCCGCGGACACTCCGATGCTTAAGTCAGCAAGGAAACTGATGAGCGTAGGGAGAGGCAGAGATTTGACAAGGTAAAATGACCATATCTGAATTTGTGTGCTTTCTCTCTATTTATAGGCGCCCTCCTCGGGTCCGGGTGCTCGGGGCAACCCGGTCGGGTCGGTTACCTAGAGCACCCGGTGGGTGGCTAGGGTTTAGGCCTGCAGGGGCTACCGGCCCAATGGACTGGCGTCACGTGGGGCCTGACTCAGCGTAGGGGACAGAAAGGTGGCTGTCGCCGGCGCCTGCAAGGGCAGTTTCTGTCAGAGTAGGTGGCGGCGGGTGGTGATGTGATGTTTTGCAGAAGTAGGTGGGCGGTGCCTGTAGCTGATGGGTACAATGACAGGGTTGGCGTCAGCTGTGAGGTGAGGTGGAATACGGGCCCAGAAGACCTCTGCCAGTCCAGGGTCTACCACTCAAGTCGGGTGCTCGGAGCACAATCTTGTCTGAGTACACAGCCCGTTCTAGCGAGGCTGTGAGATGTGGTCGGCTAATGTTTCTGGTCGGCCGGTGTCCGGCTACCCGCTCAGTTTCCGAGAAGACGGGAAGACTTCACGTCGCCGAGTATGGTCGGAACTGGTGCTTTGTGGTCGGAGTAGATTACGACATCAACAAAGCAAAACAAGCTATTTGTAACAAGGATGCAGTAAAATATAAATTAAAATCGAAGCAGAAAATAAACAAGAACAAAGGCTAAATATATATGCGGAAAGAAACCGAAATCAGAATTAAAAGATTGAACTCAATAACAGTGAAAAACCAAAACTGTAAACGTTACACAATAGATAAAATCCCACAAACCAAACTATGAACAGAAACGTTAAAACTTCACCAAACTAGAATCCGTATATCATTTAAAAGCCATAATACTTATAAAGGGGGGAAAAAAAAAGTTAACCAAAATTAATATATATAAACTGAAAATATATATATATATATATAATACTATAAAATCCTCATGTAGTAACATACAAAACAAAACGTAACAAGACAAAACGTATTGCAGGTTATGTACTCAGATTATATGTATATGTGTAACAGACAAGATTAGCTACTTAACACCACTGAAAGACATAAATATATAAAACAACGTACATAAATATATAAGTAAACATATAAGAAAAGGAAACAAACTAATCTGCCCTCAACAGACAAAATCAACAAACAAGACCAATGATTTTATATAATATAAAACATCTAAATCTCACAGAAAGTGATATAAAACAAGTTAGAAACAAAATACGTTAGTATCTGCAAAACATCACAGTAAGCAGTAAAGAATCAAAAGATCTCTTTCTACCAATTTGTTTGTAACCAATGGAGTGATATGTTTTAAGATTGTTAGCAAAAAAATACGAAATTGACAACGAACAAATATTGAAATTAAACCAACACAAAATTCGATAGCAAAAAAAAAAAAAAAAAAAAAAAAAAATATATATATATATATATATATAAACAAGAAAACGAACTAGAAATTGTCGATAAAAACCGGGGTCACGTTTTCCTTAAAACAGATTCGCCTGCTCACTATCGGTTATTATGTTTGTTTCCCAGGATACAATGGTTTACAAGCGGTAAGGGCACATCACATTATAGCCTCCGACGAACTAAAATTATGTATGAATTCTATCACCCAGAATACCACCTAAACAATCTAGAACAAAAGCAAGAGGGAGAGAATTTTCTTTGTGTGTTTTTCTTGTATTCTTGGACTATAGGAGGAGTGCCTCTTATAGGCACAAAAGCATGGCTCTTAACGTGCACAATACAACCAAACATTTGGCTGTTATAGCATTTAACAGAATTAATTCTTTTAATTCCATGCATTATTTGAGGATTGCTACAAAACATTTGTAACTTCAGCCATTGACAACAGTTTTAAATGTTAAAAACTGCTGCCAAACAATAAATCCAATCCAGAAAAATGAAAAGATTGTGGCAAAACCAAAACTGAGCAGAATCGGAGATTTCCTGCTACATTCGTGTTCGTAGGACGTGCGCTCGTACGCTAGTCCTTTGGTTTCGCCGTGATTTTCTGATCGAGGATTTGCATCCTCCCTTGCGCCTGCGCACGTGAGAGAGCCTTTATGCTTAATTGGTTACCAATAAGCAATTGTGCAATCCCTTATAAATCCATTGGAGCTTTCATCTCTTTCTCATTTGGGACAAGAGTTTATTTTCTAATTCTTTTCTTAATTTTCCAACTTCATGGGTGTAATTATGAGAGTCAATTTCTCATTTACCTCTTCATCATTTTGAGCATATAAATATTCGATTTCAACCTCCTTGCGGAGTAAAAAGCGAATCCACATTGAATCAATACTAACATGAAGTGAGTCTCGCTCAAATTTAAGCCTCAAAATGAGCATTTAAAATGGTTTTTAATAAGCTATTTTCCAACAAGTACTATAAAAAGAACGCAAAATTCTGATAAAATACAAGAGCAGTATTTAATGTATACGTATACATATGTATATATATTTCTATTACAACACTTACGTTAGATTAATTAAGGAGTAATTGGCCAAAATGGTCGTTGAATTCTTTCGAAGGTGATGATTTGATCCCTGTTTTTTTAATTTTGGCTGAGAAGACCCTAAACTCTTTAAATGTTGGCAATTTAAGTCCTTTCCGTCTAATGCCGTCAAGTTTCTAATGGAATTTTGCTCAAACGATCATTTTTTGTAGTAAAAAGACCAAAATAGCCTTAAATTTTCTCTTTTCCCTAAACTCTACAAAAAATCCCTGTTCCTCTTTCTCTCGTTCTCTACCTTCGGCGACAGCCTCCATCTCCAGCGATGGCCTTCATCTCCGGCGACGCCAGCCCCCGCCTCTCTCTCTTCTCTGTTGCCGAGATTACCCCACCCCCTCAATCACCCCTGGTCACAAGACGAACTCCGGCTCCTTTCGATCTGGGTTCGCCACCCCCCCCCCCCCCCCCCCCCCCCCAAATGACCAACTCCGACACCATCCTCCCCCTGCTGTCGAAATCGAAGCTCCACCCCCCTCCCCCCTGCGTTTTTGATTTGGGTTCTCACCCCCACAACGACCAACTTTGTCCCTCCCTTGCCCCCGCGTCGAAACCGAGGCTCCCCCTCCCCCCGCATTTTTTATTTGGGTTCGCACCCCCCCCCCACCCCCCCACCCAACACCCACAATGACCAACTTCGTCCCTTCCCCGCCCCCCGCTGTTGAAACCGAGGCCCAAATCACCCTTGAAACTATATGATAATGTATGGGATAGGTACTACATTCTTGAAAATACGAGAAGAATGCAATATTTCGATGAAATAAAAGTGAAGTTTTTATTACATCTTTTGGATTAACCATAAAAATTCCCCCGTCCCCTGAATAATATATAGCCCTGATAACATTTACACCTCCCGAATTTTAAAATGTAACTTCTGTTCTTCCTCAACTTTAAAACTATAATAATTAAAAATTATGTGACGTGTACATGGAAAGGAAATTGAGGAAGTTTTAGTTTTAAAAAAAAACAAGGATTAATTACAAAAATTCCTCTTGAATTATAAGCCTACTAACACTTTGCTCCCCCGAATTTCAAAACATGAGATCCGTTCCCCCCGTCCTATATGTTCCATCAAAAAATAAAGTGCTTCTATTGGCAGATCTTTCCTCTTTGTTATGAAGTTTTTTAACCTTTATTTTTTATTTTTTATTTTATATGATAATATTATGATTCGCGTTACTGGATGAAAATATAATAGAAAGCTTTTTGAAGAATCAGCCCAAAATTGAAAAAGAAGAAGAAGAAGAAGAAGAAGCGACTAAATGTGAATGATTTGAATTCCTATTATTAGTAGGTTCCCTTGGTTCTTTTTCATATTTGGTTTTCTTTTTTCCATAGTTTTTTTTTTCTTTTTTCTTTTTCAGATCTGAGCTTTTTTCTTTTTGTTCTTAATATATGAGTGTGTTTGGTTTTTTAAATTTTATTTCATTTATTATAATTGTAATCAAATAACTAAAAATGTGTATTGAAAGAAGGTAAAATAATAATTACGTTCCTAATGTTTGAATATTAAAATAATTTTAATATCTCAACAACCATACTTAAATATTTGAAATGCGTAATTTTCATCTATCAAAAGTAATAGAAATATGATTAAATTTATTAATGTTTTATCAATTCATTATTTTTGCTTAAATTGTATAGACTAGACCTTGTTTCATAGGTTGTACGTTTTTAGACAAGCGAAAAAAGTAGAATTTGTTTTTTTGTTTTTTTTTTGGCTAAAGAAAAAAAAAAAAGGAGTTAGTTCAAATACAATTTGGCACACAACCTTTAATACTGATATTAAATATCACTTACTAATTATCTGAGGAAAAAAAAATAAAATCACTTACTAGTCCTTAACAAACAAAGATGGGATGAGTAATAATGGTGCTTGGGACTTTTGTTTTTTTTTTTTTTAACGGGTTGTGGTTTGTAAAATGGTAGGTTTCACATTGAATATTTGGTGGTGTGTTTTGTTTTCTACTGTTAGGTTGTGTTTTCAGTTTGTCATTTTATTTCTTAGCATTATTTTGTGTGGTCCTGGTATTAGGGGTCTCAATTTTAGTGAACTGGTTTTTCTGTCGATTGTAAAAGTTTTGTTAAACATGCATATGCTTGATTGTTGGTATCTATATATATATATATATATATATATATAAATATATATAGGTTTTCCTTTTTTCTGAACTCCTAAACATATAATTTATTTGATTGTTTCATCAGAGTTTATTAGGAGAGCCAATTATTTATCATGATGTTTTTTTTTCTTTTTAAAAATGTGATAGTTGTATTTGTATTTTCTTAATTTGAAATACAATCTCTCCTTAATAAAAAAAAATAAAAATAATAGTAGTTCAAGGTGCATTTACTATTAACCAAAATAGGACAAATTGCACTTCAAGCTTATTAATTATTTAACACCAAAAAAGTTCAAAGGTATATAATTATATGATGTTAAAGTAACCGAAATGGTTTCATTATTAAAAAAAAAAAAAAAAAAAAGAGGTAACCGAAATGGTGTTTAAACAGGAAAATCAATAATGCTGCTTATGAATTTAATATTTCCATGACATTCGTGATGTATTTTTCCAAAAAAGAACAAAGAAGATGGTGTTTAAATTAATCAGGAGGAGGATAAATTTTTTTTTGTTTTTTGTTTTTGGTCAGATAAAAAAAGAAAAGAACCCCATAAGAGGAGAGAAAGGGGCCCCCATTCGACTTCGAAAGCGGAGAGTGTTGAGCACGTTCTTGGAAGAGCGTTTGTGGGAGGAGACTTGGCATTCGTAACGGCTGATTGAGAGGCCAAAAACCTAAAATGTCAGTTTTTTGAGCATTTTTGCCATGATAATTAGTAATTGACAGCCATTCTTGTTTTTGGGTCCCTTTTGGAGCATTGTCCTCGTGTATATCAAGACCCACTACTGACTCACCTCCACAATTAAAGTGCCATTTAAAAGGCTTCACTGTCGTTAGCCGTTTCACTCATTTCCATTTCACTTCTTCTTTGGTTTCCTTCATGTTTCAAAAAAATAAAAACTAAAAAAATGGCAGGCTTTACCCTGGCTCAAAACCTCACCAACTTCGTTCGTTCCCTCAATGAGGAGGTATCTCATTCACTTTTTCCTTTTTCTCTCCTTTTGTTTACCCTTTGTGTGTGTGTGTGTTTGTGTGGTTTTTTTTTTTTTTTTTTTTGGGTGTGTAATTGACAAGCACCAAGTAGTTTTGGATATGCTCATTTTCATTTAATATGCTTATTTTATGTATGCCTGTATCTTGGTCGATGGTGTTGCTTATCTTGTTGTTCATGTACAGATCACAAAATAGTCATAGGTTTTCCTATGAACTTTTCTTGATTTCCAAGAAACTAAATTTTTATGTTTCTTTGACAGCAAATAACATGTTTTAACGATTTCCATGTAAATGGTAATCAATACCAACAACAATAATTGGAAACCTTTTTCCCATTTGTGAAACTATCACAATTGAATTAATTACAAGTTTTTGTTTTTGTTTTTATTTTTTTTTTCTTGTTATTTAGTATTTAGTATGATAAACTAGTACTCTTTTTGTTAATTACAATTTAGCAATCAGTTTTTATTAAAGAGATCAATTAATTAATTATCTTGTTTGCGGCAGGGTATATTAGACCACAACTTTAATCATCTGGAAACCATCCGCAATGAAGGCAACAATCCGGCATTTATTGTACACAGTCTTAATTCATATTTTCATGATTCAAAAAAAAGCATTGGACAACTCTCCAGATACATGTAACTTTTCCAATACTTCATTTGTTTAATTTACTTGATTTTCAGTCCCAATATCGTGATAATATATGCTTATTGACTTTTGTGCATTTCAACCCATTTTCAGGTCTGAGACTACTATCAACTATGCTCAAGTGAAGGATGCAG
The DNA here is from genome assembly GCA_008635985.1 of Ficus erecta. Lineage (NCBI taxonomy): Eukaryota > Viridiplantae > Streptophyta > Magnoliopsida > Rosales > Moraceae > Ficus > Ficus erecta. The sequence continues at coordinate 2,534,671 of BKCH01000014.1, forward strand.
CTCATCATTTGAAGAGTTGTAGTTCTGGGTAATAAAACTAATTACAGAATTTGATTATTTCCCTTTGCTGTTTTCACATGAAATTTGCTATGAAATAGTTGGATTTTCCGTCTCTCTGTCTCTTAAATCCTTATCTAGCAATTTTCTTGTCAAATCTAACTACTTGCAAGATTTATGATGATTTGATTTCTAAGAAAACAAGTGAAAGAAAATACTGAAGTTTGTTTTTTAAAATTTCATTTTTGTCACTTGTTGCATCTCTGAAACATTTGGAATAAATTGATAGCTAAAACCTTTGCAGTTTTTTTTTTCTCTATCATAAACATGCACGGCATGTGGTTGATGTATCAAGAATTGAATCCTTCGCTAAAAGTTTTCCCTTTTGGGAATAAAAAGCACAGATTGTAATCATTCATTTGTGAACGCGTTTCCAATTTAATCATTTATTGTAGTCATAATAAGAATTGACATCCAGAACAATGGCAAAGTAACCGTTAATTAAGTTTCAATCTTATGTCAACGTGCAGACACGCACGTGGCGCGTGGCCACCCTAACACGTGAATGTGACGTGTAGTTACCTAATAAGCTCTTCGTCATTTGCATGACCTTAAGAAAAAATACACTAATCCAAGGATTTTTTCCAGCCTAAACTTTTTTTTTAAACACTTAAAACTAAATCTTGAACGTGATTCACATTTTGTTGTTTTTAGTACTTAAAACTATATTGAAATCAATTTTGCCTTGCTGTTGGTTTTTTTTTTTTTTTCCTTTCGTTTTCGGAGTTGCAGAATTGGAGGTTGTCGCGTGGTCCAAGCTTGTCAGGAGCTTGAGATAGCTTGTGACGAAAATAACAGAGACAGGCGAGAATAGCTCTCTCTTGTAATCAATTTGTTTTTGACAGAATAGTCAATTTGGTCATACTAGGAGTTAACTGCTAGTAAAGAATAAGATTTCAGTTGGAATATTGTCTCTTAGGCTGCTATTCTATGCTATTGAAATTTTCATGTTAACATTATTGGTGGGATATATACTATTTATATAGTCACAAATTTGTATAACATTTAGAAGTTTGCACAAGCATAATTAAACTCGACAGCTTTTCGTCTCAGAATTAAAGTAGAGAGAATGGAAAGTTATATATTCTGAAAACAAAATTGTAGATCACTCAGCTGTTTGACTGAAAACAAAATAAAAAATAGCTTGTTCTCTTATTGCGTAGACCTTTAAGTGAACCTGTTCTGTTCATTATTTTTTTTTTTATCAATATATATATTTTTGTTTTCATTGATGTTTCCACTTGTTACTGGTGTGATTATTCAAACTCTACTAAAAAATTACTACAATGTTATAGGTGCTTGGAGTCCTTTGAAAGGCTCAATGAAGAATATGGTACCTTGAACGAGAATCTGCGTCGTATTTGTGCGGTAAAACTTATTTGAAACTCCGTATGATGATTTTAAACTTCATAGATGTGCTTTCTTTTTTTTTTTTAATTTTTTTTCTTATTACTTATAATTTTTACATGTGTTAAATGAATAATGCATGAATTGATGATACACATGTATGTACACATATTATATTCTCACGGTGAAAAACACTTAATAAGTAATATCAGGGATAGTTCATCAATGTTATGATATGCAATACTGTAGTAACAAAAAAAAAGAAAAAAAAAAGTTGACATTGTGATGGAAAATTTGAAAAACTAAAACAAATTTTTTTTTTTTATTCCGGCATGGAAAAATATGAAAAATAAAATTAAAAGTTTTTAATTCTGATATGGAAACACTAGCTTTATTTGCCATATCTGCATCAAAACACTACAAAAAGAAACCTCTCGTGTTTTTTCCCGGACCATTACATTACTCTGATACCTTAAATTTTTCCTTTTCATGTGGGGACTTCATTGTCACAGATTGAGAGGGCCTATCTTGCTAACGAGGCTAGGAGACGTGGCGAGCCATGAAGAAATAGATTTTGGTGAGCTCGAGTAGGGCTTTGCAGAAGAAGTCCTCTAGCTGAAGTTCTTAATTAGTTGGCTTTGAATGTTTGTTTAACACTGATCTGCTTTGTGGTTCGTTTAAGTACTTGTGTTTGAGTTTAGTTTAATTACTATGTTGTTGTCTTTAATAAGGTTGGCTTAGTTGTTGTGTTTCACTATAAGTGAAGACTGGCTTTGTGGATGCTTTTAATGTTTTGCTGGAGTTTGGAAATGATATGTCATCTAATTATATATATTCTGCAAGCCTAGATTCTATCATTTGATCGTGAAAACCTATTCATAACATCAAACCTAGCTACTCATTGGTTGATATGTACTGTTTAATTGAAATAGTCTATGTTTCTCAGAAAAAAAGATTTCCTGAAATATCAAAATAAAGATGAAAAACAACAATTAAAGGCAACATTACGCTTTTCAATCTAAAACCTTTTTGAATAATTGTTTGCCTTTGAGTTTATAATTTGAATTTTTTTTTTTGAGTTTATATCATAGTGTTTCCTATGCTTTTCACTCTTATTAGTGTTACCTAAAAACGTTACAACGAATTTAATGCTACAAATGCTCTATCGATTAGAGATCGAATCAATAGCTACAAGTTCTGAAATAGAATTCGTTAACAAAATAGCGGATGACGTTGCTTTAAAACATGATGCAAATTCTACTTCTATGGTCGACGAAGCAACCAACATTTGCTTTTGCACTTCTTCATGGAATGGCTCCTTTGTATATGAAGTTCTAGAGCTAAGCTAGCCTCTAGCCATCTCCAAAAGATCAGATCGTGTGTAAGTAACTATTCTCTTGCAGCTCTCCAAAGTTTAATGCCTGGATTACTTTCATAATAACTAACCAACATTCTTACTACAAGAAATGTCAGGTCTTGTACAAACCACAGTATACATAAGCGCTTTACTACAAAAGCACAAGGAATGCTCTTTACCAAGAAGTACGTCATCTAATGTCCTAGACACTATCAGTGGGTGGACCCCCGTTGCAGAAAACTTCACTAGTTGTTTTGATGTAGTCCCAATAACTTGAGAAGACAACCATGATATTCTATCAAACTATATAATAATTATTGTGGTTCTAGTAAGGGGATCAAATAAACAAACTCAATTGAAGTTAGCTCCCATTATTAACAATAATAAACAAAATTAGTAACCTCAACTAATTACTTTTCCCTCACACTACTAGAAAAGAGGGATTACACGACGGTTTTTAACCGTCGTGTAAAGTTTACACGACGGTTACCCAATCGTCGTATAATCCAGCATCGTGGAAGATAACACGACGGTTTTATTACTGTCGTGGTATCTCAATGTTACACGACGGTTATAACCATCGTGTAACCCCGGTAAACCGTAGTCGAAAGAAGTCATGTGGCGACATTACACGACGGTTCCAGCTGGCTATTAGAATTAAGACATCAAAGATACAAAAATATTTTGGTATAATTAAGTATTACTTACGAGTTCTTTAGTAATGTTGCAAGTGACAGCAACGAGGGACCGGATGTGTAGGCTAACCTTAACATTGTAGGTTATTTGTAACATACTAATAACCTAATGATAAGGAAAGACCAAGTGAAAGTAAGTTATTAGTAGATTTATAATGCTATTGATGTTTTACTGAGTTTCCTTATAGGCAATTGCAAAGAGAAATGTCGATGTGCAGAAGGTATTAGATCATGACAAAAGATTGAAAGTATTTTGATAAGAGATTTCAAACAATTGATATATAAATTCTCTAACTGTACCATATATATGCTCAACAGTTGTACTTGAGTCTTTATTTGGTTATAAAATGTAATAACCGAATTTTTACGGACTCATGATTTCCTTGTATATAAAGAAATTTAAGTCCGTGTTATGTGTTTATGTGATGTTTCATGAAAATTATGAATATCAATGTGAAATTCATAATTTTATCAGTATATGTTTGAGTTCTTGATTTATTAGCTACGAGACTCAATAGTAATTGTTTAGCCATGCAGGATGCCTTTTAAGGAAAAAGGCGTAATAACAATTTATGATTATATGTTGGTCAAAGTTTGACCAAGAAAAGTCAAAGGTATGAATATGACGGTACTGCAATATAGCAAGTAGTATAGGAATTATACTGCGAAAAACCGTCATCACAGATGAAATGGCAAGAATAAGGGTCAAGACCACTGTAGAAAAATCAAGCACATTATTTAGGACAATAAGGGCTAAGTAGCTTCAAGTCATGAAAAAAAAAATTTATATGCAGCCCAGTTAAGTGCAGATGAATTTTGGACTGTAGTCCAGTATGACAGTACTGTTGTTAGTAAAAGCGGTATTTGTAATATCTGCATTAGTATGGAAATGAACTGCATTTTAAGAGGAAAGCCAAACAAGGCCCAAAAGGGAGGCCACCTCATAGGGATTAAAGTGCAAATATTTTGTCCTTAGGGGCCAAAGTGTAATTTTAAGAAAATGTGATGTAAGCTTAGTGAGGTAAGCTTGATGATGTAAGCATGATGATGTAAACAAGGTATTACTTGGAGCCCAAGTATGAGAAGATAAATATGTGAATTTTGGGATTTTTGGAAAAATGGAAGAAATTATTGGTAGTTTTTGATTGGATGATTAGATGCATAAACATGAAAGGCTTACTTGGCCTCCAAGGACCCCTAATGGCCGGCCACATCAAGGACTTTTTAGCAAATATTTTACTTTTGAGGTTAGATATGCAATTTTGAAAATAAAAATAAATCAAGAAAGAAATTAAAATTACACCTATAAATAGGTGTGATGAGGGGTGATTTTTGGTTCACTTTATTAGAAAACACCCCAAAACTTTGGCCATTTTTCTTCTCCTTTTCTCTCTCTCAGCCGAACCTCATAGGAAGAAAACCCAAGAGTGTGTGGTCGGATTTTTAGTGAGGGAAAGCTAGAAAAAAAACTTCGGAATCCAAGCTTGAGATTATCTCCATGGTTTAGAGGTAATTCTCTCAACTTCCTAAGCCTTTTTCATTGAAGTTATGAGCCATTTTAAGTGTATTTTCAGTTTGGTTGTAAGAGTTTGAGCTCACCAATTATGTCCTTATTTTAGTTGGTTTGCTTAGAATGTGTTTGATTTAGGTTTTAGTAAGTTTAAGTTATGGTTTAATGTATGTTTTGGATTGTATGCCCTAGAAATTATGTTGTTTATGTGTGTGACCATTAGATGTTTGTTATATGTCCCCATATGCTGTAGAATAAGGTTGAATGAATGATTATGGTATTGAATGCTTGTATGATGAATTAGGGTTCAAGAAAACCCTAGAAAACCAAGTTTGGTGAAAATCACCAAACGGGTTTGAGTAAATGAATGAATGATCATGAGAACGTTAGATTATACGCTGCATGCTTGATATAGGCTTACAGTTGCGACCGTTTGAGGTAGGGTGTGCATAATTTTACGTAAGAATCAACCGAAACCAAAACTGCCAGTTCGGGTGAAAACTAAGCAGTGATCTGGAAACGGTATTTTGAGACCTTTAGAGGCCGAATTAGAGAAAATTTAAAACTACAAAGTTGTAGGAAATTGAAAATACTTGGGGGCTTCGTGGACTTTTGAAAATAAGGCTCCAAAGGCCTTCGTTTTTTACAAAAACCCGAGCCTGGACCACCCAGACCTATGTGCACGGCCAGGCGGATTCACCAAGGAAAAAGTATAAGTTAAAGGCAGAACTGGGCCTTGAGAAAAACATGAAAGTTGTAGGGTTTTTTGATGTCTAAAACTTTCATGAAGAAAACTTTTTCAAAATCCAAACAGATTTCCAAATGAAACTGAATCATAATAGTAAACTCCGATACAGGAATTTCAAAACAGTGCATGCACAGGAAATTCCTGCACATGCACTGATAATTTGACTGTTTTCAGTAAATTTCCTCAAAACTTAGACAGTTTCAAATGGTTAATCAAATCCAGTTTTGTAAAAATAAAAAAATCAAAAAATAATAATAAGCTAGTTGGTAACCTAACTTAGTCAGATAGGTTACCTAATTTTAATTGGACCAAGTTATTTAGAAACAAATGTTGTATGTCGGGCCTTGGGTCCAAGATTTAATTAGGGTAACCATAAGGGATACCACTTTAATTATTGGGCCTTAGTAGCCCAACAGGCTTTTTAAATATAAACCGAACTTGGGCCTATACCTAAGGTTACTAATAATAACCTAATAGGATGCCAAGTACCATTGGGCTTTGAGCCCAAAGTTCATTAAGCAATTAAACAAGATAATGTTTAATTATTCTTGGGACATGTGCCTTAAGGTTACACTTAGTAACCAATAAGGATATCACTTAAGTATATGAGGGGGACATATAACTAGGGTTACACATAATGTTGGTTAAGGTACCAACATTAAATGAAATAAATTATGGTAAGATAGGATGATTCTTATCTTACTTCCTTTTTGGAAACAGGAAGGTAACCTATTGAGGTAACCTGTCGGAACGACAAAATCCAAGACCTAGCGTAACCTGTAAGTACAAACCTCACCTACAGTATGAAAAATAGTAAACTATTTTCAAGTATATGACATGTTAAGTCAAGTCATATTATGCCATGTTATGTTAAGTCATGTTATGCCATGTTATGTTATGCCAAGTCATGTTATGCCATGTTATGTCAAGTCATGTTATGCCATGTTATGTCAAGTCATGTTATGCCATGTCAATTCATGTTATGTCATGTTAAGCTATGTTATGCCATGTTAAATCATGTTAAGCCATGATACGCCAAGTTATGCCATAATTTATGGTTATGCCATGTTATAATAAATAAACACGTCACAAATTATTTTATGCTATTCATCTTTAAGTCATGCCATGTCTATGTCTCAAGTGCATCATGACTAATAAGATCACTGTTAAAGATTCTTAGTCTTGAAAGATACAAGGCTAAGACTAAACCAAGACAAGTAAGGTGTCGTACCAACCTCCCGCCAGATCGTGGAGGATACATGTTTCAAGTTCAAGTTTATGATTATCAACCTCCCGTTGATGCGGGAGGGTATAATCAACCTTCCGCCAGATTGTGAAGGGTTATGTTTATGATTCCCAGAATTGCTAGGGACCTTGCAAACCTTAACTTTCTATGAAATGCACGCATTTGGTACGTACACAAGGGGCCCACATGTTAAGCAAGATAATAAGTTCATAATGGAGCATAAGACATTCATAATCGATCATAAATGGATCATGCATAAGTTATACGATCTTTGTTATGCTTTTGTAAGATTGTGTTTGTACTTGCTGGGCGAAAGCTCATCAGTATATTCCATACTGTAGGTAAGATGCCTGCAGCTTTACTTGGCGGGCCATGGAGACGATGCAGCAAGTGAAGGGCGGTGTGGGATAGTACTACGTAGATTTTCCGCAAACTCTTGAAATTATGAATTAGTACTTGTATGATTAAATAGTATGTATCATGTTATGAATGAGATGTTTGAAAACCACGGTTTAAAAGGTTATATGTGACCTTTTAATCGGATTAACAAGTAATGGGTAGGCATGGTGAAGTTTACCCTTATAAATAAGTTTATTTAAGTTATGAAGAAAAAATAAATTTATTCTGAAATTTTCTTCAAGTTCAAGTGAAAGAAACTAAAAAATAAGTTAAGTAAGTAAAATAACGGCCCATGTTTACGTAATCGGCCCTACGTGGACGGTCGGGGCGTTACATAAAATATTGTCTAGTTGCCTGAAATCAAAATCACACATTATGAGAAATTATTTCGAACAATTTCTAGTTGACTCAAAAGGCTTACCTAGGGTTTCTGACATCAAATTGAGTTAGTTCACGGCCTTGTTTTGTTAAAAATCCTAATTCTCTTGATTGTGCAAAATTTGACGGTCCGCGTGCTACAATTTCTTCGTTATTTGTCCGTTATGGTTGTTTCTATAAATAGTTCTTGTTTTTATAAACTTATTCATATTGTTTTTTTGATTGGTGCTAATTAATGTACATTTTCTGCATGGTATGCTAACATTGGGGATAGTGTCAAATTCACGTTGTATGATTTCTGAACTGTTTGGTACTTTCTACGAATAAGGTGTTCGGTATTGGCCTGAATGGAAACTTTTTGTGCTTATTTATGTATTTCAAGTTTCCTAAATGTAACTTGACTCAATAAAAATATTAGTGTTAAAGGGTAAATTGTCAGGTTGGTCTCTGAACTTTTAACTTTGTGTAGTTTTGATCTCTGAACTTTTTTTCATGCTTAAATGCCCCTGAATTATTAAAATATTGCTACAATAGTCCTTTACGTTAAATTTTGGATGAAATCCTTTAGTTAGCATCACCTGTGACCAAATTACTAACGGATTCAAATTAAAAATTCACAAAAATTACTATTATAACAACATTTTAATAGTTTAGAGGTATTTCCTGTTATTTTTTTCGCAGCTTATTATTTATTATATGATATTAAAGTTTCCAAAATGGTTTCTAAATCTTCACCAAAATTCAAAATGAAAAAAAAAAAAAAGGAAACGAACTGGAATTGTGTTTAAACAGGAAAATTAATAATCCTATTTATGAATTCGATATTTCAATGACATTATGCTATTTATGAATCTGATATTTCTATGACATTCGTGATATATTTTACCCAAAATAAAAAAAATAAAAACAAACAAAAGAAATGGTGTTTAAATTAATTCAGGAGGAGACCTTAGTTTGGATAATGTGTTTATTTTCGAAAAGGAAAATTTTCTTATTTTAAATAAGAAAGCCTTTTCATTTTGAGAATAAGATAATGTTTGGATGTATAAAAAAACTTCTTTTTAAAAACAAAAAGTTGTTTGAATGAGAAGAAATGGTGTTAGAAATAATGTATTGTGAAAATATTTCACAAATATTCCTTTTCTTTCTCCAAAAAGATATTGTACAAAGTAAATTTGAAAATGAGATAGTTTTCATTTTTCAAAATGAGAGAATAATGGAAAAATTTTAAAAAACACTCTTTTATAAAAAATTTTCCATTTTGGAAATTGAATATATGTCATCCAACATAAGGTTAGTATTCGAAAAAGCCGAGTGGACAACCTGCATTAGCAAGACATAAAAATGTCAGTTTTTAGAGCAATTTTTTCAAGACGATATAATTGCCAGCCAGTCTCGTTTTGGGTCCCTTATCGAGAATGGACCTCGTGTATATCAAAACCCAAAGTGCTATTAAAAAGGCTTCACCTGTGTTAAACTTGGTCCTGATAACTTGAGATGACATCCATGATGTTCTATCAATCTACATAGAATTTAAGTGGTGCTAATACTTAATAAAGTTAAACCCTCAATCAACTTTAAAGGAAAAAAAAAAAAAAAAAAAACCACTCAATCAACTTAATTGTCGTTTTAACTTTGATTTTCAGCTATAGTACTTCAAGATTCCTAAACTAATTATATGACGTCGTTTTCCTATTACCTCATCATCACTAATTGCCTAACATTTGTGATTGAAAGAGCCACCAAAATCAATAGGCCTAGAGGGTGGGTCAAGACCAAACACCGCTGTTGTTGTTTTCCTTTCTTTTCTTTATTTTTATTTTTCTTTTTTATTTTTTTTATTTTTATTTTTTTTTCCGAAGGAAGGAATTGAAGATAAAATGGTGTAACCGTCACCTGGAGAAAGAGCAGAAATAATATAATGAAATAAAGAATCACTTTTTAATTGAATAAGTTGGTGTCTTTGGCAGGAGATCCATTTATTCCGCATAAAAATAGTATTTTTAGCACGTCGATGGCAAAATTATAACAAAGGCTAGGATCTTATATTACCATCAACTTTCGAAAATCATTTCAATCTAACTTTGTTCTTCTTCTTCTCCCTCCCCCCCCGGTTGGTATCCCACTTTCAATCTACTTTTCAAACTCATTTATACATTATTTTCTTTTACAAAAATTTTGAAAGCTATTTGATTTTTAGCGTAGGATCGAACTAAATTTTAAGCTTCAAGTTCTTCTGAAATTTGTCGTGGGACATTGCTAGGAAAATGCCTTTGCTAGAGATTTCTGTTATTGTACAGGATATATATTGGTGCTACTTTCTTGAAATTATAAGGAGAGCACACCATTTCAAATTTCAATAAAGTACAAGAGAAGTTTTTGATATATATATATATATATATATATATAATGTAACAGTACTTACGTTGGGATTATTAGAAAAATAATGGAAATATATTTCACACATAGACTTAAAAAGGAAAATGTGTGTTAAAGATTTCCAAAAAATGAAATATTCAAGTTAAGTTAGAATCTTTTCAAAATTTATTTTCCTAACCTATGTGTTAAAAATGAGCTTATCATGCAACAGTTCACTTTTATATAAAACTAGACCTGATTTCATAGAGTGTACGGTAATTTGCATATACAAACGAAAAAAATAGGAGTTAGTTCGAGTGCCAATTTTGGCACACGTTCAATTGCCTAGCAACCAACAGTTGGAAAAATAAAAACAGTTCCTAGGATTTTTATTTTGTTTTTTCTATTATGATTTGCTATATCGCTGGTTTTACTTTGAATTGGTGGTGTGTTTGTCTTATTTTTTAGTGTTAGGTTGTGTTTTCGGTTCGTTAGTTTCTTTTGTTAGCAGTGTTTTGTGTGATCTCAGGTCTCTCGATTTTAGTGAATATGATTTTTTCATTTATTGTACATGTTTTCCAAAGTGAATGTGTGTGTTTGATTGTTGGTGTACCTATTAAGTGTTTGTTTTTAGAACTCGTACATGTCTCTTCTCCTTTAAGTGTTTCATTCGAGTTTAGTGTGTAGACGGATTGTTTATTAAGGTTGTGGTTTCCTATAGTTTTGAGACCATAAGTTAGTATTAATAGTGTCTTTTATTTATTTATTTATTTTTATAAGAATACCATATTTATATTCGTATTTTCTTTATTTGAAATGTACCCCTCTTTAATTTTTTTTTAAAAAAAAGGAAAAAATAATAGTTAGTTCAAGGTACATTCATGATCAACCAAAATAGGACATAAAATAATGCTTCAATCTGTATTATTTTCTATTATAAAAAATTCAAGGTATAATTTTTGGTTAATTATTTACACAAATTGCTCCTAATTATACTCTCAGTTCATAACATTTAATTTTACATATCACACTATCTTAAACTTTTCTAATGCTACAAAAAAAATCCTATATAATTATTCTGTAAAAAAAAAACTCAATAGAAATTAAACATGTTCATATCATGTAAGCTTTAATTAAAGTTAAGTTATAATTAAATATTTTTTAAAGGGAAATTGTACTACCAAAATAGCTCTATGACACTATTGTTTTTTTATTAAAGTACAAACTGTAGTGTCAATATCAAAGAAAGGTAACATCAAATAGCTATTTTGGTTGTAGAATTTTCCTCCAAAAACAATTTAATTTTGACATTACCTATAAAAAAAAAAAAAAAAAAAGCTCATGTCATCTTAACTTTTCCAATTTCTATCTAAATTTTTATAGAATACTGACTTAGAGACCATTTGACATAACAATATAAAAGTTCAAGGGAATTTGATATATAAGATGAAAAGTTATAGGCCACCATAAAACGAGGTGTATAGTTTAGGGGCTATTTCTATCCTTTGTTATATGATAGTAAAGAAACCGAAATGGTTTCACTAAAAAAAAAAAAAAAGAGTAACCGAGATGGTAATTAATAGATATATACACCCAAATTGGTGTGTAAACTCAGGAAAAGTAAAAATGCCTGTTATGAAATTTCTCTCTCTTTCTTCTTGGCTAGGATTTCTCAATTGTTTTCCTTTCTTGAGGCTGGACTCCAGTGGCGGTTTCAGCTTGTCTCTGATTTCTCGACCCTAAGGATGGAGGTGGGAATCATAAATGGTAATGGTCATGGCAGAAGCGAGCCCATGGGAGGAGAAGGATGATCATTGTGGGAATAAGCAAGGCAAGAATGAGATAATTAGCAGTGGTGTGTCGTCTTCATGTGCTAATGAGGTCTTACAGCAGCTCGACTTTGACAACTCAGTTTCTCCAAACGATTCGGTAATGACTTTTTTGGGTGTTTGGTTTTTTTTGTTTTGTCTTGTTTAGGTTTGTATGTAATAATGTCGATATTTTCGTTGTCTATTATATGAGTGTTTTATTTTTGTTTGTTATTTCTAATTACACAAGTGATTTCCCCACCTTTTGCATTGGTTGTTTATCTGTTCGATCTGAGTCTTGGAGATGTTTTTCTCCCGCTAGAATTGTGTTTATGCGTAGTTAGTAGTGGCCCTAGTACTAATAAGTATTGGACCTTGATTGATGGGGAAATTCCATCGATTGTCGGGGATTTGTTAAAAAGAGCCTTATATGTGCTCAATTCACTACTACAAAAGTTGACTTACACGACGGAAAATACATGACGGTTTTTGTGAAACCGTCGTCTTAAACAAGATTACACAACGGTTTGACAAAACAGTCGTGTAAACAAAGGATTACACGACGGTTTTGTTGGAACCGTCGTGTAATCCGGCAGCATTTGAAAAAAAAAAAAGAAGGATTACACGATGGTTTTTAGAGTCGTCGTGTAATCCTCGGATTACATGACGGTTTTATATAACCGTCGTGTAATAATCCTCCGAAAATTTTCAAAATTTCAAAATTTCAAAATTTAAAATTTAAAAAAAAAAAAAAAGAGAAGGATTACACGACGGTTCTCTAGAACCGTCGTGTAATCTCAAGATTACACGACGGGTGTAATCCTTCTCTTTTTTTTTTTTTTTTTTGAAAATTTTAAATTTTGAAAATTTGAAAATTTGAAAATTTTCGGAGGATTATTACACAACGGTTTTGAGCAAAACCGTCGTACCGTCGTGTAATCCTCCGAAAATTTTCAAAATTTTCAAATTTTCAAAAAAAAGGATTACACGACGGTTACAAAAACTGTTGTGTAATCCGAGGATTACACGACGGTTATAGAAAACCGTCGTGTAATCCTCCAAAAATTTTCAGATTTCATGCTTTAGAATTCGCATGAAAACCCATTACTTAAATACACTTCCCTCTTCATTTATCATCATTTTCATCTTCAACCCTCTAACCAACTCAAACTTTTCTCCCCCCCACCTCCTTCGCCCGTCCCCCCCTAACTTAAAATCCGGTCACGCCGCCGCCACTTCAAACTTTTCCCAAACCGCTGCCATAGCCCTGGTTTTTTTCCGTTGCCGCCGTCGTCACCACCTCTCTCTCCCGGTGTTCCCATCAAGACCATGACTATTTTTCTTTAAAGAAAAGCAAGGTAACTTTCATATTGCTCAATTTCTTGTTTTCTAACAAAACTACGAACACACAATGCTTTAATAATTTGCGTGGAGTGTAATTTGTAGTGTTGTTTGAATGTTTTTTTTTTTTTAAATTGTTGCTCTTTGGAGATGAATGTTTTGTGCACGGTTTTGGCACTCTACACACATTTTTTAACATGATTTTTATCCACTCACCACATGGTCGATGAAATGCCAAAATGGATTTTTATTTTGGATAATCATATGGAATTTGATTCTAGTGTAATTGGGCTTAAATTAAAAAAAAAAATAGGTTTTTTTTTGGTGATGGCACACATTACACGACGGTTTTGCTCCGAAACCGTCGTATAATGTGTGCCATTGCCAAAAAAAGCCTATTTTTTTTAAATTCAAGCCTAATTACACGACGGTTTTGAGGAAAACCGTTGTGTAAAGTTCTCAATTTGCGGCGTTTGCTACTATATTTCTTGATTACACGACGGTGTGAACCGTCGTGTAATATTGAGATACCACGACGGTTTTGGAACCGTCGTGGTATCTTCAATGACGTTGGATTACACGACGGTTGTCTAACCGTCGTGTAAACTTTACACGACGGTAAATAACCGTCGTGTAATCCACAATTTTTAGTAGTGATTTCTGTGTGTCGAGTTATATACCCGTTATTGGCCATCAAGCATATGTCTTTTCCTTAAAGCGTCATATATATAAGACTTTATTGATAGATTCGTTCTTATTAAAGGGATTTATCTCATGTAATAAGGTCATTATTATGTTTGATGTTTTTGTATTTCTTTATTAAGTTTAATGAAAATTTTCCTAAAAAAAAAAAAAGAATCCAAAGGAAGAGGGGGCCCTATGAATTTGTAAGCGGAGAGTGTTACAGGTCATATAAGTCAATATTAGTGGTTTTTGTTTTTTAAACCATATTTACATTTGCATTTCCTTAATTAAAAAGATACTCCCCATTAAAAAAAGGATAAATAATAGTATTTCATGGTGCATTTATGATTAACAATAGGACATATTTAAGTTTAAAAAAATTGGATATATATTAATACTTCAAGCTGTATTATTTTCTGCCAAAAACAATTTCAAGGAGTATTTATTATATGACAAGAATGTAACCAAAATTGTTTCACTAAAAAAAAGTAACCGAAATTTTATCTTTTTTCACACCAAAATGGTGTTTAAATTGCCGTTTATGAATTTAATATTTCTATGATAATCATGACATATTTTACTAAAAAAGAACAAAAGAAATAGAATTTAAAATTAATTCAGAAGGAGTAGCATTATATGAAAGTGGTAGTGTTGAGCACGCTCTTGGAGGAGCGCTTGTGGGTGGAGACTTAGCATTCGTAACACCAAAAATGCCAGTTTTTATAGCATTTATGTAACGTTTGCAAATTCCTGCCTGTCTCGTTTTTGGTCTCTTATGAAGCATTGTTCTCGTGTATATCAAAACCCACAATTTTGATATAAATAGGCTTCACCAATTCTAGCCATTTCACTCCATTACTTTGTTTTCTTTGCTTCTCTTTGCAGCAAAGACTCGCAAACTTGGTTCATTCCCTCATCGAGGAGGTCTCTCAGCCACTTTTTCCTTTTTTTTTTTTTTTTTTCCTCCAATCCTTTGTTTTTTTGTTTTTTTTTTTTCCTAGCACTAAATAGATTTGAAGAGGCTTATTTAATTTATCAATATTCATATTTTCTACATGTGTATATGTCGTTTGAGGGTGTTGTTTATCTTTTTGTAGAACTTTCTTGATATTCATGAATTCCGATTATTAGAGACCTTTTTGCCTTTTGTGAAAGTATGGGTTGAATTTTTATTTTTGGAAACCAAACCTTCTTTTGGACAAAACCATTTTCGTTTTAAAAAAATAAAATAAAATTCTTTCCTATTGTGTTCGTTTGAAGTAAAATAAGAGATTATATGAATAGAACTTTATTTCTCTGTCACGAAATACTAATCTTTACCTCCTTTCTTTTAGTTCATAATAAGCATTAAGCTTTCCATACAAGATTTTTCAGATAATCCTTTTGTTATTTACAAATTAACAATTTGTTTTTGCCGAAGAGATCAGTTAGTAATCATCTTAGAATCTTAGAATCTATCTACTCATACATTCGTGATTCTAACGACAGCCAAACAGTGCTCGCCCAATGCATATGTAGCACCAATATTTAATCCTCAGCTTAACTTTTTCCAATATTTATGTCTTCATTTGTTTCATTCACTTGCTTATTAATTGTTATGTATTTTGACCCGTTTTCAGGACTGAGACTGTTATCAACTATGCCCAAGTGAAGGATGCAGCTATGCATCTCAGGTTTTGTAGCCTTAGGTAATTAAAATAATATTGCAGAATTTGAATATTTACCATTTTCTGTTATCACATCAAATTTGCTATGAAATAGTCGAATTTTGATGTCACTATCTCTTTACTAATCCGTATCTAACAATTTTTCTTTTCAAAATCTAGCTATGTGCCTGATGTGCTTCTTAAGAAGAAAGAGTGCGTAAAAGAAAAAACTTTAATTTGTTAGATAAGATTTCATTTGTGTCACTTGTTGCATATCCGAAATATTTGAAATAGATTGCTAATTAAAAGCTTAGATGCGCGCGTGACGTGTAGTCACCTAAGTACGAGTTCAGATAGTTTTTTCTTCATTGTCTTTGTTCTATTTTGGCTCAATTAACTCATAATAAACAAATGATCTTTTCTTCGTTCACATTTATGAGTCTATACCATAAAGAAAAATATACTAATCCAAGGATCTTTACCGTTAAATCCTTTTCCTGCCTACGGTTTCTATTGTTTTGCCTAGATCTTATTTCCTTTTTCGGAGTTGCAGAATTGGTGGTTGCCGCATGGTCCAAGCTAGCTTGCCAGAGGCTTGAGGAAGAATGTTATGAAAATAACAGAGACAGGTAAGAATATATAGCTTGCTGCCTTTTAATCAAATTTATGACAGAATAGTCAGTTTGGTTACTAGCTATAGTGGCATAGTAGAGTTAATTGTTGAAGACAAAGATTTCAGTTAGAATCTTGTTTCTTAGACTGCTACTCTATGCTATACAAATTTTTTTTGTTAGTATTATGAGGTAAAATTATATAGTTTCATAAACAGTACTGTGAAGCTTTGTTATATAGTCACAAATTTGTATGATACTAAGAAGTCTGCACAGACAGAAACTGAAAATTAAAGTTAAAGAAAATGGAAATTTACTGTCATAAAACAAAATTGTAGATCACTGAAATTCAGTGACTAAAAAGAAAATTAAAAATAGCTTGTTCTCTCCATGCAAAGACCTTTAGGGGAACCTATTCTCTTCATAATTCCTTTGTCAACATTTATCAATATTTTTCTTTGTTTTATCAGATGTTCTAATTCCTTTTTTACTAGGGTGATTATTCAAACCACTCACTAAAAATTGTTACACTGTTATAGGTGCTTGGAGTCCTTTCGGAGGGTCAATGAAGAATATGGTACCTTATACGAGAATTTAATTGGGTCGTATTATTTAGGTAATACTTGTTTGAACTTGGTATGATGATTATAAACCTCATTGATGTGCTTTCTTCTTTTTCTTCATTTCAGTAAGTTTTTCATCTTACACATAAGTAAATATGAAATACAGTTCCCTTCCATTATCTATCTAGCTAATCAATTTTACGGATAAAGATTTAAAAAAAAAAAAACATGAATATTATGAAAACTAGCCTACATTTCTTTGCTTCAATTGGTACCATTTTCCAGAAATTTTTACCCCTCCAATGGAACAGTACCTTCGTCTGATATTATAATTTGTGATTTTCATATTCCCACATCGTTTTCACAGATTGAAACTGCACGTCTTGACGAGGCTAGGCGACGTGGAGGTCAGCCATAAAAAAATGGACATTGGGCTTGCAGAAGAAGTCTTCGAGCTGAAGTTCTCATGTTATTATCCTTATGTTAGCTTTGGATGTATGTTTGAGGCTGCTTTCTGGTTTGTTTGAGTTGTCTTTGGAGTTTAGCTTATTGTGTTGTAGTGTTTCACTATAAGTGACGACTGGATTTGTGGCTGTTTATGTTCTGCTGGAGTTTGAAAATAATATATTTTCTTTTCTGCAGGGCCTTGATGCGGTGGTATTTTGGTCTTAATTCCCTTATCGAAATTGAGTGATTCAAGTGGCTCTGAAAAAAAAAAAAAATGAAAAGATCTACAAATTTGTATTTCACGGACATGTCAAATTCGAATGTTTTGGATGTCAAAATTGTTACTGGAAGTTGATGCTATTTTTACGGAATTTTTGTTTTGCAAAAAAAAAAAAAAAAATACCAAAGTGATGAATTCTTATTATAAATCATTGATTATTAACTTACTTTCAATTGGTATTTCCTTATCATTAGGTTATTAGTACGTTAAAAATAACCTAAAACGTTAAGGTTAGCTTACACATCCGGTCCCTCGTTGCTGTCACTTCACTACTACAGAATGTGGATACCACGACGGAGCTTCCACGACCGTTATTTAAAAACCGTCGTGGATGATGAGGAAAAAACACGGAACAAAAAGTGGTCACCGAAAACCGTCGTGGAAGTCGAGACTTCCACGACGGGTGTTTAAAACCGTCGTGGAAGTATGAATTTCCACGACGGTTCCTTAGAACCGTCGTGTAAGTATCTACTTCCACGACGGTTATATTTAACCGTCGTGGAAGTATCGCATATTACACGACGGTTAAATAAAACCGTCGTGGAAGTCAAGATTTACACGACGGTTTCATGGAAACCGTCGTGGAATCATCGTCCTTTTTCATCACACATATCAGAGCGAGTAGCCCTGTTTTTCCAACATCGATACATGTGCCAGCTAAAGTGAACAAAAAATCAGCTCAGATCGCTCCGACAACAGTTCCATTCGCCGCTGTTAGACGCCACCCACCACCATCCACTGGTCGATCATCATTCTTGTAAGTCATGATGACACAAATTAACTCATCTTTTTGATGTTTTCCTCGATCTGTATTAATTTTTTATTTACGAACCCAGAATATTAATTTTGTCATGTATTTTTTTGGATTGCTTTTGATACGTTAAATACTGCAAAGTGTTTAGTTTAGTGATCACAGTCATTGTATTTTTAGATCGATTGGTTTTTTTTTGTAGTTTGGATTTTTAGTTTTGATTTTTTAGTTAAATCCTAATCAATGTATTTTTAAAATGACGATGTATTTTTATTTTGGATTTTTATGTTAAATAACCCGGGCCGGTTTTTTATTTGTATTATGTTATTTGGAATTTTTTAGTAAATATAATGTTGATTTAATTAATGCATTTGCCGGGGGTACGTATTTATATATATATAACGTAACTAATTATTAAATGCAAATGATATTCATGCATGCAATTTATAAATATGCACACCTTGACCTTGAGAACTTTGATTTATTGGTTAGGATTTGCGCGCAAATCATGGATAGGAAATGGATGTGGTTTGATAGATTGACTAAATCATATGAAGATGGTGTTGAAGAATTTTTGTCATTTGCGAAATCTCATACACAAGACGATAAGATTCGGTGTCCGTGTCAAGTTTGTGGTAATCATAGATCCCATTCCATTGATGATGTTAGAGGGCATTTGCGCGCTTATGGGATTATTTGTTCTTACCAAACGTGGTATTTACATGGCGAAGATTTTGTCCATGTTAAGTATACATCAACTAATACTAAAGGTAAAGAGCCTATTGTTGAGGAAAACGTTGGTCATGATGATAATATGTACAATATGGTTAATGATTTGGAAGAAAACTTTGTGCACCGTCCGGAGTTATTTGAGGAAATGATTAATGATGCCGAAACGCCCTTGTATGTCGGGTGTACAAAATATACAAAATTAGGGGCATTGGTTAAATTATGGAATATGAAAGCGTCGGGAGGGTGGACGAATTCTAGTTTCACGACTCTTTTAGCTTTTCTAAAAGATGTTTTACCGGAGGATAACAAAGTGCCACCTAGTATGTACGAGGCGAAGAAGACGTTGAGCACGTTGGGAATGGAATACGAGAAGATACATGCTTGTCCAAATGATTGCGTGCTTTACCGGAGAGAATATGAAGAGTTAGATGAATGTCCGGTTTGTAATGAGTCAAGATGGAAGAAGGGCAAGGTGCCATCAAATGGTAGTAAAGGAGCGCCGGTGAAGGTTTTATGGTACATTCCACCCGCTCCACGTTTCCGCCGTTTATTCCGTAATGCACAGCATGCTAAGAGTTTGACATGGCATCATGATAAACGTGTTGACGATGGCAAGCTTAGGCATCCGGCTGACGCACCGCAATGGAAGACCTTTGATGAGAATCATCCAGATTTTAGTGCAGAACCAAGGAATTTACAGCTCGGTTTGTCGACAGATGGAATGAACCCGCATAGTAACATGAGTAGTCGGCATAGTACCTGGCCAGTCATACTTGTCAACTACAATCTCCCTCCAGACGTTTGCATGAAGCGGAAGTTCTTGATGTTGACATTATTGATCTCAGGCCCTCAACAACCGGGGAATGACATTGATGTTTACTTGGCACCATTAATCGATGACCTAAAAAGGTTGTGGGATGATGGTTTACAAGTAAGAGATTTTTACCGTCAAGATACGTTCAATCTTCGCGCAATGTTGATTTGGTCAATTAACGACTTTCCTGCACTTGGTAACCTATCTGGTTATCCCGTGAAGAGTTCTATAGGATGCCCCGTTTGCATGAAGGAAACATCTTCCATCCGGTTGAAAAACGGTAGGAAAACCGTTTACCTTGGTCACAGGAGGTTCTTGCCGAAAAATCATCGATATCGCAAACAGAAGAAGGCTTTTGATGGCAAAACCGAAGAAAGAACCGCTCCTCGGATTTTGACTGGCGAGGATGTATTTGAGATGATTAAAGATGTGAAGGTAGTTTTGGGAAAGAGGAAACGTAAGGATCCAGTTGTCGATGGACCTTGGAAGAAGAAGTCAATCTTCTATGAACTTCCATATTGGAAGTCACTTTACGTTCGTCATTGCTTAGATGTTATGCATATTGAGAAGAACGTTTGTGAATCGATAGTGGGCACATTGCTTGACATTCCAAATAAGACTAAAGATGGTGAAAAGGCATGGTTGGACCTTCAAGAGATGAAGATTAGAACGAATTTGCTTCCCGAGAAAAGATCGAACGGCACTTACTTACCACCAGCAAAGTACACATTATCTAGACACGAAAAGAGAAAGCTTTGTGAGTGGCTTGCTTCCGTTAAAGTTCCAAGTGGGTACTCTTCGAACTTCAAAAGGTTGGTGTCCATGAAAGATTTGCGGCTCGTTGGAATGAAAACACATGACTGTCATATCTTGATGCAACAATTATTACCGCTTACTTTGCGGGGAGTTTTAACAAAAGATGTGAGATTCTCAATTACGAATTTATGCTCATTTTTCAATTCAATATGCTCCAAGGTAATTGATCCAATGATGCTAGATTCGCTACAATCGGAATTGGTTATGACATTGTGTCTGCTTGAAAAGTATTTCCCACCAGCCTTTTTCGATATAATGATCCATCTATGTGTGCACTTAGTTTGGGAAGTTAAGTTATGTGGTCCGGTGTATTTGAGGTGGATGTATCCTTTTGAAAGGTACATGAAGGTTTTGAAGGGATATGTGAAGAACCGAAATAGGCCGGAGGGTTGTATAGTGGAAAACTACATAGTTGAGGAATCAGTTGAATTTTGCTCCGAGTATTTGTCGAACGCGGACCCAATAGGATTGCCAACTACCGGGCTATTTACTTCAAAAGGACTATCCGCGGCCGTTCATTCATCAGTAAATCAAGGTGAATGGGAAAAGGCTTGTTTGTATGTTTTGCACAATGCCAAGGAAATGGAGCCTTTCTTTCAGGTTCATATGGCGGAAATAAGAGCTGCGAATCCAAGAAAAGGAAGAAGTGAGAAGTGGATTCAAGATGAGCAGAATCGGACATTTCGGGAGTGGATAAGAAAATATTTGCGTACGAAGCTTGGCGTTTCACAAGACGTAATGAAGCTATCCAGAGGTCCATCATCGATAGTCACAAGATATACATCGTACCTTGTCAATGGCAACTCCTTCTACACTCGGGACAGAGATGAGAAGCATCCCGTTCAGAATAGTGGTGTAACCCTACGGGCCGAGTCTATGCATATTTCCTCCGCAAAGGACAAGAATCCGGTATATAGTTCCATGAATTACTACGGGTTCATTGAAGATATTTGGGAACTTGATTATTGCGGCTTGCGAATAGCACTCTTTAAATGCAAGTGGGCTGACAATAATTATGTTAAGGTTGATAGTGACGGCGTGACAGTGGTGGACTTTAAGCGCTTGGGATACAAAAATGATCCTTTCATCATGGCGTCACAGGCGGTACAAGTATTTTATACAACGGATCCCGCAAATTTAGGGTTGTCTTTAGTTGTGCCAATGAAGTCAAGAATATTCCGGGATGGCCAAGAAGATACTGACGATTGCACCGACATTCCATCATTTACAACGGGTTTGCCACCGGTGGAGGAGATTGATGATTTTGACGATGATGTTTCACACTTACTTCGATTGGACGTCGAGTGGACACGTGTTGAGAAGCCCAAAAAAAAAACAGAAAAAAAATACTTGACAAAATATTTTATTTTCTTAAGTTCGTTGTAAACATTTAGATAAGGTTTTTTAATTACACACATTATATGGGAATTATTTATACATGCATATACGTTTGGAAGCAAATGAGTATCCAGAATGAATGACTGCACAACATACAGGTATGGGCACGTAGGGGGATTATGTTAAAAATTTGGAAAACGGCTTTATGAAATTTTCTACCTACGACGACGGTTAATGAAAAAAACCGTCGTGGTAAATCATATACCACGACGGTTTTTTTCACGACAGTCGTCGAATATCAAATACCACGACGGTTTTCTTCCAGATCCGTCGTGTTAGATTTCGTGGATATGAAATCTACCACGACAGTCGTCATTCTTGACCGTCGTGGTACACCAATTTACCACGACGGTCAAGAATGAAGACCGTCGTGGTAGGCCCCCCACCGCCAATCTACCACGACGGTCAACAATGAAGACCGTCGTGGTAGATTCCAGTGTTTTGCATGCTCACAGTAATTTACCACGACAGTCTTCGTATTAAATCGTCGTGGTATGGTGCCATATACATGAAATCTACCACAACGGTCAAGAATGAAGACCGTCGTGGTAGGACCCCACCGCCAATCTACCACGACGGTCAACAATGAAGAATGAAGACTGTCGTGGTAGGAACCCACCGCCAATCTACCACGACGGTCAACAATGAAGACCGTCGTGGTAGGACCCCACGCCAATCTACCACGACGCTCAACAATGAAGATTGAAGACCGTCGTGGTAGGACCCTACCGCCAATCTACCACGACGGTCAACAATGAAGACCGTCGTGGTATATTCCATTGGTTTGCATGCTCACAGCAATTTACCACGACGGTCTTCGTATTAAACCGTCGTGGTACGGTGCCATATACATGAAATCTACCACGACGGTTTTTAAAGACCGTCGTGGTATAGTGTTTACCACGACGGTTTAAATTTAACCGTCGTGGTATATGTTATACCACGACGGTTTTTTTAAGACCGTCGTGATATATATTTTAGCGGCAATTTTTGAAATTTTCGGAAATTGTTCAACTCTTTGCCGCTTTTAATAAATCCAAAAAAAACCTCATTTTCCCAAACACCATATTTTGCATTCTCTAATACGCCTGAACTTCCATACCCAGAATATTTACTCCCCCCAATTTTCTCTCGTCGCTCCCTCCCTTTAAAATCTTCAAAAGCTCTCTGAACACTCAAACTCCGATGGCATCGTGCAGCACTCGAGCGGTTTCATCCATTATCCGACGCCATCCTCCACCAACGACGGTCGGTTTTTGGACTTTCCCAGGCTCTCTCGCCGACCACAACCGACTCTCTATTATCCGGTGAGTTGTATTAATGCATATTGCTTGGGTAATGCTAAAAATGTGGGTAATTTTGGTCTATGCACAATATTTTGTTGAGTGTGGTTGTTTATTGTGGTTGTCGAAATTGATTATATTTAAGGCCGAAATGGGCAAAATCCAGAGAAAACCATTACAATTTCTTGTTGATTGTGAAGGTAGTTTTGTATGATTTGAAATGGTTGGGTAAGGCACGGATTTGTTAAGATTTTTTGATTCTGTTATTAGTTAATTGTTTATATATTACGTGTTTGATTAAAGGTAGTTTTGTGTGAGAATTAGTTGTAGATTGAATTAAATTTATAGGTAAGGCTCGGATTTGTGAATGTCGAAGATAAAATTCAATTTATTTGTTTGTGGTGATTGTTTGCAAACTACAGTTTCGATTAAATGCCACTGTCATACTCATGTCGGGTGTTTTGTTGTTTTAGATTGATTTACAATGTCGAATGATCACGAGGAGGAAGTGTCTACCCAAACTCAGGTTGGAAAACCACGAAGAACCAACTCTGCAAGATTCAATGCCGACGATGAGGGGAAGCGAAGAGCAACTCTCCTTAAAAGAGTGCATGTTGTTAGGACGAGGGGAGAACGAATTAAGGTTTCGTTTGACTCAAAAGGCCAACCAATTGGCAAGGAAGGTGATGAACTACAGAGTTGGATTGGAGTGCTAGCTCGGGAGCACATTCCAATTTGGATTGCTGATTTTAGAAGTGCTGATTTGGAACCGAGGAAAGAACGAGTGTGGTTGGAAGTTAAAACTTCATTCACGGTTGATGAATCGCACAAAAAGCAAGTATTGAAGTCCTGTGGGGAGGCGGCTAAAGGTTTCAGATATGATCTTTACCAAGCCTTTGTTAGGGATCATATTGGTGAAGATACCGTCTGGCAACGTCCGGCTAAAGTGGTTAACAATTACCCAACAATCAGCCAGGACGATTGGGAACGGTTTATTACCTATCGACGGACGGCAGATTTCAAGAGGCTATCCCAACAAGGAAGCGAGATAAGGAAAAAGAACAAATACGGTTCTGCCACAGGCCGAGACGGCTATAGGAAACGTGATCAAGCAATCGTACGTTAATTAATTGGGAAAAAAGCTTAAAGTCTATTTAAATTTAAATTTTTTTTACGTGTGTTATTTATGTTTACTAACTTTAATTACTAAATTGCAGTTCGAAGAGACGGGGGAGTATGCGGACCGGCATGTTATTTGGCGGGACACGCGGATCAACCCCGATGGAGAGTACAAGAATCCATCGGTTAAAATTATCGGCGAAGCAATAGTAAGTATACGGATCCTATTTCGAATAAAAAATAAGATTGTCTCCATTATGTTTATGGGCTTAATAACGTATTGTGTAATTGTTATAGGACGAATTAACACAACAAGAGACCCAAGGAAGCTTCGAATCCGTGGGTACAGAAGACATTTTGACCAAGTCTTTGGGCAATCCCGAGCATTCCGGTCGTCTTCGTGGGCAATCAAAATTTGTCAAGCAAGCGCAATACTTCAATGCCATGGGCGGAACAAGGGAGAATCCTGAAGTCGCCTTTATGAAACGACAGCTTGCTGCATTGGAAAGAACGGTGCAGGAACTTTGTGCGAAGCACGATATCAACCGTGAGACTATGTCCGAGGAGGCAGCCCCACCTACCGTTGATCAGCACAACAGTTTCAAGGCTAGTTGCACCCTCAACGAGAAAGAAGCCGAGGCGTCGGAACCGCAGCCCACGCCTAATGCAAGTAAGGAATGCCAGCTTTTCCTTACTGATTTTATTAATGGTGGAGAAGTTTTGGTTGCGATAGGCAGGGCATACATGGACTGTGTTCCAACCGACACAGTCCATGGGATTCCTTTGGGCGACGGGAATGTGCGAGTGACAATCAATGTCCCAAAATTTAAACGTACACTCCTTCCGGTTCCGACGCATGAAGCTACATATGTTGAAGAGGCTGTCGGGGGCTTTGTTGCTTGGCCCAAAAAATTAGTCATGCTTTAGAGTAGTTTAAGCCAGGCCAGTCGAGGTCCAAGTCAAGCTCCCGACCCAGAAGCAACGGGAAGGAAAAGAATAAAAAAGAGAGCCGGGAGGAAGAAACCACAGTCACAACCGACGGTACAACAGCAAACGGAAGAAGAAGATCTTACGTTTGACTTCAATCAAATTCCCGAAGGAATGAGACCGCTGGCTTATTACGCACAAAGTTCCTTGATGGACGGTAGCCAGATTGCGTGCCCACCACAACAACCCGATGAAATGCCCATATATATTGGGTATGAAGATGTATTCCATTTCATAACATTTAAAGAAATCAGTGCAAGCAGTATAATGGTTTACATCAGGTAATTGTTTTTTTCTTAAACAATTAATGCTTATTGTTCCAATTGGCTTGAAAGATAGATATATATGTTGATTTTGCACGCGTAACAGGTTTTGGTTAATGTTTTGCAGCTACTTATCGGATTGTTGTGCAAGAGCAGCATTGGATCAACGCTTCGAGTTTATCTCTCCATTCCTTGTCTCGCCAGTTCAACAGAATGTAGATCGCGTAGCCTACATTCGAGAGAGAGCCGACAATATCATCCGGATCATAACAAACGTACCAAGGGGACGGCTCGTTCTCATGCCATATAACAGCGGCCAACATTGGATACTGGCTGTTATTAATCCGTGGGATGACTCCGTCCTCTATTTTAATCCTCTTGGAAACGATCCGGGTGAAGATTTTCAACAGCTAATAACGTTGTAAGTATTCTCAAATTGATTTATAGTTCCAAGATTTGACATTCCATAATTGTTGTGGCCCGGTGATTTTGATATTTGTTAAATTGTCTAGGGCACTAAACGATTGGAAATTGATGGTGGGACGAGGAATAACAAATCGACGCAACTGCAAGACGTTGATTCAGACTGCTCGATGCCCGAAACAGCAAGGAAATGTGCAGTGTGGCTATTTTGTATTGGGGTTCATGCGGGAAATAACGTTGAACGTCAATGGACTTGCCTCACTGCAAAACAAGACTTCGTATACTGAAGATGACTTGAATTTTGTTAGGCAAGAGTGGACTACATATGTCATGAGCTTCGTACAATCTTGAGGCAAAGTCTCTAATAGAATTTCATTTTTATAGCAGCTGTTCATTCTATATTGATTGTTGTACATTGTATTTGCCATATCAATTATGTTATTAGTTTATTCTTTGCAAAAATTCTTTTCCATATCATGAATGAATGAACAGGATTGAATGAACTGGTATTCAATTCCACGAATGGATATATTTTTTTTTTTACGTTACAACATACCACGACGGTTTTTTCATAAACCGTCGTGGAAGACAATATACCACGACGGTTTCCAACAGAAACCGTCGTGGTAAATCAATATACCACGACTGTTTTCATCAGAACCGTCGTGGTACGTCAAATACCACGACGGTTTTTTTTATATCAATCACCGTCGTGGTAAACGAAATACCACGACGGTGGATTATAAAAACCGTCGTGGTATGGCAACAATACCATGACGGTTTGTAGCTCCGTGTCAGCCACCGTCGTGGTAAGAAGAACTACCACGACGGTGGATTTTATAAACCGTCGTGGTAGGTAATATACCACGACGGTTTTTAAACCACAGTCATCAACCGTCGTGGTAAGCTCTACTACAACGACGGTGGCTTATAGAACCCGTCGTGGTAAGGCTCTAACCACGACGGTTTCCAATAAAAACCGGAAACCGTCGTGGTATATGCTGCTAAATATCAAATTTTGGCCCTATTTTTACCTATTCCACGACGGGTAAAAAACCGTCGTGGAATCTGAAAAGTTTCCACGACTATGGAATCCACGACGGTTAGAAAACCGTCGTGGAAATATTACCACGACGGTTTTTAACCGTCGTGGTATCCACATTCTGTAGTAGTGCTTGTAACATTACTAAATTACTCGTAAGTAATACTTAATTATACTAAAATATTTTGTTATCTTTGATGTCTAAATTCTAATAGCCATTAAGTTAAAATCTTGGATGTTACATGTCTATTTAAAGACATCATTCGAAATTGGAAAGCACAGTTTTGTTGGCTGAAAATGGAGAGGAATGGTTGTAAAAATGAGCACTAAATGGCTATGGTTCCTTAGATAGACATAAGGCTAATTATACTTACTTTTTTCCCACACTTGCTTAAGACTAATTAAGCTTGTTTTAAGACACAAAACCTTGGCTAAAATGGGCTGAAGATCATCGGTATAGGCTTGAGGTTTTGTAGAAGATATTTGCATTTATTGGCCACCAAAACTAGTCTTTCACATGTCATTACCTAATACCACTTTATGTCATTTCTTCTTTGTCTCTCTCTCTCCCTTTCAAACTTCGTTCTCGGTCAAAGTTTTAACCAGAAACTTTTCCGACTGTACTTTAGATAGTATGAAATGTTATATGTTACTCCAATTCTCAAACTACTGATATATGAATTCTCTAACTGTATCATATATTTGCTCAATATTTGTACTTCAGTCTTTACTTGGTTTAAAAAATATTGTCTGGTTGCCTAAAATTACAGTCCGAATCAAAATCACATATTATGAGAAATTATTCCGAACAATTTCCGGTTGACTCAAAACGCTTACCTAGGGTTGCCGACATCAAATTGAGTTAGTTCACGGCCTTGTTTTTCTAAAATCCTAATTTTCTCAAATACCGTGCTAAAAATTGACGGTCCGCCTGTTACGGTTTTCCCGTTACTTTTCCGTTTTGGTTGTTTCTATACATAGTTCTTGTTTATAAAAGCTTATTCATATTGTTCTTATGATTGGTGCTAATTAACGTACATTTTCTGCATGGTATGCTAACATTGGGGATAATGTCAAATTCACATTGTGTGATTTCTGAACTGTTCTGGACTTTTCTATGATACAGGTGTCCGTTATTGGCCTGAATGGAAATTTTTTATGCTTATTTATATATTTAAAGTTGCCTAACTATAACTTGACTCAGTAAAAAAATTATAGTGTTAAATTGTAAAATGTGCTAACACTGACATAAAAGTATTGGAATTACAAAACTTGGGAATTCTTACTACAAATTCATATTTCTATCATAACATGATGTTAAAGAGGAAATTCTGAACTAAAAAGATTTAAGTGATCAGGCGGTTAAATTTAGAATTTGTCTGAATATTACAAGGACAAAACGAACCATTACTTTAATTTCTTCTGAGGATGAAATTGAAGTTAAAATGCTGTTATCCTCATCTGAGAAAGAGTATAAATAATATTATGGCGCAAAGAATATTTCGTAATTGAATAAAGAAACAATATTATAGTTAATATGTGATACCCTAGAAATTACTAAACTTGATTTCGTTAATTATAATTATTTAATCGTGGATTTCTTCATAATAGACTACTAATGAATTATGGAGATCAAATTATGGATTATGAATGATTTTATATGTATCATCTATATAATGATGTCGATGATCTAACAATGTTGAATTTTACTATTTAAATGAAAAACTATAGATACATAGAAAATGAGTCGAACGACATATAAATTTATACAAAAAATTTATTATGTCGTATTGGAGGGATAAATGTTAATTTTTGGGAAAGAACCCCAATTATTATTAGTTGGTCAATTTGATTACCTTAGTATTTATTTTGATCATATCAATATTTAAGTATTGAAAGTATGTGTAATGACTAGCTTTTTGCAGTATTACGATTTCCTTTTTAAAGGAATTTGATTGTACCATGAAGGTAATTATGAAAAAGCCCGATTAAGGGTTTTTATTAAGTTTTGTGAGTTCTTATGATCTTATAAGACTCAAAAATAATTGCTTAGATTAGCATATGACCTTTTGAGTAAAAAGGGGATGAAAATTCTATGATTTTATGTTGGTCAAGATTTGACCAAGAAAAGTTAAAGTTGACCAAGAAAGTCAAATTTTGACTAAAATGGTCAAAGAGATGACTATACAGTATTATGGTAAAGCAGTATGGAAATATACTGCGAAAACCGTTTTTACGAACAAGATAGCATGAATAGAATTTAAAACCACCTTAGAAAATCAAGCACACCAAGTTAGAAATAAATGGCAAAAAGGGCTTAAGGAAATAAGAAAAATTTTATACTGTCCATTTTTACACAGATAAATTTTAGACTGCAGTATAGCATAACAGTACTGTGTATTAGTGAGCACAGTATTGAAAATATCTGTGTTGGCTTAAAAATAGACTGTGTATTGAAGAAAAAGCCAAACAAGGCCTTAATAAGGATGACATCACCTAATCCTCAAATTATGACATCATAATTAATTAAACAAAATTTGGAAAGTATTATGGAGAGTTCTAGACTCCACTTGGCCGGCCACCTATGCATCCTTTTGTGCACATATTTGGTTCTTGAAGGGCTTTTTAACAATTTTAAAGAGTTTTCCATCACCTACAAATAGGTGATGAAGGGTGCCCATTTTATTCACAAAATTTGTGAAATCTAACAAAACTATGCTCATTTTTCTTCTCAAAATCCGAACTTGAGAGGCCAAGAGAGAAGAGAGAAAATCAAAAACTCAAAGGGGAAAATCTAAGGGGAGTGGTCGGATTTGAGCTAGAAAACAAGGAAAAGTTTGGAAACATTTTGGTATCCATTGGAGGCCAAAGGGCCGGTTGTGGGGGAGAGAGAAAAAGTGAGAGGGAAAAGCTCCCAAAGAGACCGGATTTGGTGTGAGAACCAACCGAGTGGCCAGAAAAATTTTTGGTGGCCCTTGGAGGGAGAAGGCCGGTTCTAGTTGGTGACAAGGGAGGATCAAGGGTGAATCAAATCTAGCTCAACCTTGGAGGTTGATTGAGGTAAAATCCCTTTAGCACCCTAAGCTTTCCAATTTAAGTTTCAATTTGAAATTTAAGTGTATTTCAAGTTGAATTTATAAGAGCATAAGCTCAATTTAATTTATTGCCCTAGATTAGATTTTTAGGTCCTGTGCTTGATTGTTAGGGTTTATGGTTGGTTTTGATGCTTGCATGAGTTTAGGGTTTTTATGCTTAATGATGATGTTAATGTATGTCCTTAATTTTGTTGGATGAAAAAATTTGGTGTTAGAAATGCGCTGTGTGTTTGACCTTAAGCTCTCGGCTGCTGTCGATTGAGGTAGGGTGCACGATTAGGACGTAAAATCAATTTAATCAAGGAAACTGGTCAGTTTTCTGGAAACCCGGTTTTGAGGCCCTTAGAGGCCGAAATTGGAAAAACGTAAAACATGAAAGTTGTAGAGAAGGGATTTTCCTAGTGGGCAGCACAAACCGTTTTCCAAAATAAGGCTCTAACGGCCTCGGTTTTTACAAAACTCCGAGCCTGACCGTGCCCAGACTTCATGTACGGCCAGGTGAGTTCAACAGGGGAAATGAGTAGGTTAGAGTCCGAATTAGATTTTGAGTAAAACATAAAAGTTGTAGGATTTTTTGAGATCTAAAACTTTCATGAAGAAAACTTTTACAAATTTGGCTTTTATTTTTAAATAAGATTTGGATTTCAAAAACTGTGCAGGAAATAGGAAATTCCTGTACAGGATTTTTTGAAACAATGCAGGAAAATGACATTTCTGCACATACACAGATAAACTGGCTGTAAGAAACTATTCCAAAGGTAATTTCCAATATTCAATGATTTTTACAAATCCTACTCAATAGTTACAAATTTTCAAAAGATGAACAAAGGATTTTTGTACTTAAAATATAAGGTTTTTCCAAAAGAAAGTTAAAAAATGAGTTTTTGGAACCAAAGTTGAAATAATCCGATTAGGATAAGTTTAAACCCTAGGGTTACTTGATATAACCAAGTAGGATAACATGAGATTAAGTAAGGGGCATATAACTAAAGTTATATATGGATGTTGGTTATATCACCAACATTTCTAACCCTTACTTTTATATTACAACAGAAGGTAGATTGTTGTAGTGTCCTGACGGGATCAAGCTCGGTATCGGACACAGCAAATAAGGTATGTACAACTCCGCCTACAGCATAGGCTTTGTTGTGAATACTTACCCAAGTATGTTTAATGTATGCTATATGCTATGATGTATGCTATATGCTATGGTAAATGCTATATGCTATTAAGTATGCTATATGCTATGATGTATGCTATATGCTATGGTAAATGCTATATGCTATGAAGTATGTTATGTGCTATGATGCATGTTATGTGCTATGAAATATGCTTGAATCATGTTACGCTAGGACATAAGTTATGTTAAGGTTATGGTATGGCTAAGTTACAATCATGGGTTAATTGTGTAAAACATCACGAAGCATGTTCACCAATTAATAAGAATAAGATCAATGTATGAGATGATGAAAGTTATGATGGCAAGCAAGCTTGCCAGTGTCGTACCGACCCGTGTTAGGTCGGGTTGGACTATGGTTTGAGTTGGAAATGGACTGGCCGTCCCAACCACTCCATAGTTGCGCGCCCGGTACGGACACTTATGATAAGGGGCCCATAAGTATGTTAAGATAAGCAAGATAAGTTATGAAAGAATAAGAGAGCATAATAAAGCATAAATGGCTCATGCATGAATATGTTATGCTATGTTATGTTATGCTATGCATGATTATGTTAAGCTATGCTAAGATAGGTTATGCTATGCTATGTTGTGTTAGTAATTGTTTGTGTCGCGGATGTTATAGTTGTACTTGCTGAGCGAAAGCTCACGTCTTACGTCTATGCTGTAGGTAAGCAACCTACGGGCAATACCTGATACAAGATGGGGAAGCGTGGCAGGGCGAACTGTGAAATGTGGGAATAAGTGCCGCTACGCGTTTTGTTATTTTATGTGTGTTATTCTACATACATTATTTTACGCCCAAACAATTTTATTTAGTAACCGTTATTTCGTACGAACGTTTTCGCATGTGAGTTCGCACCGTGTAAAAAAAAAAATTTCCGCTGTTTTCGCTGTGTAAGTACGTAATAAGAGACACATTAAGTATGTATGCATGGTAACGGCCTGTGCTAGGCGGATCGTTACAGTATGATTGGGAAAATTAATGTGTCACATAGATAGGAAAAGAATGGTTATGATTGATTAGGTGTAAATCCAAATGTGGAGGATTGATCAAGAATTAGGATTAGATTGGAAATCAATGGTGTAGATTTCATGTAAAAGGATCCTAAGCAAATCAATGGCCAAGTTTTGGATATTGTGACAAATGAGAGGTTAGGTCAAGGATTGGAGTGGTGAATGATCAAATCGATGAGATCAAAGATGATCACCCTTGATCAATGGATGGAAAATTGGAAGAAAGAAAAACAAAAACAAAAATGGAAGAGTAAGAGGGGGAATCGGATATTGCTAGTCAAAAAGCAACAAGAGATTTGAATTAAGGTAAAAGTGGTCTGTTGTGCATGCATGCAAACACAAGTAAGAATTGGTATGGTTAATTTAGGCAAAAATAACAAAAATCAAGTCCTTGAAAATGACCAAGAGGTACAAGTTGAAGGGGACCATTTGTCTTCATTTTGTACAACAAAAATATCATGTCAAAAACCCCTTCAAAGTGGTGCCATTTCAAGCTGGAAATCAGAAAAAAAAATTTCCACTTTTACCCCTCAAAAGACAGCCCCATTTAAAATACATATTGGCTGAAAACAAACCCTAACATCCCATTTCATTCTCACACAAGTTAAGCTCAAAAACCTAGTTTCTCTAGCCACCACCAAGCTCAAAAACCACTAACACTATTATCCATCTCCAACACCCCTCCAGCACCCTCCTCCCTCCATTTTTAAGCTCCAAGCAACCCCATTACCAAGTTCAAAGAAGTGTAAAGCAAAGTTAGAGGATGTGTTACTATAGGTAACCTAGTGGTTCTCTTTGTGTTTTGGTCATTTTTAGAGAACTAAGGCATGTTATGTAGTTAGAATATAAATGTTAGACTCCTTTTTACCTAGGAAGAGGATTTGAGAAGAACTTTGGAGGTCCGAGGTCTTAGATAATCCACGGAGCATTTCGGCAAGATCTAAGAACTTTGTTGGAGCTTGTGGTTGTTGTGATAATATGGCAATAGTTAAAAACTTTGATATGAAAAATAAGTTATATGATAAGATTCAACAGAGGATAAAATTTATTTTAGGCTTTGGAATCACTTGGTTTGCTTATGTATGTCTAAAGTTATGTGCATTTGAAGTTGTGACACAAAACTAGAAAGAAAAAAAACCCTAGAATACAGTCTGGCCACATATTTTATGCAATCCGAACCCATTAAGCTCTAAATTTTGGATTATAAGTTGCATATCTAAAAACTATATTCTTTAAGCATTCCAACAAGTTAACTTACGCCTCAAACGGATAAATATACAATTTTTGGTGAATTTTACAAATTAAAACTACGAACTGAGAGGTTTTGCTGGAATCCTGTATTAGCCACGGGTTTTGTATGTTTTGGGTTAGTAAACCATAATATTTTGTAAAACTGTTTTTAGTGCATAAACTAGACATTATAAGCTTTCTAATGACATATTTTTTGCCTTATTTGGACTTGTAAGTGAATTGTTATGATTTTTCTAAGTTTAACCACAAATCTGGCATATGATACATACGTGAGACCAACAGTAATTAAACCTCGTTATACGGCATATAAAACTCCAAAACTTAATTAATGGATTGATTACTTAATCAATTAAATTAATTAAATAATAATTAATGGACATTTGTTTAACACTTAATAATTAATATGAATTAATTATTAAGGTTAATTATGATGCAAGTAAATTAAGCTCATCTTAATTTATAAAATAATAACAATAAATATATATAACCATGATTCGCTCTAATATCAATGTATTATTATTTCAGGACAATTCACTAAACTTACGTAGTATGAGGTATTACTTCGGAAGTTTAAGCACATAAGATAAGTAAGTTCAAACCTCACCTACAACATGGGACAAAATGTTTTCCTTGTTGATGTTCTATGTTTGCTATGATTTGCCTTGATGATGTGATGAATATATGCATTATAAGTATTGCTTTGACTAAGCATTTGACGTGCATAATTTCTCTTGCACTAATACGATCAATATACTTCATATATATTTATGCCATAACGATAATGCATAGTGACATATAAATCTACACATAGTCACAATCAATAAGAACAAGGCTAGTGAAAATTAGGATTAAGTGTCATACCAACCTCCAATTAGTGAGCGTATATGATAAGAACAAAAGTTATAAGTTATGACCTTGGAGGTTGTTGAAGGGTCACTCCCCCAACTCCTCATTGGTTGCGCGCATATGGGTACGATATAAGGGCCCTTAAGTAGACAAGATATATATAATAAAGTTTAATTGAACACACATAAATCACATATATTTTTAAGCATTCATGTTGTGAGATGTGATGATATGATCTATGAAAATATTTTGTGAGATATAGTTTGTACTTGCTGAACGAAAACTCATATGTGCGTGTTCATGATGTAAGTAACGTGGGTAAGCAGCCCGCCACCTAGATGTTTCTAGACTAGCGAAGCGGTACGTAGGCGATTAAGGAAAGGAGTGAGATACAACCACGAATTTAATTTTCGCATTTAGACTTCTTAAATTATTTTGTATCGATTATGTTTATAACTATGTTTTCAATATTTTGGTACTACTAAACTAATATGATTACTTTACGAGAAAAAGACTTTATAGTCTGTCCTTTTAACTCATATGACATTATAGCTTTTTAAATATTGTCTAAGTATGAATTTAAATAGATTTTATTATCTAAAGATTTTCAATTTTCTCGGTTAAAAATTTTAGTATATTTAACTCTTGAAGTATGAGTATAATTTGTTTTTTTTTTTAAATTCTATATTTTTGGAACCTAACATAAATAAGTGTTAATACTAAATGAATTAAGAATAAGTAAGATAACGGTCCGAAAAGTCAGGTTGTTACATAATTTCTATAGTAGTGATGAAGACTACTCATGTTATCACCAACTTCCGAAAGCCTTTCCAATCTAGCTTTTTTCTTTTTCCCTGTTCGACATCTTATTTTCAATCCACTTTTCAAACTTTTTTCTGCAATATTTGCATTTACTAAAATTTTAATTTACAACTAGAATTATGGATTTCAACCTATTATTCAAACAAACTTTAATTTTTTGTGCATGATTGACATAAATTATAAGCTTCAACTTCTTCTAAAATTTGTCATGGGAAAAGCCACTGTTAGAGATTTCTAAAACATTCTGTCGGTATGGGGATAGGTGCTAATTAATTCTTGAAAATATAGGGAGAGCGCACCATTTTTTTTATTGTATACATATATTTTTGATAATATAGTATTTACATTAGGATTAATTAGAAAAAACGAAGTAAATATATTTAACACCTAAGTTTGAAAAGGAAAATACAAAACGATTTCAAGTTAAAAAATATATATAGAGTTATTTAGATTGGTGTTGAGACATAGATAAATGGGTTTGGTACCAATTATCGAAAAGTAAAAAAATTTAAGTTAAATAAGAATATTTTGAAATTTATGTGCCAAACATAAACTTATTGTTTAATGGCAGCATTTAACTTTTGTATAGACTAGACCTCATTTCATAGATTTTATAATAATAATTTGTAGTCAAAATAAAAAATACGAGTCAGTTTGAGTACCAATTTTACACACAACCTTTTGATTTAAAGGATATTAAATGTCACTTACTAAGTATTTAAAAAAAAAAAAAAAAAGACACTTGTCCAACAATCGTTAACAAAAATTGAAAAAATAATAATAGTGTTTGGTATTTTTGTTTCGTTTTTCCTATATGTTTTGGTTTTGTTAAAATTGTGGTGTTACTTTGATTTAGTGGTGTGTTGAAATTAATAATAATAGTGTTAGGTATTTTTGTTTCGTTTTTCCTCTATGTTTTGGTGTTGTAAAAACGGTGGTTTTACTTTGATTTAGTGGTGTGTTGAAATTATTTTCTAGTGTTCGGTTGTGCTTTCAGTTCACTAGTTTTGTTTCGTTGAGTTTTGTGTGATCTTGGTGCTACAAGTATTTTGATATTATTGAATTGTATTTTTCCGTCAATTGTCAAGGTTTTACTAAAGAGCAGTACGTGTGTTTGCTTGTTGAATTACTTATTTAAGTGTTTGTTTTTGGAACTCGTACGCATATCTTCTTCTTAAGCATTTCAATCGAGGTTTTTTTTTTTTTTTTTTTTTTTTTTGAAGAGAAGACGTTGTTTTATTCAATGTAGGGAGATACATATTTCCATACAAAGCAAACCAAAAACTTGGATAGAATGTCTAACCAAACCAAAGAAATGGAATTACTTTTCCCCTTTTTTAATCCTTTCATAATCTGTTTGTTTGAAGTAAATGAAGAGATTAAATAAATTTTAATCTCTTTTCTTTTAGTTTATAATGCTTATTGAACATCTAATACCGGAATTTTGAGATAATCCATTTGCAAATCCACCTTATCCCAAAAAAAAAAAATAAATAAATATTAAGAAAAAAGAAAAAAGTCAGGTCCCATCGCTCACTCCTTTGGGGTGCCTTAATGTCTACGAAAAGCAAATTAAATGGACGTTCGAATGATATTAAGGAGCGTTTGGAACAAATATTTTAGTTAGAGTCTTAAAAATGTATTAATTGGAAATGAGTAAATGTTTGGAGTTTTGTGTGTGGTTGAAAATAAATTGAGATCGTTAATAAAAAGTGTAAAAAATTAAATGTGTTCGAAAGGAAAAATATCAATCTTGTATTATTCTTCTCATAATTCTATGCAATTTATGAAAAATGAAAAGAAAGTTATGGATTTTTAAAATTTGAGTTTTTTGAAAATGAAAAGAAGAGATTGGATATATACATGTGAATAATGAATTGATTTATTTCTGTAGGCAAAAAACAAAAAACAACTTAATTAAAAACTCCAATTGGAGTGTATGCTCCAAACCGCACCAAAATTTTTTTACTTTCGCAGACAGAATTTGCATATAAATAAAGCCAATATGGACGAAAATTGATATGAATAACTCGAAAATGTTGAACTGTTACAGCAAAATTAGAAGAATAATAGCCAATACAGTAGTCTTGGTGCATTGGGTGCACCAACTGATGGATTCAGCAGAGTGAGCCTGTCTTCAAGCAACTTCCAGTTGCAAAAGCCATACGACCAACCTCCTCAGAATCGCTACACTATTGACAACGGAGTCCAAACATTTCGGGTGTACAGCAATGACAAGCCCTTCAAACAAGGCAGTCCAACCAAGCCCCGTACAGAAATCCGCATATCGGTATGCATTCCTTTTCTCATCATGTTTTAACATATATGTATATATATATATATATATATGTTTATAGTACCACAAAATGGCTCGTGAATTTAGCCTAAAATACTACTTTTGTCTCTTATATTGTATAAATGCAAAAAACAACCCTCGGTGTCTAATATCAGTTCAAGAAATACCCCCTGAAACTATTAAATTTTTCAAATGTGATATTTAAGTTACGAAGTTTCCTAGGCACCAAAGTCGATCTATATGTTGCGAAATAAATTAACACCATAAACACTTGCACTTAATAAAATTTCTACTCAATCATTAGCGGTAGCTTTAACTGTTTGTAACTTTTTTTTTTTTTTTTTTTAATTTGAGGGAGAGGGCAAAGCTAGTATCAAAACAATTCTAGAATTTCCCAATTAAATTAAAACCCAGTAAAAGACTAATCCTTGCCCTAGACAAAGAAAGTAAATTGTAACAAATCCTTGAGGATCTACCCAAAAAGGGGCTTCATAAAACTCTCAGATGTAAAAAGAAAAAATATAAAAGAAACAACCTTAAAGGAAGGAATCCAACCAAAGAAAAAAGAGCTCATGATCATGATTATCATAAATGAATAAAAAAATCAATGAAAGTGCTGTCATGTCTCGAGCAACTACAATCATCTGAAAGTCTAGAATGGATTATGTTGATAGTTATAATTTATTTTCGATTGATTGAAAATAATAGTACTATAATCATTTACCATTTCTAACCACTTTAATTAAAATTTTTTTTTTTTTTTTGGGGTGACATGCTAAAGGGACATGACTACACCTCGGGAGTCTGGCAATTTGAAGGAAACTTTTACGTACCAAGTGGCACAAATGGTGTTTGTATAATGCAAGTTTTTGGTGCAGCTAATCAAGCCACAACTCTGCAACTAAGGGTTTATGATGGGAATTTGAAAGTGTACAGAAGCCAAGTGGTGGTATCCAATGTCTACAATAAATGGTTCAAACTGAATGTGATCCACGACGTTAGCAATTCTAGGGCGACAATCTTCATAAACGACCAACAAAAGGTTGTCGTTGGCGGTCGAGGGCCATCAACCTTTTACTTCAAGTATGGAGTTTACGCCCAGGATGGCTCGAGTAACTACATGGAATCAAGATGGAGTGGAATCAAAATCTTCCGAAAAAATGGTTTAAATGATAATGTCTTTACCTCAATATAGTACTACTTTTTCTCTACACTAACGGAGGGAATGAAGGCTTGGGAGCTCCTCAACCTTTGGTTTTTTTGTTTTTTGTGTTTTTTTTAATATAGCCTATAATTTTGAATAAGTTTTCAATATATTGTCCCTTAAAAATGAAAACATATAATATCGTTATTTTTATTAAGAAAAAATTTGGCTTCGTCACTGTTTTTTGTGGAATAAAATGTGAAACGACATATGCAGTGGAATCATAAGCTGTTAAGATACACTAAGCTAGCTATTTATAACTGTTTGTAGTACTTTATGTTCTTAATAAATTTACGTTACAGAGTTATGTACTATCTATTTTTCCCTTTTAATTTCTAGCAATATACTATTATTTGTTTTTTCTGTTCTGGTTTTATCTATAGATTATGAAAGGAAAAAAAAATAAAAAAATCTTTTTCTCTATTGAAATGGGTGAATTTGGCTGTAGCCAACAAAAATCAAAAGAAAAATAAATAAATAACTCTATGTACTTACTCCTCTTCAATCAAAATTAGATTTGAAAATAATACTCTTAACTACGAAAGTTCGAATTCTTTTGTTATTTTGATCCAAGACTAGACTCCTTAAAGTGATTGTTGAACCATTTAGAGATTTTCTCTACAATTGAATCAATCAAGGGCAACAAAGGATATGTTCTTGCCTTCTTTAATACACTGTTAATACTCTCGGCACCGTTGGTAGTCAAGATGTTGTCATGTGATCCTGTGAAGTGGCACCTAGCCCATTTTCTGACAACTACATGATCATCAAGATATTCTGCAGTGACAGGATATCTATTCTTTTGGTCATCATAGAGTCAGTTGAACTCGTGCTCAGAATATGCCGCAGCGACTTTCATGAAGTTACTTGCGACGGTACCTTTAACCTTGACCTTGTCTATACCCTTTTCGGCTCTAACACAAGATCCTCGGTGAACACATGATTTGATATTTTGAGAGAGGTGCCATGCATAAAATCCATAGTGGGACTTTTTATATACCTTTTCAACTGCATTGCGGATGCTTTGGTGCCTATCAAAATGATGACCAGCTCTTTGTAACGACTCCTCACGGACTGTTACAGTTGACTTCTTATTTAATCATTCATCTCTTAAAAATTGCGGAAAATAAAAAGCTTAAAATAAAAATATTTACATAACGAAAAACTTTACTTAAATAATTTTAGAAAAAACTCTAGAAATTTTTTTTAAAACTATATCAAAATTAAACTTCATAATTAATATATATATTTTTAAAAACCCAATTCAAGAATTAAAATTTAAGTCCATATGAAACATCCAATCAAATAATAATAAACTAGAGTCTCAAAACTTTATTTGAAATTAAAAAAAATCCATCTCATGATCGTTCCTCCCGTTTTCCTATCACATATCGTCCTGCTATCCGTGCCGAGCTCCTCCAACACTATATCTTACCCTTTCCTTTATCTGCAACATGAATTAACTTATATATGCAAGGGCTTAGTAAGACACTTAAATCTCACAAATGCAAATAAACATTTTTCTTTTCTCATCATAAGTGTAGACAGCGTTTAA
Source organism: Ficus erecta (assembly GCA_008635985.1). Taxonomy (NCBI): domain Eukaryota; kingdom Viridiplantae; phylum Streptophyta; class Magnoliopsida; order Rosales; family Moraceae; genus Ficus; species Ficus erecta. The sequence goes on from BKCH01000014.1 coordinate 2,575,037, forward strand.
AAACTTTTAACTTTAACAACAATCATATATTGGGCCCGGCATTCTACCATCATAGCGCGCTAGTCACAGAAGGGTTGGGGTAGCAAATTCCAAACCAACAGTGACAAAAGTCCGCTCACGGTCAACATCATCATCATCATCATCATGAAGGGTGTACAACGCCATTTCAAAATATAAAATACATATACATATCATATATATACTTTTCATCAAAACGTCATCATATGAGAAGTATTATTTAAGAACATCATAACATCATCATCAACATCAAAACATATACTTCTCAAATCTTTAATTCATGTTGCAGGTGAGAGTGTACTTACCTAAATGCCTTACTTAACCTTTTCAAATTTTTCGATGGTGACGTGCGATTGAGGTCTAGGGTGCTCGCTTTTGGAACCGTTCATGCCATGAATAATAAATATAATAAAATCAACAAAAGCTCATAATAGTTCATTAAACACATCCATCATATCATAGCAGCACCTACAAGCCTATTTCATCATTCAATAACATCAAAATACAAAAATTGAACAATTTCATGAAATTACAAATCTTTACAGAAACTGTCAGTTAAACCTTTGTCCCTTCAAAAATTCATAAAAATTCATACAGGGTTCCAAATGATCTGAAACTAATTTTAAATGAAATTATACATCCATATCTTTCTAATGATACCAAATTCATAAAAAATGAAGACTGTTTGGACCCTCAAAAATAGTTTGGAAATTGATTTCTAAAATTTAACCTAAACTGGCAGCCCGACCTCTGCCTATTTGAAAAATCACCAAAATTTATATATATCTCCAAATGATATAAAACTGATTCCAAATGAAAATAGGCATCTAGAGTTTTCCAACAATATCAAGTTTTTAAAAACGGAGACCATTTGTATCCTCAAAAACAGTTTTGAAAACGGACCACTAAAATTGTATAGAAGCTGGCAGCCGGACCTCTGTCTCTTTGAAAAATCATAAAAATTTACATATATCTCTAAATGATATAAAAGTAATTTCAAATGAAAATAGACATCCACAGCTTTCCAAAAATACCAAATTTGTTAAAAATGGAGGTTGCTTACATCCTTAAAAGCAGTTTCAAAAACTTATCATAAAATCTGGAATTTCCAGTAGCAGTGGTCAAATCCGAAAATCATTAAAAATATTTAAAAAATTATCATCACAAAACAGCCCTAAGACATCTTTCTAACACATATAATTATTCAATTACCATACTAATGAAATCATAAATCAAGAAATCAAAAACCCTAAATTCGTCTTGTTAACAAATTAAGTCATATAGCCATTCTTTCGATCTTCATTCGACAAACATTTCTTATCATCTCCTCAAACTCACATGAGGACACTCATCAAGAAAATCATCCAACCCCTCAAAGAATCCCAAACTAAAACCAACAACAAACTCATCATCATCATCAAACAATACCGAAACATACCTTGAAATCCTTTGATTTTTGGCTCGAAAGAATTTGGAGGTTTGGTGGAAATTTTTTTTTTTTTTTTTTCTGTTTGTGCGTGAGAGAGGGCAGAGAGAGCAGACAAAAGAATGAGAATGAAAGGGAAAGGGAGACTAGAGATGCAAGGAGTGAGCGTTGAAGAGAAAACAATAATTGTAGACTTTTGTGGATTTCAATTGGAAGTCAATTGAATGCTAATTGGCTGGAATAATAAGACCAAGGGCTGTCAATAACTTATTTTGGGTAGGAAAATTTTCAGATAAAAGGGGGAATTGAATGGGAATAAGGAAAGTTTTCCTTTTTTTTTTTTTTTTTCTCCCGGATTCCCTCTAATTCTTTTCTGATTAATACTTTCCCACTTTTTCTCCTTTACATATTCATCACCGTACATAATATATATATATATATAACTCACACATGTACATAAAACCACGTATAAAGATGTATAAATATCAATAATATCAAATATATATATAAAGATTTATATATATCAATCTGTATATATATAAAAAATATATATATATACTTATAACATATAGTATATATATATATATATAAACACATAATATAACCGTATAACAATATATGGTGTATATATATATGCTTTATATAACTTACAAAATAAATGCAATAATACCTTTGTTATATATACATTTTTAGGTCATCACACAAAATTATCAATTAATCAGTAAAATTCATCAATTTGGCATGACTTTGTTCTAGCACGTCGAGTCCTCACCGCGTCACCTGAGAAAAAAATAACTCAACATAACATTAGAATTAAGAAGTTGCTATCTCATCACATTACCCATATTAATTCTAATTTTAATTTCCTAATAATATTGTTATTTAGCGTTTGGGGTGTTACAATCCCTCTTACCTTATAAAAGTTTCGTCCTCGAAACTTAGAATAATTCCGGATAATTCGTTCTCATTGCGTCTTCTCGCTCCCATGTAGCTTCCTCTACCTTGTGATTACGCCAAAGAACTTTTACTAAGAGAATCTCTTTGTTACTCAAGGTCTTCGTCTTTCGATCAAGAATCTCAACTGGTTTCTCTTCGTAACTCATATCCTCTTGAATTTGAATCGATTGCGGTTGAATGACGTGAGATGGATCCGGTACATACTTCTTCAACATCGAGACATGAAATACATTGTGTATGGACGTCATCTCTTGAGGCAAATCTAACTTGTATGCCACATTGCTGATACGCTCGATCACCATATATGTTCCCACATACCTAGGACTAAGCTTGCCTTTCTTCCCAAATCGCATTACACCCTTCATCGGGGCGACCTTGATAAACACCAAGTCTCTAACCTCAAACTCTAAGGGCCTTCGATGCACATCCGCATAGCTTTTCTGCCTACTGTTCCATAGAGGACGTCAATCGTATAGGAAGAAAATATGCTGACTTGGTCAATCTGTCGATGACCACCCATATAGCATCATATCCATTCGTAGTCTTGGGTAGTCCAGTAATAAAGTCCATCGCAATGTCTTCCCATTTCCATTCCGATATCTAAATTGACTGAAGCACCACCTTTTGGTGCTCAGTTTTAACTTGTTGGCACGTCAAAGAATGCTTCACATAGTGTGCCACATCCTTCTTCATTCCGAACCACTAGAAACTATTCTTGAGATCCATGTACATTTTGCTTACACCAGGACGAAGCGTATATGGGGTGTTGTGCGCCTCTTCAAGAATCTTTTTCCTCAGCTCCTCGTCCTTAGGAACACATAAACGTCCCTTAAGCTTCAGCACTCCATCATCAGACACACTAAATCCTTCACACTTCCCTTCGAACTTTTCCTTTTTAATCCTCACAAGGCTTGGATCAAGGTCTTGTTTGTTCCGAATGTCATCTAAAATAGTTGGAGACAAGGTCATTGCATAAAGTTGCCCAACTATTAATTCCAACCCAAAATCAAAAATCTCCTTGTGAAGGGGCTTGGACGTCGCATTCAAGGACATTAACGTGGCAGGGGTCTTCCGACTCAACACATCAGCTACTCTATTTACCTTTCCCCGGATGGTATAGGATTTCACAATTGTAATCTTTTACTAGCTTAAGCCACCTCCTTTGCCTTATATTCAAATCCTTCTGCGTGAAGAAGTACTTCAAACTTTGGTGATCGGTGTTTATTTGGCATCGGACTCCATACAAATAATGCCTCCATATTTTCAATGCAAAACAATGGTAGCCAACTCTAGGTCATGGGTGGGATAGTTCTTCTCATATTCCTTCAATTTCCTTGAAGCATAGGCAATTACCTTCCTATTCTGCATCAAGACTGCACCAAGTCCCATTCTAGAAGCATCATTGTAAATTACAAACCCTTCATCCCCATCCGGAATCATCAAGATTGGGGCACTTGTGAGTCATTTCTTCAACTCTTGAAAGTTCTTTTCGCAGTCCTTTGTTCATTTGAACTTCTTTCCTTTTCGGGTAAGTGTCGTAAGCGGCATAGCAAGTTTCAAAAATCAGCCACAAATTTCCAGTAATATCCCGCTAAACCAAGTTAACTTCTGATCTCAGTTGCGTTGGTTGATCTCTTCCAATTGCCAGCAACCTCAATCTTCACAGGATCCACCATAATGCCATCTTTAGAAATCACATGACTAAGGAATGCCACACGATCCAACCAAAACTCGCACTTAGAGAATTTGGCATACAACTGATGCTGTTTCAATGTCTGCCAAACTGTCCTTATATGCTTCTCATGTTGGTCTCGAGTCTTTGAATAAATGAGAATGTCGTCGATAAACACTATCACAAACTTATCCAGAAACTCCTTAAACACTATATTCATCAGGTCCATGAAAGCAGCAGGGGCATTGGTCAACCCAAATGGCATGACCACAAACTCATAATGGTCGTATCGAGTTCTGAAGGCTGACTTGGGGATATCTCCTTCCTTGATCTTCAGTTGGTGGTATCCAGATCGTAAATCAATCTTCGAAAACACAGTCGCATCTTGCAGTTGATCGAATAAATCATCAATTCTCGGCAATGGGTACTTGTTCATTATGGTCACCTTGTTTAGCTCTCTATAGTCGATGCAGAGTCTCATTGTCTCATCCTTCATCTTCACAAATAAAACTGGAGCTCCCCACGGTGAATGACTAGGGCGAATGAAACCATTGTTCAACAGCTCTTGAAGTTGCTCATGTAATTCCTTCAACTCAGAAGGTGTCATTCGATAAGGTGCCTTTGAGATTGGCCCAATGCCCGGTGCTAACTCAATCTTGAACTCGATTTCTCTATCTGGCGGCAAACCTGGCAAGTCTTATGGAAACACATCACTAAAATCTCATACGACAGGTACATTCTCAAGCTTCAATTTGTCTTCTTTCTTCTTATCCACGATGCTGGCTAAGAAACCGTTACAGCCATTGGCTAGCATCTTTCGAGCCTTCATTGCTGACAGGAATAACTTCGTCTTCTTCTTTGCATCACCAATGAATTCAAATTGATCATCTCATTCGGGGTTAAACACAACCTTAAGTACCTAAAATTAGGTCATAGTCAAACATATCAAGCACTATCAGATTACTGTAGAGCTCTCTATCAACAATTCTCATTAGCACTGCTCATAGCCAATGAGTGGACATCATCGCTTCCCCAAAGGGTAGTGTCGTAGTGAATCCCTGACTCAAAATATCCTGATTTATTCCTAATCTTTTAGCAAAAGTAGAAGACACAAAGGAGTGTGAGGCTCCTATGTCGAAAAGAATGTTGGCATACTAGTTATTGACAAGTATCTGACCTGTGACAACAATAGAAGTCTCAGCAGTTGCTTCTTCTTTGGTCATAATGAAAATTCTGGCATTGGTGGTAAGTGGAGGAGTCCCGCTATCAACAATCACTGCAATCTCGGGTCTCAGCATCCCAATCATTCTCCTCAGTCGTTCTTATTCATTTGGCACCATGTGGGGACAAAGGCATGGTAGTTAGTTGAACCGCTTAACAGCTTCTGTCATCGATAGATTTCCTTGACGAAGTTATTAAACTCGTCATAGTGTTCCCTGGTCACAGACATGTTGAAATATTGCTCGTTAAATTCTTGCATAAAGTCTTCCCATGTCATCTGACTTATATCCCTGCTCAGTTTTATTTCTTCCCACCAGATTCTAGCATCATCCATCAAACAGTAGGAAGCACACTTCACTTTCTCATTCTCGGTTAAACCCATGAAATTAAGGACTAACTCGATCAACTTCAACCATCCTTGAGCTACCAAAGGGTCAGTTGAACACCTCTATTTTGCACTGGTTGTGCAGCCGGTGGATCAGTGGGGACTTCCACTCTGTTGACATTAGCTTGCAAATTATTAATGAGAGCCTGTTGTTCCTGAACTTGCCTCTGAAGTTGAACCATCGTTTATACTAAATTAGGCTCTACCACCGCTTCATTTTCAACTTTTCCACGACCCCTTCGTTGGTCTTGACGCAACTGTGCCATAACTTCTACAAAGTTAGGTTCCACAGCAAACACATCTTCGGCTTGCATTCGGCCATTACCACATCCTCGAACTGCACGTCCTCATCGGCGTACCATATTATCTTAGTCGTTTGTTAGTAGCAAATATTGTCAATAAGAGACCTTTTTTTTTTTTTTTTTGGATATCGAGTCAGGATTCAAGCTTTTCATAAATAGAACATCACCTCACAACTCTTACATTTCTATTTAAGGAAATTAGTTAATTACTTACTTGAAGAAGTTTGAAGTGGATACGTGGCGATGCATGATAGGAAATAGGAAACCTCTCTGATACCATATCTGTAACGACCCCTCATGGACCGTTACAGTTGACTTCTTATTTAATCATTCATCTCTTAACAATTGCGGAAAATATTAAGCTTGAAATAAAAATCTTTACATAACGGAAAACTTTACTTAAATAATTTTAGAAAAAACTCTAGAAATTTTTTTTAAAACTATATCAAAATTAAACTTCATAATTAATCTATATATATTTTTAAAAACCCAATTCATGAATTAAAATTTAAGTCCATATGAAAAATCCAATCAAATAATAATAAACTAGAGTTTCAAAACTTTATTTGAAATTAAAAAAATCCATCTCATGATCGTTCCTCCCGTTTTCCTATCACATATCGTCCCGCTATCCGCTCCAAGCTCCTCCAACACTATATCTTACCCTTTCCTTTTATCTGCAACATGAATTAACTTATAGAAGCAAGGGCTTAGTAAGACACTTAAATCTCACAAATGAAAATAAACATTTTTCTTTTATCATCATAAGTATAAACATCGTTTAAAAACATTTAATTTTAAAAACCGTCATATATTGGGCCCGGCGTTGTACCATCATAGCGCACTAGTCACAAAAGGGTTGTGGTAGCAAATCCCAAACCAACGGTGACAAAAGTCTGCTCACCGGACAACATCATCATCGTCATCATCAAGGGTGTACAACGCCATTTTAAACCATAAAATACATATACATATCATATATATACTTTTCATCAAAACGTCATCATAGGAGAAGTATTATTTAAGAATATCATAACATCATCATCAACATCAAAGCATATACTTCTCAAATCTTTAATTCATGTTGCAGGTGAGAGTGTACTTACCTAAACGCCATACTTAGCATTTTCAAATTTTCCGATGGTGACGCGTGATTAAGGTCTCGGGTGCTCGCATTTGGAACCGTTTATCTCATGAATAATAAATATAATAAAATCAACAAAAGCTCATAATAATTCATCAAACACATCCATCAAATTATAGCAGCACCTAGAAGGCCTATTTCATCATTCAATAACATCAAAATATAGAAAATTGAACAATTTCATGAAATTACAAATCTTTACAGAAACTGCTAGTTAGACTTTTGTCCCTTCAAAAATTCATAAAATTTCATACAGGGTTCCGAATGATCTGAAACTAATTTTTAATGAAATTAGACATCCAGATCTTTCTAATGGTACCCAATTCATAAAAAATGAAGACCGTTTGGACCCTCAAAAATAGTTTTGAAATTGATTTCTAAAATTTTACCGAAACTGGCAGCCCGACCTCTGCCTGTTTGAAAAATCACAAAACTTTAAATATATCTCCAAATGATATAAAACTAATTCCAAATGAAACTAGACATCTAGCGTTTTCCAACAATATCAAGTTTGTTAAAAACAGAGACCGTTTGGATCCTCAAAAACAATTTTGAAAATGGACCTCTAAAATTGTATAGAATCTGACAGCCGGACCTCTGTCTCTTCGAAAAATCATAAAAATTCACATATATCTATAAATGATATAAAAGTAATTTCAAATGAAAATAGACATCCAGAGATTTCCAAAAATATCTAATTTGTTAAAAGTGGCGGTCGTTTACATCCTTAAAAGCAGTTTCGAAAACTTATCATAAAATCTGGAATTTCCAGTAGCAGTGGTCAAATCCGAAAATCATTAAAAATATTAAAAAACTTATCATCACAATGTATATGATTCATACATTCACACACACACGAAACAACCCTAAGACATCTTTCTAACACATATAATTATTCAATTACCATACTAATGAAATCATAAATCAAGAAATCAAAAACCCTAAATTCGTCTTGTTCACAAAATCAAGCCATATAGCCATTCTTTCGATCATCATTCGATAAAAATTTCTTATCATCTCCTCAAACTCACATGAGGACACTCATCAAGAAAATCATCCCACCCCTCAAAGAATCCCAAACTAAAACCAACAACAAACTCATCATCATCAACAAACAATACCGAAACATACCTTGAAATCCTTTGATTTTTGGCTCGAAAGAATTTGGAGGTTTGGTGGAATTTTTTTTTTTTTTTTTTTTTTCTGTTTGTGCGTGAGAGAGGGCAGAGAGAGCAGACAAAAGAATGAGAATGAAAGGGAAAGGGAGACTAGAGATGCAAGGAGTGAGCGTTGAAGAGAAAACAATAATTGTAGACTTTTGTGGATTTCAATTGGAAGTCAATTGAATGCTAATTGGCTGGAATAACAAGACCAAGGGCTGTCAATAACTTATTTTGGGTAGGAAAATTTTCAGATAAAAGGGGGAATTGAATGAGAATAAGGGAAGTTTTCCTTTTCTTTTTTTTTTTTCTCCCGGATTCCTTCTAATTCTTTTCTGATTAATACTTTCCCACTTTTTCTCCTTTACATATTCATCACCGTACATACTATATATATATATATATATAACTCACACATGTACATAAAACCACGTATAAAGATGTATAAATATCAATAATATCAAATATATATATAAAGATTTATATATATCAATCTGTATATATATAAAAATAAAATATACTTATAACATATAGTGTATATATATAAACACATAATATAACCGTATAACAATATATGGTATATATATATATACGATTTACATAACTTACAAAATAAATGCAACAATATCTTTGTTATATAAACATTTTTAGGTCATCACACAAAATTATCAATTAATCATTAAAATTCATCAATTTGAGATGAACTTTGTTCTAGCACGTCGAGTCCTCACTGCGTCACCTGAGAAAAAAATAACTCAACATAACATTAGAATTAGGAAGTTACTATCTCATCACATTACCCATATTAATTCTAATGTTAATTTCCTAATAATATTGTTAGTTAGCATTTGGGCGTTACACTCTTCGTCATCAGGTATGAGCTCCTCAAGTCTTGTCATAAATCATTTCTATGAGTTGTCATTCTTCGAGTCAACAACTCCCGAAGCAAGAGGATATTGATGATTGTTGCCTTCTTGGGCAGTGGCGACAATCATTGTTCCCTTGTGTTCGGTCTTCAAAAAGGTTCCATCAACCGCAATTACCTTTCTCATTGCCTTAAATCCCTCGATGCACGCACGCAACGCAATGAAAAGGTACTTGAACCTTTGATCTTTGTCTACTACCAAATGTGTGACCGTGCCAGTGTTCATTAACTTTATCATGTGCAAATAGCTATGAAGAATCTCGAAACTGACATCTGGTTCACCCCTAACATCACTTGCTGCTTTTCGTTTGCTCCTCCAAGCTTTGAAGTAGGATATTGACACGCCACGATTTTTCATCATGTCTATCACTCTCTTCGAGGTAGGTGTCTCAAGCTGGCCAGGAAACTCCTTTTTTAACATATCTGAAACTAAATTTGTAGTTGCTTGTCTGTTTCTCTTATCCATCAAACTAGCAGAGCAAGTATGAGTGTTGTAATATGTTTGAAGAGAGAAACGATATGAGTTCGTGATCCTCACAGCCCGTAGTGCCCACTTGCAATCTGATACTGTACATTTCACCACGAACAACTTTGTGCTTGACTTGACTATTTTATAATCAAAACAAGCTTTCAACGAAGCATCGATTACCAAGTTCTTCAGCTCGTTCTTGCTTTCAAATTCCTGACCAACTGCAATACTCATACCATCATCAAAACTAAAAGACATAGAAGTGTCATCTATTGCTAATGGTTCATAATGATCCATGACCAGGTCTAGCTCTATGCATGAACGTTGTCGTTTTGGAGTTGGGGCAGATGTTGTTGTCTTCTGATTAGAGTGTTCCTCCAAGGTAGGCACGTCTAAAACATCACCTTCGCAGTCTGATGTAGAAGCAGCATCATAAACCGTTTGTGCCTCCATGTCAAAGTCGAAGTACTCATCTCGAATATTTCCATCATTTTTCATATTACATCCTTCATCTCCTTCAACATCAAGTGCTACTTTATCATTGTTATTGATTACTTTCAACATTTTTCATGAGCTCAACGTGTAGCATACTTCTACGTTGTGACGTTTAACAAAAGTCTGAAAGATCACTTAGCATCAAAATCATCTAAAATGAGTTTAGGACCTCACGATATTGTACACAAAGGAATGTAACTTATTGTTAATTCCATGCTCTTTTGGTCCACATGAAGCCTTTAAAACAAGTAATCAATAACTTCAGAATATTTCACCTTATCCAGTTCATCTAATAGTATTATGCTCTTGATTTCCTTATTCCTTCTACACCATTCATATGACCTGTCATCATTCTCCTTCCATTCTCCATCATATCGAAAATAAATGACAATCCCACTCATTCTCCTTTAAAAAAAATAAGAAAAACAAAAAAGATTGTTATGAAAGAATTAAAAAAAAAAAAGAATGAAAAATTGAAGCCTAGTTCAAAACTATCGGACCGTCCCCAAAACCACCAGACTGGTTAGGAAGGTCCGGTCGGTCAGGCTGGTCCGATCTGGTCACTATATTGTTCTTATGATGGGATTTTGCAAATTTACAGATTTTACAAGCCGGAAATTAGTGCAAAATAGGTTGAATCATTGTTGTTTTTCTATATTAAGCTCCCTAATCATGAATGTCCAGCCTTTGAACAACTTTGAAAACAATTTAAATAATAAATTAGAGGGGTGAGATGAACTTACCAAAATTTTAGAGATTTTACAAATTTTTAGTACTTTATCTCCTCTTCTTGTGGCTGGAAATCGATGCTCGTAATGTGAAAATGGTGCAAGATGTTAACCCTAATATAAGGATGGTCGTTTTGAGGGGGATGATGGAGATGAAAAATGATGTTAAAGGAGATGATGTTTTCTTTTCTTTGACAATGAGAGGGGGTTTCTTCAACAATATGAGGTTTTTTATTTTTATTTTTTTAAAGAATGAGATAGTCGTTTTATTTTATTTTTACTTGCAATGGGTATTTTGGAGAATACAAGATATTCCTTAATGAATGAAGCCATCCTTGCAATGTTTTCTCTTTGGGGTCTAGTGTTGCAATATGATGGCCATTTTAATGCTATATTTGTAAAGGTCCCGTTTGAAGCTCTTTCTGGTTAAAAGCCGAACGGAGAAAGTCTTTTACATGCGAACATTTTTTCAGTACTACCTACTTTACAAATAGTAGAGGTGTGTGCTCAACAAATTGAAAAAGAAAAAAAAAATCTTTCTTGATTTCCACCAACAGAAACCTCCTAATTTTTGTTGGGAAAATAAATTCGGAAAATAAATAAATAAAAACTATAAATCGTCTGAACTCTGAAGGGAAATGGAGGTCCAAAACCTCCACCAAGGATCATAAAATTCTTACCACTCTCGGCACATATTGAAAGCCACCCTTTTAGATTTCCCGATTCAGAGAAAGTTCAAAATTTTGGAAATGTTCTCCAAAAATTATTGCCGTACTTTAGTTAAAGACTAGTTTAATGCTCGTGCGTTACACAGGAGAGGAAAATAAATATATAAATAAATAAGAAAATTAAATAACATTTAATAATGAAAGTTGACTATGATAAATAATATAATTACAATAAGTTTTCAAAAATATAAACCAAAAAAAAAGGTCTTCAATAGTTTTCTTTGCATTCCTATTCCAAACCATCATCACCGTAAGCTAGAAAAACAAATTAATATAAATCAAAAAGCGGAAAACAAAATATATAAATCTAGGGAAAAAAAAAAGCTAGAAATAACTTATAAAAAAAACAAAACAAAACAAAACAAAACAAAAGAAAGCAGACCATACCTATATTTTGCTCTATCTTTTTTGTCTTTAATTTTTTTTTTTTCAGGATCTCTTTCAATCATAAAAATGTAAACTAATAATAATAATAATAATATAAAAAAAAATTCTCCGGTGATGCAGAGATAAAGATAGAGAAATAAAAATGATCACGATAATTAAAAATAAAAATAGAAAAAAATAACAAAAGGAGAAAAAACTCAACAGGGGAAAAAAAAACATTGGAGAAGACCAAAAAAACCAAAAACAGATTATAATATTATTTTTATTTACTGTTTTAACCAAAAAAAAAAAAAGAAATAAATTTCACTTAGATTATAAACATGCAAAACACAAAAATTAACTATAACATCTAAAAAAACGAAAGCCAACAAATGAAAAAGCCAAAAAAACCAAGCACAAATCAAAAAAAGAGAATAAAAAAAATTTGAAAATCAGAAACGTGGAAACAAAAATCATTAAAAATTATAAAATAACAAAAATATGAAAAAAAGATGAATAAAAAACTAAACTTTAAATTTGAAATCTTAGAAAGTAGGAAAAAAAAAAAAAAAAACAGAAAAAAAAAACTAATGTAAAAAAAAACTAAAAAGGGAAAAAGAAAAAGATTAAAGAAAAACAACAAAATCAAAAACAGATTCTATTATTTTTTTGTTTATTGTTTTTTACAAAAAAAAATAATAAATTAAATAAATTTTGGTTAGATTATATACATACAAACATTGCACTTTAACACATATAGAATAGACCAAATCAAAAATGCACATTAAAAGGGTAACAATGTCCAGTTATTGTGGCTATCAGAAAAAGCAACTACAAAGGAAGGGTAAAATCATCCATAAATAATTTTAGAAAGACAAAGTTGTCCCAACACTATAGCAAGCTGTAAAAGTAACTAAAGCCCGAGGGCAAAATTGCCAATTAACAAAAAAAAAAAAAAAGGGTAAAATCGGAATAACACTGTAGCAAAGGAAAAAAACAACTACAAAGGAAGGGCAAAATCGTCCATTAATAATTTTAGAAGTACAAAGTTGTCCCAACACTGTATCAAACAGTAAAAGTAACTAAAACCCAAGGGAAAAATTGTCAATTGACCAAAAAAAAGAAAGGGTAAAACCGGCATAACACTGGAGCAAAGAAAAAAATAATTAATGATGAAGGGCAAAAAAGTCATTAAACTATCGGGGAAAAAAAAAAAAAGCAAAGTTACTGTAGATTACTGTAGAAAAAAACAGCGAAAAAAAAAGTAAAAGTTACTGTAGATTACTGTAGAAAAAACAGTAAAAATCCCCAATCCTTTAGTATATTAGTATAATTTGTTTTGTTTTTATTTTTTTTCACAAGTTTTTTCTAAAAGTTTTTCTTTTGTTTTTATTTTATTTTATTTTATTTTATTGGAAGTTTATGGTACAAAGATGAATTTTCAATTTTCAAAAGAGAAATACGAAATAATAATGCGGACTTGAACCTATTTCTTCCTCCATGAGCTTGACTTGGCTTTACCGTATGGATCAGATCAATGGACTAAATTTCTTACCCCATGAATGAGAGAGTGTGGCGACAGATGAGGGAAACAGGGTGTCCCCGATTGTAGAAGTCCCCTTAAATTAATTCAGGAGGAGTGTTTTTTATTTTTTTTTCTTTGTTATTTTTTTTTGGAGAGTTGTATTAAAAAAAAATCAGGAGGAGAGGGGCCCCTGTAACGACCCGCCTAGCACGGACCGTTACCGTACATACATACATGTTTAACATACTTAATTGCTTAACAAAAGTAGTGAAATTTTTTTTTTTTTTTTTTTTTTTTTACTACTGAAGTACTGTTTGGAATATATAAATATTAAACATAAGATTCTGCGGAAGACATAGCGGCTTATCCCTTCTTTCACAGTTGCCCCGCCAACTCCATTATCTTGTATCAAAAGTCGCCAGTAGGTTGTTTACCTACAGCATAGACGTAAGTCGTGAGCTTTCGCTCAGCAAGTACAACTTGATTTTTCCGCAACATAAGTAGTAAATCATAACATATTCTAATTATGCATGATCCAATTATGCTTTATTATGCGTAATTGTTTATGGGCCCCTTATCATGGGTGATCGTACCGGGCGCGCAACTATGGAACGGTTGGGGCGGCCAAACCAATTCCAACTCGATCCACAGTCCTACCCGACCTTGGACGGGTCGGTACGTCACTGGCAAGCTCGCTTGCCACTATACTTATTTATCATCTTGACCTTGTTCTTATTAACTGTGAACATGCTTCATGATGTCACATGAGTATAACTGATAATCATATCTTAGTTATGCCATCTACTTTAAATTATAGCACATAACATACATTGTATCATGTTATATTTAAAAAGCCTATGTTGTAGGCGGAGTTGTACTTACCTCTCTTACTATGTCCCTTTTTTTTTTTTTGATACTGTTCTCTAACTGGCACAGCTGCAGGCCCTCTCCTGCTTGAATAGGGACATAGGTGAGAGTTCAATTCTCATTGTGCAGTGTTGGTGTCCTAACCAACATGCTTTACTAATTTCTAGTTGTATGTCCCCGATACTTAATATCTGGTTTGGTCACAAATAAAAATCCTACTGTTTGGGAGGATTTATTCTTTAAAAAGATTATTTGAACAAACCTTTGGGTTGACAAAAATGCTGGGTTTCTTTAAAGCCTTGAGCTTTGGGACTAGGTCCGGTAATTCAGGTATTATCCTTGATTATCGTCCGTAATCGGCTTGATTACAATTTTTATCATAAAAACTCTATTTTCTTATCCTTTTACCATTTTGAGAGATTTAACTTTAAATCCCTTTAATATTTTTGGTAAAAATTCCAATCTTTAAAACAAATCTTTATAAAGGCCGTTTAAGATTGAGAACTGCCTTTGGAACAGTTTTAAGTAAAAATACAGTTTTCTTTTTCTTTTTGAAACTGTTTGTAAAACTTATGTGCAGGAATTTTCGGTTCCCTGCACACTCTTTATAAAACAATACCAGTTTAAAAATCCATTTGGAATTTGAAAAACTTGTCTTCATGAAAGTTGTAGCTCTCGAAAAATGCTAAAACTTTCATGTTTTACGAAAAATCCAGTTCTGCTTGTATTTGCGTCAGTTTTCGTTTGAAACAGGCTGATCCTGTAACTTGGGTCTGGGCAAATCCGCCACGGATTTTTGTAAAAACGAAGGCCTTTGGAGCCTCATTTTTAAAATCTGCTCACGTGGTCTTCTAGGAAAAATCGTTCCGAGCAACTTTCGTGTTTTACAATTTACCCAATTCGTCCTCTAAATGCCTCTAATTTTTACTTTCCCGAAACTGACCAGTTTTGAATCCGAATTGGCAGTTTTGGTTGTTAAGTTCGTTTTACGTCCTATTTCGTGAAATCTATCTCGACCGATCACTTCGGGAGTCTATATGGCAACCACACAGCGTTTCTAACATCCCACTTGAACCTTTAAACCGTCCAATTGAAACCATGCAAACCAAATTCAAAAACCCTAACTTTTTGCATACATCACATACAAGCATCAAACTTTGCTCCTTAGGCTAACATGCTTCAATCACTGCCTTATGGCAGATTTTTGGACCAAACTAGGGGACACACAACCCTAAGCATCAAGCATGAAAATCAATCATAATCAAGCACAATAATGCAAGAATTTAAACCATACACCCTTAGATCTACAAATCAAGCACATACCTCTAACTTTAGGGCACAAAATAGGAAATGGACTTATGTCCTTACAACCAAATTGAACTACCTTTTTACCTTAAATTTGAACTCAAATAAGAGAGTTAGGGTTCTAGATTTTTACCTTAGACCAAAGTCAAGTTTGGTCACAAAATCTCTTCCTCTCCCTAGTCCTCCTTAGCTCACGGCTACACCCACCAAATTGCACCCAAAAATTTTTCGGTTTGATCTCCTTGGTAGATCCACTCCTAGCCGAGCACTCCACCAAGATTTGGCCTCAAAATTTTCAGCTTTTCTTCTTCCCTTACACACTCGGCCACACCACCCAAGATACCCAAAAATTTTCTAAAATTTTCTTGGCTTTTTTCCTAGCTTAAATCCGAACCCTAGGAACAAAAACCTCAAAGAAATTTTTGATTTCTCTCACCCCTTTCTCTCCTCCCAATTTCCGGATTTTCAAGAGAGAAATTTGCAAGAGTTTGGCTAGAGTTTTTGATTTTTTTGTGAATAATGCTTCACCTATTTATAGGCAAACTTTT
Source organism: Ficus erecta (assembly GCA_008635985.1). Taxonomy (NCBI): domain Eukaryota; kingdom Viridiplantae; phylum Streptophyta; class Magnoliopsida; order Rosales; family Moraceae; genus Ficus; species Ficus erecta. Next base: position 2,591,278 of record BKCH01000014.1, read on the forward strand.
GGGGTCACTTTGTAATTATTTTTGTTCACCCTTTTTAAATAATTCCATGAAGATAAGCTATTTCTATTTTGGCCCCAAGGTGGCCGGCCACATCATGCTCTAGAACACTCCATTATTATCCAAAAATTTTTGATTAATCCATAGTGATGTCATAATTATAAAGGTTGATGAGGTAAGCCTAATTAAGGCTTGTTTGGCAATTTTTCTTGCTAAGCAGTCCAAATTCAAGTTAACACAGATATTTTTAATACTGTTAACTATTAATAACAGTATTTTATCACTAAACTGCAGTCCAAAATTTATCTGTGTAAAATTTGACTGTATAAAATTTTTCTTATAATTTGAAGTCCTTTGGCCCAATATGTCCTAATTTATGTGCTTGATTTTTCTAGGGTGATTTTAAATCTTAATCTTAACATCTTGTCTGAAAAATGGTTTTTCGCAGTATATTTTCCATACTGTTTGACCATAAATCAGTTATCATCATATGGTTGACTTTTCTGGTCAACCCTTGACTTTTTGGGTCAACGTTGACTTTTTAGGTCAAGCTTTGACCACCATGCAAAACCATGCATACGTGAAATTTTCTATTCTTCTATCTCAAAATGATACATACTTGTTAAAGCAATCATTTTTAAGTCTCATAAGATCATGAGAACTTAAAATTTTTAAATAAAAACCCATCTCAGATTTTCATGAATATATTCTAAACATCGCATAAGTTTCTTTACAAGAAAACGTAAGCTCGTGAAAATTTAGTTATTACAGCCCCACTCGACTTTGAAAGCAGAGAGTGTAGAACACGCACTTAGAGGAGCGCTTGTGGGTGAGGACTTCAGCTTCAGGCATTTTAGAGCAATTTGTAACGGCCGATCGAGAGGAAAAACTGCCATGCCAGGACCAAAATGCCAGTTTTTAGAGCATTTTAATAATGATGTTAGTCTTGTTTTTGGTCTCTAATGAAGTATGATTCGCGTGTGTATCAAAACCCACATAATGATATGCATAGGCTTCACCATCACTAGTTTCACTACAGAAAGTTTTCATTGTTTTTATTTTCTCTTCCCATTTGATCACTTCTTTTTTGTTTTCCTAGAGATTTTTTTCCCCTTTATTAGTGAGTGGATTATTTATCTATTAATATAGACAGTTGAAAGTCGTCCACTAGGCTGCAAATCCCACTAGAAGAATAAGAGACGGAAAATTTTGTATTTCTAGACTTAGTTGTCAGTCTTTCTAATCTTCCACTTTCAGAACTTGTCTATAAATACCAAAAATATGCACGAAAATTGATACGAAAATTTTGTGAAATTTGAGTTCAATTTTTATATTTGCAAACCAAACCTTATTTTGTACAAACCCTTTTTCCCTTTTTTAATCCTTTCATAATCTGGTTGTTCGAAGTAAATGAAGAGATAAAATGAACTTTTATCTCTTTTCTTTTAGTTTATATTGCTTGTTAAGCTTCTAATACCGGAATTTTGAGATAATCCATATGTAATAATTGATTGGCATGTACTAGAAGATCGGAAATGTCCTCTCTTTTCATAAAGAGAGTTAAAAATATATATATATATATATAGGTTTACTGCGTTAAGCCACCTTATCCAAAAAAATAATAAAAAAAAAGGTCAGGTCGCATCGCTCACCGCTTTGGGGTGTCTTAATGTCTACGAAAAGCAAATTAAATGCACTTTCGAATGAAATTAAGGAGCGTTTGAAACAAATACTTTAGTTAGAATTTTAGAAATATTTTGATTGAAAATGAGTGAATGTTTGCAGTTTTGTGTATGGTTGAAAATGAATTATGATCAACAATAAAAAATGTATAAACTTAAATGTGTTCGAAAGGAAAAATATCAATCTTGTTTTATTCTTCTCATATTTCTACGCTATTTATGAAAAATGAAGAGAAAGTTATGGATTTTTAAACTTTGAGTTTTTTAAAAATGAAAAGAAGATATTTGGATATATATATATATACATATATATATGTGTGTGTGAATAATGAATTGGTTTATTTTTATAGGCAAAACAAAAAACAACTTAATTAAAAACTCCAACTGGAATGTATGCTCCACACCGCACCAAATTTTTTTTACTTTTTTACTTTGGCAGACAGAATTTGCATATAAATAAAGCCAATATGCACGAACATGGATAAGAATAACTCGAAAATGTTGAACTATTACAGCAAAATTAGAACCTTTGTTTTGCTACTAGCTTTGAGCTATTTGAATAATAGCCAATACAGTAGTCTTGGTGCAGTGGGTGCGCCAACTGATGGATTCAGCCGAGTGAGCCTGTCTTCAAGCAACTTCCAGTTGCAAAAGCCATACGACCAACCTGTGCCGAATCGCTACAGTAATCACAACGGAGTCGAAACATTTCGGGTGTACAGCGATGACAAGCCCTTCAAACCAGGCAGTCCAACCAAGCCCCGTACAGAATTCCGCATATCGGTATGCATTCCTTTTCTCATTGATCTCCAGTCCTAGGTCATGTTTTAATATATATATATACATATATATATATATATGTTTATATTGTACCCCAAAATGGCTCGTGTATTTAGCCTTAAATACCACTTTTGTCTCTCTTATATTGTATAAATGCAAAAAACACCCTCTGTGTCTAATATCAGTTCAAGAAATACCCCTTGAAACTATTAAATTTTTCAAAATGTGAAATTTAAGTTACGAAGTTTCCTAGGCACCAAAGTCGATCTATATGTTGCGAAATAAACTGACACCATTAACAGTTGCACTTAATAAAATTTCTACTCAGTCATTAGCGGTAGCTTTAACTGTTTGTAACAATTTTTTTTTCTTTTTTTTTAATTTGAGGGAGGGGGCAAAGCTAGCATCAAAACAATTCTAGCATTTCCCAATTAAATTAAAACCCAGTAAAAGACTTCTCCTTTACTCTGCCCTAGACAAAGAAAGTAAATTGTTACAATCCATGAGGATCTACCCAAACAGGGGCTTCATAAAACTCTCAGATGTAAAAAGAAAAAAAATAAAAGAAACAACCTTAAAGGAAGGAATCCAACCAAATAAAAAAGAGTTCATGATCATGATTATCATAAATGAATTAAAAAAAAATGAAAGTGCCGTCATGTCTCTAGCAACTACAATCATCTGAAAGTCTAGAATGGATTATGCTTACAGTTATAATTTATTTTCGATTGATTGAATATAATAGTACTATAATCATTTACCATTTCAAACCATTTTAATTAAATTTTTTTTTTGGGTGACATGCTAAAGGGACATGACTACACCTCGGGAGTCTGGCAATTTGAAGGAAACTTTTCTGTACCAAGCGGCACAAACGGTGTTTGTTTAATGCAAGTTTTTGGTGCAGCTAATCATGCCACAACTCTGCAACTAAGGGTTTATGATGGGAATTTGAAAGCGTACAGAAGCCAAGTGGTGGTATCCAATATCTACAACAAATGGTTCAAACTGAATGTGATCCACGACGTTGGCAATTCTAGGGTGACAATCTTCATAAACGACCAACAAAAGGTTGAAGTTGGCGGTCGAGGGCCATCAACCTTTTACTTCAAGTATGGAGTTTACGCCCAGGATGGCTCGAGTAACTACATGGAATCAAGATGGAGTGGAATCAAAATCTTCCGAAAAAATGGTTTAAATGATAATGTCTTTACCTCAATATAGAACTACTTTTTCTCTACACTAACGGAGGGAAAGAAGGCTTAGGAGCTCCTCAACCTTTGGTTTTTTTTTGTTTTTAATATAGCCTATAATTTTGAATAAGTTTTCAAAATATTGTCCCTTAAAAATGAAAACATATAATATCGTTATTTTTATTAAGAAAAAATTTGGCTTCGTCACTGTTTTTTGTGGAATAAAATGTGAAACGACATATGCAGTGGAATCATAAGCTGTTAAAATACACTAAGCTAGCTATTTATAACTGTTTGTAGTACTTTATGTCCTTAATAAATTTACGTTCCATAGTTATGTACTATCTATCTTTTCCCTTTTAATTTCTAGCAATATACTATTATTTGTTTTTTCTGTTCCGGTTTTATCTATAGATTATGAAAGGAAAAAAAAAAAATATATCCTTTTCTCTATTGAAATGGGTGAATTTGGCTGTAGCCAACAAAAATCAAAAGAAAAATAAATAAATAACTCTATGTACTTACTCCTCTTCAATCAAAATTAGATTTGAAAAGAATACTCTTAGCTACGAAAGTATGAATTCTTTTCTTATTTTGATCCAAGACTCGACTCCTTACAGTGATTGTTGAACCATTTAGAGATTTTCTCTACAATTGAATCAATCAAGGGCAACAAAGGATATGTTCTTGCCTTCTTTAATACACTGTTAATACTCTCGGCATAATTGGTAATCAAGATGTTGTCATGTGATCCTGTGAAGTGGCACCTAACCCCTTTTCTGACAACCACATGATCATCAAGATATTCTGCGGTGGCAGGATATCTATTCTTTAGGTCATCATAGAGTCAGTTGAACTCGTGCTCAGAATATGCCGCAGCGACTTTCATGAACTTACTTGCGACGGTATCTTTAACCTTGACCTTGTCTATACCCTTTTCGGCTCTAACACCAGATCCTCGGTGAATACATGATTTGATATTTTGAGAAAGGTGCCATGCATAAAATCCATAGTGGGACTTTTTATATACCTTTTCAACTACATTGCGGATGCTTTGGTGCCTATCAAAATTGATGACTAGCACTTCGTCATCGGGTATGAGCTCCTCAAGTCTTGTCATAAATCATTTCTATGAGTTGTCATTCTACGAGTCAACCACTCCCCAAGCAAGAGGATAATGATGGTAATTGCTATCTTGGTCAGTGGCGACAATCATTGTTCCCTTATATTAGGTCTTCAAAAAGGTTCCATCAACCGCAATTACCTTTCTCATTGCTTTAAATCCCTCAATGCACGCACGCAACGCCATGAAAAGGTACTTGAACCTTTGATCTTTGTCTACTACCAAATGTGTGACCGTGCCGGGGTTCATTAACTTTATCATGTGCAAATAGCTAGGAAGAATCTCGAAACTGACATCTGGTGCACCCCTAACATCACTTGCTGCTTTTCGTTTGCTCCTCCAAGCTTTGAAGTAGGATATTGACACGCCACGATTTTTCATCATGTCTTTCACTCTCTTCGAGGTAGGTGTCCCGAGCTGGCCAGGAAACTCCTTTTTTAACATATCTGAAACTAAATCTGTAGTTGCTTGTCTGTTTCTCTTATCCATCAAACTAGCATAGCAAGTATGAGTGTTGTAATAATATGTTCGAAGAGAGAAACGATCTGAGTTCGTGATCCTCACAGCCCGTAGTACCCACTTGCAATCTGGGACTGTACATTTCACCACGAACAACTTTGTGGTTGACTTGACTATTTTATAATCAAAACAAGCTTTCAAGGAAGCATCGATTACCAAGTTCTTCACCTCGTTCTTGCTTTCAAATTCTTGACCAACTGCAATACTCATACCATCATCAAAACTAAAAGACATAGAAGTGTCATCTATTGCTAATGGTTCATAATGATCCATGACTGGGTCTAGTTCATGAACGTTGTCGTTTTGGAGTTGAGGCAGATGTCGTTGTCTTCTAATTAGAGCGTTCCTCCAAGGTAGACACGTTTAAAACATCACCTTCGCGGTCTGATGTAGAAGCAGCATCATAAACCGTTTGTGCCTCCATGTCAAAGTTGAAGTACTCATCTCGAATATTTCCATCATTTTTCATATTTCATCCTTTATCTCCTTCAACGTCAAGTGCTACTTTATCATTGTTATCACTACTTTTAACATTTTTCATGAGCTCAACGTGTAGCATACTTCTACGATGTGACGTTTTACAAAAGACTAAAAGATCACTTAGCATCAAAATCATCTAAAATGAGTTTAGGACCTCACGATATTGTACACAAAGGAATGTAACTTATTGTTAATTCCATGCTCTTTTGGTCCACATGAAGCCTTTAAAACAAGCAATCAATAACTTCAGAATATTTCACCTTAGCCAGATCATCTAATAGTATTATGCTCTTGATTTTCTTATTCCTTCTACACCATTCATATGACCCGTCATCATTCTCCTTCCATTCTCCATCATATCGAAAATAAATGACAATTCCACTCATTTTCCTTTAAAAAAAAATTAAGAAAAACAAAAAAGATTGTTATGAAAAAATTAAAAAAAAAAAAAGAATGAAAAATTGAAGCCTAGTTCAAAACTATCGGACCGTCCCCAAAACCACCAGACCGGTTAGGTAGGTCCGGCCGGTCAGGCTGGTCCGATCTGGTCACTATATTGTTCTTATGATGGGATTTTGCAAATTTACAGATTTTACAAGCCGAAAATTAGTGCAAAATAGGTTAAATCATTGTTGTTTTTCTATATTAAGCTCCCTAATCATGAATGTCCAACCTTTGAACAACTTCGAAAACAATTTAAATAATAAATTAGAGGGGTGAGATGAACTTACCAAAATTTTATAGATTTTACAAATTTTTAGTACTTCATCTCCTCTTCTTGTGGCTGGAAATCGATGCCCTTAATGTGAAAATGGTGCAAGATGTTAACCCTAATATAAGGATGGTCGTTTTGAGGGGGATGATGGAGATGAAAAATGATGTTAAAGGAGATGATGTTTTCTCTTCTTTGACAATGAGAGGGGGTTTCTTCAACAATATGAGGTTTTTTATTTTTATTTTTTTTAAGGAAGAAGATAGTCGTTTTATTTTATTTTCTTTTATTTTATTTTTACTTGCAATGGGTATTTTGGAGAAAACAAGATATTCCTTAATGAATGAAGCCATCCTTGCAATGTTTTCTCTTTGGGGTCTAGTGTTGCAATATGATGACCATTTTAATGCTATATTTGTAAAGGTCCCGTTTGAAGCTCTTTCTGGTTAAAAGCCAAATGGAGAAAGTCTTTTACATGCGAACATTTTATCCATACTACCTACTTTACAAATAGTGGAGGTTTGTGCTCAACAAATAAAATAATAATAATAATAATAATCTTTCATGATTTCCACCAACGGAAACCTCCTAATTTTTGTTGGGAAAATAAATTAGGAAAATAAATAAATAAATACTATAAATCATATGAACTCTGAAGGGAATTGGAGGTCCAAAACCTCCACCAAGGATCATAAAATTCTTACCACTCTCGGCACATATTGAAAGCCACCCTTTGAGATTTCCCGACTCAGAGAAAGTTCAAAATTACGGAAATGTTCTCCAAAAATTATTGCCGTACTTTAGTTAAAGACTAGTTTAATGTTCGTGCGTGGCACAAGAGAGGAAAATAAATATATAAAAATAAGAAAATTAAATAACATTTAATAATGACAGTTGTCTATGTTAAATAATAAATTACAATAAGTTTCCAAAAATATATACCAAAAAAAAACAAGGTCTTGAATAGTTTTCTTTGCATTCCTATTCCAAACCATCATCACCGTAAGCTAGAAAAACAAATTAACATAAATCAAAAAGCGAAAAACAAAATATATAAATCTAGGGAAAAAAAACTAGAGATAACTTATAAAAATCAAAAACAAAACAAAACAAATCAGACCATACCTATATTTTGCTCCATCTTTTTTGTCTTTAATTTTTTTTTTCAAGATCTCTCTCAATCATAAAAATGTAAACTAATAATAATAATAATAATATAAAAAACTTTTCTCCGGTGATGCAGAGATAAAGATAGAGAATAAAAATGATCACGATAATTAAAAATAAAAATAGCAAAAAAACCAAAAGGAGAAAATAACACAACAGGGGAAGAAAAGATTGGAAAAAAACAACAAAACCAAAAACAGATTATACAATTTTTTTCATTTACTGTTTTAACAAAAAAAAAATAAAAGAAATAAATTTCACTTAGATTATATACATGCAAAACAAAAAAATAAACTATAACATCTAAAAAAACAAAACCCAACAAATGAAAAAGCCAAAAAAAAAAAACCAAGCACGAATCAAAAAAAGAGAATAAAAAAAATTTGAAAATCGGAAATGTGGAAAAACAAATCATTAAAAATTATAAAATAACAAAAATACGAAAAAAGATGAATAAAAAACTAAACTTTAAATTTTAAATCTTAGAAAGCAGAAAAAAAATAAAGAAAAAAAAAACTAAAAGGGAAAAAATATTAAAGAAAAACAACAAAATCAAAAACAGATTCTATTAATTTTTTGTTTATTGATTTTTACAAAAAAAAACAATAATTAAATAAATAAATTTCAGTTAGATTATATACATACAAACATTGCACTTTAACACATATTCAATAGACAAAATCAAAAATGCACATTAAAAGGGTAACAATATCCAATTATTGTAGCTATCAGAAAAAGCAACTACAAAGGAAGGGTAAAATCATCCATAAATAATTTTAGAAGGACAAAGTTGTCCCAACACTGTAGCAAGCTGTAAAAGTAACTAAAGTCTGAGGGCAAAATTGCCAATTAATTAAAAAAACAAAAAGAAAGGGTAAAACCAGAATAACACTGTAGCAAAGGAAAAAAGCAACTGCAAAGGAAGGGCAAAATTTTCCATTAATAATTTTAGAAGTACAAAGTTGTCCCAACACTGTATCAAACAGAAAAAGTAACTAAAACCCAAGGGCAAAATTGCCAATTGACCAAAAAAAAGAAAGGGTAAAACCGGCATAACGCTGTAGCGAAGAAAAAAATAATTAGTGATGAAGGGCAAAAAAGTCATTAAACTGTAGGGAAAAAAAAAAAAAAGCAAAGTTACTGTAGATTACTGTCGAAAAAAAAGAAGCAAAAGTTACTATACATTACCGTAGAGATAACAGTGAAAATCCGCATTCCTTTAGTATATTAGTATAATTTGTTTTTTTTTTTTTTTTCGCAAGTTTTTTCTCAAAATTTTTCTTTTGTTTTTATTTGATTTTATTTTATTTGGAAGTTTATGGTACAAAGATGAATTTTCAATTTTCAAAAGAAGAAATACGAAATAATCATGCGGACTTGAACCTATTTCTTCCTCCATGAGCTTGACTTCGCTTTAGATCATATCCTATGGACTAAATTTCGTACCCCATCAATGAGAGATGAGGGAAAGTGGGTGTCCCCGATTGTAGAAGTCCCCTTAAATTAATTCGGTAGGAGTGTTTTCATTTTTTCTTTATTTTTTTTTTGTTGGAGAAATATATTTTTTTTAAAAAAATTAGGAGGAGAGGGGCCCCACTAGACTTTGGAACCGGAGAGTGTAGAGCACGCACTTAGAGGAGCGCTTGTGGGTGAAGACTTTAGCTTCAGGCATTTTAGAGCAATTTGTAACGGCCGATGGAGAGGAAAAACTGTCATGCCAAGACCAAAATGCCAGTTTTTAGAGCATTTTAATAATGATGTAGTCTTGTTTTCGGTCTCTTATGAAGTATATTCTCGTGTGTATCAAAAACCACAAAATGATATGCATAGGCTTCACCATCACTAGTTTCACTACAGAAAGTTTTCTTTGTTTTTATTTTCTCTTCCCATTTGATCACTTCTTTTTTGTTTTCCTAGAGATTTTTTCCCCTTTATTAGTGAGTGGATTATTTATCTATTTATATAGACAGTTGAAAGTCGTCCACTAGGCTGCAAATCCCACTAGAAGAATAATAGACGGAAAATTTTGTATTTCTAGACTTAGTTGTCAGTCTTTCTAATCTTCCACTTTCAGAACTTGTCTATAAATACCAAAAATATGCACGAAAATTGATACGAAAATTTTGTGAAATTTGAGTTCAATTTTTATATTTGCAAACCAAACCTTATTTTGTACAAACCCTTTTTTCCTTTTTTAATCCTTTCATAATCTGTTTGTTCGAAGTAAATGAAGAGATAAGATGAACTTTTATCTCTTTTCTTTTAGTTTATAATGCTTATTAAGCTTCTAATACCGGAATTTTGAGATAATCCATATGTAATAATTGATTGGCATGTACTAGAAGATCGGAAATGTCCTCTCTTTTCATAAAGAGAGGGGAAAAAAAAAAAGAAAGGTTTACTGCTTTAAGCCACCTTATCCAAAAAAAAAAAAATAAGGTCAGGTCCCATCGCTCACTCCTTTGGGGTGCCTTAATGTCTACTAAAAGCAAATTAAATGCACTTTCGAATGATATTAAGGAGCGTTTGGAACAAATACTTTAGTTAGAGTTTTAGAAATATTTTGATTGGAAATGAGTGAATGTTTGAAGTTTTGTGTATGGTTGAAAATGAATTATGATAGACAATAAAAAATGTAAAAACTTAAATGTGTTTGAAAGGAAAAATATCATTCTATTCTTCTCATAATTCTATGCTATTTATGAAAAATAAAGAGAAAGTTATGGATTTTTAAACTTTGAGTTTTTTAAAAATGAAAATAAGAACATATTTGGATATATATATATATATATATGTGTGTGTGTGAATAATGAATTGGTTTATTTTTATAGGCAAAACAAAAAACAACTTAATTAAAAACTCCAACTGGAATGTATGCTCCACACCGCACCAAAATTTTTTTACTTTTTTACTTTGGCAGACAGAATTTGCATATAAATAAAGCCAATATGCACGAACATGGATAAGAACAAGTCGAAAATGTTGAACTATTACAGCAAAATTAGAACCTTTGTTTTGTTACTAGCTTTGAGCTATTTGAATAATAGCCAATACAGTAGTCTTGGTGCAGTGGGTGCGCCAACTGATGGATTCAGCAGGGTGAGCCTGTCTTCAAGCAACTTCCAGTTGCAAAAGCCATACGACCAACCTGTGCAGAATCGCTACAGTAATAACAACGGAGTCGAAACATTTCGGGTGTACAGCAATGACAAGCCCTTCAAACAAGGCAGTCCAACCAAGCCCGTACAAAAATCCGCATATCGGTGTGCAATCTCCTTTTCTCACTGATCTGATCTTGTCTTAGGCCATTTTTATATTTATTTTCAAAAATTGTCTGGTTGGTCAACTTAGCTACAAATCTTTTTTGGTTTTTTATACCGAGAGAAGAGATAACTATTATCAGGGAATTCAAGCACATCCCAATCGGGTTGACATCTGCTTGAAGTACCTTGTTGGTTTACCGATTCTCCCAAAAGCTTAAGTTTTTTGGGGGTAGACTAACAATAATTTTTTATTTCAACACTCCCGCTTACGCGTAGGTCAAACAATAAGCAAGCGTGTGGACAAAACAAATTAAATATTAATTTGAAACTTCAACATAAATAAGAAGCCCGAAACATAGTAAATGCCCAAGCACTTGAATGACACAAATTTGAATATCATTGCACCAACATGGCACAAAAAGTTAACACTAAACCAATATGACAAAAAATTAAATTAAAGTTAACTAAAATTTGTGTCATGTTAGTCAATAGATGAAAAAAAGGGAGGTAATTTTCTCTGATTTTGTTTTTAATAAAGGGGTAAAAGAATGGCAATTGTTGGGGTTCGAACTCATAGCTCCCCGCTCTGATACTATGTTAGTTTACCAATTCTCCTAAAAGCTTAAACTTTTAGGAGGTGAGCCAACAATAATTTTATATTTCAACATATATATTCTCTACCAAATCACCAACTCAATATTATCAAAAAACAAATCACTAACTCAATATTATTAAAAACAAAACAAAAAATAAAACATGTTGATGCCGAAAATCTTCAGCGCAACACCCCATGTGGTTGCTTGACTTGGTCGGTCTTGCACAATCACTCTGAACCTATTCACCTACAAAAGGGGAGCACCTCGAAGTGATGGGGACACCAGTGGGGTGCATGCTAATGACACTCCGATACTTAAGTCAATGGTAGTACTTGTGAGCAAGCAGAGAGGCAGAGTTTTGACAAGGAAAAATTGTCCATACCTGAATAGGTGGGCCTGACCCTCTATTTATAGATGTTCCTCGCAGGCTCGGGTGTTCAGGCGACCCAGTCGAGTCGAACTCCGAGTGCTCCCTGCGGGTAAACATGTGTCAGGTGCACAGGCATTGTACGTCGAATGGGTTGACGCCGCCTGTCCATGGTCTAGTGTCGGTGGACACTAGGGCAGACTAGTGTCGGCACAGGTAAGCACAGTCTGAACAGGCGACGGATATCGGCGATGGGACAGGCGCAGTAATAGGCGGCGTGTCAGGTGTCAGGCGACAGATTGTGAGTCGTACAAGGGCACTGCCGTCAACCTGTACAGAGTGGCATGATGCAGACAGTGAGGGACCCACTGAGCAAGTGGTGCTTACCAGTTGTCAGGGAAGTTCTGTCCGAGTCAATGAAATGGGCCCCGACCGTGTACATCCCAGGGTACGTGGCGGGTAGCGCTGGTGGTGGACACTTGGCTGTTCAGCGAGGTTCCCGGGGAAGTGCCTAGGCAGAGCTTTGGCAAGGAAAAATTGTCCATAGCTGAATAGAAGGGGCTGACCCACTATTTATAGATGTTCCTCGCAGGCTCGGGTGTTCAGACAACCTGGTCGGGTCGAACTCCTAGTGCTCCCAGTGGCTAAACATGTGCCAGTTGCACAGGCACTGTACGTCGAATGGGTTGACACCGCGTGTCCGTGGTCTAGTGTCGGGGGGACACTTGGGCAGACTAGTGTCGGCACAGGTGAACACCGTGCCTGTGATGCCCTAAAAATTCATAAACTTGATTCATGAACTATTATTATGGATTTCCTTCATTAATATACTTCTAATGAATTGTTTTGATGAATATCAAATTTCAAGATCATGAATGATTGTATATGTATCATCAGTGTGATGATGTCGATAATTTAACAATGTTGAGTTCTTTATTTAAATGAAAAATTTTAAATACATAAAAGATGAGTTGAACGACATATAAATTTATACAAAAAATTTATTATGTCGTATTAGATGGATAATGTTAATTTTTGGGAAGAACCTCGATTTTTATTAGTAGGTCAATTTAATGATCTTAGTATTTACTTTTTATCATATCAATAGTTAAGTTTTGAGAGTGTGATTGGGAAAGTAATGTGTCACATAGATAGAAGATGAGTGATTAGTATTTACTCTTAGGAAATCCAAAGGTAGAAGATTGATCAAGAATTGTGCTTGAATTTGAAATCAATGGTGTAGATTTTATGTTAAGGGATCCTAGGCAAATCAATGGCCAAGCTTTGAATGATAAGTGACCAATGAGAGCTTAAGGTGAGGATAAGTGTGATGGAAAATTCAATGGATGAGAATAAGGATGACAACCTTGGATCAATGGTGGAAAAATTGGAAGAAAGAAAAACAAAATAAAAATGAGAAATCTATAGAGGGATCCGGATTTTTGTGTCAAGAAACAAGAAGAAATTTGAACAAATGAGAAAAAGAAGAAAGTGGTGCATGCATGCAACCTTATGTAAGAAATGTCATGGTTTATTTTGGCAAGTTGACCCAAAGAATAGACAAGTGAAAGTGACCCCTTGTCTCCACTTTGTTGAACAAAATTTTCACTCCAAATCCATCCCAAAAGTGACGGCAAAGCAAGGGGTGAATCAGCCAAAAATTTTCCATTTTTACGTCTCAAAATACAGCTTCTTCAAAGCAGATGTTGGCTGAAGACAAGCCCCTAACATTTCATTTTATTCTCACACAAGCTAAGCTCAAAAACCCTAGCTTCTCTAGCCACCACCAAGCTCAAAATAGAAAAAAAGAACCACCAACACTATTCTTTATCTCCAACACCCCTATGGCACCCTTCTCCCTCCATTTTCAAGCTCTAAGCAACCCCGTTACCAAGTTTGAAGAAGTGTGAAACGGAGTTAGAAGACGTTTTACTAGAGGTAAACTAGTGGTACTCTTTGTGTTTTAGTCATTTTTGGAGAACTAAAGCATGATGTTTAGTTATAATTTTAATGTTAGACTTCTTCTTACCTAGGAAAAAGTTTTAAGAAGAACTTTGGAGGTCCGAGATCTTAAAGGATCCACGGAGTATTTCAGTAAGATCTACAAACTTTGTTAAAGCTTGTAGTTGTTGTGGTAATATAGCATACATTAGAAACTTTGGTATGAAAAATAAATTATATGATAAGATTCTACAGAGGATAAGCTTCATTTTATGCTTTGGAATCACTTGGTTTGCTTTTGTATGTCTAAAGTTATGTGCATTTGAAGTTGTAACACAAAACTAGAGAGAAAATGAACCTCTGGGGTATATTCTAGCCACGGGTTTTATGTACTCCGAACCCTTTAGCCTCAAAATTTTGGATTAAAAGTTATAGATCTAAAAACTATATTCTTTAAGCTTTCCAACAAAGGTATCATACGCCTTGAACGGATAATGTGCAGTTTTTGGTGAATTTTACAAGTTTGGAATATGAACCAAAAGTCTTTGCTGGAACCCTGAACTAGCCACGGGTTTTGTATATTTTGAGTTAGTAAACCGTAATGTTTTGCAAAACTGTTCTTATCATATGAAATAGAACTATAAGCTTTCCAATGACATATATTTTGTCTTATTTGGTCTTGTAAGTGAATTGTTATGATTTTTTTAAACTTACCCATGAATCTAGACTTGTGGTACAAATGTGGTACCAACAGAAACAAAACCTAAGTTAATGGTATGAAACACTCAAGCACTAAAGGAAATAACTTTACCACTGTAGATTAGACATCTCAAGCTTCAAAATGAGATATCATGCGTTTAAAACGGATATGTACATAAAATTTAATAAATCACATAATATTATATTGTAATCTGGTAAACTAATATTTTATCATAAGACACTTAGGAAAACGTCCACATTAATGTTTGAAGTGCTTGAAATCTTGGAAAAAAAAATTAGTAAGACAGAAACCAGATGTTTCAAGCTTTCCAACAAGTCATCAAGTGTCCAAAATGAAATTATACTCAAATCTAAATAAATCTTACAAGTTAAAATCCTACACCGACAAAATGATTAAACATTAAAATGTGGCATAAGAGTAAGTCATAACATATGAACATATTTAGTTATGAAATGAGTTGATATTAAGTGTTTGATCAAATAATGTGAAAAACCCTAAGTTGAATCACAAGTTTTAAATGGGCTAAGATAAAATACACTAGAGTGTTACTGGGTATATACCAAGAGACTACCTTAGCCCAACTAAATGATCATAACTAAGGGGATTGGGCCTTACAAGCCCAATAATAGGTGGGAGGTATACACTTAGGTGACTCCTTGTCACCTTGATGGATTAATTAATTAATTAATTAATTAATTAATTAATTAATACATAACCAAATGTAATTAATAAAGTAATTAATTAATTAATTATAAGAGTTAGTATGTGATAATTAAGATTATTATGTTGAGTAATTACATAATAATAATACATGATTAATTAGATATTAATTAATTATTAATCGTTGATATAATCATCAAAATAACTATGGATGATTAACTAGAGATTAATCAAACATTAATTATTATATTAATCAAATTATTAATTATTAATATTAGAATTTAATAACTAATAATTATTATATGAGAAAGAATACTTAAGTAACATAATTAATTATTAACAATAAAATTATTAATAATTCAATTATAATTATGTAATTTAATTATAATTACTCAATTAAATAAAGTAATAGTGAACTACTACCTACTTAATTAGTTAATTAATTCATTAATCAAGTGATTAATTAATCAATTAAATTAAAAAAATTAAATTAAATTAATTAAATAATAATAGTATAAATTTATTTAACACTTAATAATTAATTTGAATTAAGTGTTAAGGTTAATTATGATATAAGTAAATTAAGCTCACTTTAATTTATAAAATAAATAAATAAAGTTATATAACTATGATTCCATCTAATAGTGAGATATTGTTAAATCAGGATAATTTCTCAAACTTGAGTAGTAGGAGGTACAACTCTGAAAGTTTAAGCACATAAGACAAGTAAGTACAAATGTAACGCCGAGCTTAATTAATTTAAAATAACTAAGTTTAACAAATATATTTAGTATCTTATTAGTATTATGATTAAGTGCTCATTAGTAGTTATGTTAATCATTTTATATGAAATGTTTTTTTTTTTAAGAATTTATATGCTATAGAAATTTTTTAACTACATTTTTTTAAGTAATTGTGCATAGGAAAGTTGACAATCACCGGAAATGAAGTTGATTGATGTGCTTAGTCCATGAGATTTTTTGTATAAGAATGGTAATATAAAGTTATAGAATATACTTTAAATGAAGTTTATTAAAATTTTCTATGGACTTATTTGCAAAGAAAATATATTTTTAAGTATCTAACATAATTTTAAATTCTTTTAGGCATTTTATGAAATTTTTAAAAGTTTGTTTTGCTGTTGTCTTTATACACGTTTGACAGCTATCTTTATGTGATATTAAGCTGATATAACCAAATTCTCTTCTTCCTCACAGCTCTCGCTTCCAAACAATTCTCAGTTCATTAAAAAAAAACACACAACAACAAAAACAAAAATTCCAACAACTGATCTTCTTCATCATAAGACATTTTCCCCCTCCTAAATCACAAAACAAATCAAAACTAAGCTTCATCCAAAAGCTCATTCTCGGATTCCACCAAACACTCATTGTTCTTTCAAGCTAGTTGAGCTCAAAGTGGAGTTTGGCATCAATTTTGGGGTCCAAATTCTATAAGCTACCTAAGCTACTCATTTCTGATCGGGATGCAAAGTTCTTAAGTTACTTTTGGAAGACTTTGTGGGGGAAGTTGGGAACTAAGCTTTTGTTTTCCACCACTAGTCACCCACAAATTGATGGTCAAACTGAAGTAGTGAATAGGACTTTGTCGGCATTATTGCGTGCTATAAGACAAATGAATTTGAAAACGTGCGAAGATTTTTTGTCGCATGTTGAATTTGCTTATAATCGATGTGTCCATTATGCAATTAAGTTTTCTCCATTTGAGATTGTTTATCGATTTAATCCTTTGACTCCTTTCGATTTAACTCCTTTACCTTTGAGTGGACGTGTTAACTTAGAGGGTAAGAAGAAAGTTGATTTTGTTAAGCAGATTCATGAGAAAACAAAGCAACACATAGAACGGAAAACGGAACAATATGTCAAGCAAGCCAATAAGGGACGCAAGAAGGTTATTTTTGAACTGGGGGATTGGGTTTGGCTGCACATGAGGAAGGACCGATTTCCCGAGCAAAGACGTTCAAAACTACTCCCGAGGGGTGATGGACCGTTTCGAGTGTTGAAACTTATCAATGACAATGCCTACAAGCTTGAATTACCAGGTGAGTATGGTGTTAGTGCGAGCTTTAATATTTCTGATTTATCTCATTTTGATGTAGGTGACGATTTGAGGGCAATTCATCTTCAAGAGGGGGAGAATGATGCAACTAAGGCTGCACAACCAAGCATACATGAGGGGGAACTAATAGGTGCGCTTGTAGGGACTCAAGGACAGCACCCACGTGATCCATTAAGCCTGCCAATTGGGCCAATTACTAGACTTAGAGCCAAGTGATTTAAAGAAGCATTGAATGGGCTGATTCAAGAAGTTGGGACTCAAGTAAATTCGTGGAGGCCCATTGAGCATGGTCAACATTATCATCAGAGGAGCATCACCATGATTGAAGTTCTAGAAGAGTCTGAAAACACCAACATCTTCAACTCCCAAGTACAAATCCGAGCTAAAGTCTGAAAACACCAACCAGATTTCTAAAGGTAAAACCGATCCTTCTACTTCTAGAAACCGTGACATTAAGTGTTTCAAGTGTCAAGGTAGGGGTCACATTGCTAGCCAGTGCCCGAATAAAAGGTTGATGATGATAAATGCTCAAGGAGAGATTGAGACGGAAGATGAACAATAGGATGACTTCAATGAAATGCCACCTCTTGAGGACAGTTTACGGTGTAAGAAGAGTCATTAGTGGCAAGACGAGCTCCTAGTGCCCAGTTTAAAGAAGAAGAAAACAACCAGTGGGAGAATTTGTTCCATACTCGGTGTTTTGTGAATAACAAAGATTGCAGAGTTATTATTGATGGAGGAAGCTGCACCAACGTGGCTAGCACCGAGTTAGTGGAGAAATTGGCGTTACCTACCTTGAAGCATCCACGACCGTACCAGCTGTAGTGGCTAAACAATTGCGGGGAAGTCAAGGTAACGAGACAAGTGATGGTTGCGTTTTCCATTGGCAAGTATGAAGATGAAGTGCTTTGCGATCTGGTACCTATGCACGCATGTCACATCCTATTGGGCCGACCATGGCAGTACGATCGGCGAGTCACACATGATGGATACACCAATAGGTACTCCTTCATCATTAAAAAACAGCCCATATCACTTGTTCCATTAACTCCAAAACAAGTTCTTAAAGACCAACTGAAGATGCAAAGAGCGAGCGAAAAGAGAAAAGAAAAAGAGAGAGAGGTCGAGACTGAGAAGAAAGAAAAAGAAAAGAGAGAAAAAGAGAAAGACAAAAATGAAAAATTGAATGAGAGGGGAAAGGAGAGAGTTACGGCCTTGTTGAGTGCAGGAGAGGAAAAATACAATTTCATTGCAAAAAAAAGTGAGATCAAGAAAGCGTTACTTTCACATCATTCCCTTATAGTACTCATGTACAAGGAGGCTCTTTTCTGTACTAATGATCTCGTCGGTTCCTTGCCGAGCAATGTTGAATCTCTTTTGCAGGATTTTGAGGATGTCTTTCCCGAAGAGTTGCCTTCCAGCTTACCACCAATTCGAGGAATTGAACATCAAATTGATTTCATACCTGGTGCGACAATTCGAAGCCGACCAGCCTATCGAAGTAATCCCGAGGAAACGAAGGAACTTCAACGGCAAGTCCACGAGCTGATGGGAAAAGGGTATGTTAGAGAAAGCATGAGTCCTTGTGCGGTTCCGGTAATACTAGTGCCTAAGAAGGATGGGACATGGAGGATGTGTGTTGATTGCCGAGCCATCAACAATATTACGGTAAAGTATCGACACCCCATTCCTCGATTAGATGATATGCTAGACGAATTGCATGGGTCTTGTGTATTTTCTAAAATTGATCTTAGAAGTGGATATCACCAAATTAGGATGAAAGAAGGGGTTGAGTGGAAAACTGCATTTAAAACAAAATATGGTTTGTACGAATGGTCAGTTATGCCTTTTGGATTAACTAATGTACCAAGTACCTTCATGAGACTTATGAACCATGTTTTGCGTGCTTTCATTGGCAAATTTGTAGTTGTCTACTTTGACGATATCCTAATTTATAGCAAAAATTTGAGCGATCATGTTGAACACTTGAGACTCGTTTTAGAGGTTTTAAGGAATGAAAGGTTCTTTGCTAATCTCAAGAAATGTTACCTTTTGCATGGATAAGCTTGTGTTTCTTGGATTTGTAGTAAGTTCTAAAGGAATCGAGGTGGACGAGGAAAAGGTGAAGGCAATTCAGGATTGGCCAACGCCTACTTCAGTGAACCAGGTAAGAAGCTTTAATGGATTGGCTAGCTTTTACGGCGTTTTGTTAGAGATTTCAGTAGCATAGTCGCGCCCCTGACCGAAGTCATCAAAAAGAATGTTCCGTTTAAGTGGGGAGAGGAGCAAGAGAAGGCATTCAAACTCATCAAGGAAAAATTGACTAATGCACCATTACTTGTTCTACCTAACTTTGCTAAAACGTTTGAAATTGAGTGTGATGCTTCAGGTATAGGTATTGGAGGCATATTGATGCAAAAGGGAAGACCGGTTGCATACTTTAGTGAGAAATTGAGTGGGGCAGCCCTAAACTATCCCACTCATGACAAAGAATTGTATGCATTGGTTCGAACTTTAGAGACTTGGCAACACTACCTTTGGCCGAAAGAGTTTGTGATTCATACAAATCATGAATCTTTGAAGCATTTAAAGGGCCAGCACAAGTTGAGCCGTCGCCATGCCAAATGGGTGGAGTTCATCGAGACATTTCCTTATGTGATCAAATACAAGTAAGGTAAGGAAAAAATAGTTGCCGATGCACTATCTCACAGGTACGCTTTACTTTCTACTCTTGATGCTAAATTGCTTGGATTTGAGTACATTAAGGACTTGTATGCAACGAATTTTGATTTCGGTGACCTGTTTAAAAATTGCACTAAGAGGGCGTGTGGGAAGTTCTATTTGCATGATGGGTCCTTGTTTCAAGAAAATAAATTGTGTGTTCCACATTCATCTTTGCATGAATTACTTGTTCGGGAAGCTTATGGGGGTGGTTTGATGGGACATTTTGGAATAGCTAAGACTTTAGGTGTGTTGTATGAGGATTTCTTTTGGCCGCATATGAAACGAGATGTGGAGAGGATCTGTTCGAGATGCGTTACCTGTAGGCAAGCTAAGTCTAGGCAGCAACTGCATGGGTTGTACACACCACTTCCTATTCCTAGTGTACCTTGGGTCGATATTTCAATGGATTTTGTTTTGGGATTACCTAGGACTAAGAGGGGGAGAGACTCAGTTTTTGTAGTTGTTGATAGATTCTCTAAGATGGCACACTTTACTGCATGTCATAAAAACGATGATGCGTCACATATAGCTGATTTGTTTTTCAAGGAGATTGTTAGGTTGCATGGCATGCCTAGGACTATCGTTTCTGATCGGGATGCAAAGTTTTTAAGTTACTTTTGGAAAACTTTGTGCGGGAAGCTGGGAACTAAGCTTTTGTTTTCCACCACTAGTCACCCACAAACTGATGGTCAAACCGAAGTAGTGAATAGGACTTTTTCGGCATTATTGAGTGCTATCATACAAAAGAATTTGAAAACGTGGGAAGATTGTTTGCCGCATGTTGAATTTGCTTATAATCGATGTGTCCATTCTGCAACTAAGTTTTCTCCGTTTGAGATTGTTTATGGATTTAATCCTTTTGACTCATTTGGATTTAACTCCTTTACCTTTGAGTGAACGTGTTAACTTAGATGGCAAGAAGAAAGCTGATTTTGTTAAGCAGGTTCATGAGAAAGCAAAGCAACACATAGAATGGCGAACGGAACAATATGTCAACCAAGCTAATCAGGGATGCAAGAAGGTTATTTTTGAACCGGGGGATTGGGCTTGGCTGCACATGAGGAAGGACCGATTTCCCGAGCAAAGACGTTCAAAACTACTCTCGAGGGGTGATGGACCGTTTCGAGTGTTGGAACGTATCAATGACAATGCCTACAAGCTTGAATTACCAGGTGAGTATGGTGTTAGTGCGAGCTTTAATCTTTCTGATTTATCTCCTTTTGATGTAGGTGACAATATGAGGGCAAATCCTCTTCAAGAGGGGAAGAATGATGCAAATAAGGCTGCACAACCAAGCATACATGAGGGGGAACTAATAGGTGCGCTTGTAGGGACTCAAGGACAGCACCCACGTGATCCATTAAGCCTGCCAATTGGGCCAATTACTAGACTTAGAGCCAAGCGATTTAAAGAAGCATTGAATGGGCTGATTCAAGAAGTTTGGACTCAAGTAAATTCATGGAGGCCCATTGAGCATGGTCAACATTATCATCAGAGGAGCATCACCATGATTGAAGTTCTAGAAGAGTCTGGTAAAAAACAAGCTTAATTTCAGCATGGTTACTTTCTCTTTTAGTGTTATAGGTCTAATTGCATGGCTTGCATGCCAATTTATTTAACTTTCCTTGTTTGTTATGAGTGTTTCTGTAGGTGTAGTGGCTGATAATAAAGCCAATTTAAATATTTTATTTTTCCTTTTCTTGTTGTAGGAGTGATTTAGGAAGAATAGGTTAGTTTCCTGATTTGTTTTCCTTTTGGTCAAATCCGAATTTATTAGAGAATAATTTAGGAAAAACATTTGTATTCAGCAGCCTATAAAAAGGCATGTTTTGAAGCTAATGAGCAGGTTTGGAATTCAGAAAAAAAGTGAGAGTGTGTTTTCTCAAATTCTTGAGATGACTTTTAAACTTATCATCTAGGTTCTTGAGACATTCCTGAGAGTATTGGTGTGGCGTTTGTCAATATCCAAAGTTTTGGTTCTTATCTCGCTAGGTAACGGTTCAAGGCTCAAACAAGCTTGCGTCTTGAAGGTCTTGGGGTTTGAATCCATGTTTGGTGTTGGGTTTTGTCGTTTCATCGGTGAGGTTCATATCAGTTGGTATCAGAGCCTAGGTTCGAAGGCAAGTTTGAATTATCCTATGATTGCTTTATCGTTCTTGTGTTTGGATTATTAAAAAAAAAACGTCAGAAAAAAAAAAGGTTGTTTCTTGTTTCTGCTGGGGGTCGAAATTTTTTTGCGATTACTACTCATTTATTTGTTTTCATTCAGACCCTTGTTGGAGATTGTCCTAAAAAAATAAATAAATAGTAAAAAAAAATCGAGAATATCAAAAGAAGAACCAGAAGAAGAAATTCCAAATTATCAGGGAGTAAAAAAAATCAGATTCATTACTGTAATTCGTTGTGGTTTTTGATTAATACCCACGGATGGGTCATGAAAAGGACATGACTGATACCAACGTTTGGGATCCCAATGACCGCAATGAAAGTGTTTGGTCAAACCTAAAGGAAATGAATGGTAAATGATTCTGTAGCTTAAGCCCAATTTGTGTCATATCTCAAGGGTTTTCATGATATGTTTTAAATGTTGATTTGGATTTCTATTTGTTGTAAGAAGATTCGAAATTCATTGAAAACTGTATTTTAGATACATATTGTAGTTTAAAGGTTTTGTATTTAACTATGTTCCGCTTACAGTGCTTTTAGCTCACTTTAAAGTTCATGGCACAGGTGAGGAAGAAAAGAATGAGGAAGCAACATAGTGGCGGGCTGAACCTCCTTTGGGAACCTGATGTCATGGAACCTATGTACATACTAAGCTAAAGTTGTTTCATGAAAAATGATTATCAAAAAACTCTGTGGGCTGCACTAGAAAAGTTTTGATTTGAGATAGTGCTAATAATCTGGGATAGTTGTAATACCAACTCTTCATATTTTGACTAAACTATAATGAAGAGTCTGTAAATATTTTATATTAATATCTTATCATACTACTATCTTGGTTTTATTATGTTTCTGTGTTATAGCAGAGTTAATAAATGTATGGGTTTGTGACATGTTCTAGTTAAGTTTAGTTGAAAGCTAAACTGGCTAGGGGGTGTTACAACAAACCTCACCTACAGCATGGAACAAAATATTTTTTGTTGTTGATGTTCTATGTTTTCTATTAATTGCCTTGATGAAGTGATAAGTATATGTGTCATACGTATTACGTAGATTTAACATTTGATGTGCATAATTTTTCTTGCACTGATATGATCGACATGCCTCACAGATATGTATGCTATAATGATAGATGCATAGTGACATGTAAATCTACACATTATCACAAATAATAAGAATGAGGCTAATGAAAGATAGGATTAAGTGTCGTACCAACTTCTAATTAGTGAGAGGATATGATAAGAACGAAATTTATAAGTTATGATCTTGGAAGTTGTTGGATGGTCGCTCCCCCAACTCCCCATTGGTTGCGCGCATATGGGTACGATATAGGGGCCCTTATGTAACGACCCACCTTACGTAGGCCGTTACCATACTTACTTACTTACTTCAGAACATAACATGCGGAATTAGGGACTAAATTTTTTTTTATTTAAAACAACTTGAAACTGAAATCCATCTCAGTAGATACTTACACATATATATACATCTACTTACTTACTTGCTTACTTCAGTACTGAAGCATTAAACTTAAATACAACATATAACAATATAATATAACAAAACGCGTAGCAGCTCCCAGCCCATAGTTTCACAGTTTCGCCTTGCCATACTCCACTGCCTTGTATCAAATATTGCCAATAGAATGCTTACCTACAGCATAAACATAAGTTATGAGCTTTCACTCAGCAAGTACAACTATTAACCCGCAAAACATTTCATAACAATGCATGAACCACGTATTCTTTCATTATGCTTTCTTATATTAGCATACTTTTTGGGCCCTTACATAACATATGTGTACGTACCGTGGCTCGCAGCCATGGAATGGTTGGGGCGGCTAGCCCTGTTGTTCGCTAAAAATAAGTATGCGAAAATACTACGCAAAACATTTCATAACAATGCATGAACCACGTATTCTTTCATTATGCTTTCTTATATTAGCATACTTTTTGGGCCCTTACATAACATATGTGTACGTACCGTGGCTCGCAGCCATGGAATGGTTGGGGCGGCTAGCCCTGTTGTTCGCTAAAAATAAGTATGCGAAAATACTACGCAAGTGCACGTAATCGAACAAGTAATATAGTAGTAAGTATCATACCCACATGGATTATATTACCAAAAACTCAATTATAGAAAATAATCAGTCTAAAACAAATTGGAAATTGATTTGAACACGAAAATTATAAAAACTGAATAAAAACTAATGGTGTAATTAAAAATATAAGCAAAAGGTAAAATGTGGCAATATTAAAGGATTAGGCTGCGAATCAATGATGGGTAATGGCTAGGATTACTGAATTCCCCTTGGTTGCAAATCTGATTGCAAATGCTGTAAGAATGCTGTAGTAAAGTTCATTCAGTCAACCAAAAATTCTACACATTCCTCTTCCAAAAGATTTATGCCTACAGTTCTTTAAACCAAAATCAACATATTCCTATGCATTTTAGTTTTCCAAACATAAGATTAAGCACCAATTTTAATGGGTTGTACAAGGTATTAATATATTCTTATATCATACTCTTACAATATTCAAGCTAGATCCAACCAAAATTAACTTTCCAAGAATTAATTCTAGTTTGTTTCCCCCATAAATTGCTGGCCAAACAATAAACAGAGATTAATCACTCCAACACACTTGAATAAACTGAAACGAAAATCACTGAGCATTCAACATAATATGCAAATCGTCATTACAACCTCGGTTCCATCAATAATCCTAGCTAAGAAATTAGTTCATGCTTTGGTCAACAAAATCGAAATCAAAAGGAACAACAAGAGAAATCATAGTTCACAGAGAGAAAACAAGATGAATCCCAAAAAATTAAGATACTAGAAGTGAAGAATCAAAGAGATGAGCGTGTGCGAAGTGATGCATTCCTTCTATCCAAGCAATAGCTCACAGCTTCTATCGATCTCCCTCTTTCTCTTATTTTTCCTCTCTGGTTTTTTCTCTCCACTCTCCTTCCGCCCAAAAATGGTGTATATTCGGCTGCCCCTTTATGCTTTTACAGAAACGGCTCCCTCCTTTTTTTCTTGTTAACTTTTCTTTTTATCCCAAGACTCCCACACATGCCCTAGCTCCACATGCCCTCTTGGTTGCTAATATTGGTAACCTTTTCACAATTGTCATGCACAAACATAATGGACAAATGAGTCTTTGCCAGCTGTAAGGCAAGATTGGGGTCCACATGCTCTTTCAAGTTACTTCCTCACTGCTGTAACTTTACTGTAGCATTGCTATAGCATTTCTGCAGCAAAACTGAAGCACTCCAGCAGCAAGACTGCCTATCCTCTGGTCCAGTGGGCCTCCACCCTTTTCTTGGCATAGTGGGCTCCAGCTGTAAAGTAACACAAAATCAAGCTTAAAAATGTGCTAAAAGCAAAAATTATTCACAACTTTTCACTCTTTCTTTAACTAAGACAAATTAATTAATATTAAATAAAATACTAAAACTAAGGCATATTATCTTGAAATAATAACAATTAATAAGCTTAAAAGCATGCTAAATAACTCTATTTCATAGATTTATCACCTGTCCAACTCAAACCATGGACCAAACCCGTCCTAGTGCAAGTCGGTACGACACAAGGCATCTTGCTTATCATCATACTTAAAAACTTGTTCTTACTTTAAAACATATTTGAAGAACCATTTCATACTTGAAATCATTTCGTAGTTATGAGCAGTTTCTTACTTGAAACTGGGTTCTCATTCTTACCAAGTGATTTATCATTAGTGAGCATACTTCATGATGCCATAATAATAAAGCATAAATCATATGCACATCAACATGTATGCATGAGCTTGAAAACATACAAGCAGTGAAAACATTTTTCGCTTATACTGTAGGCGGAATTGTACTTACCGATTATACTAAATCTTGAATCCTGTGTTCCGCCAAGTAACAGGTTACCTTCTTGTTTCCAGAAAAATCGTAAGATAAGAATCATCCTATCTTGCTATCAATCATATCATTTAATGTTAGTATTCAAACCAACATCCATAAAAACCCTAGTTACAAGCTTATGTTACATGGTATCCTATTCGGTTACTATAAGTAACCTTGGATCCAAAACTCGACATATAACATTTGTATTCTAAATAACTTGATCCAATAATTTGGTTGTTAGTGCATGTGCAGGAATTGCCTGTTTATGCACTGTTTTAAAAATCCCGTGCAGGAATTGCCCGTACCCTGTACGGTTTTGGAAATCCAGTTTTACTTTAAAAATATGTTTTGAATTTGACAAAGTTTCCTTCATAAAAGTTGTAGATTTCATCAAAATCCATAACTTTTGTTATTGGTCAAAACCCTGAATCTGTCTTTAACTTGTTTGTTTCCTCCTTTGAAAATGTTTTGACCATATTTACTAACCATTAAGATTGGTCTCGGATTTTGATAAAAACGGAGGCCTTAGGAGCCTTATTTTTAAAAATAGTCTATGCTGGACCCTAGAATTTTTCATTTCCTACAACTTTTCAATTTATACTTTTTCCAAATTCGGCCTCTAAGGGCCTCAAAATCTTGTTTCCAGAAAACTGTTCAGTTAAATCCGAAAGCGGCAGTTTTCTTTTAGGTGAGTTCTTACGTAAAATTACGCGCACACTACCTCAAACGGTTAAAACCGTGAGGCTACATCATGCATGCAGGGCGTTTCATAACATTTTCATAATCATACATTCATTTCTTATCCATATAACCTTTGTGCAAACCCAAATGGTAATCTATACCAAATTAGGGTTTTTAGGGTTTTCTTGAACCCTAAATGCAACATATCACACCCTTTTCCTTATTCATTTATAAAACATCATTCTTGAGTATGTGTGAACACACATCCAACATATGGTAGACATTCACACAGCCACTATCCTCTAACTCAAATTATCAAAAACATACACCAAACTACCATTAGAGACCACCAAACCCTAATCAAGCAAAATCAAGCAATCATTATAAACCCTAGTGCATGAAACTAAAAAGTGAGCTTATGCTCTTACATTTCCAACATAGAAATACACTTAAATCTTGAACCAAAACTTAATTGAAGAACTAGAGGGTAAAAAGGTTTACCTCAAGATCCAAGAGAGTGGATCTAGACTATGGTTGAGAAATTTTCCTCACACTCCCTCAACACCAAAGCCGATCTCTCTCTCTCTCTCTCTCACTTTTTCTTTTCTTTTGGCTCGGCTCCTAAGGGCAAGAAGGACTAGAGAATGAGCTGCCAATTTTGGGTTTCACTAAAAGCTTACAAATGAACACACCTCCACCTATTTATAGGTGAAAATAATTTTTACTTCTAGAATTGCATGACGGTCTTCAAGAGCAAATTTTTTGCTCATAGACCCCATGTGGTGGCCGGCCATATAGGGCCATCTAGAAGGTCTTGCTTGTTGAAGCACAAAACTTAGCCAAGTAAGCAAGGCTAATGTGCTTACTCACCAAAGCTAGAAGCACGACTTGTCAAACTCTCAAAAATAGGATAATTTTTTATTTCTAAATTGCATATTGGTCCTCAAGAGCAAAATATTTGCTCATAGAACCAATGTGGTGACCGGCCATATAGGGCTATGTGGAAGGACATGCTTATTGAAGCACAAAGCTTATCCAAGCAAGCAAGGTTAATGTGCTTAGTCATCAAACCTAGAAGCATGACATGTCAAATTCTTAATAAAACTCTTATTTCCACACTTGCATATGGGTCCTTAAGAGCACAATATTTGCTCATTGACCACATGAGGTGGCCGGCCATATAGGGCCATGTGGAAGCTTAAGATTTCACAAATTCTTTCAAAGTCATCCCTAACTAATTTTCCTTGGTTTCCAATGTAACTATGGTAACCAAGCTTGTAACCAATCATTGGTCTAGTTGGATTTGAAGACTTAGTTAGAAAAATCCATAGTTCAAAAATTTACATACTTATCTACAATCACTCATTTTTCTTAAAATTGCACAATGGCCCCTAAAGACAAAATATTTACACTTTAGTCCTTGTGAGGTGGCCGGCTATGGTGGTGGCACTTGGCTTCCAATTCTTGCTTAGTCAACTATTTTAATACTTTCTTATTTTCTAAAAATCCATAATCATTTACTTTTCTTAAAATTGCATATTGGCCCCTAAAGATAAAATATTTACATTTTGGTCCCTATGAGGTGGCCGGTCACAAGGAGTGCTTAGTGGCCAAGTAATTTTTTCAATATTCATTCATTTTTATCTTAGGATGAGGTGTCCTACCCTTAAGCTCCGCTTCATTTTTCTACACTGGTCTCGTACCTTATTCTTGCTTATTCATACGTAATGACGGTTTTTCACAGTATAATTTTCATACTGTTAATTATACTGTAGTACCGTCTTAATCATACCTTAGGTCATTTTAGTCGAACGTTGACCGACATAGGATCGTAAACCCTAATTTCGCCTCTTTCAACAGAAGGCTTCATACTCGTATAAATAAGTTATTATCGAGTCTTATAAATTAACAAGAACTCAATAATATTCTGATAAATCAGATCAAGCATTTCACATAAACATACATATTACAAACTTTGATTTCCTAAAAAAGGAAATCGGAAATTTGTAGAAAGGTTGGTTATTACACCTTAAGTAGACAAGACATGTATATAATGAAGCATAAATGAACACACATGATCACATACATTTTTGAACATTCTTGATGTCACGTGTGATGATATGATTTTATGAAAATGTTTTGTGAGATATTGTTTGTACTTGCTGAGCGAAAGCACATACGTGTGTGTTTGTGCTGTAGGTAACGCGGGTAAGCAGCCCGCTACTTAGATGATTCATGGACTGGCGAAGCTGTGCGGAGGCGATGAAGGAAGGGAATGGGATACCACCACGAATTTAATTTTCACATTTAGACTTCTTAAATTATTTTGTATCGACTATAATTATAACTATGTTTCCAATGTTTTAGTACTACTTAACTAGTAGGAGTGCTTTACGAGAAAAAGACTTCAGACTTTTTCCTTTTAACTTACATAAAGTTTTAGTTTTTTTTTTAAATATTATCTAAATACAAATTTGAATATGATATTTATTATCTAGAGGTTTTCAATTTTCTCAATTAAAAATTTTAGTAAATTTAATTATTGTAGTACGAATATGGTTTATATAAAAAAAATTTATGTATTTTTGGAACCAAACATAAATATGTGTTAAGACTAAATTAAATAAGAATAAGTAAGCAAGTTAACGGTCCAAAAATTCAGGTCGTTACAGTGCCAGTCTGAATAGGCGACGGATATCGACAATCGGACAGGCGCAGTAACAGGCGGCGTGTTAGGTGTCAGGCTATGGATTGTGAGTCGTGCAAGGGCACTGCCGTCAACCTGTACGGAGTGGCGTGACGCGGATAGTGAGGGACCCACTGAGTAAGTGGTGCTCACCAGTTGTCAGGGAAATTATGTCCGGGTCAATGAAATGGGCCCCGACCATGTACATCCCAGGGTACGCGACGGGTAACGCTAGTAGTGGACACTTGGCCATTTAGCGAGGTTCATGGGGAAGTGTCCGGGCAGAGTTTTGATAAGGAAAAATTATTCATACCTGAATAGGTGGGGCTGACCCTTTATTTATAGATGTTCCTCGCACGCTCGGGTATTCGGGCAACCCGATCAGGTCGAACTTCGAGTGCTCCAGGCGGGTAAACATGTATCAGGTTCATAGGTACTGTATGTCGAATGGGCTGACACCGCGTGTTCGTGGTCTAGTGTTAGGGGACATTAGGGTAGACTAGTGTCAGCACAGGTGAGCACCGTGCCAATCTGAACAGGCGATGGGACAGGCGCAGTAACAGGTGATGGATTGTGAGTCGTGCAAGGGCACTGCCGTCAACCCGTATGGAGTGGCATGACGCGGACAGTGAGGGACCCACTGAGCAAGTGGTGCTACCATTTGTCAGGGAAGTTATGTCCGGGTCAATGAAATGGGCCCCGACCGTGTACATCCCAAGGTACGCGACGGGTAGCGCTAGTGGTTGACACATGGCCGTTCAGCGAGGTTCCTGGGGAAGTTTCTGGGCCTTGTCGGTCTGATTTGGTCGGGTCTCGATGGTCACATGTACCATCCTATCCTCATTGAAATCTTGTCCTGATGTCCTCGCACAGCCGGATCATCCATGAAAAAGGGATTCCGTGACCGGATAAAATTACATCATCAACATAAGCCTCCCGAGCATCCCTGGGCTGATCGAGCCAAGGGTGCATGAAGTGTCAGCCAATTTAAGTGATCGCGTCTCGAGGCTCTGATCGGATATTGTCGAGATGCCCTCGGTCCTCCTAGGTTGTCGGTGGTCTGGTCTAGTCGTGGGCATGGTGCATAAAAATTTCTGACACGCATCGCTCTCGCCACGTGTCGCACCACGATTGGCTGGAAGTCAGATTAACACTTCGTAATTTGCACCAAGATTACCCGCCTAAACCCACCCCTATAAATAGAGGGTGGGGGCTTCCGCTTTTTTCACCAGTTGCGAAAAGCCACCGAGAGTTGTCGAGAGTTCCTGATCAAGTTTCACATCCGTCACGTTCGAGAAGATCCGAGAAGATAAATCATTTTTCCTTTCATCTTTCAATATGAGTGATCAGATTTCGGACTCAGAGAACGAAAATCTCTCTGGGGATGTCGACATCACGGGTAGTTCAAGTACGGACTCTGATGCAACATACATAACCGAGGAAGAGGTAGAGCAGGGGGCAAGGACACCAGACTACTTGTCGAATATCTACGACATTCCATCCCCATGAAGGTCGGTTGTGCCGACCAGCTAAGCCAGAGAAGGTGCTGGTCGGCTTAGGGAAATTTTGCAGTTGGGGTCGGCTACTCGACTGAACCCCATGTTCATAGAAGAGCTGAATGGGGCATCTCAGGCCCAACCACCTCCAGTGGTTGACCTTACTGTAGGTGAGGACGCATTTGAGAGAATGGCCAGCGAGGCTAACACGTCTGGTCATAAGGGGTCAAAGAGCTCCGAAAGCACGACCTCCCCCCCCCCCCTCCGGGGAGCCCGTCCTGTCCCGTCAACGTGGTTCTAGCCGACCACTACGGATCAATGGTATACTCGTCTACCGGATGGCGAACATGGAGATGGTGGACCTGGCAGGTGGCCGCCCGGTATACACAGTGGATTACTTCACCTCGGCGGTCACCTCCCAATATTTGGAATCACTACGGGAAGAGTTCAAGATCTCGAATGATGTGGAGTTGATTGTTCCGGGACCGAACGACCTGCCTTCCAGACCAGCCCCCTGCTACACCACCTTATTGGCCGAGTTCTTCCGAGTAGGGCTACGCTTGCCATTTCACCCGTTCAGGCGGGCGCTCCGGAGACTTAACGTCACTCCAATACAGCTTAACGCCAATGCTTATCGTATTTTAATAAGTTGTTTTGTCCTCTAGGCAAAGAACTATTGCACGGAGCTGCCATTCAGGGCTTTCCAGAACCTCTACTGGATGAAAACGGCTCCATCATCGGTCGGATCATACTACTTCCAAGGTTACCAGATGATCTTTATTGCCAGCTACCCAAACTCCGAAAAGAACTACAAGCACCTGTGGTTTTTCACGATGGGTCGGTGGTTGTCTGGTCGGTTGGACTACGACTAGGTCTCATCCAGGGAGCGAGTCCCCATCATGTTTAGAAGGGGGTATGTATGGACACGGGGACCACACACGGAGACGATCAACTTGGAAAGGAACGAGAAACTCTGAGAGAAGGCGGACCCGGAACGGAACCAAAACCGGCTATTGTCAAACGAGAGTTTGGCAAAATACAATTGGTTCGGTTCGTCTTCTACATCCGATTACCCTCACGACCGACCAAGAATAGTGAGGCCCGGGAAGGTGACGGTCGCGGCACGTATGTCCTACCCGGTTGTCGATTACCGTGCTCGGATAGTTGTCACCAGCGAAGTTACGACCACGTCTGTTTGATCTGAGGTTCCGTGGGGAGTGCCGGTAGCCTCAACCTCTGGTTTGAAATCAAGCAATTCCTCCCTCAAGACATGGGGTCCGACGATCGCCGACGAGGACTTGGATGAGGTGATCGGGCGACTCTATCCAGCGTGTGGTCTTCGAATTGAAAGTCGTCATGTTCCTTTGTTTCATTCAAGGTTACCTTGTTCAAGTACTAACCTATATT
Organism: Ficus erecta; assembly: GCA_008635985.1. Lineage (NCBI taxonomy): Eukaryota > Viridiplantae > Streptophyta > Magnoliopsida > Rosales > Moraceae > Ficus > Ficus erecta. The sequence continues at coordinate 2,623,612 of BKCH01000014.1, forward strand.
TTTTGTTCGCAGAACTGAGCATGTTTGACCGTGGACAGAGAGGGAGCAAGCGGCCAAACGAACAGGAGCGGGCGGCTCGACTACAACAGAAGTTCACCAAGGCGGGTGATGGCAGCAAAAGCCGTCTAGGGGGTCCGGCACCAATCCCCACGAGCAGGCTCCCTTCCGACCCTCCTGTAGCCTGGGTAGATCGCCTGTGCGAGGAGCAGCCGTCACCTGCCGAGCTCGCTGCCAAGGTCAGGCCGGAAGAATCAAGGTCTCGTGATCCTCCAGCCACCGTCATCGGTGCTGAACCGGTCAGGAGAAAGTCCTCAGTACAGAGGGCAGTCATAACTAAGTTGACGACCGCCTATCTTTGAAGGTTATAGAATCCTCTCGGCGCTCGGACCACATCCAGGCCAGCGAGGATATGATCAACAAGCTGGTCGAGGTACGCTATCCTGATTTTTTTTTTTACATGATTCCGACCAATTCCTACCTACTAAAGGTTATTTCCCTCGCCTTCTCTGGCAACGCTGCGGCCCGGGGCTATTCCAATCGCATGGAGGAGAAAGTGGCTTTGTTGATCACAGACGTCAAAAAGTGGAAGGATGCCGAGAAGGTAGCTTCCGAGAAGGTCGAAAAGGCGGAAAAGGCCGAAGAACAATCGGGCAAGGCAGAGGATGCTTGGAAGAAGGCGAAGGAGGCCTGGAAAAAGGCCGAAGACGATCTGTCCACAACCCGGTCCGAGCACTCCCGTTACTTTCAAGAGGCCCTTCCCGCTGTCCTCGACCAGGCCCAACAACAAGCGGTCACCGACTACCAGAGGTCGACAGAGTTTGAAGCTCGTCTCTTCACTGAGTATAAAGAGAGGACGAGGGACATAAAGACCGGTTTCGCCTTGGTGAACCCACGGTGATCGGGTTATACTGGTCCTTTGTGCCTGAGATCTCTGATGAGACCACTGTCGAAGGCGGTGGGGCAGCGACCGAAGGAGGTAAGGAGGGAGAGGTGACCGAGGGCGCTTAATTGACCGAGGACGTCTTGGTGAATTCCATAGTGTCTCAGTCCATAGTTGGCCAATAATATCCCTGACGGAGGCATTTAAAGGATAAGGCCTTCCCCTCAGAGTGGTTCCCACATACTCCACTGTGTATCTCTTTCATTATATACTCGTCTTCGACTGGCCCAACACATCGCTAATATGGAGCAGAATGTCCTCTGCGGTACAATTTTTCATTGATCAGGATGTACCTTACCGAGGTGTTCCTGATCATGCGGGCTTCTTCTCGGTCCTCCAGTAGCCGGGATACGGTAAAGTAGTCGATGATCAGGTCCATCCAGACTCTTACCTTCTCAGAGCAAAGTATCTGTTCATCACGTCCGATGCTAAGCTGGTTGAGTCGTTCAATCGAGAAAGAGACGAAACCATCCGCATCAATCCCGGAGGCTAGCCTTGCTAAGGCGTCTGCTTCACTATTCTCGGACTGAGGTATCTAGATTACTACGTGGCTTTTAAATTCATCTAGTAGGGTCTTAACTTTTCCCAAGTACTTGGCCATTCGTTCTTCTTTTGCTTGGAACTCCCCAATTACCTGATTGATGATCAGCATCAAGTCGCTAAAGACTTCAATCGCTTCCACTCCGAGTTCTCGCGTCAGGTCTAGACCGGCTATCAATGCTTTATACTCCGCTTCATTTTTTGATGCTCTGAAGTCGAAGCGGAGGGCCTGGCTGTTCTTGAAGTGATCGGGACTTATCAATACCAGTCCTGCCCCAGAGCCCCCCGAGCTGGAGGAACCCTCCACGAATAGCTTCCATCATTGGAGGTCGTGACCGGGGACACTAGGGCCTTCCCCGGAAGACGTGTCAGTGGTCTTCCCTATGTCTCCTAATGCTGGTCTGGGATGCCCTGGGCTTTGATCGCCGTCTAGGGAACGTACTCGATGCCAAACTCCCTAAGTTTTATTGCCCACTTCGCGATCCGTCCTGACAGCTCTGAATTCTGTAGAACCTGACGGAGTGGGTAACTGGTCGGGACACGGATGGGGTGCCCTTGAAAGTAGGGCCTCAGTTTGCGAGCTAACGTGACCAATGCCAATGCAAGTTTATCCAAGGGAGTATATCTTCCTTCAGCCCCTTGGAATGCCTTGCTACTGTAGTAGACCAGAGTATGTACCTTGTTCTCTTCTCGGACTAAGACGAAGCTGACCGTCCTCTCCGACACTGCTAGATACACGTACAGTACTTCCCCGTTTGAAGGCTGGGATAATAGGGGCAAACTTGCCAGATATGCTTTAAGACCTTGAAAGGCCTCCTCGCACTTGTCGTCCCAGTCGATCTGGCATTTGCCCTTGAGCGCTTGGAAGAATGGAAAGCACTTGTCGGTAGATCTGGACACGAATCGGGAGAGGGCCGTTACCATCTTGGTTAGCCTCTAGATTTCCTTCACCGTGCGTGGAGGTTGCAAGTTCACTACAGCTTGTGCCTTGGCCGGGTTAACCTTGATGTCCCGGTGGTGTACCATGAATCCAAGGAATTTTCTGGACTCTATACCGAAGGCGCACTTGGCGGGGTTCAACTTCATCAGGTACTGTTTGTCGCAGGGTGTCGAAGCAATCCTTGAGGTCCTTAACGTGGTCACTTGTGCATTTGCCCTTCACTAGCATATCATCCACGTATACTTCCATGGACCTTCCAATGAGCGAGGCAAACATTTTGTTAACCAATCGTTGGTATGTCGCTCCGACATTCTTTAGGCCAAATGACATAACCTGATAGCAGTACAACCCTTGGTCTGTGGTGAACGCGGTACTGGCTTGGTCGGTTCTGCTTTATAAAATCTGGTTGTGCCCCGCCGTCGCGTCAACGAGCTGGTTTATTCAAGGAAGGGGAAAGCAGTAATTTGGGTAGGTTTTATTCAGGTCCGTGTAGTCTATATAGACCCACCACTTGTCGTTGGCTTTCTTAACCAGGAATGCGTTGGCCAGCCACTCTGGATAGATCACTTCCCGGATAAAACCCACAGTGAGCAGCTTGTTCACCTCCTCATTAATGGCTCCGTACCTCTCTAGATTGAAGACCCTCCTCTTCTGGACCACCGGTTTATGCTTTGAGTTTACACATAATTGGTGGCACATCACGGCCTGGTTGATTCCGGGCATATCCTCATTGGACCAGGCGAAGACATCCCTATGCTCCTGGAAAAATTGTTCTAGCTCTGCTCGGATATTCGGCTGGAGCTTTGACCCGAGCGTCACTGTTCTCTCCGGGTACATGGGGTGTAATTGGTACGGGACCAGGTCTTCGACAGGGTGTGCTCGGACCTCCTCTTCGGGCATCGGAGGGTCTAGGTCACAAGGCTGGTTGGGGCGCCTTGTGGCACACTTTGTTCATAGCTTCCATATAGCATTTTCTGGCCCCCTCCTGGTTCCCTCTAAAGATTCTGACGTCATTCGGGGTGGGGAACTTCATGGCCAAGTGATAAGTCGAGACCACCGCCTTGAGTGCATTCAGGGTCAGCCTTCCCAAAATAATGTTGTAGACTGACGGTCGATCCACGACAAGGAATTCCACCATCCGTGTCGCTCTCGCGTAACTGCCCCCGACAGTAATTGGGAGACGAACAGTACCGGCAGCCCGGACGCACTCGCCGACAAACCCATGTAGCGGGGTCCGGGCAGGTGTCAACACAGCCCCATCGATCTTCAGTCTGGCCAACACGTCAACGAACAAAATGTCGGCTAAGCTTCCATTGTCGATTAAGACATGGCAGACGACGTTGTCCGCTATTCGGATCTCCCCGACCAACGTGTGGGTGAAGGAGCTTGCCGGCCTCATCATCGGTGTAGGTGATCGGAGTGTTATCCTAACTGCAAACCTTCGCGATGTGTTCTACCATGTTTATGTATTCTCCCCGTGCTACCTGCCTGGCCTCACGGACATAGCTTCTTTGGCTATTCGAGGTGTCACCCGTGGCCGTTCCTCCAAAAATGGTGTGGACAACGTGCTCGAACTCCGCGACATTCGTCCGGTCACTCGATCCTGGGATCGAGTATGGTTGGACCTGAACAGTCCTATTGGCCATAATTGTCAGGGTAATAATCTTCTCCACAAACTCCCGTAGGTGCCCGTCTCGTACCAGCAGTTCAATTTGGTCCCGTAATTGTATGCAATCCTTCGTTTCATGGCCAATGTCTTTGTGGAAATTGCAGTACTTGTTCTAGTTCCTCCTAGCACGGTCCATTCTGAGCGACGGTGGATCTCGAAGCATTCCCCTGCCAGAAATCTGGTTCAGGACGTGCTCAGTGGTGGCGACAAGGGGGGTATATTGACGGAATCACCCTGCCGACATTTTCGGTCCCTGGTGGTTTCAGCCTTGCTGACAGCCTTCCCCTTCTCTGGTCGGGCCTGATTCGCTTCATTTTTATTCAACTTCTTTTCGGGAAGCCGTGATTGTTCTCTGGGTACCAGGCCCCGTCCTCTAATATACTCATCTGCTTCGGCATGCTTCCTGGTGATCCCCCTCAGGTGCGCGAAGGTTGGTGGTACCTCGTAGGCAATTGTCCAAACCAGCCTTTTGTCTTTGACGCCTTTCCGGAAAGCCTATATCAGGGTATTGTCGAAACAACTCTTCACTTGCAAAACAGCCTTATCAAAGAGGTCGAGGTATTCTCTCAATGGTTCCCCCTCGCCTTGTTTGATTCTAAATAGGTACGAGGTCTCCATCTTCCGAGTCTTCACGCCAAGGAAAAATGTTGTGAAGGCGTCTGCCAGTTGCTTAAACGAATCCACTGACCCAGGCATTAGCCTTCAATACCACTGCTGGGCAGCGCCGATCAGGGTCAAGCAAAAGGCTTTGCAGAAGGTGGCTTCATTGGTGTTTTGGATGAGCATATGTGCCAGGTAGTTCTCCAGGTACTCGTCTGCGTCCGTGGAGCCGTCATAGGATGCTATGGATGGCATTTTGAACCTAGCCGGGTAAGGCGTAGCCATGATCACCGGGGTAAAGAATGGATCAACCGCTCCAACTTGCTCCAACCTATACCGTTGGCTCACAAGCAAGTCAAGCTACTGCTGGAGGTGATCCAGCTTGTTCTGGACGTCTATCTCCTCTTTTGTTGGTTTATCGACCGAGTGATCTCGGCCCCAGTGTCGGCTGGTCCCGGCTCGTCCCAGGAGGTCGGACCCAAATGTTGTGCTCCCGCGCACGTTCACAGTGTCCCTCCGATTCTGGCCCAGATAATACATTTTTCGGGGTGCTGGGGGTGTGGTTGCCCTCAACCGAGTCATCCGGTAATCACGGCTCCTTGAGCGCTCCCTACTCGGGTCTCGCTGCTCGTCCCTTGTGTTTCGCCTACCGGTCTGGTTACTCCTTTGGTCAGCCGCGGGCGACAGGCTTCGCGGTCTGTCAGCAGACCGGACAGACCGGGGTCGTCCAGTCGGCGTGGATTCTCCTACTTCTTCCGCCCATGCTTGATAGGGTAGGACATTTCTGGATTCTCTGAATGCGCCCACGAGCACTCAAACGGTCTCGGTCAAGTTCTGGACGTTCCCGGTGAGGATTTTTGTCTGTGTGGGTTTGCATTGTGCTCGCGCACCTCGCCAGCGTTGGGGTCGCCGGGTGCTTTGTGAGCCGGTCGGAGCAGGGTTATCGAGGCCCTGGATGTCCTGGCTGGCTTGCTTGTCCATGGCTCAATTGTAGTCGGGTGAGTGGATGTGGTTGATAAGGTTACAATTGCTGGAAAGGCGGGGGCCCTCCTTCTAGCGCCAAAATGTTGATACCGAAAATTTTCAGCACAACACCCGACGTGGTTGCTCGACGTGGTCAGTCTTGCACAATCACTATGAACATGTTCACCTGTAAAAGGGGAGCACCTCGAAGTGATGGGGACACCAGTGGAGTGCCTTCTAATGACACTCTGATGCTTAAGTCGGTAGTAGTACTGGTGAGCAAGCAGAGAGGCAGAGCTTTGGCAAGGAAAAATTGTCCATACCTGAATAGGTGGGGCTGACCCTCTATTTATAGATGTTCCTCGCGGGCTCGGGTGTTCGGACCACCCGGTCTGGTCGAACTCCGAGTGCTCCCGACGGCTGACGTCGCATGTCCGTAGTCTAGTGTCGGGGGACACTAAGGCAGACTAGTGTCGGGGGACACTAGGGCAAACTAGTGTCGGCACAGGTGAGCACCGTGCCAGTTTGAACAGGCGGCGAATATCGGCGATGAGGCAGGCACATAACAGGCGGCGGATTGTGAGTCATGCAAGGGCACTGCCGTCAGCCTATACAGGGTGGCGTGATGTAGACAGTGAGGGACCCACTAAGCAAGTGATGCTCACCAGTTGTCAGGGAAGTTCTGTCTGGGTCAATGAAATTGGCCCCGACCGTGTATCGCTCAGGGTATGTGGCGAGTAGCGCTAGTGGTGGACACTTGGCCGTTCAGCGAGGTTCCCGAGGAAGTGTATGGGCCTTGTCCGTCTGATCTGGTCAGGTCTCAACGGTCACATGTGCCATCCTACCCGTATTGAAATCTGGTCCTAATGTCCCCGCGCAGCCGGATCATCCTCGGAAAAGGGATTCCATGACCGGATAAAATTACATCATCAACACAATAAGTCAAGCAGGGAGAAAATAGAACATTTTTTGTACTATAATCCAAGACATTTTAAGAAAATAATAGCATGTAAGATAATCATGAGCAGTTGCTTTAGTTTGATGATTTTTTTTTTCTTTTTTTTTTTTTCTTTTTTGGGGAAATATTCAACAGGGATATGACTGTACCTCCGGAGTCTGGCTATTTGAAGGAAACTTTTACGTACCAAGCGGCACAAAATGGTGTTTGTATAATGCAAGTTTTTGGTGCAGCTAATCATGCCACAACTCTGCAACTAAGGGTTTACGATGGGAATTTGAAAGTGTACAGAAGCCAAGTGGTGGTATCCAATATCTACAACAAATGGTTCAAACTGAACGTGATCCACGACGTTGGCAATTCTAGGGTGACAATCTTCATAAACGACCAACAAAAGGTTGTCGTTGGCGGTCGAGGGCCATCAACCTTTTACTTCAAGTATGGAGTTTACGCCCAGGATGGCTCGAGTAACTATATGGAATCAAAATGGAGTGGAATCAAAGTGTTCAGACGATAATATGCATTGGCCTAAATGAAAATGTCTTTACCTAAATATATTTAAAGTGTGTGGAATAAAGTGTGTGAAATGTACCTATTGTCGTGACTTGAGACGTGAGATTTAACAATAGAATTAATGTGCTTACAGACGTTAGTTTAGTGATAATTGCCACATCTGACTCTACCTAAAAGTGTAGAATTTGAATCTCACACCTCCAAGTTTAAAAGAGAAAAATAGAATTTATGTGCCATAATTCACACTGTTAGATGTTTACAACTGTTATAGTACTTGATATATGCTCAATATGCATCCCCTCCATCCATAGATCCAGAATTTTAATACAGTGGGGGTACAAATGAAGATAAAATTTATTCATTAAAATGATTTTAATAAATCAAGTAAACTACCTCTAATATGTTCTAGTAATAAAAAAATACTAACCCTCTTGAAAGTATTCATTAACTAAGCGTTTTTGTATTTTCAAATCGTTACATGATTCCCTCATTGCTAAAATTTTTAAAAGTAGCTTCGTCATTCATTACACACCATTTCATTCTCTAGAAGACAACAAACTCTCTCCAGCTTTATTATGTATATTTCATGAGAAATATATCATGAATACAAAACTAAAGTTACAAATATAGATATTAAAACTAATTTTCAAAAATTATAAACATTCATGAACTATATTTAGTAATATAAATTTACAACCTCAACTTGTTAGTTGTTGACTATTGGAATAATATGACATAAAAGTATTGTGAAAAGAAACGACAAGAAAGAACATGAAGTAAAAGAAAAAAGAAAAAAGGGAAATGGAAATTGATGAGGAATATAAAAAAAGAGAAAGGGAATGGAAGTGAAGAAAGGGAGATAACAAAAGGAAAGATAGAGACTTCAACTGAAAAATTAAAAATAAAAAACTAAAGAGGCGTCTTATAGTCTAATCAAATATATTAATAAAAAGTCTAGTGTTATAACTAAAAATAGAAGATAAATAACAATTTAAAAAAGAGTTAAATTGAAGTCTCAAACAAAAAGCCCAAAGGCTCAGCAAAACGTAAAAGAAGCCCAAAGACCTTAACACTCAAGAGAGTATTCTACTGACTATCTAGTGGGGGGAACTAGCGGGGTTGTGGGAGCACTAATAGAGGCTCATCCTCAAAATGACCTTTACACATAGTTGGGTTTCTATTTTCCAAGGAGGGGCACGTGCCCCCACTGCCAATAACGTGCCTCCGTCCCTGCCTCCGTCCATCAATTTCTATCTATGTATCTTTTTCTTTTTCTAGCAAGATTCTATTATTTATTCTCTCTCTCTCTCTCTCGCTCTCTCTCTTAAATGAATGGTGAGAAGATAAGTGATGTCAAAGGTAATTACTAAATTCTAACTATGTTGACACCCATTAACTACTTCATCTTTCGTCAAGTCATCAGATGAATTTTTCTATTAAATAAGAAGAAAAAGATGATAAAATTAAAGCCTTTGAAACAACTCTCAAGGAAGCTAAATCGAAAAAGAGCACTAGAAAATCAACTTAAATAATCCTCTAAAAAGCAAACCTAAAATACAGAAGCAAAAATTTCAATCTGAATAGCAAAAGCGATAGTCACGATCACCATCGCCCCAAAAGATAGTACAAATACGATCTAGTACTCCTAGAAAATAAAGCCTCCTTAGAAACCTTTTCATATTAAACCCGAAACGAAAAACCTGATTAAGTAAAAGAAAATGTATGATCCATATTTAAACAAGCAATTCATAAGTGAAAACAAAAACACTAGGAATGACGACCTAAACTCCTGTGTGTATCTTATAGTGATTTAATAACAAAATAGGATTTAGTTACGACTATGACATAGGAATCATGCCAAATTAAAGAATCGACTTTTAATTAACTTCAAAAAAAAAAAAAAAAAAAGTCAACATTGTGCATTTACAATTAATAAGGTATAAAACGTAATCAATAAGGATAATTGTAGGTTAGGTAAGGTCATTTAGAATTAAGAGTAGACTTGATCAAATGCAGTATGCAATGGCTAGGACCCTTTTGTCGAAACATTATTACTAGAAAAGTGCGATTTACCGATGCATTTAATAAATGCGTCGGTAGACAAACTTTGACGTCGCTAAGAAATTTTCCGACACAGGATCTGCATACCTAATAATATGAGGAGGGAGAGACACTTTATCGTCGGCAAAGATCTCTACGTACCATGTGGACGAGATATCTCCTTTGATCAGTTGGAGATCTCATTGTGGTCGAGGGTTAATGGCCACTGTTCAGTGTTCATCTTCTGCGGATAAAGCCTAATAAAAATTGGGGATGAGCCATTTTCTTATCTTAAAAAGTTTAGTGAGCATATTTTTTTGAAGGGTTGGCCAAATAAAATTTAGGAGTTCGTTTAAGTACGAAATTGACACATACTGTACTTTGATTTGATACTCTAAAAATGAATCACAATAAAGTATAATAATGAAATTGGGAACAGTAATAATAATCACGTTGCGTAATTTGTTATATTAACCAAAATGAACAAGTAACAATAGTTAGAGAGTTTTTTTTTTTGTTTAAAGAAAAAGTCCAAAATGGCATATCCTTTAGACATTACCAAAAATGCTCTTAGATGCTCATAGAAATATTTGTTGAAAATCCTACAAACAAGCCTTATCCCTTGATAAATGCACTAACAGTAAGAATATATGAGAATGTGATCACATACATTTTACATCAACTACTAGGCCAGTAAGATATTTATGGCCCCAAAACATTAACACTCAATGCTCAATTTTGTTTTTTTTTTTTTTTTTTTTTTTATATATGTAGATACACCACAAAAATATTTTATTATTAGACCACCATACTGGTTGATTACGTTTTTTCTAATTAATTATTTAGAGAAGTGTGTTTAATACTTCTCACTAAAGTAACGAAAAAGATTAGTTAAAGCAAAAAAATAATAATTACTAAAGAGGAATTAACAAGAATGTCATAAATTTGGCACCTCTTCTTAATTTTGCCCATCATAATATTAAAAATGATAATTTTATCATTTCAAAATATTTAATCAAATAATTAAAAGAAATAAATAGTAAATAAACAATAATACCTCTATCTCTTTCATCAAATATGATATGTATTTTTTTTAGTGTGCAAAATGCAAGTATGCCATCAGTTCATGAGACAACGGTGTAAATTTAACCAACTCATTCCATCTAACCAACGCTTTATTTGGGTCGGTTGATTTTTGACTTCGATTTATTGGATTTTTTTTTTAATGGGTTAAGCCATGTACTCATATTGTCCTTTTTTTTTTTTTTTTTTTGGTAAAAAAAAAGATCTGGCCTTATCATATTCAGGATTTTCAACTTCACAGACAAGAACACTTCCCTAGGTATGATAGACACATGTCTTTTATATTAGTTTTTTCCAGTCGTCCACCCGAAGCCTATCATGTTATCACCAAACCAAGCTTCAACAGCCGAAACTGAAGCGGAGCCTAAAGAGAGGCAGTGGAAATCGAACTCTGAAGACGAAGAGGAGATGCTTAACAAAAACTTCACACCCCTTTGTCATCACATTCACCCCTGTGAGTATGCTCATATTGTCTTGTTACATCATCGACTTCAATGCTTTATTGGGTTAGGGAATATGCTTATTTATATGTCAATCATAAAATGAGAGAAATTTTAAAAAAAAAATTCTTATTTAGCCGTTTATTTTCCCTCAACAAAGTTTTCTATATAATATAGGGAAATAAAATTTATCCAATTGAATGGAATGGCAAAAAAAAAAATATCCAGGAGAAGGAGAATTTTTTTTCCTTTTTTTAAGTTATTCACAGTTATAAAAATTAAAAAAAATTAAAAAAGAACGAACACCTAAATTATTGTATTTCTTTTCTTATTATTTCTATTATTTTAATAAATTGTTAGGGATGTGTAGACAACGAGGTTACTAAGGATTTGCCAATTTAATGAAGATGTACCGGTGCACTTCATGATTTCTATCCTCGTGAATCTTACTCGGATAAACTTTGAAAGGTCACGCGCTTGGAGCAGCGCTTCAGATGTCTGAGCACTTTTGTAACTGCCGAGAGAGAGGCCAAACTGCCATAGAAAGACCAAAACGCCAGTTTTAAGCATTTTTTGTAATGATGGCAATTGCATTAATTTGCCAGACGTCAGTCAGTCTGGTTTTTGGTCTCCATGGAGCATGTTTCTCGTTTATATAACAACCCAGTACTGACCTCCACAAATGTTATATAAATAGCCTTTCACTCCACTGCTACTTCTTCTTCAAAGATTATAACTCAATAGCTTTCTCTGTATCTCTTTGAATTCCCATTTTACTTTTTTTTTTATTTTTTTTTTCTCTTTCAAAAAACGAAAATGGTGGGAATCAATCTTGTTCGGCTTGTCAACAACTTCATTCGCAACCTTTACGACGAGGTCTCTCCCAATCTTGTTTCTCTCTCTTTTTTTTTCTTCGTCTTTTGTTTACTTTCGTATACACTTTCTGCCTGTGTAGTGTGTACTTTACTAGTACTAAATATCTGAACTGTCGTAGTTTTATTAGATTTAATTTTGTATTCTCATCATTTGAGGAACAAGCAATCCTGAGAAGAAATCGATTTTGAAATCTTGCAATAATAATAATCTTGGTTTATTTTGTAGCAGGGTATATTGGACCGCAATTTTAATTGTTCGGAAAGGATCAGCAATAATCAGAGCAATAATCCCATGTCTATTTCACAAATTATCAACTCCTACTTCAATGAGGCTGAAGAAAGCATTGCAAAACTCACCAAACACTTGTAATATTATTTCGAATGTCGATGTCTTCATTTCGTTCCTTTAGTTTTCAGTACTAATACCGCAATTATTCTTGTTAATTTTTGTGCATTTGGACCCATTTTCAGGTCCGAGACTATTATCAACTATGCCCAAGTGAAGGACGCTGCTAACCATCTCAAGTGTTGTAGCTCTAGGTACTAAAATATTTTATTGCGGAATTTGATTGTTTTCACCTGAAACTTGCTATGAAATATTTGGATTATGCTTTTTGGTCCCTTTCCAACAATTTTCTTATCAAATCTAGCTGAGTGTGAATTTGTCATGATGCGCTGAAGAGAAAGAAAACGCTTTAGAAATTTGTGATATAGAATTACATTTTTGTGTTACCCATTTAAAACTTAGATTAGATTATAGCAAATGCAAGCTTGCTTCTCAATCTTTTTTTTTTTCCCTCCCTTTTTCCGAGTTGCAGAATTGGTGGTTTCCGCGTGGTCCAAGCTTGTCAGGAGCTTGGGCGAGCTTGTGATGATGATAACAAAGACAGGTAAGAACTAGCTCTCTCTCTTCTAACCAATTTTTTTCCACAGAAAAACTATGTACAAGGGAAAGTAGGTAGATCCAATCTGATAGATATATATAGTTGTGTTATTAGTGGCATACTACGAGTTAATTGTTATTAACTATGACATCAGTTGGAATGTGTTTTCTTAGTAGTCAGATTTCAATCGAAATATTCATGTTAACATTACTTGGATATATAAACTTCGAAATGTTGTGAAGCTTTGCTCTTATTTTTGGCATTGCTTTCGCTTTTGTTTTTAAGACGGTAGAAGAGAAATTACAACTATGATTTATTTAGTGTTTGGCACTATTAAAAGAGCTTCATGAAAAAAAAAAAAAAAAAAAAAAAAAAAGACGGTAATTAAATCTTCTAATAAGCAATAAACATATTATAATATACAGTCTTGTTTAAAATCTGGCACAAGTTAAAAGAGTTTTTTTTTTTTTTTTTTTTTTTTTGGGACAAGACAAAAATGTGACTTTTACTCGAAACTTTTCAAGAGAGGGCCAAAGTTCTTCTAAATAGTTATCTAAACTCTTCTATAAACTACTAAAAGCAGCTTCTAGAAAGCAATATCTACGAAACAAATTAATTCATATAATAAGTAAAAATTTACAGTTAAAGTCAAGTCTGAAAGAAAAGTCTTCTACACCAGCATAAATTCATTAGTTTCTTCCATATCTCCACATGCCGTTTTTGGAAGCAACAACTCCGACCCAAAAACTCAGCTCATTTTTGTCTTTTTTTTTAAAGTCAACAAAATTTTCAACTAGTTTTTGAAAAATTAAACAACTCTAACCCAAAAAACTCAACTCCAACCTATACACCAAATGCATGCTAAAATGAACAAAAATAGAAAATTACCATCCAAAACAAATTCTGGATCACTCAATCGTAAAAAGTTCAAATGTATTGCTTGTTCTCTTCGTGCATGGACATTAAATTACACAGGAACTAATTATGAGGAGATTCAAGAAGGATGAGTGGTAAAATTGTTGTTTTCTTTTCATTTATCTTTACCTTAGATAGCACTATAATAGTAATCCATTTATCAGTACTTTTCCCTTGCCTTGGGCGTTTTTATTCTGACTAGTATTATGGTATAAATACCTACTCTTCTCAAACAAATTGCTGCAATGTTACAGGTGCTTGGAATCCTTTGAGAGGCTCATAGATGAATATGGTTCCTTGCACGAGAATTTGACTCGTATTTGTGCGGTAATACTGACTTAAACCGCATATTATGTTCTTAAACGTCATGGATGTGCTTTATTAATCTTTTTCTTCTTCTCAGTTTGACGTTTCATATTTTATAATGAACAAACATGTATAAGAAATTGTTATCTTATCAAGAGAACAACTATACATATGTGTGTGCGCATACCAACATGTATATGTATATATATTTGATTCCCGGGGAAAAAATAATAATAATAAATAAATAAATAAATAAATAAATAACTCCATAAATTGATAAGAAAGATAGTTCCCTTGCTTCAGAAATTTAATCAGTTTTCAAGAGAAAATTTATAAATAATAGTCAAGACTACAACAATAACATCAAGAACAATGTAATTATAATTAACAACGAGAAAATTTTGAATATAATAACCCAGATTTCTGCGTAGCATTTGCTACCACATTTCTAGGGATGAGAAGAACAAGAAAGATAAAATAGAATATTATTTAATCTAACATGGAAGTATTAGATTATGATTCTTCAATCTTCACTGACCATATCAACATCAAAACACTATGAAATGAAACTTCTCATGTTTTTTCCCCTCGAATATACGATTGTTTCGTATGCTAAGAAATTTTTTTTTTTTTTTTTTTTTCTCATATGGGAACTACCTTGTCACAGATTGATAGAGCATGTCTATCAAAATGAGGCTAGGAGACGCGGTGAACCATAAAGAGATGGACTTTCATGAGCTCAAGTAGGGACTTGCAGAATAAGTCTTCGAGCTGAAGTTTCTGATGTTGTCTTTATATATATACATGTTGGCTATGGATGTTTGTTTAAGACTGCTTTGTGGTTTGTTTCAGTTGTCTTTGAGTTTAGTTTGTGTTCTTGTCTTTAAGTTGGCTATGTAGTTGTGTTTCATTATGTGAAGACTGTCGGTGTAAGAGCGGTTTTGTGGTCGTTTATGTTCCGTTAGAGTTTGAAAATAAAAGGGTACCTTTTTCTCTGCCAAGGCCTCGATTATAAATTTACTTTTTTGTTTGCCTAGCTTTTGTTAGATGTTAATGTTGGAGCAAAGTGTCGGACACCACGGTTATCAAAAATAAATAAAGCACTTAAGGAAAAGGAATATTAGTAATCAACTGCTTTTGTCCCCCTAAAAATAAGTGAATAGATAAAACAGATACATGAACAAAGACACATAAAGAAAGAAAGTAAAAGCAAGACCATTGTCCGTCTATTACGTCTGTTCTTCATTCCTTTTCTTTTAAAAATATAATTTGACAGCTTATTTTCTCAATTAATTGCTAATACTCATTTTAATATTGATTCCTCATTATTGTTGGTATTTTCCGTGTGGGTAAATTCTTAAATTTAGATGATTTGACATAACAATGTCAAGCAAACAGCCAATGAAATAGGAAAGTAGATCTCGAGTTCATTTGAGTAAGAGAATTTCTGTGGAACATAAAACCTCGTCAGTCATCAATGAGTACGGATTATTTTTCTTGCTGAGTCTCAAAAGTGGGATGAAGGAAGATGCACCAAACTGAAGGAAGCTCTGCGTTGTCACACTGTAACTTAATTTGTATGAGCATTTTAATGTCTGTCGTATATTTTGATTTCTTTCTTTGATCTAGATTTTCACTTGGTTTGTTTGATCAAAGTTTACGACGAAACGATACCATCTTTGCTGCCTACTGAAGTGTTCCCGTGGGAACTCAATTTCGCAGTACTTGTGTTAGTCGGAATGTTGTTCTCGGTATGCTTTAGCTAAACGAAACAGTCATTCAAATCGTCTGAATCTATTATATGAAATAAGGATGAAATACTATTTTCCCGGCTTGATATCAAACGCAAGTTATGATTTTGACTGTGGGCGCATGCTTGAGACGAAATGTTATTATGCTTGTCTGACTTACTTGGTCTCTCCAATTTCAAACTTGAACTTGTTAAGAAAATATAGAATGTGTGTGAGGTGATAATTCCATATTGATCCGAACCAATCCATACGCTCCCATTTTTAATAAAATTCCAGCTAAAAGCATACAAGTATTGTAATGTGCCTCTCCATGAGCATCTGGTAACCAGATATGTAAGGGTATAATTAGCGACTTGACAGCAAAAGCAATAAAAAAATCCAACATAGAATAGCATTTCGAGTGCCACAAGATACGGTTGATTTGCTGATGTTTCAAAATTTAATGTTGGTTCATTAGAACCAGATAAACAAATACCTAGAATTCCCACTAATAAAACGGCGGAACTTCCTGTAGTGCGAGGTTGCCGGTTCTGATTGTGTGATATCAACACCTCTGGCCTTGGCATTGGGCCACAGATCATCTCGAAGATAGGGTAGGGTGGGAGAGAAGAGAGAGAGAAAAGAGAAATAAATTAGTTATACCGTCAAATTTCGGGTTATTAAGATAATTTTGAAAGAAAAAGAGAATAACCAAATAGTATTTTTCCTTGAGACCTAACTCCAACAATTATCAGATGTTAAGGATATGGATCATTCTGATTACGGATACATCGTACATATGTACCACGTATGTTTTTTCCATGTACTTTGAATTAAAATATTGCAGTAACGCAACACAACACAAGACATGAACAGTATAAGCATCGAAATCACCTAACAGGGAGCAGAATCAAGAGGACTTTCACCCTCTTTTTACAGAATCAAAATCTGTTCTTATTAGTATGAAGCATCCATTACAATGACAGACTTAATAGACGGAGGAGTTGTCACCTGAATAGGAAGGATAATAAGATGCCAAATCATGGACAGCCACACTAGCCTCCCTATAGACATTACTTAAAACTAAACTTCTGAAAAACCAGACGCGCAAGACAATACGTTGCCAAATCTCATTGCTTTAGCTTCAGCTTATCTTGGCGATATAAGAAGACCATCAAATTCCTTCGATAATGTTGTGATCATAAAATTTGACGAGTTTCAAATAATCGCATCCACACCAACAGTACCTGGCGAAGGAAATATAGCAGCATCTATCTTAATATAGCAGCCTAGTCCATCTAGCAGAGTCACGGTTCACACAAGCGGAAGAAGCTAGGCAATTTTTCTTCGAGTGAGACAAGAAAAACATTAAATATTCACTCTCTTATTCTTTTCTCCCCAATATACCATGCCAAAAGCATTATCTTCTTTTCTTCATTTCGAACAAACTTGAATCAAAATGACTAAATCAAAATTGACTAGTGATTATGTAGTCCGTCATTATATAACCCGAGTTCTCATACTATTCAGATTCAAGTGTAATTCGTACCAGGCGTATTGTCAATTGCAACTTGAACCGCTAACTTCCAATTTTGTCATTTAGGCCCTGAATTTGACAATACTTGACAATGCAGCACAATCAAAATGGTCAATTAGTAAACGTCAAAGGAAACACATTACCAAACTGGATTTGGTTCCTCCGCAAACGATTCAGGGATGCCAACTAAAAAAGAAAAGAAAAACAACAGCTGTCAAGATAGCACTTCAAGTGGCTGGAGCCAAACGGAGCCGGAACGACTCCCCTTTCTACCAAATTTGGGTGATGAATCGACCTACTCGGACTATGATCTATATGACTAATTCGAAATGGCTCAAGTTCGGGGAAATTTTTATGACCCTTTTCCCTGCATTAATGTTCTATTGGGTTGGACCAAAGAGACCAAAAATGCTTTGGAACTAGGTTAGGCTAAAGAAACAGAATGATGGACATTCCATGCCCTACCAACCCTCTAGAGTGAACGAACCAAGTCGAGCTTGCCCAACCCATGCCAGCATCACAGATATGGCAACTCCAATGCCCTTTCAAGCTGGGACAGCTCCTCGATTAACAGATGTAAACAAGCATGCCATGTGGTGGATTTTTTTGCCCCCCCTAAAAACACAACAGTTTGGGGCCTTGTATGGCCAAATTGATAATTGAGCTTTTGTTCGTCACTTTTGTTAGCTGATAGGCTCATAGAGAAAATGTCGAAGTTAATGGCGAAACCCAACTTTCGGGGGGATCAAAATCAATCAGGCAAAACTGAGTTTCAGATTTTGAGTTTCACTTCACTAGTGTGGAAAGTTAAAATGGAATGCAAACAATTACATAAACTCCTCAATGAGAGGCTCATAGAATAGTTTATATGCCTCCATAACTTCCAGATACCACATTGCCTCCCGATCTGGAAATGCCGAAAGATCTACAATCTTATGAACCTGGTTTTTTTTTAGGAAAAAAAATAAATAATAAAATAATAAAACAGCAGCTTTTCACGAACAAAACTTGAAAAGTATACTTAAAAAAAATGATGGGATTCTTAAATCGGCAGTGTACAAAGAAATATAACACAAAATGCCTCCAGAAAATGAATTTTAAAAGGGGGAAAAAATGTACCTTGATAACGGGGAGTTCGTTCGAACGGGCGACGTAGGCGCCTACAACCATCACATACATTCCTGCAGAAACAAAGGAGAGAGAGAAGGGGGGGAGCAGAAATGGAGTTAGAGAGAGAGAGAGAGGATGTAATGGTAATAAAAAAATGGAGAGAGAGAGAGAGAGAGACCGATTTTCCAGGGGCGGAGACGGAAGTCGGGGGAGGGGGAGATGTGGAGGTGGAGGAGGCCGGTGCCGTCGTCGAGGAGGGATTTATGAGAGTCGGCGGCGGAGGACGAAACGAGGACGCCTTGGACCCAGACGCGCTGGAAGAGAATGCCGCCCAGAGTCATCCCCTTCTGCGACGCCGTCTGCCGAGCCTCCTTCAGTTGCGAGCTCACCACTTTCACCGCTGCCAATTTGTAATCCATCTCTCTCTCTCTCTCTCTCTCTCTCTCTCTGTTTCTCTCTCTCTGAGTCCCAACCAAAAGCAAATGAGAAATGGAGGGAACCGAAGTGCGGGACCATCAAATGGCCGTGAGACGGGCTCCGGGACGTCGTTTGAGGGGATTTGGGTTAGGTTAGTGAGTGACAAAACCCAATTTTGAAAAGGATTTTTTTTTTTTTTTTTTTTTTTTTTTTTAGAAATCGTGGTAAATAGTAATTTTTATGAAGATGATTCAAGTAAAGAGTAGTGTTAAAATATTTAATGTAAATAGTAAATTTACATCCTAAATATATAATTTAAATATATTTTGTAAATAACGAAGTAAATAAATTATTTATTTGGTAAATTTGATAAATTTGTTTTATTGTTGTTATATATTCAAACCATCCACTTTTTTTTTTTAATAAGTTTTTTAACAAATGGTTGAAATTTTTAAAAATTAGTTAAAAGGTTATTTTTTTCTAAAATAGTTAATCAATTTTCTTAAATGGTCAATCAGTGATTGGCTATTATGTAAATAACTAAATTTGATAATCAATCACTGATTAACCATAATGTAAATCACTAAATTTCATTGTCAATCACTGATTAATCATTAATCAATCACTAATTGATCATTAGTCAATCACTGATTGACCAAATCTGAAAAATAACTAACGGCCATTTTCCTATAAAAGAAAATTTGACGAACGGCAATTTTCAGAATTGAATATTCCTTACATTCAAGGATACGAGTGTACTTATCAAAAAATAAAAAAGATACTCGTGTCACACGATTTGATTTCTTGAGAAAATCCCCAACACCTACACAGTAGTATATTGACATTATTAGTACCAAAATGTTAATAGTATTATAACAATTTTCATCCTTGCATCTTCACCAAAAAAAAATTTTTTTGATCCTTGCATATTTTGTCTAGGTTAATTAGTCTATAAAATTTAATTTTGTTGGCAATTTGATCCACAAACCCTAATGTTTGTTTGAAAATATGAAACAAGTAACAGGTGACTCTACAAGATCTGTGTATATTTGTTGTTTGACTAATCTACCTGTTTATAAGTTACAAGGAGCGTTTGAATGTCTCTTTGGCTGTAGCAAAGAAGGAACATATTTTCGTGTGAATAAATCTTTGGAAATCCACAATCAAAGCAATATTTTGTAGTTGTGAAAATCGTCAATTCATTTTTCCTTGATAGTGAAGAAAGCATAACAAAGCTCACCAGATACACGTAGTTTTCCCAACATTTATATCTTCGCTAGTTGTATTTTCAGTAACATTATTGTAATTATGCCTATTAGGTTCATTTTGACTCATTTTCATGTCCTAGACTGATAAACTTTTCGCAAAAGAATCACAGCAAAAGAATACCCTCTTTCGAGCACCCTGCATCAACTGCATTCAAGAAGCGTCACTTTTCATAGAACCAACCAGCAACCCACCATCCTAAGCAACAACCCGACCTTCTCAGATGACTTAAAATTCTGACATCCATCGAAGAAGAGATCTCGAGTTTGGATTATTCGACCATTGTTGTTTAGAAACTGCAATCTCTTCTCCCTACTGCCATACAAACCGTTCCACCACAATCAGTCACAAGACGCAACCCCCAATCTTTGGTTTAGCACCGACTTCACCACTATACCGACGAAATCATAAGCTATACCAACCCGTTGAGGGCAGACAAGACAGAACAATTGAAACAAGGGCAGAATAAAAATTACTTGAAACGGCACTCTCTTAGCACCCATTTAGTTTTGGAAACCTAATTTCAGCATTTTGGTAGAACAGCCATTCAGTGGTTATGAACTTTCCTATCTCAAATAATGAAATAGGTTCCGCTCAAGGATTAAAATCATACATTCAGCATTGAGGATGGGTTTGAACCCGCAAAAAGGTTTTAAGGGGGCAGACAGTTTCAACGGGGTAACAAACATACATAAGATGAACTTCATAAAACAAGCACTGGCTTAACTGAAAGTTGAAATCTGCAGAGAAATTTTGAGAAGAAATTACAAACCCGAAAGTAAAAACTCAAATTTAAGTAGTATTAGAAGCTACAGAATTAACTGCAACCACAACTCAAAAAGCTGAAATTCGAAAATAATAAAAATTATCACAGATTTGTCTCAAATTACTCTCATCTAAACATCTAAAAACCCAAGTTCAACTACAGACCAAAAACTTATAACAAAGCTCCCATCTACACATTCCAACCGAAAATGAGATAGTTGCCCCCATACAAGAAAGAAAGAAAGAAAGCAATCATCTTTAAGCTTCTAGTCGAAGAGACTGAAACCCATATCCTGCAACAAAGAAAATAAGCATCCCATTAGATAAATAAACAAATAAAAAGGGTAATCTCAACCAAACAAATGACTTCAGCCATAAATGTAGTAGGCAAAAACTCACATCGTCGGACTCCTCTTTCTCTTCAACCTTCTCCTCCTTCTTAGTTTCGGCAGCAGCAGCGGGGGCAGCACCACCACCAGCGCCACCTGCGGGTGCAGAGTAAGCGGCAGCACCACCACCACCAGACGGCACCGATGCCAACTTCTCCCTTCCGCAAGCAATCAACTCCGTGATGTCTTTTCCCTTGACTTCAGTCAAGAGCAACTGAATCTTGTCATCTTCAGCGTCTGCCCCAACTATTTTTTGACCAACAAAAACATTAAATCAACTAATTCATCTCGTTCTTTTCTCCAACAATACCAAGAATTTATCAATAAAAACAGAACAACTTCACAAATTAAAAAAAAATATTAATCAGTAATCTTCATCACTCTTTTCTCCAACTATATATCAAACACCAAATCCATTTTTATAGTCAAAGAAGTCGCCAACGAAAAAGCAAAACCAAGTTCACAAATTCTCGCTCGTTTTTTACAATACTTCCCTAGAAACTAATCTACTTTCAACTCCAAAGAAAAATTTTCCTTCCAAAATAGAAAATCTATTCACTTCTCAGGTTCATACTAACAAAAATTAAAAATAAAATATCCGCAGCCAAAAATATTCAGAGAAATAAAATTCAGAAGAAACCCCCAAAGTCACTGCCAAAAAACGATCAAATGAAACACAAAATACAAACCCTAATATATGTTTAAAAAAAGAGCAACAAAAACAAGGGGAGAAAAAGGAAAAGGAAGATAATTACCTGATCCGAGAATGGCCTTCAAATCCTCAGCCGTAGGGCAGGTGTTGCCTCCCAAAACGGCCAACAAGTAGGCGGCGATAACCTTCATTCTGCTCAATCAAAACAGCCATGAAATGTAAATACATGCGCAAATACAGATATATAAACATATATAAATATGGAATTGATGGATGGGAAGAAGAGAGAGAGAGAGAGAGAGAGAGAGAATTGGTACTTGGAAGATTTTAGATCCGACGAAATGGGAGGCTGAGAGAGTTCTGAGTGCAGGTTTGCTCCTAGGGTTTTCAGAAGAGGACGCTTTAGGGGATTAGAAATATAGGCCTTGTTTTGCAACAGGTACGGTTTAAACTAAATTGTACTTTTTTCATCATATTTTTTATTTTTTTTCCTAAAAAATTGTTTGTCTTTTCTGAAAATTCAAAAAAATTCAAAAAAATTTACTATTTAAACTTACAAATCTTAACTCAAACTTACACACCAAACACCCCCATATATAGCTCGGGATTAGGGTTTTCCCTGCTTGGGCCTGTTCGCTTTTGTTTGGTGTTTGGACGCATGTGGGTCCTTTTCCTCAGACCCGGACCAGGATTTCTTAGATCGGGATTTCAATTTATTTATTTGTTTGTTATTTATTGTTATCTTTTCTTTTTGGTAAATGATCAGGGATTTCGAATTTCATCACTCCAAAGTCCAAAATGAGAATTTGAACTTAAAAAACTGTTTTAATCAAGTACGAGGACTCTACGAGCCTGTTTGACAAAAATTTTTTATTTTTGCTTTTAATCTGTAAAAGAAAAAAAGTAAACTTTATTTTTAATCTGTAAAAGTAAACTTTATTTTTAATGATTATGAATTAATTTGACAAAACATTCTAGAAATTATTTTTTAATCCATGAAAGAAGAAAAGTAAACTTTATTTTTAATGATTATGAATTTATTTGGCAAAGCATTCTAGAAGTTATTTTTTACTTCTTAAGTTTAAAAGCAGCTTTTAGAAGTTTTTGAATAATCTGTCATAAGATCTTTCAGTTTTCAAAAGTGCTTCAGGTCAAAATAAAAAATGTGACTTTTGATAAAAAAAAATTTTAATAGACTTTAAAACTTATAATAAAATTAAATTAGACATTATAAACTTCATTTCAAGATTTTATTACTTTTTAGAAAACTTTAAAGTTCGTTTCAATCTCAAAAGCTCCTTAATTCCAAACACTTACTAAAAAATTACAACTTTTGTTTATCTTCTTCTACTAACTAGAAACAAAAGTAAATGCCAAAACTTTGTCAAACAGACCCTATATTTAGTAAACGCATTTTCAAAAGAGTTTTTTGAAGTTAAAATGACTTTAAAGTTTTTTTAATAAGTAATAAAATTGTTTAACATAAATTTAATAATATACATAACTTAAACTCTGATATAAATTTTAAAATCTACTCAAAATAGCTTTTTTTAGAAGCCATTTATGGTATTTACAGAAAGCTCTTTTCAAAATATCGAGTCAAACGAGAGCTAAAATTATATATAACATTTATTGAAACAACCATTCGAATAGATTTGTATATGGCTTTTTGTCATTTCTTAATGCTTACTTGGATTTTTAACATGAATATTTATCTAATTGGATGTTAAAACAAAAAAACAAAAAACATGATGCTTTGATAGGTAAGGGAATAGTTTGGAGATGTGTTTTTTAAGGGGTATAATTGTACAAATAAACCTATATAATTTGCCCAGATATTTTGTAACTCTTATTCTTGAACTTGTTAAATCAGTCATTGAAATTTTAGGCTCAAATTAAATCAGTCATTGAAACTTTAGGCTCTATTTGACGTTTCAGTTTAATTCCAACTAAACTATACTTTTTTATTTCAGTTTTTATCTTTTTCTGAAAAGTCAACAAAATTTATAACTAGTTTTTAAAAAGTCAACTAACTCCAACTTAAAATTTTCATTTTCAACCAGCGAATCAAACGCAAGCTTAATTTTTTTTTTCGTCCCTACACTAAAATTTTATGGAGATAATCGCATCCTTATTGTATTTTTATCTTTATCTTTACATATGTAAAAGAGCCAATGGCTCTTCTTTCTCTTTTGATACATGTCATTCTCTCTTTTTTTTTTTTTTTTAATTCTTTTCCTTTCTTTCCTTTTTCCTTTTCTTTGTAATTTTTTTTAATTGCTAAAACTTTTTCTCCTATACTTCATTCAAAAAAATCTCTCAGTATACTATTTTTTTTCATAACTATCTCAGATTCTCAATTACTATTTTTTTTTAAGTAATGTTTAATATATACATATATATAAATTATTCATTATACTCTTTATATTTATTCTTTATATTGTCCACGTGCTAATCTCTTATTTGTATGCTTTCTTTCATTGTTTTAAATTTTTATTTTTCACTCTTTTTTACTCATGCTGAAATAAAATTTTTTAAATGTATCCTTACTCAAACATGTTGTTGTGACCATCTGAATTTTTATTTTCTCATAACACCTCCTAATTTATTTTCTATATGATTCACCAACTTATCTCCAGTTTCTTACTACTTAAGATATTTTCTTTTTAATATTCTATGAACAACTATTTTCTCATAATACTTTATTATTAATTATTTTATTTAACAAATTCATTAATTCACGTGTCTACAATTAGTAATAACTAAAAATCTTAAAGAATTTGTTACATTCAATTGAAAATAATATAGTTTTTATGGGTCGTTTAGGGTGATAATTAGAACTGAAATTTTGAAAATTGGTTTGGAAATGTGTATTTGATTAAAATATTAATTAGAAATAAACTATGCTATGGAAAACAATGTAAAAAAATTGAAAGATGTTTAGAAAAAAAAAAAAAAAAGGAATATGGATCCTATTTCATTCATCTATATATATATATATATATATATATATATTGTTTAATTTGAAAAAAACAAAATAAAAATTGAAGAAAGAGAAAGTGAGATATAGATTTAAGGCCTTATTTGGCCATAAGTTTAGTTTAAACTAAACTATACTTTTTTCATAATGTTTTTTGTCTTTTTCCCCAAAAAGTTGTTTGTCTTTTCTGAAAATTCAAAAAAATTCAAAAAAATTTACTATTTAAACTTACAAATCTTAACTCAAACTTACACACCAAACACCCCCTTAGAAATTTTGAAATTAACTAGTGAAAAATCTATCTGAAAACTTTATTCCAAACGAGGGCCAAGTGTTTTTGATAAAAGAAAGATGAAATTTTACGTTAATGTAGTTATTTTTATAAATTTCATGTTATCAAGGAATTTACAACTATTTATTGATATTGAGAATAAAAATTCTTTAATTTCTTTTTAATGACATGACTAAAACCGTTAAAAATAAAAGTTCAAAAACTAATTTTTCAAAAGAAAAAAATTTGAGATATCATAAGTAACTGATTGTACATAATTCAGGACTAAACAAGCTAAATGTATGTTGAATGAAACTATTCGTCTGTTTGTTTCGCCGGTTTAGTATATTTTATTTTCATTTTGAAATGAAAATAGCTTTTGGTAACAACATTTCAAGATGAAAATTTTTATTTTAATTTCCATAATGGAAATGAAAATAGGATTCAATTTTAAATCTTTTTTGCACAATAACATGTTCATATTCAAAATATTTTCTCTCTTCTACTTTAGTTTTCAAATTTCATAAATTTTTGTTTTATCTTCAATTAAAATAATTGTTATTAGTGAGTTCATAATAAATAAAGGAATAAATCCCTATCCATATAAATACCCAATTAAAATATATTACGATCATTTAGGTTTTATTGTGTTTATTAGAAAGCCATTTTTCCAATTAATGGACTATTTTTTAACATCCATCCATATACTATTTCAGAAATTATTTCTATCCTGCTTGTTTAAATTATTTGCTAATTCTAGCTGCCCTTTGAAAATATGTTTATTTCTCAACATTTGAAATGGTAACAATTGAAATATTTCATTTAAATGGACCATTTAAAAAAGGTGTTTGGCTATCAATATTTGAAATATGCCATTAGAATTATAAAACAACATTTAATTCAAAATCCAGAAACATTTCCTCCCTTAATTTAGCTCTATTTGGATATATTTTGAATAGTTATTTGAGAAGCATCTTCAAATTTTCCATGAAGTAGCATTCTCATTTTAATTCTCAAAATTTTCAACATTAAAATTTTAAATTCATTTTTTCCTTAGTTTTTTTTTTTTTTTTTTTTTGCTAGAATCTCGTTTTTTTTTTTTTTATAAATATTTTAGTTATCATGTTTTTTACAATTTAAAAAACTGTTTTTAATATCTATCCAAATACATATTCCAATATTTATGTTTAAAATATTAGGATTTATGGCTAACGCCTTTTTTTAATAAGTTTTTAATAAATGACTGAAGTTTTTAAAAATTAGTTAAAAGAACTTTTTTTTTTCTAAAATAATTAATTAATTTTCTTAAATGGTTAATCAGTGATTGACTGAATTACTGATTCATTATAATGTAAATTACTAAATTTCATTGGTAAGTTAATCATTGATTTACAATAATGTAAATTACTAAATTTCATAATCAATTACTGATTGACCATTAATTAATCACTAAGTTTCATAGTCAATCATTTATTGACAAAATCTGAAAAATAACAAACAACCTTTTCCTAAATAAAAAAAAAAAAGTTGGTCCATTTATTAAATTAGGTGATTCAAAAATACAACCCAGTATAATTTTCCTAAAATATTTATGTTTAAATGACTCCGTTCAAATTAGGAATATCTAAATGATAGTCAGATTACATTTAAATGGTTTTCATTCAAAAATGTTATCATCCATATTGTTGTACCTAAGGCTAGTAATACGGGTTGCGACACGATGACACGATTCGAAAACGACAAGAATTTTGCGGGTTCAGATTAGGAAAAATAGGGGTCGGGTTAAAGTCGGGTCACCTGAATTGGACATGGGAAAAAAACGGATCAATTTTATGTCAATTTCGAGTCCGACCCGAAATAAGTGTTTGATTACTTTAAAAAATAAAAAATAAAACCCTAAAGCCCCTTTTACCTTTAGATCTAACATCCAAGTCTGGCCGACACTATTCTGCCTCGCCTCCTCCATTCTGCCCAACCTTCTGCCCAACATTCCGAATTCAAACCAGTGACCACATCTCCCTCTTCGTCTCAAAGAAACTCATCTCCCTCTCCGTGAGTTCGTGGTATATTGGTATGTTTCTTGATCTCCCTTTTGAGTGGTTTTTTGTTTGTGACAAATCAATAGATGGGGGAGTTAGAGAGTGGGAAGCGCCACTAGGTGAAGCTCTGAGAGGTGGAGGCTGACGAGGAGGAGGAGGAGGATTTAGGTTGTTGTGGTTGTGGAGGGTGTTGGTGAAATGACGTGTCGTTTGACGGAGATGGTGGAGCCATGGAGGTGGTGGTGGTGGGTGGGAGGTGGAGTTGGGGAGAGGAGGGGGTTGAGGGGCGGTGGGCTGAGGACGGTTTAAGACTCAAACTTTGAGTACCGTGGCCGAAGAAGCCACGGGAGAAGAGTTGGCAGCTGGGTCTTGAGCTTTGGCTGCTTAGCTAGAGAGAGAGAGAAAGAGATGGGGTTTGATAAAACAGTTAAGAAGATTCGGGATAGCATCAAATATGTTAAAGGGTCACAACAATGGAAGCAAAAGTTTTTAGAATGTGTTAAATTGGTCTCAATGGGTAGCACGAGAGGCTTGTCCCAAGACGCGATTATTCAGTGGAATTCAACTTACCTCATGCTTGAAAGTGCCATCTTTTACTAACGTGCTTTTTCAGCACTTGGAGTTATAAGCATTGTCTTTCAACCGAGAAGTGGCAAAGAGTTCATAAAATTTCAAAATTTCTGAAAGGGTTTTACAAAGCAACACTTCTATTTTTTGGCACCAAATATCCTACAGTCAATTTGTACTTTCCAGCAATTTTTGATTGTTACATCACCTTAAAAGCTACTATGGAATCTAGAGATGAGTACTTAAAGTGTATGGCCTTGGATATGTAGAGCAAATTTCAGAAATATTGGTCAGAATTCAGCCCCATCCTAGCTTTAGCACTTGTATTGGATCCTCGGTATAAGCTGGAGTTTGTTGCTTTCTGCTATGACAAAGCTTATGTGAAAAACTCTTCTGAGTTGTTCTCATTGTGTACGAAATTGGAATCCCTTCTTGAAGAATACAAGTTGAAGCTTGTTGACGGTGCAAATGTCGCTCCACCCTCTAGTAAGAAAAATGACAAGGGTAAAACAACGCAAATAATGGATGTGGATAAATATGATCTTTTCATGGTAATATTCCATTTCCTTTTTATTTTATTTATTATTAACTAGTGATTTTTATAAACTAATGCTTGTTGTGTGTTGTGTAGGAATTTGATGATGTCTCCTCATATTTTTTTTTTTCTAGTACAAATAGCAAATCGGAGGAGCCCAGGATGAGGAGTGATAATCTAGACTTCCTTTTTTTTTGGAAGACAAATAAATGTCGCTACCCTATACTTGCTGCAATTGCTCGTTATATTTTGAGCATTCATGTATCAACAGTTGCTTCAGAAGCTGCATTTAGTATTGGTGGTCGTGTACTTGACCAGTTTTGCAGCTCTCTTAAGCCTGACACTGTTGAGGCAATTATATGCTCAAGAGATTGGTTGTTTGAAAGTGAAGGTAAATTTTCCTAGGTTCTCTATTATTACTTAGCATTGTTAAATTAATCATATAATCATAAATTCTTTTTCAATTTTTCTTGTATACTTGGAATCAAAACAGTTGACCAATATATGATGAGGCCATTCAAAATGTTGTATATCTCAACATTAATGAGGAGAAAACAGTTGACCAAGATTCTAACTCTGAATATGCCTGAGTTGTACTTGTCGTGTTTGTTTTTCGTTAATGTTGTTGTGGCTATTTATTTAGTTATATTTGTCTATTAGAATTCGGTATTTTGTTGGTGTTATATTGTCTGAATTTAGACTTTTTTATGTTTGTATTTGGATTTGTGGACTTTATTAAGATGTTTGTATAGGACTTTGCCTAACTATGATTGTGAACTTTACACTTGAGTTGAAAGTTTAATTTTATGATTTTGTATTTGAAAACAAACCTTAAAACTTGTTGTTTTGTCAATAGTATGATCTTGTTGAAGGTAAATTATTATTATTATAGGTTTTTTATGAATTTGGAATATAATTTTGCTTAAATTGAATTGATTTTTGTGTCAAATTCGAGTTACGGGTTCAATTTGGGTCCAATTCGTGTTGCGGGTTCAATTTGGGTCAAATTCGTATCGCGGGTTTAGCTCGTATCGCGGATTCGTGTCATGGGTCAAGTTCGGTTCATGTCGTGTCAATCCGTTACATATCCGTGTCATGTTCGTGTTGCGGATTGAATAAATTTTCATGTCACGGGTCGTGTTCGGGTTGAGAAAGAAAAAAATCGACACAGCTCTAATACGACACAAACCCGACACGTGACATGAATTGCCACCCCTAGTTGTACCAAACAAAGCCTTCATTTTTCAAAAAGATAGTTTTTTTTTTCAACTTGTGATAGGAAATTTAATTTGCATCATATGATAAAGTATGTGTAAAATTGTTGTTAGGCTATGTTTGCAATAATTTAAAAAGACAGTTTAAAAACATATCCAAACGACATTTTAAAAGCAAATAAAAATGACTTTTAAGCCCGTTTGGGCAGTAACTCTAGACGACAAAATACCAATTGGATAAAAAAAATCTCAATTTTATATCAAATTTTCTTTTTTCTTTTTCCATTTAAAAAAAAACTCAAATTTTAAAAATTCATAACTTTCTCATTTCAAATCGAAATAAGATGATTTTAATGTCAAAATTCTCGTAATGACGAGACGAACAAGAAAAAAATTCATTTGGCATATTTTTTCCTAACATATTTCAAATTATTGCACTATTTTCTAAATCATATAACTTTTTCAAAAGTTTTCCATCAACACATAGTTTTAACTCAACCTCCTATCTCCAAATGTCCCCAAAATGGGCTCCAATTCTCAAAATGAAACCTAAAAAATTTTCAAAAAGAAAGAAAGGAAAAAAAAAAAAAAAAGAAACCTACGAAACAAACGAGTGAGAACTCATTCTCGTATCATGGACGCACTCGATTTCAGCCGATTATGAAATCCTAACTGTGTATTTTTTTGAATCCAATTACGACGTCGTTTTTAAGGATATCTCATGAGGAAGAATTTGCCAAAATGACCTAACAACAAACTGAAATTAGGGAAATGACTTTCCTATTTATTTTATTTATTTTTTTTATTTCAGAAAATGCTGATTGTGTAAATAAATTTTTTTTAATTAATAAAATTAATTAAAATCAAAGTTATGAATAAAAGGAGAAGATGATGATCTGGGCATTCTTCTCTTCTCTCGAACTTCACCCTTCCCTTCCTGAGTCTCCCTTCCTTCCTTCGTTCCTTCTTGCGCTTCTTCTTCTTCCTCGTTCCCTTCCCTTCCCTCCCCCCAAAAGAGTCTCCCTAAATCCGCCGCCTCCACCTCCGCCGCTGCCGCCACCCTAAACGAGGCCGTCGAAGATCCGGAGACCGCGCCACAAGCTCCGACCACGCCTTCTTCTTCCTCTTCTTCCCCTCCGACCACCACAAGCTCCGCCGCCAGCTCCACCACGCCTTCTCCTTTACCGAAAACGCCCCTGCTCTTCGCGCCGATTTTCTTGCCGGCCTCTCCTCCTACATCCAGTCCGTGTAAGTGCTTTATATACTTTGAAAATGGGTTGAAGTATCAAGCAAGAATGAAGAAATCATTCTGGGAAAAAAAAACATATGATGCCGATATTCTATCCTGAACATGAAAGCATAGTGATACATCATCTCATTTAAGAAATAGCTAATCGAAAAGATCACGTTCCAAGTTGTGAAAAAGAAGACAAAAATTGTGAAAAACTTGTATAATCAAACTATCTTCTTCTTTTTTACTAGCTGATTTAAATTGATGGCCTATCTAAGGTGTAATCAATATATGCACACAACTATGCCACTCAGATAACAGACTTAAAATAAATTCAACGATTGTCTAAGGTGGAAAAGTATCATTGTTGCGTAACAAAAAAACGTTTTCCTATCTTTTGTAATCAGTATGGCTAGAATCATTCCAAGAGATTATCTTCTGCTTGTGCTCTTGTGTACTAATTTGCCATTGATGTTATCTAATGTTTATTGTGAAGGAAGTATATTTGGCAAATTCTTCATAATGCATCACAACGAGTCTGTAAGGAAGATTTGGGGTTTTCATTTTCCCCCAAACAAGTTCCATTGGATTCCTATTTCCGTTTGGTGAAGATTGATCTGACAGTTACGATCCGGTTTCTGTTTGGGAATGTTTGTTACAATCAGACATTGGATTACATAAAAACTGATCTGGTGACAAAGTTTAACAAATCTTCATCAGCCTACAACTTCTATGGTTGCCCATGAATTTTTCAAGTAAGCTTTTCTTC
This sequence comes from Ficus erecta, assembly GCA_008635985.1. NCBI lineage: Eukaryota > Viridiplantae > Streptophyta > Magnoliopsida > Rosales > Moraceae > Ficus > Ficus erecta. Next base: position 2,654,750 of record BKCH01000014.1, read on the forward strand.
AATACTTTTCTTAGTTAAATATATTTTATAAGTTGACGTTATAATTTTAACCATCATTTAATTTGTAATACAGACATGGGCTTTTGATGCTATGCCGAAGTTAGGTGAGATGATGGCTAACAAATTAGCTTTAAATGAGAAGAACAAAAATGGGTCACGGTATCTTCATTGGCAGAATGTTAAGAACCCTATTGGCACCTCATTTGATCGTTGCTTGGAGGCCATGAGATCTGCTGAGGTATTAACCAACTCGTTACAGATTAAATTTTATGTTTTTTTTTGTTTAGATCTATTAGTCCAGTTAATTATTATTTTTCCATTGTGTTTATTCAGTTTACAATCCGTCCTACTTTGAATCCTTCATCCAAGGAGAGGCAACAAGAATATTATTTGCGAATGGAAAGACGAGAGGACTACAGTGATGATGTCATTGATGGCCTGACGAAGTTGCTATGCAAGCCGATGCCAATATTGAAAATGTAAAAAAGCACGAGGACCAGCCGGAGAGGCAGCGGAAAAGAGCGGCAGTCTTACTATCACCTTATGTGGTACAGTTGTCAAAAAAGATTCGGCACTTGAGTTCTGATGCTCAAAAAAAGTTGCAAGATGCTTCTAAGCCCACAAAAACACTTTAAGTAATCAATAAATTTAGTATTATCAATACTTTTAGTAACAATATGGTTATATATGAATATGTAAAGACAATATTGTTTTATAATTTTGATTTTTAGCGCTTTAATGTTAACTGTCGTTATTATGTTTATGAAAATCACATGTGTATAATCATGAATTACCACAAATATAACAGGAACAACCACTGCAATTTTTGGAACAACCATCTGATTGTTCCTTTTAAATCTTGACTTACCATATCAAAGTCTATCTTCGGTCGTTCGTTGCAACCATTGACGTTAAATTTTTTTTCCCTTAAAGGATTAATGCAAATTTCCATATGAGAGTCTTTGTCCATGCATAATTTGTGTGGAAAACATTGGAACGACAAAAAAAAAAAAAAAAAAAAAAAAACACGACCGCTAAAATTTCATGAACGACCATGGTCATTCCTTCCAAAGCATGAATTTTTTAAATTTTTTTCCCTTAAGCGAAAAGCAAAAATAACTGTAGCATCACATTATGTCATGTATTATTGGCCTGAAAACCCACGGAACGACCACAAAAGTTTAGGAGCAACCACTAAAATTTCCAGAACAACCATACGGTCGTTCCTTCCAAAGCGTGAATTTTTTTAATTTTTTTCCCTTAAGCGAAAAGCAAAAAATAACCGTACCATCACATTATTTCATGTATTATTAGCCTGAAAACCAACGGAACGACCACAAAAGTTAAATAGCGACCACTAAAATTTTCGAAACGACCATACGGTCGTTCCTTCCAAAGCATTACTTTTTTTAATTTTTTTCCCTTAAGCGAAAAGCAAAAATAACCATACCATCACCTTCTATCATGTATTATTGACCCCAAACCCACGGAACGACCACAAAAGTTAAGGAGCGACCACTAAAATTTCCGGAACGACCATACGGTCGTTCCTTCCAAAGCGTGACTTTTTTTTAATTTTTTTCCCTTAAGTGAAAGGCAAAAAATAACCGTAAAATAACCATACGGTCGTTCCGGAAAATTCGGTGGTCGTTCCTAAACTTTTGTGGTCATCCGTGGAATTGGAGGCTAGTAATACATGATATTAGGTGATGTTATTGTTATTTTTGCTTTTCGGAACAAAAAAAAAGGCCTACGTTTCGAATACGGTCGTTCTGTAAAATTCGGTGGTCGTTCCTAAACTTTTGTGGTCGTTCCGTGAGTTTTGAGGCCACTAATACATGACATGAGGTGATGATATGGTTTTTTTTTTGCTTTTCGCTTAAGTGAAAAAAAAAAAAAAAACTATGTTTGGACGGAACGACCACATGGTCGTTCCGTAAAATTCCGTGGTCGTTCCGGAACTTTTGTGGTCGTTCCGTGGGTTTTAAGTCCAATAATACATGTAGTGAGGTGATGATATGGTTATTTTTCGATTTCGGAAAAAAAAAAATTTTTACTCTAAGTTTGTACGGAACGACCACACGGTCATTCCGTAAAATTCCGTGGTCGTTTCGGAACTTTTGTGGTCGTTCCGTGGGGTTTAAGTCCAATAATACACGCAGTGAGGTGATGGTATGGTTATTTTTCGATTTCGAAAAAAAAAAAATTTAACTCTATGTTTGGACGGAACGACCACACGGTCGTTCCGTAAAATTCTGTGGTCGTTTCATGGGTTTTAAGTCCAATAATACATGTAGTGAGGTGATGGTATCGTTTATTTTCATTTTTCCGAAAATAAAAAATAACCATACCATCACCTCACTACATGTATTATTAGACTTAAAACCCACTAATCATGGACAAGTTCCGGAACGACCACGGAATTTTACGGAACGACCGTGTGGTCGTTCCGTCCAAACTTAGAGTTAAATTTTTTTTTTTCCGAAATCGAAAAATAACCATACCATCACTTTACTACATGTATTATTGGACTTAAAACCCATGGAACGACCACAAAAGTTCCGGAATGACCACGGAATTTTACGGAACGACCGTGCGGTCGTTCCGTCCAAACATAGACTTTTTTTTTTTTTTTTTTCACTTAAGCGAAAAGCAAAAATAACCATACCATCACCTCATGTCATGTATTATTGGCCTCAAAACTCACGAAACGACCACAAAAGTTTAGGAACGACCACTCAATTTTACGGAACGACCATATGGTCGTTCCGTCGAAACATAGACTTTTTTTTTTTTTTTTTTTGTATTTTTTTCACTTAAGCGAAAAGCAAAAAAAAATCATTCCATCACCTCATGTCATGTATAAGTGACCTCAAAACTCACGGAACGACCACAAAAGTTTAGGAACGACCACCGAATTTTACGGAACGATGGTCGTTCCGTCGAAACGTAGGCCTTTTTTTTTTTTTTTTTTTTTTTTGTTCCGAAAAGCAAAAATAACCATACCATCACCTAATATCATGTATTACTAGCCTCCAATTCCATGGAACGACCACAAAAGTTTAGGAACGACCACCGAATTTTACGGAACGACCATACGAAGGTATGCCTTTTTTTTTTTTTTTTTTTTTTTTCCGAAAAGCAAAAATAACCATACCATCACCTAATGTTATGTAGTATTGGCCTCCAATCCCACGGAACGACCACAAAAGTTTATGAACGACCACTCATTTTTCCAGAACGACCGTATGGTCGTTTCGTCGAAACATAGACTTTTTTTTTTCCTTTCCGAAAAGCAAAAATATTCATAGCATCCCCTTACTTCATATATTATTGGCCTCAAAACCTATGGAACGACCACAAAAGTTAAGCAACAACCACTCATTTTTCCGGAACGACCATACGGTCGTTCCGTCTAAACTTTGAGTTTTTTAATTTTTTCTCTTAAACGAAAAGCAAAAATAGCCTTACTATCACCTTAAGTAATGTATGATTTGCCTAAAAAACAAAAAAAAACAAAAACAAAAAAACCAAAAACCAAAATAATGAGTCTCTCACACACACTTAATGAATATCATTCATTAAACATGTCCATGGATGATGACTTATTGAGTTTTATTATTTTTTTCCTTAAACGAAATGCAAAAATAACCATACAATCACCTTACTTCATGTATTATTGGCCTAAAAACCCACAAAACGACCACAAAAGTTAAGGAACGACCACAAAATTTTCTGGAACGACCGTATGGTCGTTCCGTCGAAACTTAGATCGTTTTTTTTTTTTTTTTTTTTTTTTTTCCGAAAAGCAAAAATAACCATACCATCACCTAATGTCATGTTTTATTGGCCTCCAATCCCATGGAACGATCACAAAATTTTACGAACGATCACTCATTTTTCCGGAACAACCATACGGTCGTTCCGTCTAAACTTTGAGTTTTTTAATTTTTTCCCTTTAACGAAAAGCAAAAATAACCGGATTTGTGACTTTTGTCATGTATGCTTTGCCTCAAAACCCACGGAATGACCACAAAAGATAAAGAACGACCACTAAAATTTTAGGAACAACCATACGGTCGTTTCCTCTACACAGTTACAATTTTTTTTTCCCCTTTAGCGAAACGTAAAAATAACCATATACCATCTTTGTTCATGTACGATTTGCCTAAAATACGTCAAACCAACGACAAAAAAGAATGGAACGACCACAAAACATTCAAGAACTACCACTTCGTTGCTTTCGAATAGTCAGTTTTTTTGCTCTTTAAAAAAACTAACGATCAAAAATCATTAGTAGCCAAATCAAAAATCAATTTTTTTTCTCCCATGTAGACTACGAAAGTACTATTCTTGATCCCTTCTTGAATTCAGATCAAGTACAATTCTTGTACATAAATATATATATATATATACATACACATATATTATATATATTATCCCTCGTTGGGTTCTTGATTATTGTTTTGTTCTTTAATTATGAAGTCTTGATTTTTTACGAAATCATGTTAATGAAATCAAAGTTAATGAAATCATGTCTAACGGCTTCTCAAATAGCTCTCTTGAACTTATTGAACCTCAGATCTAAGATTTCATACTCATAAACTTCAAATCAATAACTTTAGATTTTGAATTAAATAGTATTGTTTTTTTCCAACGGATTTAGTAATTTTATTCCCAATCATTTTGATTTCTTTCTACAAAAGCTTTTCAATTTTCTTTTTTTCTTTTTCTTGTTGAAAAAGCAACAGAAATCTCAAATTAACCGAATTAGCCATTTTGACTTCCACAAGATTTTACAATAACATGATGTTAATAAGAAATCCCTCAAAATTCCAACACGCAAAATCACAGAGATTTCCTTTTTCACATATCTAATCCCTCTCTCCCCTAATTCTACGAGCATGCTAAGGGTCCGTTTGGTTCGCAAGTTTGAGTTGATATTTTGAAGTTGAAATAGTAAATTTTGTTGACTTTTCAGAAAAGATAAAAAACTTTTTGGGAAAAAGACAAAGACTTTTGAGGAAAAAGATAAAATTTGAGTTGAAAAGTTGGGGTTGAACTGGTGAACCAAACGGACCATAAATATATATATAACAAATATATATATATAGAGAGAAAATACATATTTGAACTCAAGAATATTACTTGATCTGAATTCAAGAAGGGATCTAAATGTAGGAGGAGAGGCTGGCGAGAAGAGCAGGGTCGTCGTTTTCGGTCAAGGAGAAGGCGTGGTGGAGGTGGCGGCGGAGCTTCTGCTGGTCGGAGGGGAAGAAGAGGAAGAAGGCGTGGTCAGAGAGCTTGTGGCGTGGTCTCCGGATCTTCGACGGCGTCGGCGGTGGCGCCGGAGGTGAATTTGGGGTGACTCTTTTGGGGGGAGGGAAGGACGAAGAAGAAGAAGAAGAAGGAAGAAGAGTGCGAAGAAGAAGAAGCAAGAAGAGTCTGAAGAAGAAAAAGCAGCAGAGAAGGAAGGAAGAGGACTGCACTGAAGAATTTCTTTTTTGTTTTTTAGAGGGTGTTTGGTGTGTAAGTTTGAGTTAAGATTTGTAAGTTTAAATAATAAATTTTTTTGAATTTTCAGAAAAGACAAACAACTTTTTGAGAAAAAAGACAAAAAACATGATGAAAAAAGTACAGTTTAGTTTAAACTAAACTCATGGTCAAACAAGGCCTTAGTTTAACCATATATTAATATCTTTTCTTTTTACATTATTTTTAAAAACAAAAAGTCATTTTGCTAATTAAAATTTTGTAAAGGTTATTTTGCAAAATAAATAAAGTGAAATGGTTATTTTACTAAAGGAGTCCAGGACTGCACTGAAGAATTTCTTTTTTGTTTTTTAGTTTAACCATATTAATATCTTTTCTTTTTACATTATTTTTAAAAATAAAAAGTCATTTTGCTAATTAAAATTTTTTAAAGATTATTTTGCAAAATAAACAAAGTGAAATGGTTATTTTCGACAACTGAAGGGGCATTTCCGTCTTTGAAACGAATAAAATAAGCAGTCCCAAGCGCGGGAAAACGTTCTTAACCCTCTTTCCCTCGCAGACACCACTCTCTAGATCACACAAGGGTTTCTCTCTCCATTTTCTTTTCCATTTTCTCTTCTACTTTCATTCCCCCAGTTTCCGATCCAGATTTTCTCTTGGAAGAGCAAAAAGCTATGAACGGCGAAAACCGAAGACGCGATTTCAGAGACAATCGGAGCTCCAAGAAGCAGAAGCTGATCCGCAGCGCCGAGGAAGAGCTCGAGGCCAAGCTAGGGTTCGATCTCTTCTCCGAAGGCGAAAAGAGGCTCGGATGGTTGCTCACTTTTGCGTCCGTAAGTTGATTCCGCTGTTCAATTTTTGGCCTGTTTGGTCAATGAGAAAATCGAAAGGAAAAAAAGAAAAAAAAAAAAACAGAACGAGCTTTGATTTTGAATTCTAGGTTTTCGCTTGGGGGTGAATGGAAATGTTTGTTACTAATTTGTACTCCTACACAGAGTGACGACATAAATACTCGGCTTTTGGTTTTTCAATTACGCTTTAGTTTAGATGTAGTGTTGACCGAATTCACTGAGATTATTCACTCTAAACTGTATAATGAAATTGAAAAACTACCATAAAATTGTATAATTGCTTTTATATGGTCTAAATCCAGTACTTTCTGTTCTCTAATGTGTGACAAAGTTAGAAATTTTTATTTTGGGGGGGGGGGGGGGGGGGGGGGGGGGGGGTTATAACTATGTAATGGGCAACTACGAGTTATTATGGTCAAGTTTTCATTTTTAGGTGCTACTATGAAATTTTATTCAAAATCGGGGGTGTTTGGTGTGTAAGTTTGAGTTAAGATTTGTAAGTTTAAATAGTAAATTTTTTTGAATTTTCAGAAAAGACAAATAACTTTTTGGAGAAAAAGACAAAAAACATGATGAAAAAAGTACAGTTTAGTTTAAACTAAACTCATGGCCAAACAAGGCCGTAGACTTTTTTTTTTTTTTTTAAAAGAAAAGTTTAGTGGGGGCAAGCCCCCACCTAGGCCTTCATTTCCTATGTACTTGGTAATGCTTAAAAATGCTGATATATCTATGTGTTTTCCCTTAAAAGTAATCTTATAGGGACAAAAAAGATTTCAAATACACTTCATGTCGAGTGATGGTTCCTCATTGTAATTTTTTCAGTCATCTTCGGAGGATCAAGAAACCAACAAAGTCTATGGTTGTGTGGATCTGTATTTTGTTTCACAGGTAACTTGTTTCAATCCAAAACAATAAGTTGAATTACAAGTGATATTGTTTGAGAGGCTTTCTGGTGGTCAATTTCTTAGGAAAGTACTTGAATGATTTCTGGTTTTAACGCAGGATGGTTCCACTTTCAAATGTAAATACAAGTTCCGTCCTTATTTTTATGCAGCGACAAAGGTTTCCACTCTTTTATATATTCACTTACTGGTTTCTGCATTTTGGTTTTTGTTTGTAGTGCCATAGTGTTGGCGATAGATTGTTGTCGATGCTCTGATGTTAAGTTCCCTAATTTTTGTTTTCTCAAAGGGCCAAATGGAAATATGAATGTCAAGATATTTTCTATTTATCTACTAGTTTCTGCATTTTTTTTTGGACCACTGGCATTATTGCTCAGATGGTGATCGGGTAATATCCTGTAATTCATATTGTTTTAGGACAAAATGGAAATGGATGTGGAAGCATATTTGAGACGTCGTTATGAAAGTCAAATTGTCGATATTGAAACTGTTGAGAAAGAAGATCTTGATCTTGTAAGCAACTCTTTTCATCAATAGCCTTAAAATTTCCTTTAGTGCTTGATTATTCTTCGGATATCATTAGTTGGTCAGAAGGAAAAGGAGAACTTCTGATGATCTGGTTGATGAAATCTTACTAGTTTGTTTTGAACATATAGTGTTTGATTATGTACTTATACCAGTAGGTTTATCCTAATGTCTTTTGTACACTTCTTGACAGAAAAACCATTTGTCTGGTTTACGCAAGTCCTATCTAAAATTGTCATTTGATACCGTTCAACAATTAATGAGTGTGAAGAGTGACCTATTGCATGTAGTTGAAAGAAATAAGTCGAAATCTGATGCTACAGAGGCTTATGAGTTAATACTAAGTGGAAACAGGTTAGTTCTTTTTTTTTTTTGGTGTTTTTCTTTTAAAGATAAGATACTTATGGCCTGTCTTGTAGAACAGGGTATTTATTTATTTATTTTGCTGATGTTGCTTTGGTGCTTGATTTGCAGAGAACAAAGGCCCCAAGATTTTCTAGATTGTATTGTTGACCTCCGAGAATATGATGTTCCTTATCATGTTCGCTTTGCTATTGACAATGGCAAGTTCTACTTACTTCTGTGATGATTTTTTCTTAAGTTAAAATGATGTTGCTTATATCCTGTGGTATTTCATTCTTCTTAGATATTCGCTGTGGCCTGTGGTATGATGTTAGTATATCGAGTAATGATGTCATGCTCGAGAGGAGGACAGATCTTCTGCAACGTGCTGAAGTCCATGTTTGTGCGTTTGATATTGAGACCACAAAGCTTCCACTAAAATTTCCGGATCCCGAGTATGATCTGATTATGATGATTTCATACATGGTTGATGGGCAAGGTTACCTGATAATTAACAGAGAGGTACTTGTGACAGGTTTAAGACAAGTAATTTCTTTGGTTGTTAAAGGTTAACAGTTGTAGATTCCTCCTTTTGTTAAAATATATGCAGGTATAATTGAATTCATTTGCTTGTTGGGTACCATGTTTCTATGATAATTAGGAAATGTGGGCATTTTTGTAGTCTTTATATTTGCATGTGTTACTCATTGCTAGGGGATGGCTTGCTCCATCGTTTTGATATTGGATTTTCTTTTCCTATAATAGAATTTTGTTTCTTATGCAAGACTCTCTTTTCCCGGTCAAATAATAATATATGTGTGTGGATGCTTGTGTGCGTGTATCCTAACTTTGAGAGAAAAAAAAAGAACCAAAAGGAAAAAACAGTAGGGTTGGTATTTGACTTCCTCAATAGTGTGCAGTTAGACTTTGACAACAAAGAACTCAGTTAGTACTTTTTGATCACAAATAAGAATGATATGATAGTTTGCTTGGGAAAAAAAGGAACCCCCTCCGTGTAACTAGTAATTGGTGATTTGGTTCTCATAGTCCCAGAATATGTTCTGCATCACTAGTTATTTGTAAAGTTATTTCACCTAAAATCTATAACACTAAAGGTCTTTCTTGCTGTGCATTTTCTTTATTTGTCACAGATCTCCGTATAATATGTGATTCCCATAGTCTAACCGGTAAAAATTGTGTGTGTGTGTGTGTGTGGTATTTATTTTATTTTATTTTTTGGCCTTTGGTTGTTGCAATGTTTCTTCAGTAGAAGTCAATCCACCAGATACTTTAGGACTGTTTCCTAACAGATTGCAATTTCTTTATTGTCAAGGGCTCGAGGCTACTAGATAGTCTTTTTGTTTCTTCGTGGGTTTCATCACTGCATTTTCCTTCGAGATACTTATTGTTTGTGTACGCCTTATTTACGTTACCTAGAACCCAGGTATATCTCATACATGATTGCTATTCTGTTGTCCTTCAATAACTTGGCTACCTGCATTGTTTCTTTGCAGTGTGTTGGTGATGATATAGAGGATTTGGAATATACTCCAAAACCAGAATTCGAAGGGTTTTTCAAGGTGACAAATGTGAAAAATGAGGGTAATGAGTTCTTATGAAACTAATTCTTAGATTCACGTATATCTATTTGTCAATTTTAGTTGCTTAAGTGGTTTTAAATGATGTCCAAGTGACACTATGTAAATTATTTTTCGTATTGCAGGTGGAGCTTCTTAAAAAGTGGTTTGCCCATATGCGGGAGGTGAAACCTGGTATATATGTCACCTATAACGGTGATTATTTTGACTGGCCTTTCCTGGAAAGAAGAGCATCTCATCATGGGTATAAACTCAGCGATGTATGTAACTCTTAATGCTTTTATTCAAATCATTTAGCTTGTTTGATACGAAGTAGAGTAGTATAGAATTCTAATGTTCTCATCCCTTTTGGCGTGCACAAGTTGTGTATATGAGTATTCATCATTCTTTATGGTTTCTTTGAAAAAAGCTTTGTGTTTGACCGCACTTGGCCATTGCTATAGATTTGGCTATGGTTTTTTCTTTGTAGCCTTCTATGTTTAGTTCCCAGCATGAAAATTAAGAACCTGGAAGTTGTACAGATAACCTTTCTCAGTTTTCAGTCGAGCTAATTTGAATGTTCTCTCTTAAAAAAGAATTGGAATCGTGCTGTCTTGATCACTGTTTGGCTGATATGGACGAAAAGAAACTAAAGGATGTTTTATGAAATTCTAGGGGACAGTTTTTGTTTGGGATAGAATTGAATACTAGGTATCCTTTTGATTTTAACTAACTAGTTTAGGGATGTTGCTTTGTCTTCAATTTTGTTAGATGGGAAACCCCTTTTGTTATATATTTATTTATCTATTACTTTTAGGAGGGCATAGTTTTGTCTTTACGTATTTTTATTATCTCAATCAAATGTTTGTTTCTTATATTGAAAATTCTCAGTTTAGATAAGCTTGTCTAAGTCGTATGACTAGCGATTTATCTATCAGTTCTTGGCGAGAGTCCACGGTTACAAGCATATCCTATATGTATTGATATTTCTGTACTTTTGCTTTTTTTTTTTTTGTCTTTTCCTTCCCTCTCTGGTGAGAGTTCAGGAGGTTGGATTTCAATGCGACAAGAATCAAGGGGAATGTCGTGCTAAATTTGCCTGCCACCTTGATTGCTTTGCTTGGGTTAAGCGTGATAGTTATCTCCCTCAGGGGAGCCATGGCCTCAAGGTACAAGTTCTAATCCCAGCTTTGAATGTTTTCTTTGAAGTGGTCCAGTTACTGTTTCAAAATAGAAGAAATGATGTACTTTCACGTTATTAGGTATTGGTCCTTAAGTGGGGACTGTTGATGGTAAATGTTAGATGCTTTAGATTAGAGTTACTGAGTATTTGAAGTCCTATCTAGGGAAGGAACTGAATTTTATAGTAGCATTTTTTCTTTAACAAAACATGCTTATGTCCAGGAAGTGTTCATATAAATGCTTTGATTGCTATCAATGCAGTTTATTTGATTAGCTAATATGGGATTTTTTGTCTTGTTAATACTAAAATCTATCTACCATCAAGTCAAACTACTTCAAGTTTAAGGTTTCTCTGTAAATCCTTTTTGAGGGCAGTTGCTTCCTAAGAAATTCATGCTTTTATGTGGCAATCGCCTTCTATGGAAAATTTCAAGTTCTACTCTTAAAAATGGAGATTTATCAACAATCAGCTGCCTGTAAATTTACATGTATACTTGATAATAAGCGTGTGGAAAATAGATGAGTTAATGGATGTTGCTATAAAAAATTACAAATATACATTTCGTAGAAATGATTATGCTATGGTTCTGTTTACTCATTGGGTATGTGAAATAATAATTAATAGTTAAGTATGCTGTTTCTAGTTTATTTTCCACTAGCTATTGGTAGATGTAAAGGAAAATATTGTCATTTTTATAGCTTCGAATATTATTTAGGTAGGCTTACTAGTTTTTAGGCAATAAATATCAATGTACAACCAAAAACAATTTAGAAAGTTATTAGGATTCCTATTAGACTTTTAATACTGTGCTACCAAATATGCATTTTGGCGATGCTATTTCAAAATAGTCCCTAATTATTTTGGCCGGTGAGTCCCTAAATTTATTTTCATTAGCAATTTTGTTTTCTAGACCCTAAATTGACCATTTTCTTTGAAATTTAACAACGTCGGCCATCATTTGATAACTTGAAACTTCACAAAGGTAGTCAAGTTAAGTGCACATGTTATCTTCATTGTACTTGACAGCCCTTAGAAAATTATAATATGTGCCGAATAAGGTGAGATCAATGTTCAAGATCTTGTCAAAGACAATTGGTTCTTGGCGTTCATACTGAGTTACTTATTATTAGTGCTTTGATGAAAAATTTCAGATGTTTATGCAGTGTTGTATCCACTGTGATGAAAGTTACTACTCTTGTACTAGTATAAAATATCATAACTCTATATTGTTGGATAACTTTATGCACAAATGATCTTGCATTTTTCTTAGAAAAGATTCTTGGTCTTACTTCAGGCTGTCACAAAAGCAAAGTTGGGGTACGATCCCCTGGAAGTCAATCCTGAGGATATGGTTCGTTTTGCAATGGAAAAGCCGCAGGTACAACTTAATGGAATATTTTTGATATTTTTTATTTCTCAGTTTAATCGCACGATGAACGTATCTTCTTGTTGGAAAACCTTGTACCATAGGATCAAGTAAAAAGGCTGTAACTCATTAGATATGTAATTTAGCAGTTTTCTTTATGGGGTGGTGCTGTAATTGAGAATTTGATGCATATATCTTTCTTGGTCACTTTGGCATTAATTAGAAGGATGCAAATACTTTCGTGTATCTAGTGTGGTATCAAAGAGTGGTTTTGTAATTATTCTTGTTCCTCGTTCCAAAAAGAATTGAGGTGTGGTTTTGTTGCTGACGCTTTCTTACCAGCTGTGGTACCATACATTCATAGTTTTTTTTTTTTAATCTTGTCTTAGTTGCTTATGTTTCTTAAATACCTAAGAGAAACAAGTGAATTGGGTATTTCATTTTAATCCTCTCTGCTAAGGTCCTTAAGGAGTTTGTTGGTTTTGGTGGACAGTTTGTTTTTATGCTTCTTGGTTGTGTGCAGTAGTTGATTTATTTCTTCAATAAAAAGCTCACATATGTTTTTTTTTTTTGAGGGAATGAAAAGCTCATATAATACAAACAAAGAAAAAGAGAGGAGTGATATCTTGGTTCAATTGGGGATACTTGTGTACGGTTTATGACAAACAAAGAAAAAGAGAGGAGTGATTTGTTGGTTCAATTGGAGACCCTTGTGTGGAGTTTCAGGGTTTGAGAAGAGCTGAGAGTCCTTGAGGAGTTAAATTTGGTTAGGGCTTTAGCTTGATGCATCAAGGGTCCGTCCATACTGTGATATGTGACTACGAGCCCACAACCCAAAAGCAGTAAATAAAGGTTGTAAACCTTACAAGTAAACCACATATAAAGAGAGCAATGAGCGTTGCTGTTCCATTATTATATAGTTTGAAGACCACAATGGATCTATGCTAAGGTTATTTATTTACAACGGAAACCACGAATTAGCCTCTGATATAAATTATGTGGTTAATGGGTTAAGTATTAAGACAAACATTTTGGTCTACTTCCATATATAGTTTCCTGCCTAAACGCTAACATTATGGTGTTAAGGAACATGCTGATAAACAGTTGTACTGAGATTTGTTTTTTAAAACTATTTGATTGATTGTACTTTGTATTATGCCTGGTTGTCATCGACTCTTTATTTTCTATCTTTATTTTTCCTTTTCCTATTTAGTTGGTATTCTGTTTGATTTTGTACGTTACTTCTCTAGGAAACATTTCTAATATGCTTATTTTTTTGTCTTTAATTACTTTTTACAGATGATGGCCTCCTATTCTGTTTCTGATGCTGTTGCAACTTATTTCTTGTACATGACCTATGTTCATCCCTTTATTTTCTCTCTGGCAACTATTATTCCAATGCCACCAGATGAAGTCTTACGGAAGGGTAGTGGGACCCTTTGCGAAATGCTTCTGATGGTCCAGGTGGGTTTTTTTTCCCCACATATACCATTACACTAGACCTCTATGCTTCCCTTGTAGTGTATCCTCCACGTTGCTTTTTTTCACAAACATATATCAGTACTTGAGCTATTTTGTGTGTGTGTGTGCACGTGCTTGTTGCTTTTTAATAAGTAACTTTGGTTTTTATTCAGGCATACAAGGCAAATGTTATTTGCCCAAACAAACACCAATCCGACCCAGAGAAGTTTTATAATAATCGTCTTCTTGAAAGTGAAACATACATAGGTGGTCATGTTGAATGCCTTGAAAGTGGAGTTTTTAGATCAGATCTTCCAACAAGTTTTAAGCTTGATCCGTCTGCCTACGAGGTTTGTTGTCTTTGTCCACTTCCAATTTTCTTCCATTCCGTAAGTGAGGAAACTAGTTCTTGGTTCGTCTGTCATTTTCTCTAAAATTTTGGTCGTTGTGATTTGGCTTGAACTGGCTCTTTCACGTATATTGGTACACTATATAAGTTTTCAGGCACTGATCAATTATGAGACAGTTTATGTTTTCATTCTCTTGTCTATAGCATTCGAAGGTCATACTGATGAATCATGTGTAGTTCACTACGGTTTAATTATTTACGTTATTCCCAATATGTTGTACCTAGGTTTCTGTATAAATCTATGCAAATGCGATGCTTGATCTACTGCTTTTGTATTATATCCTGATTGGTTGTGTGTGACTTTGTGTCGCCTGTTTTTCCATCTTCATAGGGTCTTCCTCATAATTTCAGTACTTTATGATTTAACCTTCAACGATATATTCAACTTGACATTGCAATATATATATATATATATATATATTATTTCCAGCAATTGATTAACAACCTTGATCGTGATCTGCAATATGCTATAAGAGTGGAGGGAAAGATGGACTTGGATACGGTATCCAATTATGATGAAGTGAAAAATGCTATTTTTGAAAAGGTATTGCTTGCTTTAATTTCCTGAGAGTGTAAATTTTCAATACAGTCCATGAACTCAAGGCTATTAACATTTTCTAAATTTCGATAATATTATATTATTTTCAAACATCCTTTTCATTTTCTGATTGATAGACTAAGCTCCTTCAACAACACTTCTGATTGCTTAATTACATTTTTTACTTATTGATTATTCACTGATTTTGAGGTTAAATATCTGAGTGCTTTAGGCAGAAACATAAATTCCTATGTTTTGCATTCTTTACCCCCTAATTCAGTCTCCTCTTATAATGCACTCATACGTTTGCAGCTTGTAAGGTTGCGAGATGAACCCATACGTGAAGAATGCCCCCTTATTTATCATCTAGATGTAGCTGCAATGTATCCCAACATCATTTTAACAAACAGGCTCCAGGTATGCTGGTTAATTTTGAATGCCAAATTTGATATTTCGAACTCTTCATCATCTAAGGGTCAACTCTATCCATAAGCATAATTCTAGCTATTTAAATTTTGGTATTTTCTGAGCTACTTATTGTTCGAAAAAAAAATCACTTTAATTACTAGCAATGCCTCTTTGCCTCACTGGTTGTGTACATTAAATTTATAGCTTTGTCTTGAGCTTGTATTTGTATGAATGTCTTAGTACATCAGATCTTACTTGAATGGACACTGTACACTTACCTCATAACAGTATTTCACCTCATAACTTGGTATGTTGTCAGCACTTGGGAGTTATTCTGCAAATCTTTTCTTCTTCATTTCAGTCAGAATTTGCATCTTCTTTGTTAAGATTATGGATTCAGCTAAAGAAGAAGCTAATATTTAGCTTCGTTTGGTTGGAGGGATGGAGAGGAGGAAGGAAGGAGAGTGTTGGAAGGATGGGGAATGTGAAGGATGGAGAGGATTATATAAATCCCTCGTGTTGTTTCATAAGATGGTGGGAGAGTTTAAAGGATGGATAATAATTTTTTAAACAATTACTCAATGTTTAAAATTGCGTAATCGGGTATTAAGGTGTTTTCCGTTTGCGAGTTAAGGCGTAAGCCTTAACGCGTTTTGAGGTGTATGCCTCGACATAAAACCATAAAATAAGTCAAAAAAATGTAGAAAATCTAGTAGGTAGAAATCTTGTCTTCCTCAGCCTCAATCCCTGTCAATTTCCTCTTCCTAGTCAATAAAAGAACAAGAGGAGAAGAACCACAAGAAGAACGAGAAGAACGGAGCAGCCAACAATGGAGGATTTTTGAACGAGGAGCAGCCAAATGACAAACGTTTGTTTCTGAGGATTGTCAAACTTCTTCTAGGGTTTCTTTCAGCCCGAAAGATGGGCTGATCTGGTTTTTTTCTTTTTTTCTTTCTTTTGTTTTTTTAAAATTAGTCTTGGGCCTTGGGCCTTTGGTCTTTGGGTTAGAAACTTTTAACAAATTGAGGCAATGCCTCTTCAATTGCGCAATAATACCTGCAATTCTGTACGTCTCAACTTAGAGAGGCATACGCAATTTTTTCTGCCCTTGAGGCTTAGGCCTCATTACTTTTTTTCACCGCAATTCATGGACGCGCGCCTCTAATTGCACAATTTTAAACACTGCAATTACTATATTGCCCATTTTATAATTTGTTCACAATTTTTTTTGAATGTTTAAATTGTTTTTTCACTTAAATTTGGAGGGATTTGGTGAATCCTCCCATCGATGGAAGGATCCAAATTGGTGGGCCCAAGGGGAGAGTCTCGCCCTCCATCACTCGTCTCTCTCCCCTCCTTCCTCCAACCAAACAAAAGATTTCTCATCTCCCTCCACCACTTTCCCTCCACCCTCTCCATCCCTCCATCTCTCCCTCCAACCAAACATACTTAAGGCCTCGTTTGGCGTTCGAACTCAAACTGTACTTTTTCATCTCAATTTTTGTCTTTTTCTGAAAAAGTTTGTCTTTTCTGAAAAGTCAACAAAAATTTTCAACTCAAACTGTATTTTTTCAACTCACGTGGCTTTTAGTTGTCTTGTTTCTTTTGCAATCATGTTAAGCTACTCGTATATAACGGAATTTTGTTGTCCTGCTTATCAGAAATGTTCGATTGTTTTGCTTATTTGCATTTTCTGATCCTTCATGTCTTTTGTTTTTGTTGCTTTTATCAATGAGAGGTGTTTTTCTTCTATATAAAAAAAGTTTTTGTTGCTATTGTCTTAGTCTTTTTATGAACTATCTTTTCGTTTACTTGGCCATCACATGCATGTTCTGTGGTTGGTAAAAGATCAAAGAAAAGAATAAGAGAGAGAATCATTACTTCTTGAAATTATTTGTCCATTTCAGCCACCGTCAATTGTTACAGACGAGGTTTGCACTGCTTGTGATTTCAATCGACCAGGAAAAACTTGTCTTCGGAAGCTTGAATGGGTTTGGCGTGGTGAAATCTTCATGGCAAAGAAAAGGTATTTTTCCTAATGACCATATGCTTCTCCCCCATTCCCAACAATGGTTCATGCACTTTTATTTGGGTATGCTAGCAATAAACTAATTGATGATTGTGTTTTGATGACATTTTGCATAATAGTGACTACTACCATCTGAAAAAGCAAATTGAGTCTGAATTTGTTGATGGTACTGAGATCCAGTTAGCAAAATCTTTTCTTGACCTACCTAAGACAGATCAACAATCGAGGCTGAAAGATCGTCTAAAGAAGTACTGTCAAAAGGTATAATCTTCTTCTCCTCTCTGTTACAATGATTTTCCTTAAATGATTCCTGAAACTAATTTTGCACACATCTTGAAGGCTTATAAACGAGTGTTGGACAAACCGGTTACTGAAGTTCGAGAAGCAGGAATCTGCATGAGGGAAAACTCATTCTATGTCGACACTGTTCGCAGGTGAGCAGTTTGGGTGTCCCTGCATATAATTTTGCCATTTTCCTCCCAACCTGACAGAATTTGCAAAAAGAACGTAGATATTAACTAAATTCCCGAACACTACTGTTACAAAATTTATTCATTAAATTTCAGGTTGACTAGTTGAGTAATATCTCTCTCTCAAACACACACTGTCTATTCTGGAATTATCTTTTTTCCTAATAAGTTGTATTTTCTTTGATCTTCTTTCTAGCTTTCGAGATAGAAGATATGAATACAAAGGACTTAATAAGGTCTGGAAGGGGAAGTTGTCTGAAGCGAAAGCTACTGGAAATTCTATAAAAATCCAGGAAGCACAAGTATGAAACCTTTTCTAAGCTTGTTGAAAATTAGTTTTTATTTGCCATCACCATGATCGTCAATATGACTATTACCAATCTCAATCTTGTCTTTTTTTGATTGTATGCTTACCAATATTTGCAGGATATGGTAGTCCTTTATGATTCATTACAACTCGCTCATAAGTGCATTCTCAATTCCTTTTATGGATATGTCATGCGCAAGTGAGTTTGTTCACTTTGTCTTTGCTTTGTTAATCTCATGTTGAATAGATTTTCATTACCACATTCCTTGTTTTTCCAGGGGTGCAAGATGGTACTCAATGGAAATGGCTGGAGTGGTAACATATACTGGAGCAAAAATTATTCAAAATGCCCGCTTACTGGTTGAAAAGATTGGAAAGCCGCTTGAATTAGACACGGATGGTATCTGGTGTGCACTTCCTGGATCTTTTCCAGAGAACTTTACTTTCAA
Organism: Ficus erecta; assembly: GCA_008635985.1. Lineage (NCBI taxonomy): Eukaryota > Viridiplantae > Streptophyta > Magnoliopsida > Rosales > Moraceae > Ficus > Ficus erecta. The sequence goes on from BKCH01000014.1 coordinate 2,673,063, forward strand.
AACAAGGTATCTATGTACTCTCAAGTCTCAACTATCCATATCATTATTATTATTTGTTATTATTATTATTATTTTTTTTTCTGGAAAATATCATTATGGTGCTTTGTATTTTGACTCTTTCTCAATTTGGTACCTTGATATTCGGAAAATCACATTGAGGTACCAATTATACCAAAAAATATCACCCTATGCCTATTTTTTGAGATGTGAATTTTCGTTTATGCCCTTTTACTCAAAAAATGTTGTTAAAAGAATTAATAATAACGGAAAAAACATTTGAAAAATGCATTCGAAAACAAGGAGAACAACTGAATATATAAATGTTTGGACTAAACGGGCAAAATTGTTATTTATGTCCTAAAAAATGCACTCAGGGTACCTACAATATATGTTCTTATTTGATAGGGCACCCCAATGAGATTTCCCGAACATCAAGGTATCAAATTGGACAAATATCAAAACACAGGGTACCAGAACGATATTCCCCGCGTTGTTGTTTTTCCCAAAAGAAACAGAACTTCACTAAACTATCCGTATGATAATTTGCATATCATGATCACCAACGGTTGTCAAAATTATTTTCTCATCTGTATAAGAATTTATTAAATACATAAACACGAATTTATGAAGCTTTTGAGTGTATTACAATTTGGTTGTTCTCAGTTTTGAAGTATGCTGGTATTTGTCAATTTATTTATTTTTATGAAAAGATGCCGACTACTGTATGAGAATCTAATCTTTCAGGGACATGAAGAAGAAGCTGACTATCTCGTATCCATGTGTCATGCTTAATGTTGATGTGGCAAGAAACAACACAAATGATCAGTACCAGGTAATCTTGAAACTTTTTTTTTTTTTTTCTATTTCCATTTCATGTGTCGTGGCCTAATATTTCTTAAATGCTTAGAATGGACAAATACGAGCTTGACAGTACGGAAAAACTAATTTCAACTCTTCTATACTCTCTTAACAGACACTCACAGATCCAGTGACAAAAACTTATACAACTCACAGTGAATGCTCAATTGAATTTGAAGTAGATGGGCCATACAAGGTAAGTTCACTATGTTTGAATTTAATTCTTGCTCTGATGTAATTTGTTACTTAAATATTGATTTAATGCAGGCAATGATTCTTCCTGCTTCAAAGGAAGAGGGAATCTTGATTAAGAAGCGATATGCAGTTTTCAATGACGATGGAACCCTTGCCGAACTTAAAGGTTTTGAAATCAAGCGTCGGGGTGAGCTGAAGCTCATCAAAGTTTTCCAGGTGCCCCTTTCTATTTCCATTGCTCTGTGATAAACCTGTCAAAACTGAGAGTTATCTTCTTCACTCTGTATTAGTATTTGCTTAGGGGTTTAGATAGATTAAATGATAGTTTCTGTTAAACTGAAGGTTCGTAAGTCTTCTCATGTTATTCTGGTATTTAATGGGTGATGAAGTATTTGTTTGTGCTTATTACTGCCATTTGAGAAAGACATGTCATATTTATGATTATTAACAGTGAGGATGGTAAAATGAATTTGTTTCTCATCGTCTTTCCTTTGTTTTTGATTATGCTACGTTCTACAATGAAAAGGAAGTTTTCTTATTAAAAGAAGCAGTCATGATAATAAAAGTTCCAGTAAATGGATTCTGAACTGAATTCTATCAATGTGTCAAACAAAGATAACCATTTGATAGCTTACATATATTATGCTTTGGAAACATCAAAGCTGTTTTCTACAGGCAAGCTGCTAAAGTAATTATAAACTTGAAATATGAAAAATAATTTGGAAAAAATATTATCTTGTTTTTCATGTTTATTATCTGTATTTAATTATAGAGTCTCATTTATTTTTTCTTTTGTTTTGTTGATGCATGTAAAATACCTTTTTTATTTGTAGGCTGAACTTTTTGACAAGTTCCTCCACGGCTCAACCTTAGAGGAATGCTATTCAGCTGTTGCTTCTGTTGCCAACCACTGGCTCGATCTTCTTGATGTATGTTCCTTTGGTTCCAATGCTATTATACTCTGTTGTCCCTTCTCTGGTCAGTGCAAATGATGTTTTCCTTTTTTCTTTCACAGAATCAAGGAACGGATATAGCAGATAGTGAGTTGCTGGATTATATATCAGAATCAAGCACCATGAGCAAGTCCTTAGCAGACTATGGTGGGCAGAAATCATGTGCTGTGACCACCGCAAAACGTCTTGCTGATTTTCTTGGTGATGCAATGGTCAAAGATAAAGGGCTCCGTTGTCAGTATATAGTTGCATGTGAACCAAAGGTAATCTGATCTGTTCAGCTAAAGAAATAAGCATTATTAATCCTTTCATAACTTACTTACTTGTAACACTTATCTGCTTTGATGTTAACTTGAATAGGGAACACCGGTGAGTGAGCGTGCTGTTCCTGTTGCAATATTTGAAACAGAGCCTGGTAAAGTTTCTTGTACTGACTGATTTCTTTTTTATCTTTTTGTTTTCTTTTTGGGTTCTATATAATAATTCAAGCTTGTGCTTTTACGTTTCAGAAATAATGAAGTTTTATGTACGGAAGTGGTGTAAGATCTCATCTGATGTTGGCATTCGATCTATCATTGATTGGTCATATTACAAGCAACGACTTAGTTCTGCAATTCAAAAAATTGTCACCATTCCCGCTGCAATGCAAAAGGTTCTCTTGCTTGAGAATTGCTATTTATTGCAGTTTTTGATGTTGACGCTTCCTTTCCTTCTCTTTCTCTCTCGCACGATACACATGCATACAATTGCGCAAGCCTGTCTATGTTTATAATTTGTTAACTAAGATTGTGTCGTCTCTGGATGGACTTATTATTATCTGAATATCAGTCTGTATATTTATTATATGCTGAAAGCAAGTAAAACTTCTTCAGGTCTCGAATCCTGTCCCTAGGGTGGCTCATCCTGATTGGCTGCATAAGAAGGTTCGTGAGAAGGAGGACAAATTTCGACAGAAGAAACTGGCAGATATGTTCAGTTCACTGAAGAAAGATAATGTGTTGAAAAGGAATGATGATGCTGTTGAAACTAATAAGGTAACAGATAAGGAGAATGTTGAGGATCTTGAAGACTTTCGAAACAGTAAAAGTTCCATAAAGGGACCTAGACCAGTTGTTCGATGTTATGAAGCTAGTAACAAGCGTAATTCAGTTGAGAATATATCAGAAATCAATCTGCTACTGTCTGATAACAGTGAAAAAGAGAATCAAATGCAAAGCGAGACCGTTGACAGAAATGTGGATTATCAAGGATGGCTTGAAACAAAGAAGAGAAAGTGGAAAGATACTCTCAGCAGGAGGAAAAAGCAAAGGTACTCTGTTTTTTAACATACAAAGAAAGGCCCATTGGTTTGCTGAATATTTATTCTTTAAACTAGAAATTGTCAAAACCCGGAGGCATTTCAACTAGATAAGGTCCATTGTAGCATCAGTGCAATGTTGTGGCTGGTAGTAGTAACTGTCATGTGCATATGGTTTCAGAGGCTTTATGCATATGGATCCAACAATGTTAATCACATAAAATGCGAAAGAACACACTGTCACTTTTTGTCCCTGGCCTAATCAACTTGAACTTGCAAGCAATATTATGTGCACAATATTGTTATAAAGTTTGGACGGGTCCATTAATATACTTGATTTATACTCTGTTAGCTTACCTTTTTTCCACAAAAGTTTGAATCTCTATGAGATTTGTCTACTATACAACAGTCCCTTCATGTCAGGGACGACTCATCACTAGAGGATCCGACATGTGAAATTTAACAAATTGGTAGGTTTCAGATTTAGAGATCTGATCTGTATGTTAGTTGCCTCCCTAAAAGCTTAAATTAATAGAATTCAATCTCAATAACTTATATCAAAACTGAAAACTAGATAAATGGTACAATCTGACTTATTTAGAGTATTCATGTGAGTGTTGCCCAATTATACCCATTGCACATTACACATTCATAGGTGTTTGTTTTTGTTATCGTTGGTAAGTTTTGTTCAACGATATTTTAACAGTGTAGATTTGAATATAGGTTTGACAGATTAGGCAATGCAACAGCGACAAATAATGCTCATGGTCTTCCTAGGCTGCTTAGTCAAGCAGAAAATCATAAAGAAGCCAAGGGTGGAACAGGCGTTAGTTCCTACTTTAGGAGGCAGGAAGTAGCCCTAACACGTTGCCACTGGCAGGTAATTTTTTGTTTTAAGTCCAGACATTCAATGAGAAGTGGTACTTTGTGATGGCTTAATCTCTCTTTATTTCAATTAACTTCCTTCTTTTTTTTTTTTTTAAATAAATTTCTTATGATCCAGATAGTACAACTAGTTCCAAGTTCTCAGAGTGGTCAATTTTTCGCTTGGATTGTAGTGGAAGGAATAATGCTTAAGATTCCTGTAACAGTTCCTAGAGTGTTTTACATCAATTCTAAAACTTCATTAGAAGATAAATTTCCTGGAAGGCGTGCCAGCAAAAGTCTTCCACATGGAAGGCATAGTTATAACCTATACAAGGTATAAGTAATAACCGTGCTCCCTGTGCGTAATCTGCTTGTGTTAAAGGCTTTCAAGGCTTTATGTTCCCTTACTTTTTCATTATTTTTTGCAGGTTTCAATTGATGAGGATCAGTTTAAAACAGAGAGCAAAAACCTTACAGCACTTCTCGCTGATCCAGAAGTTGAGGTTAGCACTTAGAATATTTGTTGTAAATTAAAAGCAAAAAAAAGTAGATAAACAATGGAAGAACAGATAAATACTTGTTTCTTATCTGCAAAGGTTTCTCTCAATGAAACTAAAAGAGAAATTTAATTATTTCACTTTGTACTTAGAGGGAGATAATGGCTTTTGGTCTTCTAGTTTTATGCTTTCTTTGTTTTTATTTTCTATTTCTGTCTTGTTTTAGTTTTCTGTTTTTTGAGGATTTCTCATCCTCTTTCCTTTCTCTTTGATTTTTAATCGATGAAAGGAGTTTTTCTTAAAAAAAAAAAAGCTCTTTTTATATTGGCCTCAGATTTGAAATGTTATTCTGTAAATTTCGTTTTGTATAGAGAACCTGGCTTCCTGTTAGTAAAACTTAAGTTTTATGCAAAGGTTTCTGATATTGTTGCTGATAGTTTATGTATACAGCAAAAATCTGTTGTTTCTTGCATATACATATATCACCATCAGCACATTGAGTTTTATTTACCCGTACAAGTTACAAGTTTCTTGATTTTTTCTTCACCATGGTGATTAAGCTGTAACATCACTTTATGGCTATGCAACAACCATCAACGATATAATTTCCCAAATCAAACAGAAACTTCTTTTATACAAAGTAGTTTTTTTTTTTCCTTGCATTTTTATGGAAATTAATATTAACAATTATATATAGCGGTCCAGTTGGAGAAGTAATAAGAATGTTTGATTGTGTTTATTTCAATTGTTCGATCAGGGCATATATGAAACAAAGGTATCATTGGAGTTCAATGCCATTGTTCAGCTTGGTTGTGTGTGTAAGGTGGATAAAACTGCTAAAAAGAGAAATATCCAAGATCGCTGGAGTTTGAGTGAACTGCAGATGAAAACTACAACTGAATGCTCTTATTTGCAGCAATCCATTTCTTTCTTTTACTTGTATCATAGGTAATATTTCAATACTCAGTCAAAGACGTTAATCCTCTTTCAATCTCTTTTTTAGTGATTTTGAGTAAATTATTTCACACTGAACTTGAACTTCATGCATATGTGTGTGTATATATATATATATATATATATTTGCTTCTTTACATGGTGTTATCCTTCTTCTTCTTCTTTTTTTTTTTTCCGGGTTGTTATGCACCTTATTATTATTTCTTTCTTTTCTTTTCTTTGTTTGATTCTTCTATTCATTAGTGCTCGATACATATACGTCAAATGAAGACTTTAAAGAATGATGCGCTATGTTGATAATGTCAGATAAATTCTATTTGCATCCCAGAAAATTATTCTTTTATTTTATACTAGAATTACAAAAAATGCAGTAGTTAAATATGTTTTTATTCAAGTGAGAATATATTTCGTGCTAGTTTACCTCTTAGTACAAATGTTGGAGAGGATAAGAAAAGAAAAATAAAATTCATGTGTCCTAATAAATGTTGATGTATGAGTGCGTTGAGTTGCATTTCCATAGAGTTTATTAAGGAAGCAGTTATATAATTTTTGAATATTTTTTGAAGCGCAATAGTTGGGAGGAAAATCCATAAATCTCTCAGTGGAGAACAGTCCTGATTTTCCCCCCCTGATAATTGACACTTCTTATTAATGCTTTATCCAATTGAAGGGCAGAAATGTTGATAAGAAAGGTGAAATATATCTGACTCCTTTTCCTACTTATTTGGCACAGTGATTCGTCACTCTCTTTCATTTTTTCTCCCTGGGTTTGTGGGTGCAAAAGCCAGGGATCATTTCATGTACTTCCAGTTTTGCCTCTTACAGTTGATTGAAGTATCTTAGCATTCTTGTGAAAGCATAGCTCTCAGCCAAAATGTTTTTCATCTACATTTTTTTTTTGGCGAGAGATATACTTTGTTCATGCATTTTTATAATATATGTACACGTATATTGGGTTTCTCTACAATCCATGAAGGATCACCCATGAAGGACCATCCTTCAACATAACATATAGAGTGAGAGGTGTAACATAATATTTATTCAATGTAACAATGACCTTGAAATGGTACAACATGTCATTGTTACGTTAAGTAAATGTCATGTTATATTTTTCACTCCCTGGATGCTACGGCGAAGAGGGGTCCTTCGTGAAGGACTGTAGTAAACTATAATAGTATGTATATAAAATATATAACTGGAAATCCTCCTTTTGACTTGTATAATTCGACTACCTGTGTAGTTAAAAGTTCATAATTGACTGTGTTTTTGGCTAGCTGCACTGTCAAAGCAATTTTGTTTCAACTTTTTGTTTTTATTTTCAAAATTTTTTTTTTTAAATCTGGATGCTCTTCCCTTCTCTGTGATTTTTATTTTTGTTTTATATATTTTTAATTATTTTTTGGCTCTTTCCTTCCCTTTTTTCTTTCCCTGTTCGTTTACTGGAGCAACTTACTTTACATCTCTATCTTCTTACTACAGGAGGAACCAACTTCATAGATTATCCTTCTTTTTATTTTGTTAATGTGTTCAACATCCATTTATTTTTCTGTATCATCTATTCTTTATGAAAACACTTGGAAATTGTGACACTAGTTATCTTCTTAATTTCAGTGTGTCGGAAGGGCGTGCCATATTTGTTGTTTATTTTCCTGCTTCAAGAACAATATCTGTTGTGGTTGTCAATTCATACCAGAATAAAGATTTGTCTCCATCCTTTCTGGAAAAGCAATTTCGTGATGCTTGCCAAGCATTATCTGTTGAACCTCCTCCTAGGAATGGTATCATGTTCGAGGTCAGCCTATAAATTATATAAGATACAAATTATTGTGGTGACATGGTTTGTTTCGTTTTCTTCACTAGCAACATAATTTTCTCTTTTTCAGGTGGAGTACGTTGGACTTCTCAAGGATGCTGAAAAGATTTTGCAAAGAACAATAAATCAGCACAGGTCTAATTTTATCCTCACTAAGTATTTAAAATATAATGTATTTCCTACTGTGCAGTCCATTACAAGCAGTACATTAGTCACGTATACCGTGAAGGAAATGTCATCTTTTGTAGCTTGGAGGGGCCCAAAGTAACTGTTATCTCTACCTAAAAAAAGTGAATGGTTTTTGGATTTAATAATTTATCTCCTTTTGTTTTTTCCCTCTCTGAGACACCATGATTTATATGTGTAAAATATCTTAGTTTTCCCGGTTTTTTTTATTTTTGTTCTCGCACCATGTGTTTGCAACATATAACTGTTTGGAACAAAAGATTCATAGGATTCTAATAAGCTGATTCTATGTCTTTCCAGTTGGAGCCGTTTTAGTATTTTATTTGACCAAGGTTGCCTCTTTATTTGCCTTCATATTCTGGTGTGAACATGCGTTTATTTTTCTTTAATTTCATTATTTGACAGACATGAACATCATGGACCTACAATTGCTGTTATTGAATGCCCAAATGCTCACTTAATGAAGTCAGGTATACGAGCCTTAGATGATTTCCCATGTGTGACCATTCCCTCCAATGCTCGTGATTGTCAATATCAGGTACTAGGTTTTGAATTGACAGCCGCTTTACGTGGATTTGTCACTTCCCATGCATATGGTCTAATGCCTCTTATTATTATTGTTAATATTATCATGTTACTTTATATGTTATAAAAAATACAACATAAAATAATATTGTTATTTTATATGTTTTCCTTTCTTTTTGATTCTCTGTCAATGAAAGGAAGTTTTCTTATTAATTAAAAAAAAATTATATACATTATTTTATATGAAAATATGTTATATTCATCCTGCTACTTCTAAAACCATGCTTCACACAGGTTCTTGGGTGGCAACAAGTTGCTGCAAGAATTGGGATGCAACGTTGTGCTGCATCATCCCAGTGGTTGAACGAGAGAATTTCTCTCTCAAGATATGCTCATGTAATGTATTTATCTGTAAACTTAAAAAATTGTTATGCTGGTTTGGATACATGTACAAGAACCAATTTGTCTAATTTATGGGCACAGGTTCCATTAGGGAATTTTGAACTTGATTGGCTTATCTATACGGCGGATATAATCTTTTCAAGGGCACTACGAGATCAGCAACAGGTTTTTTTCATAAGCATATATTTTGTCATGTCATTTGTAAGTTTTAGACATTTGAACTTTTAAATTTGTGTGTTTTTTAATGAATTTTTTAAGGGAAAAGAAGAGAAGAGTATGATTTTTTTGGTTGATCTTCCAGCCTTTTCCATATATTAGAAGCATAGATTTAGTGTTTTGGAGTTTTTGTAAATTGTAACCACTGATTTTTCTACCTTTATTTTATAGGTGCTTTGGATTTCTGATGATGGTATTCCGGATCTGGGAGGCATTAATGAAGAAGATACATGCTTTGCTGATGAGGTTACTTTCAATCTTATGTGTGTGTGTGTGTGTGTGTTACAATAGCAAAACTAATGCTGGACTTCCTCCTAATAATTTAAGCTTTTGCAAGAAATGGTAGATTAATGATGGCATCAAAACAGGAAGTCCGGAGAAAAACTCATAATTGCACTCTCTAAATTTATTTTCATCACGCATTGGTCCTTTAATTTGTTTTGAGCTTATAACAAAATATTCACGTGTTGTGCCTGTCTAGTTGATATTTGCCAATACAGCCCACTTCCTAATAGCTTATACTTTTTGGAGATATGTTAAATTGACATTATATTATGAGGAACAATAACTAATAGTTTTAAGTTCCTTGTAATCGTCATTCAGAAAAGGAGGGTCTCTGTGTTCTTCAAAAATTATTACTTTTATCCTCTTAACTCCGTTCCCATTTGGTATGTCGGGAATGAATTCCATCCATTTTGATATTGGATTTTGCAAGGAAAATTTAGTTTTTCAAGGTGAAATCTGTATGCATTGCTTTGCATCTTTCTTCTGTGAACTAATGTTGTTCTCTCGCCAGGTTCATCAACCTGTTCTTACATACCCTGGAGCATACAGAAAAGTGACTGTGGAGTTGAAGGTTTGGAAAATACATCATCCTTTTTCATCCCTCTCGTTCCCTTTCTAATCTGTTAAATTTTGGATAATCGTACTGAATATTTTGTCAATGTTTTCTTGAAGATTCATCATCTAGCTGTAGATGCTCTACTGAAAAGCAACCAAGTGAATGAAATGGAGGGAGGTGCTTTGTTAGGATTTGAACCAGATACTAATTCTGGAGCACATGCTTTTAATGAGCAGAGTGGCTTTGATGAGGCTACCTCATGTGCACCTGCTTTTCGTGTCCTAAAACAGTTGATTCAGAGGTGTCTTACAGATGCAGTTACATCGGGAAATGTATATGCTGATGCAATATTGCAACACCTATACCGATGGCTTTGCAGGTTACTATGTCCCATTTCTATACAGTTTTTGTTTTAAGTGGTGTAGTTATGTCCCAGTTTGCTTCTTGACATTGTGTAAACGGTAAACATAGATTGGACTCGTAGTTACTGCTTCCTTTTGCATATTGCAGCCCTCAATCAAAACTTCATGACCCGGCTCTCCACCGTCTACTTCACAAGGTGAATATTCCTTTTAGTAGATGAATTTCCTTTTTTATGCAAGGTGAAACTTCCTTTACAAGGTGTTATAATTTTTCATTATAACACTAGATGAGGGGTCTAGGATGCAAAAAGTGTTATGAATGTGATCTTTCCAAGAATTTCTCTCTAAAATGATCTTTAATTCTACTTCTAAGATGGTCTAGGAGAACAAATATTTACTCGTAGATTCTGAAGGTTTAGAATCATAATTTCAAATGTTTTGTTACCGTGTTTATGGCGCTTTGTTTCTGATTTTTTCTGGTATTTTTGTTGGCCAAGCAAGGGCCCGTTCTTCTCTTTGTACTGTAGTTTTTCCTCAGAAATAAACTCTTGTTTTTCATAGAAAAAGAAAGGCATGTCATCATGTTTCTTCGTACCCTTATTTTGGTTAGGCATGCAAATTTGTTAAAAAATGTGATATATGATGTTTAAAGTCTGGACACACTAATTTTCCTTATGATTTGTTGGAATTATTTACTACAGGTCATGAAAAAGGTATTTGCACTATTGTTGGCCGAGCTTCGCAAATTGGGTGCAACTATCGTATTTGCAAACTTTTCCAAGGTTATTATAGACACGGGAAAATTTGACCTATCTGCGGCCAAAGCTTACTGTGATAGCTTACTAAAAGCTCTGCAAAATAGGTTTGTCTCACACGTGGAATTATAGCCATATGCATATTTGTTTATACATTAATCTAGTCTTATGACATTTTATTTTATTTCTTACAGAGACCTGTTTGAATGGCTTGAACTTGAACCATTGCAGTTCTGGCATTCCTTGCTTTTTATGGATCAGGTTTGGTCATTGTTTTTCTCCTTTTCAATAAGCAGTAAACTTCTTATAGATTCTAAATTAATGAATTGAGTTTCTGTTTTAAAGTTGTCTTCATAGTATAATTCTGAAGCTCTGTCTATAGTGTGATTTAAGTGTTGGATTTCTTGGAATTACCCAAGTTTCTCTCCGAGTTTCCTTTTGTGCTTGTCTTTGTCCGAAAATGTGTGTGTGTATTCTTGTTGGTAGAATGTCAATTGAACAGCAATAAATGGATAAGTTGGATGTATTTGATGGGAAAGAACAAGGGTAGAAGAAATGGTCTCTTGAAATTTTCTTGAAATTTTTTGTGATTTGTTGCCAAAGAAAAAGTAATGGTCCTGCCTCTGCCATTGACTGTGTTGGGAAAATTATTTCCCACAATTTGTATTATTTAATGTGTTAAAACGTCTTGAATAATCTTGACGATGTAGACAAAAGCAAACATCAATGAAAAGTCAACCTTTCACACGTTCTTTTCTTTTTTACTTCAGTTCAAGTTTCCTTCGTAAGAAAATGCATATATATATATATATGTATATATATTAATTTTAGTTCAAACCAAAAGCGACCTTTAGGTCCTTTGGAATAATGTCTGTTGACACACTTCCATATATCAATGGAAGTGAATGTGTATATCTGCGCGTTGAGTTTTGCGTAAACCCCTACATTGGTAGCAGAAATTTTGCTGTAGAATCCTAGTCTGATGTTTTAAGCTGTTGTAATGTTATATTAAATTCTTCAAGTTTATTTTGTCTGTCATCTTGCCTATTGCACCTTATATGCAAATAACTTTTTTGGCTTGTTTATATTGTAGTATAACTACGGTGGAATCCCTGCCAGAGCAGATGAAAGCACACATGATGAATCTGAAGTCGATATCATATCAAGCTGGAATATTGCTGAGTATTTGCCAAAGAAAATTCAGGTAACATGCCACCTATTAATCTAGATGTGATAAAGCAGCACCTTTACCATAGTAAAATGAATTTTTCTTTGGAATTTAGTGATAGATTCTGAAAACTTAAGTCTCCTTTGGGCCATCGCAGGACTATTTTGTTTTTATCGTCTCCCAATTTCTTTATATTCCCTGGAAGGCTGCAATTAGATCATCTTTACAGGATGGCAACTTATGCACACCATCAATTACTGTTGCAGCAGCCGAGACTTTTGAATCTCATTTGACAGAATATCTTAAAGGACAGGTAAAAATGACAACACAAGTTAACCAAGGCCTAATGTTGTATGAATTCTGTCTCTTTTTTTTTTTATTATTATTATTTTTTATTTTTTAAAAATATTTACATCGGTTTCATATTACCTGACTTTCGTTGATATGTACAGATCAGTTCATACTTTACTGAAAAACTTCTAGGAATCGTGCGTGATACCGTCCTTCATATGAAGGAACTAAGTAAATCTGAAAATGAAAAGTTCACATCTCCAGGGATGTCGCAACTCTCTAGTAATGTTAGCAAAGGGGATGCAGCCCTGGAGTTTATTAAGCATGTCTGTGCTGTTCTTGCTCTTGATCAAAACGTTCAACATGATGTACTGGTATTTTATTTAATCTCTTCGACATATCAACTCCCATTTTCTAAGTTCAATGTTCAATTTGTGGCTACAGTTGAAACAAATTATGTGCAAATTTGTTCCGATAATCTTTAGTCGTTACTAGTGATTCCATCGGCTATTCCTTTTTGTTAACAATATTGTTCTGCTCCCTATTTCTACAGGTTATGAGAAAGAATCTGCTAAAATATGTGCGTGTAAGGGAATTTGCTCCTGAAGCTGAATTTTCTGATCCCTGTCCATCCTTCATCTTGCCAAATGTTATTTGCAGGTATGTAAATGGTTATTGTATCTTTTAGATTTCTGTGATATTTTGCTAAGAGGATTAGTTCTTTGAATTTAATCTGTCTAAAAACCTTTTGTTTTGGACTGTTGTAAGAAATTGGAGCTCCTTCTAACCCAATATGATGTTTCATGAAAATCACATCTTTGTTTTCTTGTTTAGTCATGTTACTATAATTGCTATGGTGGTTCGATAACCTGGCTTGTATCTCCTGTAGTTAATTTGCTTACTTAATTCCTCTATTCCGATTTTCCCCAAATTTGCTATGCTTGCTTTTGAATCTCTTCTGCAGGTTAGAATGAGTTGTAATTCACATTGAGTTCCAGGAATTAAGTTGTCAGACAAGTTGGAAAAGCTTTGTTTAAGTACTATCCAATCAATAGGATCAAAAATAGCGCAAACTGACTTGCTGTTTACTTTTTTGTTCTATGGCAGCTACTGTAATGACTGTAGAGATCTAGACTTATGTCGTGACTCAGCTCTACTAGCTCAGGAGTGGCGCTGTGCTGTCCCACAATGCGGGCAGCCCTATGACCGTGAGGTAATGGAAAACGCTCTTCTTCAGATTGTACGGCAGAGAGAGCGTCTCTACCATTTGCAGGATCTGGTGTGCATAAGGTGTAGGCAGGTGAAGGCTGCACATTTGGCCGAGCAATGTGCATGTGCTGGCTCGTATAGATGCAAGGAAGATGTAACCGAGTTCCATAGGAAGATGCAGATATTCTTGAACCTTGCCGTTCACCAAAAATTTCAACTTCTCCAAGAGTGTACCTCATGGATATTAGGAATCCGGTAGCTCTTATCTTATGCTCTTCGTTAGGTTCATCGTATTGGACTATCAGATTTCTGAAGGTCCCTGATATTGCAAAAGAGAGTCCTCGTTGTAACGAGATTTTAAAGCTATCCTGATTTGCTGCATGGGGAAGCCTAGGCATATGATTATATTGCTGAAACTATACAAAACAAATTCACAAAGCAACACATGTCAAGGAGTGGGCTCTTGTCAGTTTCAAAGATTGTTCGTTATCAACATTGGCGTAATTGCATGTGACAGCGGGTGCCGAGGAGCTTCAGATCGTCATGACAGACAGATTCGTACATATTTCGAGTCTCATGGATTGGAAGGAGGGACGGGCAAGATTGCTTGGTACTAACATCAAATAATTTCTTTTCCCCATTTGATTTGTACATGTGCAATTGTATATTTCATTTTTGTAAAAGGTGTAGATGTGGACATTTTCCTCTAAATAAACTTAAACCATTACGTGAGCCCTATTTGCTTCCATACAAGAGCTTTTTTTTTTTTTTTGTTCACTAGAGATATTCTAGAGAACCAGAGGGATATCTCCCAACCATTATAAACTTACATTTTGAAGCCATATCGTAAGCTTCGTTATTAGTTTCCAACGAATGGCTCAAATATTAAGCTTGTTATTCTAGTTAGCCGTACCATTCTCATTACTAGCACAAATTTCAAATTTCCCCCCTGAATTTGGATCTTGTCACAAAATGCTCCCTGAACTTTGATTTGTAACATTTGTTCTTCATGATCTTTGAAACGTTAGCGAATTTCCCCTCTGTTAGTTTTGTTAACAGAAGTTGCCATGTGTCAAGTTATGAGATAATGAAATTAAGGGTCCATTTAGGGGGTCATCTAGAGATGATGTTTTGAAGGTTGAGTTGGAAATATGTGTTTGGGGGAAAACTTTTAAAAAAATTCAGTGATATAAAAAAAAAGTGCAAAAATTTAAAATGTGTTAGGAAAAAAAAAAATGAAAAATAGATCTTGTCGTCTTATCGATACGAGCATTTTGATATAGAAATCATCCCATTTCGATTTGAAATGAGAAAGTTATGGACTTTTAAAATTTAAGTTTTTTTTTTTAAAATGAAAAAAAATGGAAAGTTTGATGTAAAGTTAAGATTCTGAAATCCGGAAGGTAAAATACCATCTGGAACTAGCGCCTTAAACGGATGTTACAAATTTACCTATTTTATGTTACAAATTAAATATATTTTTTAGAATGAGTTATTGACGATGGTATATGTGGTTTGCAGAAGCCAGAAGGTGGTTATTGACTCCATGGAAGTAATTGATGTGTTTTTTTCGTGGGAAGCACACTTTTCTTTTTTCCTTTTCTTTTTGCGCAGAAAAGATTCTCTCAAAAACAAAACTTAAATCTTTCTTAAAAAAACCTTCGATCCTTGTTGGTTTACTAATATATCCTTAAGTTTTACATAAAATACATGTTACGTGTGTTTTTCCCCAAAACTTAACATAAGGAGAAAATTTGCTGACTTTTCAAAGTTTAGGGAGAACGAAGTTACAAATCAAAATTCGAGGTGCATTTTGTGAAAATACCTAAAATTCAAAGGGAAAAAAAAATGAAATTTGTCCTTTTATTTATTTATTTTGCTGGAACCATTCCTCTTCTTGGTAGAATATCTCCATCTTGTTTTTTTTTTTTTTTTTTTTTAAATAATTTAAAATTTTTTTTAATAGCCTGACTAGTCTTTAAGGTAATGAGAGAGCCAAGCATGCACAAAGCTTCAAATTTCTAATCATCGGTTCAAACAAGTGTAGCAAATCTCGTAAACCATCATTCTAATCTCATGCGGTTTTCCATCTCCGCCATTTTTTTTTTTTTTTAAGATCCTCACTTTCATTTGTTACTTCTTGTCTCTCTCCCATTGTTCTTGCTAAGCATAAATAAATACAGATACAGCCGACCTTGTATCTCCATTCTGGTATGGGCATTGGCAAACTTGTATCGACTCTTACTGCCGATGCCAGATAATAAGTTGAAATAACAATAAATAAGACATATTTCAGCTCTAATATCCACTCTGGTACCTTTGTCTATCAGCGTCCATACAAAGATCAAGGAATAACCATATATGTTTTGAGAATAAAAAGACGGGAAATGAAGGGGAAAATGAGATAAAAATGGTTCATTGAAGCAGTTCTAGGCAATATTGATACCTTCTACCTCTGTGAGGCATATCTACACTATGGCGGACAGAATTCGATGGCCATATCATTCTGTTTGTAGAAAGATGATTTCAACAAACTACTCCAATTAACTTATTTGATAAAAAATGTTCACTAATGTACTATAAAAATGTTCAACATCATGCTACATTATCAATCTGACTCCAATACGTATTAGTATTCAAATGATCGAGCACATTCATGGTTACATTGTCCAATGCAGCACGTTCACCTTCACCAGAAGAACCATCTCCGTTTGGTCGTAGTAGAATGACCAACTGGCTCATCTTTTGTCCTCTTCTCCATTCCCTGCTTCAGAGATTCCAATCTTTTCCTACAAAGAACTCAGCTTAGATATAACATTTGAAGTTCCTAAAACGGTATAGTAGCAGCTGATGGCTAATAGGATGGGATTTGTAGTCCACAAGTGCAGACATTACCAGATGGATGGCATATTGCGATATGGTGTTGCAAGGATAAAACAATTTGAGCTTTTACCTTAAGCTTCCATACTTATAAATTATAACAGATTTGTACTTCATTACATAGTTGCCACTGCAGCTAAATAAGGTTGTTTATTCATCAATTTATTCAGACAAGTCAAACAATTGGTTTATCGTTCAAATTTCTGTGAAGAGTTCGCAGTGAACAGGTGAAAAAAAAAAAACTTCATGAATAAGCAAGGATGTGCATGATAACATACTTGGTATCTGTAAGCCGGCCATGCAAATTCCATCTTTGGCGAAAGCCATCCATACCTTCAATTCCACTTGCAAGAATCAAGCGCCTACATAAGAAGCAAAGCACGTTAATATAATTCTCAAAGACAGAATTCGACATACTATAGCTGTTCCTTGATAAGCAAGATGAAGAATGGTGATATTTCCATTGGCTGACCAAAAAATGTGTAAACTGTACTCCCATTTAAACACACTCAAATAGCAATGTCATAGGATTTCGTATCGTTTCTGCATAGCTAAGAACTTATTAGAGCTTTAAAGAGTGATGATGTCTTCCTGTTCTTTGGCAGAAATGAAGAGTTCCACAACAACTTTATGCCACAGTAAAACCCAACTGGCAAAGCGCTAATAATTGGTCAATATGGGAAATGCTGAGAAATGGGTAACTCTCACGCATTAATTTGATGAAAGTAAGCATACTACAATACGACAGTGCACAAAACATTTCTAGACGCCAAAAAGTTGTCTACTGATTGTTCCAGAGTATACCTCTCTAATGATGTGATTTCAGATTCAAGCTGAGTAGCCCTTTGCTTTGCTTCATCGAAAGGCATTGATAAACCCAGTTTGTGTTCGCTTTCCTCAAGCCGCTTCCTTAATTCTCTATCCTTTTATTTGTGGGAAACCAAATAAATAAATACTAAACATAGGAAATACGTACAAATACAGAACTAAAGAAACCGGGATATGCTTATAACCAATAGCAACACGAAGACCACAAAATGCTCTTCCAGTTCAGACAGCCCCCAACCGAAAAAAAAAGAAAGCCTCAATAACAGATATTTCAACAAATAAACAACAATGAAAAGAAGATTATATATATATATGTAGGAAAATAGGAGATTCGGTTTGATACAGCCGAATATTAGGAGATGTGATTAGCTGTAAATATTCTGTTTTTTCAGTCAATAATGTAAAATAGGAAAGTTAGATATTTGACAGCCATTGTAGGGAAAGTTTCCCATTCTTTTTCGTTGAGCCCTCTATAAGAGGAACCGTGTATTGTATATTTGATTAATACAAGAATTCATTTATTCAGAACTCCTTTTCTCTAATTCTATATGGTATCAGAGCCGAAATTGGTTCTTTGATTCAGCCCTTCACCAACCTGCGAACCCTAGCCCAATCCTAGCCGTCTCCTTGCAAAATCCGAATTACCCACCATGTCTGATTTATCCTCGAAATCTGCTCCTGCTTCCTCCTCTCTCCTAAATTCCTCCAATAGCACGGTTTCACAAGCCCCAACCTCTGATTCCCATTCTGTCCAGATCACCACAATCCGCCTGAATGGTGACAACTTCTTGCGATGGTCTCAATCGGTTCGAATGTATATTCGTGGGCGTGGAAAAATCGGCTACTTGACAGGAGATAGGAAGGCGCCAGCCCCAGAAGATTCGGCCTATGCTACATGGGATGCAGAGAATTCGATGGTCATGACATGGCTCGTCAATTCCATGGACGAGGACATTAGTTCGAATTATATGTGCTACTCCACGGCTAAGGAACTATGGGACAATGTTAATCAGATGTATTCTGATTTGGGAAATCAGTCTCAAGTTTATGAGTTGACTTTAAAACTAGGAGAAATCCGGCAGGGGGAGGACACAGTCACCAAGTACTTCAATTTGCTGAAACGGTTGTGGCAAGACTTGGATTTGTTCAATGACTATGAATGGAAATCCACTGACGATGCCAATCATAATAGGAAAACCGTGGAGGCTCACCGAATCTATAAATTCCTTGCAGGGCTGAATGTGGAGTTTGATGAAGTGAGAGGAAGACTCATCGGCAGATCACCTCTTCCTTCTCTTGGTGAAGTATTTGCAGAGGTTCGAAGAGAAGAGAGCCGGAGGAACGTGATGTTAGGAAAGAAGGTTTCCAGTGGGGGTGTAGAAACTTCTGCCTTAATTACTTCTGAAGTTATTGCTACTAAGGCAGCAAGTTACCCAAGGAAGGTCGAAGACAAGCCACGGGTCTGGTGTGACTACTGCAATCGTCCTCGCCACACCCGGGAGACCTGCTGGAAAATTCACGGTAAGCCCGCCAATTGGAAGAGCAGGAACAGCCGTGCACCTCCTACTGCCAGTGAAGCCGAAGCAGGTCCATTCAGCAAAGAGCAGATGGATCATCTTCTTAAACTGCTGAAATCCAATTCATCATCCGGTATTCCTAATGTTTCTCTTGCCCAAACAGGTAGTGAACCTTATGCTCTTTCTAGTTATTCAGATTTTGCTCCATGGATCATTGATTCTGGGGCTTCTCATCACATGACCAGCCTTTCAAACCTGTTTAATTCCTACTCACCCTGTTCTGGTTTAGACAAAATTAGAATTGCAGATGGTAGCTTTTCACCAATTGCAGGAAAAGGTTTGGTAAAACTGTCCAAAAATATTAGCCTTAAATCCGTGTTACATGTCCCTAAGCTAGCTTGTAATCTCTTGTCTGTTAGTAAACTTTCCCAAGACTCTAATTGCCGTGTTATCTTTTTTTACTCTCACTGTGAATTCCAGGACAAGAACTCGGGGAAGAAGATTGGCAGTGCTAGAATGGTGGATGGACTTTACTACTTTGATGGTGACTCCTCTAGTAATAAAATAGCTCAAGGATTTGGCAGTGTTAGTTCTACTCCTGTTTATGAACAAATAATGCTTTGGCACTTTAGATTAGGACATCCTAGCTTTCAATATCTCAAACATTTATTTCCTACTTTATTTAAGGGTTTGGATATTTCTATTTTTCATTGTGAAAGTTGTTATTTATCCAAGAGTCATCGTACTACTTATGTGCCGAAACCTTATGTTCCTTCAAAACCTTTTTACTTAATTCATAGTGATGTTTGGGGGCCTTCTAAAATTGTCACTACTTCCAAGAAAAAATGGTTTGTTACATTTATTGATGATCATACTCGATTGTGTTGGATTTATTTAATGAGTGAAAAATCTGATGTTAAAAAACTGTTCAAGGATTTTTATAACATGATTGCAACTCATTTTCAAACTAAAATCAGTATTCTTCATACTGATAATGGCACAGAATATTTCAATGAACAATTGGGAATGTTTTTAAAAGAAAATGGTATTTATCACCAGTCTACTTGTGTAGACACTCCTCAACAAAATGGTATTGCTGAAAGGAAAAATAAACATCTTCTTGAAGTGGCTCGTGCTATAATGTTTTCAATGAATGTTCCAAAATATCTTTGGGGTGAAGCTGTCTTAACAGCCTCATATTTGATAAATAGGATGCCTACACGAGTCTTGCAATATAGCACACCCTTAGATTGTTTTAATAAAATTTTTCCTATGTCACGGATTCATTCAACTTTACCACCAAAAATTTTTGGGTGTACCGTTTTTGTTAACATTCCTAGTCACTCTAGATCCAAACTTGATCCACGGGCTGAGTAGTGCATTTTTATCGGGTATGCCCCGAACAAAAAGGGCTATAAGTGTTTTAATCCTCACACAAAAAAGGTACATGTTAGTATGGATGTACATTTCTTGGAACACAAACCTTACTTTCACAAAAATTCTCTTCAGGGGGAGAATATAGGAGTGGACGAAAATTTTTGGGATTTATCCCCTGTTCCATTACCACATACTATTTTAAATTCTACTCCTATTTCTTCCTCTCAAAATCCAGATCCTATTACTACTATGTTTGAAAAACCAAATGAGGATATTTGTGATAAAGCTATTGAAAATCCTAGTAAAAATCTGCCAAACATTGATGTTCATACAACAGGGGGAGAAACACTACCGACAGATCAAAACACTGAGTTGTTGGTTTATAGCCGGAGGAGACTACATCAAAAGAGACAAAGTCCATCTGTGATTCTAGAACCAGATCAATCTACAACTCCGGGAACTAGTACCCAGGATATTACACGTATTCCTAATAATCTTGATTCAAATTCAATTCATGAGCCATCAGACTTAGATATTCCAATAGCTCTTAGGAAAGGAACTCGAACCTGTACTAAGTTTCCCATTGCTAAATATTTGTCCTATAAAAAGCTTTCCCCACACTATAGAGCCTTTACCTCAAAAATATCACATCTGTTTGTTCCTAGAAATATTCAGGAAGCCTTGGATGATCAAAATTGGAAATTAGCAGTTATAGAAGAGATGAATGCTCTGAGTAGAAGTGGTACCTGGGAGATAATGGAGCTACCTAAAGGAAAAAGAACAGTGGGTTGTAAATGGGTCTTTACTGTGAAGTGCAAAGCTGATGGTAGTGTGGAACGATACAAGGCAAGACTAGTTGCTAAGGGATTTACCCAGACCTTTGGTATTGATTATCAAGAAACCTTTGCTCCTGTTGCCAAGATAAACTCAATTCGAGTCTTGTTGTCTCTGGCTGTGAATTTTGACTGGCCCCTACACCAGTTAGATGTAAAGAATGCCTTCCTAAATGGAGATTTGAAAGAAGAAGTTTATATGAGCCTACCTCCGGGGTTTGAAAAAAGGCTAGGACCGAGTAAGGTTTGCAGATTAAAAAAGTCTCTATATGGTCTGAAACAATCACCGAGAGCTTGGTTTGAGCGCTTTGGGAAAATTGTAAAAAACTGTGGCTACTGTCAAAGCCAAGCTGATCATACAATGTTTTACAAGCACAGCAAGGCAAGGTAGCAATCTTAATTGTCTATGTTGATGATATAATTTTGACAGGAGATGATGTTGAAGAACTGGGAAGACTAAAAAAGGAGTTGGCAGCTGCGTTCGAGATCAAAGACTTGGGCACATTAAAATATTTCCTTGGTATGGAGTTTGCTAGATCCAAGGAGGGTATGTTTGTTAGCCAACGGAAATATGTTCTTGATCTACTCAGTGAAACAGGTCTACTCGGGTGTAAACCAGCAGATACACCGGTGGAACCCAATCTTAAGTTACAACCAGCCAAGACTGATGAAGTAAAAGATAGAGAGCAATATCAGAGGTTAGTTGGAAGATTAATTTACTTGTCGCATACACGTCCTGACATAGCGTTTGCTGTTAGCTTGGTTAGTCAGTTTATGCACTCACCCGGACCAGAGCACTTCGATGCAGCCTTTAGGATCCTTAGATACCTTAAGGGAACTCCTGGAAAGGGTTTGATATTTAAGAAGCGTGGCCATTTACAAGTTGAAGCATACACGGATGCAGATTGAGTAGGGAGTGTTAGTGACAGACGATCGACTTCTGGCTATTGTACATTTATTGGAGGTAATCTTGTTACGTGGAGAAGTAAGAAGCAAAATGTTGTTGCTAGGAGCAGTGCTGAAGCAGAGTTCAGAGCTGTTGCTCTTGGAATTTGTGAAGTTTTATGGATTAAGAGGTTACTAGAGGAGCTGAAAACTTCTAATCCTTTGCCTATGAAGATTTATTGTGATAACAAAGCAGCAATTTCTATCGCTCACAACCCTGTCCTCCATGATCGAACAAAACATGTTGAAGTGGATAAGCACTTTATCAAGGAGAAGTTAGAAACCGGACTGATTTGTATGCCGTATGTCTCCACAGCAGAGCAAATTGCAGATGTGTTCACTAAGGGACTACCGAAGAAGAAGTTTGATGACTTAATTGGCAAGCTGGCTATGGAAGACATCTTTAGACCAGCTTGAGGGGGAGTGTAGGAAAATAGGAGATTCGGTTTGATACAGCCGAATATTAGGAGATGTGATTAGCTGTAAATATTCTGTTTTTTCAGTCAATAATGTAAAATAGGAAAGTTAGATATTTGACAGCCATTGTAGGGAAAGTTTCCCATTCTTTTTCGTTGAGCCCTCTATAAGAGGAACCGTGTATTGTATATTTGATTAATACAAGAATTCATTTATTCAGAACTCCTTTTCTCTAATTCTATAATATATATATATATATATATATATAATCTCTTCATTAAAGTATTTTCGCTCTTCAACCAAGAAACTATCTCACCCTTTTTTCAGCACACTCCCGATACAGCACGATCTCATCCTGACAAAAGGGCTCAATGTCGTTGATTTGCAAGCCTGCAATACAATGTTCTAATTACTCGTAAATTTGCTTTCAACTTCATACAGAAATTTAAGGTATAATTAGACGATAACAGAATGGCCGGTTATGCAAGTGTGAGGTATTAACTGCAATGTTTGTATTCTACAGAGATTACGTGTTGTGGCTCTTATCTAGAAACCACAATAATTAATCCTCCAACATCTTATGTACTTCTAGTTCTCTCTTTTCTTTTATAGACAAAATGAAAAGAAAGACCACCCAAACGGTGAATTGATCCATTATCCACCTTTCTCATACATGGCAAATAAGGCAGTCGAACTGACATTAAAAATTTTGGGCCTATATAATTACTAACTTAAATTTCCCCGTTGTTTGATTATAAGAAAAATGAAAAGCTGTGACGAGCCATACAGTAATAATCTACAAAATCAAGTAACCTTGCATATACATTTTATCGACACATAAATAACTTCTGGCACATGAAATAAATGTAAGACAAATATATAATATAGGATTAACGGAATGTAAAACTTACACAAGAAAAGATTTCTCAATAACCCATCGCACAATTCGACACCTTCAAGAACATGAGAAGCAATCTCTGGCGGAATGACAGGTGATGGTGGGCCCATCATCAGGTCATCACCAACCAAAATAGTTTCCTCCATAGTTGGCTGTGAATCAACTGGACACAAGAAAAAGTAGCAACTCATGAACACAAATCGAAGTGTTTAACATCAAGAATATTCCAAGCAGATAAAAATAAACTTAACGGCACCATAGAAAATATTACAAATTCTTGATTGCTTTTCGCAGGCATTATCATTATCGAAAGAGACATTAGTATTTTAACATACCATCCATGGTTGCTTTTCAGGTGAACTTCCTCCACTCACAAAACCCAATACACGAGATTAAGAACTAGAAACCTGTAAACCACAAGAGAAAAACAAAATGAAGATAAAAAACAATAAACGACAAGGAGAAGATATGAAACAACAATATGCAGCTCACTGAAAGAAGTGAGAAGAAGCCATGGGATAATGCAGGTGAATGCGACATTTCAGTGAGGCATTTCATCAAACACATTAAGGACAAATTTGAAACCAAATTTAATTGTAGGGAAAAAAGTCGTTTATTAAAAAGAAGAAAAAGATGGGTAGTTGGGAAAATCAAAGCTAGATAAGAGTAGGGGTGGCAATCTGTATCACGTGTCGGATTCGTGTCGTGTTAGAGCCGTGTCGAATTTTTTCTTCCCCAACCCGAACACGACCCGTGACACGAAAACGACACGAAACCTCGACACGAACACGACACGAACCCGTAACGGGTTGACACAACACGAACCGAACTTGACCCGCGACACGAAATTGACCCGCAGCACGAACTTGACCAGCAACACGAACTTAACACGCGACAAGAACTTGACCCGTGACACAAACTTGACCCGCAACACATATTTGACCCGAACACGACCCGCCCCCTATTTTTCTCATAATTGATAAGAAACATCCATAATTGATAAGATACATGGGATTCTGATTAAAGAGATGGGAAGTTCAATTCAAGAAAACCAAGTACAATAATATATCTAATAGTATCCCACAATTATCTCAGGCATTGTAACAGGAAAAACAAAACTGCTATTCAATAAGGGCAACCACCATTACAAGCAAAAGCAATATTACATTTCATTCAATAAGGGCAACCACCAATAATAAAATAAGTAGGTCTATCAGAAATTACACAAACCAATGCAAATAAAAAAAAAGCATCTATAAAGTTAATTCAACCAAAAAATAACAAATCCCAAAAACATAAACCAACAAGTTGAATCACAATTACGTCTAAACGCCAGATCTAAATATTACCACAACTTCAGTAATTCAATCAAATAGTATTTTTTAAAAATCCAGCTAAAATAACAAGCTTAATTATAAGCTTAAAGTACTAAATTCAAAATACGATCAGATAGAATAATTATCAAAAAATTCCAACATCACCAACAAACAGGCCAAGAATACTAATTCATCTAATGATATACAAGTCACAGCCAGGTAAATAAAAGAGCAAAGAATTAGCCTAAATCCAATAAAACTAACAAAAGGGTCCGAAATACTAACTCAAAAACAAAGAACAACAGATTATCCAAATCAACAATAAAGGAATTGAAAGTACCGAGGGCGGTCGCCGGGTGGGCCACCCAAGGGCCTGCCGGCGGGCTTGGCCTGCTTCTTCAAGGTAGCAGGGACAATCTCAGAAGGAAGGTTGAGGTAGTTCCTCAAAAACTCGATGCCGTCGTTGGTGAGGTACCAGTAGTAGTGCATCCAAGCGAAGGTCTCGCACACGTACTCCTTCGACTTGAAGCTCTGCATCAGCTTTATCACTTGCAAGTTCGGCACATCGATCTCCGGGTGCTTCGCCAAGTTATAGTCCTTCTTCGCATAGCACACTCCCTCTGTAAAAATCCACAAAAAAAAAAAAAAAAAAAAAAAAAAAAAACTTTAGGTGGTAGACGGCCAGAGGGGAGAGGAGAGAGGGCAGAGGCAGCCGGCAGGCAGATCTGGCCAGAGGGGAGAGGGCAGACTCGGCAGAGGCAGGCAGGCACAGGCAGATCTGCTTCTTTAGGTGGTAGACGGCCAGAGGGGAGAGGGGAGAGGGCAGAGGGCAGAGGCAGGCAAGGGCAAGGCAGATCTGCTTCTTTAATCTTTACGGTTTTTTTTTTTTTTTTCAAACTAATGTTTGGGTTGGACCGGGTCATGTTCGGGTTGGACCCGAAATTGATCCGAAAGATTGATCCGAAATTGACATGAAAGATGGACCCGAAATTGACACTAAAAGTGACAAGAAATTTGACACAAAAAAGACGGGGCCAACCCGAATTCGATCTGTTTTTTTTTTTTTTTTTTTTTTTTTCGTGTCAAATTTTCTCAACCCGAACACGACCCGTCCCTTATTTTTCCCAACCCAAACCCGTGAAATTCGTGTCGTTTTTGAGTCATGTCGTCGTGTCGCAACCCGTATTGTCACCCCTAGATAAGAGTACCAATACAGAAAACTCCGAAGAATGAGAAGTCGAAGCAAATGAAGGGAGCAACCAAGTAGGGAGAGTCAGTTAGTCTACGTTCCACAAAAAAACTTTTTAAACTCTGATAAAACTGTTTATTATATTTTAAGTATTTCAATGGTTATTTGGTCATTTCGCTTCGGTTAGTAAATGCCGGTCTAATAAGAAAAGCACATCAGTTATTGACTTCTGTCTTCTTCCTCACCTTTGGGAGAGAAAGAAAAAGAAAAAGAAAAAGAAAAATCTTTTTAAACTATGATAAAATATAAGCTTAACTAGTAGGATCTAGAGGTGAAAACTGTAACTGGACCGCGGTTTATGACATATTTAAAGATCGGATCAGATCAGCACTTATAGTTTAGTAATAACATAAACAGTAACCGCACTGATCGGTCAAAATCGCATGTGACCGCCCCTACCGGGATACAGTTACAATTCGGTTTGGACCGCCGGTCCTTTTCCGCATTTATTTTTATTTTTATTTTTTTTGGAAATTGTAATAGGTAACATATTTACAAACATAATTAAGACAAATAACAAGATTTTAAAATATTTGTAGTCAATAAAAAAATTACTTAGATAAATGTTATATTTACGATATTAATTAATTTATTATTTACTAATATTTACTTCAAATCTTTCTAAAACCTACTATTTATTTTAATTATTTATGTAGAAATACTATCTACTTCTATCTCTCTATTTTTTGGGTCTTTTGTCAGCCATTTTTACATTTTTCCAGTTCGTTCTCTTTTGGGCTATTTACTTATGGTCATACTTGTAAATATTTTGTCGCTAAAAGCTTGAAAATCACATTCACTCACTGGCAAAGAGTCAAAATCGGACCAAGAAAACATTTAGAAGTTGCAAACAGAAAATGTCACAATTCAATTCACATTCACAAATGAAACTAGAGAGAAATATGTTGTTTAAATGGTTAGCTCGGTGCTCGAGCAAATATGCGTTGGGACATTTTACAGTACTACTTGAATGAAATTACGGATTAGATTTTATCCTTAACTCACTGTCAAAAAAATATTTTAACAGTAATTTTACGTATAATTCTTATTTTAATTCTTACTTATTTTGCAGTTTTAGTTCTTAAACTTAAAATCAGATTTTTAGAAGTTAATGAAGGCAATAGCATGCCTATCACATTTATAACTTAAAATTTTACAAAAACAATTATTTAAGGTAAAAATGTATCTTTATTTCCGAAAGTCCTTAAAAATATAATAATAATAATAATAACATTACATCATTGGATAAAGCTACCAAAAAACTAAGTTTAGCAACTAATTGGAAAATAAAAAAGTTTTAAGGCTTCAACTAATTGGAAAATAAAGGTTTTAACTTATCATTTATTGAAAACTTCAAGAACCCATAGTGCCAACAACCTTTATAAAATAATAATAATAATAATAATACAACAACAACAACATAAACATAAAAAAGTTTGATTTCTCATAATTTGGGGTTTTCTAATTATTAATTTTTTTATTATTAATATTAATTTTTTTCATTTGAGCTTTTGGTTTGTGTTTTATTATAATTCAACATCTTCCTTTACAAGTACAATTTAATCAATATGCACAAGGCATGGAAACATACACAAAATTAGTTGTGGATTACAAGTTACAAAACAAACAGACTGAAGTAAACTTACAACATATTATCAGATTCAAACACGCCTGTATTCATCGCCGCAGTCGCCAATTACTCGAAGCAGATCTTTACCTTTTTGAGAAACTTCTTTTATGCTATTAACATCTTCTTCGTCTAGAGAAAGAGAGAAGATGGTATTCGAGTCCTTGATATGTTCTGACAACCCGAGTCGAACACCAATCATCGATCCCGCTACAGCTGGCTGCAATTTCACAGAGAAAGGGATGCATCAATTGTCACTTACTGGACGGAAATCTTTTAAACGTTAACAACAAAATTATGCACATTTTTTTTTCTCGGGATAAGTACCTAAACCTCCTCTTTTTTTTTTTGGGTCAAAATGTCACGTTTTACCATGTGTTTTCAAAAATACTACGACAATCTTTTGTCTTTAATTTCATGTTGAAAGCCTCCATTTTGACAAATTCTGGTCAAACTCAAGGTGCAAAAAGACCATTTTAACAAGTGTTCAAAACACCTTGAGTTTGACCAATTTGGCAACCTCATGGTTAAATTATTTTTTTGCACCTTGAGTTTTACCTACTTTGATGCAAAATGAGGTTTTTAGTGTTAAAATTAAAAACATAGAGGATGAACATGGCATTCTTGAAAACATAGAAGAAAACGTGACATTTAGATAAAACGCAAGAAAAGTTTAGGTACTTGTCCCCCTTTTTTTTTACCCTCCATAACCGGTGAAGTTTCATTACTTGATCTAGTATGTATCTCACAGCAACTGTTGGAATCGAGACCCTGTGTTTTGAAGCCACTCTTTTGAGGGTCTGAAGCAAAACTTGGAACAGACTCCATCCTCCCCAAGCGTCAACCATCTGTCACGTATATTGCAAAAATATAATACAACATTTTAAGCCATGAAGAGATCATACTCGTATGAAAAGATTCCAAGTTGCCTGACCTCCAGTTTTTGAACAATATAATTGTTACCAGTACAATGCAATCTTTATCAATAATTTGTAACTAGCTCTGAAGCATCCTAAGTCGAATGTTCACAAAACAGAAATATCCATTTCAGTGTTTTGGTTTGAAAACTGACTTCCCATGATTTCTGTTCCTCCGATGATACCTTTAGTTACTTTAATTTCTCAACTTCTACAAAACTATGCCTTGGCATACTGAATGGTGAAGTACGTACCCGTTTGTACTTTTGTAGCGACGGAGTATTCAGTGGAGGACCAGCAAAGGGAATAGATAAGTTGGTGTCTAGGAATTTTTCGGATAATAGACCGCCCATTACTGTACCATACCTGCATTTGGGAACTATTATGTCAGAAAAGTTAATGCAAAGGCATGCTAAATAACTAGTAGTGGATTAAAAAAAATGTATCATCAACATGTACAAAAACGGAAACCAAGGAGTGTGTGTGTGTAGAGAGAGAGGGAGAGGGAGAGAGATATATATATATATAGAGAGAGAGAGAGAGAGACGTTATAAGTTTCACTCCCGTAAGCTGACAGAACTCTGCCATTTTCTGTTGTGGACGCATATCAATAATTGAATGTTGCACCTAAAAAATTTAGCACGACCACAAATCAGAAACTTAAGACGTACGCAAACATCTAGGTGAAGACAGGCTTGAAACAGATATGTGTGAAAAGAATATACCTGATTGCTTACAGCAGGAATATCGTTTTCTAGGATTATTTGGAGCCTCTCCGTGTCAAAGTTTGTCAATGCAACAGTCTTAATTTTACCTACACGAGCATTCGTGAACTGATGTAATCAAACTCAACAAAGTTAAAAATGTGGAGTTGATACCTTAACCACAAATAAATAAGATAGTATCCAACCTTGTCCTTTCAAGTCCGTAAGGTGTTTAAGGGCATCAAGATAACCAGGATTTGAATAGTCCCACCTGTTTCATTCGTGGAAAAAAATCAAAACATAAACCACAGTAAAGAGGCGTAATTTTACATGACTAGTCAAGTGC
This sequence comes from Ficus erecta, assembly GCA_008635985.1. Lineage (NCBI taxonomy): Eukaryota > Viridiplantae > Streptophyta > Magnoliopsida > Rosales > Moraceae > Ficus > Ficus erecta. The sequence continues at coordinate 2,702,306 of BKCH01000014.1, forward strand.
AAGTAGTCATTCAGCTGAAAAGAGAACAGTAGACCGTAGCAGTTAACAGTGTGTTAACTGTAAAATATGCTTTGCTATATTAGGTGGTAGCAAGCTAGAGAAAATCTAAAAAATGAGAACCCTTTGGTTCCTGCTTGTCCAGAATGCATAGCAAGTAATCAATTAAAATCGAGCTTAGCTAGCTTAAATCGAGAGACAGAGAAAATGGAACTCGCTTAAGATTACCGTCATAAATTCAGAAATATTGTCCAAAGAAAAATTTGTAAAAGAAAAAAGCCTTAATGCCATAACAAATTTGATCCTGTTATACGTTTTCTAATTTTGCCAAACACCGTTTACAAACAGCGTGCTTCATAAATTAAGTATATCATTGCTGAAAATTTTGCATAAAATTTGAATTAAAACTATAAGATCAAACACGTAATGAAAGAAAAAGTAATTTAGATACAATAAAAAAAATGGCAGAATGCTCAATACCAATGAAACTGAAGCATGTCCAACGCAGCAACATCCATTCTCCTCCGTGAAAGATCGATGTTCTCCCTTACGTAACCACTCGTCATCTTAACAGGCGGGGGCACCCACTTCGTAAGACTGCATATCATTACGTAGTGTACTTAAAGCTGAATATGTGTGTATGTGTGTGTATGTGTGTGAATATACACACACACAAGGAAATGTTGTAGTAGTCTCTCATCCTTGCAAGCAAAATAAAAGAACACAAGTTCTCTGCCAAGACCAAGCCAAGTGAAAGCAACTTACCCTCTAACCTTATCCAAGAACTCTGGTGGGCGCTCTCGGCGAACCCGGTTGATGAAAAGACCGTACAAATCTTCAGCCGGACCATCTACAAGTTCAAAGAGCAAATCAAACATGGAAAAAACATAAAACTTGACAACGTAATGCAACAAGCTAACATTCAACAATCCAAGAACTAATAAAACCGATTTCCTTTCTAGCCAACTTCGAGAAAGACAATAGTTAAAAGCGATTTTGAAACTTCGAACGCAATTAGGTGCATTATTTACATATATCAGCCATATCCAAAGTAGCGAGTCCAGAATCAGCATATTTGAGCATGTCATCAACTGCAGCGTCTCTCTCGATCCGACCCCACCCACCGCTCGTTTGCCACATCCCATTCACCACGCGACATATGTCTAACGAATCATCGCCATTCTTAACCACTTCTCGTCGGTTATCCTCTGTCACTACGCATTCAATCCTTGGCCTCCAACTTACTTTTGGCAATTTTTTGGCGATCCTTTTGGCTGAAAACTTGCTAGACTTAAATTTTCCTAAAGTCGGGTGGTGCAATGGCAACAATTCCGCCATAACAAACAGAAAGAGAGAGAAGTTCACATAAAACACAGATACACAAGTAATGTTACTTCTTATCTGCTCTTCTCATTTATTTATTATTTCCTGCTTCATAAATATTGTAACAACAACGCAGGGAATTATCTGTAAATATTTGTGAAAGGACCCTTTTACCCCTCTAATCTAGAGACCACTAGTTGTTCATAATTACAGTTGTTCATAATTACACTTAACATGCTTACATTGTAAATTTACAACAGAATAATAGCCAATTCAGCATAAAATAACAACAAAAATCATACGTTGCACGAGAGAGATATATATATATATATATATAAATACATGTATATATACATGTTTAACGTAATTTCATATCTAACTCCACCTAAAGATTAAATAGAGTTTGAATCCCGTTACCTCCGATTTGAAAAAAATAAATAAAATAAAAAATTTGTAAATTTTCGGTGAATATCAAAATGTAAATTTGTTGTTAGCTAGAGAAATACCTTTTTTTGGAAGCAAAAAGGAGAAAGAAAAAAAACAAATGATTTTTTTGGGGAAACAATTGGAAATTAAAAGGCCACGTCAGCCAGTTAGTTAAAAATTACAATTCCAAGACCGCCCAATTGAAAAAAACAAACACCCTCCGAGATAAACGACATCGTTTTCTAAAATAGCTGTTGGAAAACATTAAAAAGAAAAAAGAAAAAGAAAAGGAAAAAAAGGCGTACAGTGGTCGGCCATGTCGAAGGTGGAGAGACCGGAGTCGGCGTAGAGGAGCATGGCGTCGACGGCGTCGTTTCGGTCGATTCTGCCCCATCCGCCGCTCGTCTGCCACATCCCGTTCAGCACTCTGCATATCTCCAGCGAATCGTTCCCGTTCTTCACCGTCACTCGCTCCGACTCAGCGATTCCCGTTCCACTGCTACTACTACCACTGCTGCTAACGCACCTGACCCAGTGAGTGCCGCTCAGTCGGCGCGACTGGGGCCGAGTCACGATCCTCGTCATTGTTGGTTTGAAAGAGTTTAGATGGAAAGGGCTGACGGTGGTGGTGGTCGCCATTAGAGCCCAAACAAACACTTTGGCTGAGAAAAAGAGTGGATAAGATTTACGAGAGAGAAACACGGTGAGTTTCTTTGTTTATCAGAACGCCGTGAGTTTTTTTTTTTTTTTTTTTTTTTTCTTTTTAGGCTCCCCTCCGATTTTTGGACTACCGAAAAGACAATTATGCCCCCTAGTGGTTTTAAGGGATTAATGCCTGCACCTTATGAATTTTAGGAAATAACAATAATAATAATTACAAGATACTATTTGTTTTGTTTTGTTTTTTTGGGAAATTCAGAAAGTTATGTTTTTATTTTATAATGGAATCAGCAAACATAACTCTGAATATATATGGGAGTTTCATAAACCTAAATAGCTAAAAAATGAAAATTAAAAGGAAAATAAGACAATAAATGTGTCACATGATTAGCATATATTTTAAAGTGGGAGAGGCTAGAACCATTAAAAGAGGCTAGTAACTCACGAACATCATCCAACACAACGCCCGTATCATCTAATGAAGGAACACTTTGGACAGCCGTTATAACATTAAGGGCATCGTTTTCAACTGCATGGATCAACAACCCAAAATCGCGGACAAAAGTTAAGCCTTCTCAAAGAGCAATGCATTCCGCTGTGAACAGGCCGTTGTGATTCCGCACAATCCCACCCACACCGACAAAATTAGCGGAACTAATCATTGCGGCATCTACGTTAAGTTTTAATTTTCCCGGCTGGGGAGGCAGCCAGGCATCCGCTCCCTCAGTAGTTCCATTCTCCATGGGGCTCTCATAAAAAAGATTGGACCATTCCCCCAAGCCTGCCATGCCCAACTCAAGAATTGATTCAGGAGAGCTTATAACTTTCCCATGTGAAGTATTATTTCGCTCACCCCATTGCCTCCAAGACATCCAACAGAAAAAAGCTAGATCCACCTTCGAGAGATCAAAAGCCAAGTGCCACAACACGTCGGCAAAAGGAATTCCGCTCTTCTTAACAATCAAAAGCCCAATCGAGAGAGACATGACCAAACGGCTTTCGAAATCGGGCATTCTATAAGTGCATGATTCGTCGTCTCCGCTCTCTCCCCACACTGCAAGCAAGTATCATCATTAATCACGCCTCTACGCTTCAAAAAGAACATGGTGGGCAATAAATCATGGAAACAACGCCGAATGAATTAGATCCGGACTTTAGGAGGAATCTTCAACCTCCACAACAGTCGCCACCACTTAGAATCCGGGTTCGAGAGCGTCGAAGATGTTTGCTTGTGAGAATCCATCACAACCCGATATCCCGATCGAACCTAATATATACCTTTTGAATCAAAGTGCCAAGCCTAGCCATCACTACCACTATACCATTCCCCAAAGGAATACTACTAATTAACTCAACATCTATTGGTCCCAATACCACTCACGACCACCCCCCTGCTTCATCAAGTCGGCAACCAACAAATCTTTGTGGTCATTCGCTACTGCAGTAATTGGGCGAAAGGAGTGTGGATGGGGAAGCCAAGGATCATGAAAAACCTTTGTGGAGGTACCATCAACAATGCGGCGTCGAACACCCAACTTGAGAAGCTCTTTACCCCAAAGAATACTCTGCCACACATAAGAGATTCCTCTCTTAGGAATGGTTTCGAGGAACTCCGAGTTGCAGAAATATTTATCTCTAAGCACATGAGCCATTAGAGAGTATGGAGATTGGAGAATCCTCCACCCTTGTTTTGCCACAAGCGCTTGGTTAAAAGACACTAGATCACGGAAACCTATCCCACCATCCACCTTCCGATGGCATAATCTATCCCACCGCCACCAATGCATTTTGCGATCTTGATCTAAGCTCCCCCACCAGAGCTTATGTAAGAACCCAAAATTACGATGAATTTATGATTTCCTTTGAAAAAAGGAAAATTTAATATTTAATTATGTATGATGATATGAAACTCACAATCTGAGTAAATATCAGTATATGTTTGAGTTCTCGTTTAATTAGCCACGAGACTCAAAAAGAAAAAAAAAATGACATTATAAATAAGTATTTCTGAGTCGATTTATAGGTGTCAGAACACAATTCTGAACCATAAATTGATTCAGAAAAGTGTTACAGTCGGTGAAGTGAATTAGTTTTACAAGAGAAAAAGATTATATTCTCGACATGAATTATGAATAAGCTCAAAATTTCAGTCGAGTCTATTGTCTTGAACGATTTAATTGATATGCAAAATTTATAAGTCAAAAGCATTGTCATAATTCAAAAGGTACACACAACAAATGTATATCTGTATATATATATATATTTGATGAGTTATTGTAATTATGGGTGCCCAAAATATTTCTTTGACAAATGGGTGAATGCAAGTGAATAGTGTGTATGTATACATATATATATATATGTATGTATATATATATATATATTATATATGGCTGATAAGGAATTGAAAAGAAACAACAGAAGTATATATATATTATGTGTGGTTAATGGTCAGTCCAAACGTTCAAGTAAGAGAAAAAAAAAAGGAAAAAAAAAATAATAAAAAGAAAAGAGAATAATAAGGCAAAGAAGAGGATATTATCAGCCAACTATTTCTCTCTCTCTCTCTTCTTTTTCGTTCTCTCTCCGTGGGTGTCGCACGGCGTGGCCCTCACAAGAAGTCCCGACTCCGGCCAGCCACTGTCGCACGCGCCAGTGATCCTTGCAGCCCATCACCCGAGTGTCCAATAGTCGGAGTTTGGCCGCGTCACTCGCCGCCGTTCGCCGGAAAAGTGCCTTGAAAGTTTCGGTAACATAAACTTTCAAGCATGATTTCGGTGTAATCCGACCTCTATTTTGCGAGCCATTGGTTTCGTTGAGTTCCACTCGTCGAGAGGAACAAAGCCCAGTCCATCACCACTCCGATTGTTGCCGGAAATTTTCCCGGTCCGCCGCCGTCTTCTAGTTCGTTTTCTTACTTTTTAGAGAAAACCGAACGTCGTTTGAAGAAGTGGACACCAGAAATGGGTTCCTCTCGTCGAGATCTTTGAAGCGGTGCCCATTTCTGTCCATTTTGCCACCGGTCAACGCCGGTCAAAGTTGGTCAACGCCGGTCAAAGCTGGTCAACGCTGGTCAACTGTCGCCGAATTTTGGAAGATCGCCTTTCCGACCTATTTTCGATGTTCCGAACATGTTTACAACCTCGGATTTGCGAGATGGAATTTCGAAGGTTAAGAATGGCGATTAAAAGTTCAGTCGCTCGAAATTAAAAGGTGTTTGGAACGCCGACCAGGAATCATTTCACTCACCCGAATGTCGTCGAACGATTTCGGTAGTAATCTTGACTACTTTAAGTCATTTATTGGATTGATTACATGCCTATTTATATGCTTTGAATTGAATATCAAAAAAAATATATATGTATATATATTTGATGTTCAAGTTAATTAAGTGAAGTTGAATTATATCGAGATATGTTGTATGTTAATATGATGAATGTGTTATGGATGTCACATCTTGTAGTTATGGTGTGCCGAAACTTTCTATAAACTAGTTTTATTGCAGGTTTAAATTTTGGGTATTAAGGAAAATAAGCCGTTATGCTGCCGGATTTTTATTAAATCCAACCATAATTGGTGATTGAACTTATAATTAGTTTTATAAGTTTCACTCTCAGAATAATTTTATAATCGAGAGCTCATGTCTTGAGTCTTAAGTGGAAATGATCTATGAAGGAAGTTTTTCCAGATTCTAAGCAGATTTTTTTAAGTAAAACCTGATTTTCCGGGACTGTGCAGGAAATAGGAAGTTCATGCACAGGTTTTTCAAAGGACAGTGTAAAAGCAAGAATTCCTTGCACATGCACTGACACTTAAGTTAAGAAACTGTTTTACGGATGTGTTTTCTAAGTTCGACAGTTTTAACTGTCTTTACTTATAAGTTATGGTTGTATTAAAATACGGTTTGTATTCTTGTATAAGAATTAATGCAAAGGATAACCTTTAATAACCGGTTAGGATACCGAGTTATCGGGTTGGGCCTTACCCTATGATTACCAATAGTAATATAGTAGATTGTTACTCTATAAGTAATAAGGCCTTAGTAAGAATAGTAACCTAACGAGTTACTGTTTATGTCTGGTTGGGCCATGAGCCCTAAGGTTACGGTTAGTAACCGACCGAGTTTTCATTAGTAGATGTGGGGAACATATAATCATTTTTAACTAGGATTACCCATGGTTGTTGGTTGGGATACCAACATTTAATAATTATGATTTATGATAAAATATGACGATCCATATCTTACGTCCTGTTTGATGTTATCGTGCCTCGATGGAACGATAGACCAAGAGCGTAGGATGAGAGGTAAGTACAACTCCGCCTACAGCATGAATAAAACGTTTTTGTTGCATGGCATGTTTTTAAGAAATCATGTATTGATTTACATTATTTATATATGTTTATGTTATGATGCATATGCTATGATAAGTTTATGTTATGCTACGAAGTGATGTTATGATAAGCTTATACTATGAAGTTATGCTATGAAGCTTATGTTATGATAAGTTATGCTATGAAGTTATGTTATGATAAGTTTATGCTATGATGTATGTTATGTTACGAAGTTTATGTTATGATAAGCTTGTGCTATAAAGTTATGCTATGAAGCTTATGTTATGATGTTATGCTATGAAGTTATATTATGATATGTTATGTTATAGTAAGTCATGTTATGATATATTATGTTATGATGTAATATGCTAGAAGGTTTTAAGTTATGAATGAGATTATTTTTATATTGTATGTTTGGATACGTGACATCATGAAGCATGTTCACGAATATTAAATCACATGATAAGAATAAATTAAGTTATGAGATATGATAAGACAAGTTAATGTTATGGTGTCGTACCGACTTGCCATGAGGGCGGGTTAAAATGGTTTGGTCTATGGTTTGAATTGGATTGGACTGGCTGCCCCAATCACTCTATGTAAACGATTAGTTTCATGGTTTGACTTGGTTTGGATTGGCCGCCTCCAACCACTCCATGGCTATATACCACGGTACGTGCACATATGACATGACATGTTAGGGAATAGAATAGAACTAAGTTAATGAAAGCATAATTGACTTATAAGAAAACATAATAGGTTCACGCATTCTTGCACGTAAAATGTTTTGCGGATTGAATATTGTACTTACTGGGCATTAGCTCATTACTTACGTTCATGCTGTAGGTAAGCGACCTACCGGCAATACCTGTTGCAATACTATGGAGAGTTGGTGTTGCGGACTGTGAAATGTGGAATGGAACCGCCACGGGTTTCGGAAAATATTTTTTTGTAAAATACGTTTGTAAAATGTGTTTTCTTATGTTATAAGGAAGCAATAGTATGTTTTAAGAAAAGTTTTAAGTACGTATGGCAAGCAAGTTTCCTCGTGTTGTACCGATCCGCGCTAGGTCGGGTCTGGTCCACGATCTTGGTACTCAGGTGAGTACATATGAATATGTATGAAGATAAGTTAAGTTTTATGTACGAGAAAAAGTATGAGACTAAGTCAAGTTTAAGTTTGAAAGTAAAAGAGTTTTAAAATAAAGTTTAAAAGAAAGAAAAAAAAAAAATTTTACCCTAGCATTTTCAGTAAATTAAGTTAAGTAAGTAATGTAACGACCCCCATTCGCATGGTTGGTCCTACGTGAGTGGTCGGGGCGTTACAGCTTAGCTACCAATGCCTGAATGTCTTCACAAAGAGCAATGGGGAGTTGAAAAGTACTCATACTATAGGTTGGCATCGACTGCGCCACTGCTTTAATCAAAATCTCTCTTCCTCCGAAAGAGAAAAAGTTACCCCTCCAAACCTGCAGTTTACTCCACACTCTATCTTTAATCGATCGGAAAGTCTCCACTTTATTTTTCCCAACTGTTAATGCCAGGTGTCTACTTGATTACTCTAGGTGGTTGTTGCTGAGGTGTACCATTTATTGGGTAGGATCTGTTGAACAGCTGGCTTAGGTATTAAAGGCTTTTTGACATGTTGACTGTATTAAAAAAAGAGAGTCTTAAGGAGACTATTGTGGTGTTTGGTGTGTAAGTTTGAGTTAAGATTTGTAAGTTTAAATAATAAATTTTTTTGAATTTTCAGAAAAGACAAACAACTTTTTGGGAAAAAAAACAAAAAACATGATGAAAAAAATACAGTTTAGTTTAAACTAAACTTTTTGCCAAACAAGGCATTAAGAATATATGAGGGGCTATTGTACCCAAAGAGAGAGAACGTGAAAACAGAGAGTTCTAGAGAGAGAGAGAGAGTTAGAGACTTGGGAATTCTTTCTGGCTTTAGAAGAAATATAGAGTCTGTAACTTGAAGATAATCTCAGCAATAAATTTTTTCAGTTTTTCTTCCAATTTCTTTCTTTGGTGATTGTGTTCTGTATAGTCTTGTGGGATTGATTTTATGAGAGTATCCTGGATTTTTTCTCAACAAACTGGTATTAGAGCTGAGTTCTGATTCAAGAATGGGTTCGACTAAGTACGATGTCGAAAAATTCACCGGGAGAAATGAATTTGGGCTGTGGAGACTCAAGATGAGGGCTTTGCTTGTTCAACAGGGCTTAGAAGATGCACTTGGGGGTGAGAAGAATCTCTCGTCATCGCTGTCCAATGGAGAAAAGAAGTAGATTTTGGATAAAGCTCATAGCGCGTTGATTCTATGCTTGGGAGATAAAGTATTGGGGGAAGTCTCAAAAAAGAAATCCGCCACTAGAGTAGTCTTTACATGACAAAATCGTTGGCGAACATGCTATTCTTGAAACAGAGACTTTATTCTTTCTAGATGCCTGATGAGGACATCAAGGCTACAAGGAATGCTAATGAAGCAATTCAAGTTCCAGTTCGTCAAGAGAGTGTGTTTATTACTGATGGTGAACAAAGACTGACTTTACTCATCAAAGTTGATCCGGAAGAGAGCCAAGGCTGATGTGGACATTTTAATTTTCCAGTGCTGAAATGGACGTTATTTTCCAACAAAAAATCAAGTCAAGAATACGGTTACAAGAGTTCAAAAAGTTCAAAATTCAAAACAAGATTTGATCAAGATTTGATTTCTTTGTAATCTAATTTTTAGTTTTAAGTTTTAATTTAAATTTTGAATTAATTCAGAATTTAATTATTATTTTTAATTAAATCTGATTCCTATTTTTTTTAGGCATGTTTATCCTTAAGGCTAGATTAGGAATTTTACAAATTGTAATTTTGCCTATATAAGGCTGATTTCAGATGATGGAAATAAAATTTTGATGTTTATTCATATTGTGAGTTGTTCTTCTTGAGTTCTTGAAAAAACTTATCCGAACTTATAAAGAATTCCTTGTGGCGTTCAAACCAACTTATCAAACGGACTTCGATAACCGTTTGTGGCGTCTTCACTATACCATGGTTCTTGCTTCGCTAAGCAACGGGTCGCGGTTTCCATCAAACTTGAAAGATCTTGGGTTGCTGTTTCCAGATTTGGTATCGGGTTTCGTCACGTTGTTGGCGTGGTTCGTATCAGTTGGTATCAGAGCCTAGGTTTCTCCAGTTTGCCTATCCTTTTCTTGTTTTTTTTTCTTTTCTTAAATTCGTCCAAAAAAAAAAAAAAACAAAAAAAAAAAATCAGCTTGCCAAATTTCCTATCCTTTGATTTTGATTCTTGTTCTTGTTTGGATTGCTCTTTAAATTCGTTTCTTGCAATCATTAGAGTCAAAAACGAAAAAAAAAAAAAAGAAAAAAAAAAAGAAACAATCGATAAAAAAAAATATTTTTTTTGCTACACTAAATCCGTTTGTTCTTTCCTTAAATCTGTGATATTAGTGTTTGATTCAGAGTTGAATTACTTGCTTTGAGATTCAGTTCTACTAGGATTTGAAAAAAAAAAAATTTGATTCCCACTAGGTTTACAAAACCGAGAAATTTGAATTAGGCTCCCAGTGATTATAAATCCGAAAAAAAAAAAAGATTGTGTTTGAACTTGTTTCGTATGTCCTAGACCACCTTTTGCCATAACCCCACATTTCACTGTAAAAAAAAATAAATAAATAAATAAACAAAATCCGTGACAAAATTTGATTCGTTTGGTTTGCTTCTCGTTTTGAATTGCTGTTTGAATCCTTCTTATTACTGTTCGATTTGTTTTGAAAGAACTAAAAGAAGAATACGAGTGGAAAAAGACAGAGTGTGTGAGAGTGTTAGTGGGTAAAAGCGAATTAACTTGAGTGAAACACGAGTGGATTTGAGTAAATTATTCTTTGAGCGAAACACGTGAGGGAGTGTAGTGAGGTCCTTTTTTTTTTTTTTTTCACTTTTCCATACTGTTCTAACCTTGTTTGCAGATTTCAATCATGTCACAAGATCAAGAGAAGAACACAAATGAAGAGCTTCTACCAACCAATCTTCCAAACCTGCAAATGCAAGCGTTATTGGGGGAGATGAGACGGATAATTAGGGTGGAGTTAAAACATATACATGAGAGGTTGGATAGGGTAGAAGGGGGAACACAACGGGGACAGCCACCGTTTGCTCCGAACGCCCCAAGGAGGAACAGATTGCATCAAAGGGAAATTGAGGAAGTTGGTGAATTTGAAGGGGAGGATTTAGAGGAGGAGTTTGATAGGATGTCTGTGGGCAGCCATAGTAGATATGGCCGGGATAGAGAAGCTAGGAACCGGATGGATAACAACTTGGGAAGTATTAAGATGAAAATTCTTGTGTTTCAAGGAAAAAGTGATCCCGAAGCATACCTTGAATGGGAAAAGAAGATGGAGTTTGTTTTCGATTGTCACAACTACTCTGAGCTAAATAAGGTAAAACTTGCTGCAATTGAATTTACTGATTATGCTATTGTATGGTGGGATCAGTTGTACATCAATAGGAGGCGGAACGGAGAACGTCCTATTGAAACTTGGGATGAGATGAAGAGAGTGATGAGACGACGATTTGTACTGAGTCACTACTACTGGGATCTCTACTTGAAGCTGCAAGGTCTCCATCAAGGTAATAGGAGTGTTGATGAATATTATAAAGAGATGGAGATGGCGATGATTAGAGCTAACGTGGAGGAGGATCGGGAGGCGACAATGGCCAGATTTTTGAATGGTTTAAACCGAGAGATTGCTAACACCATCGAGCTGCACCATTATGTAGAATTGGAGGATTTGGTGCATATGGCAATCAAGGTTGAGAGGCAACTGAAGAGGGGTGGTACACGGCCAAGGCCATTCCCACAAACTTCAGCGCCTTAGAGGTAGAACCACCCAAAGAAAGACAAAAACCAGTCCACGTCCAAGGCCAAACCTGAACCAAAACCAGCTAGCATTACAACTGCCTCTCAAGGTAAATCAGCCCCTACTTTGACTCGTAATAGCGAGATTAGGTGCTTCAAATGTCAGGGGAGAGGGCACATAGCAAGCCAATGTCCAAACAAGCGAGTTATGGTGATCCAGGAAAATGGTGAAATTGAATCCGAGGACGAAGCTGATCTAGATGATATGCCACCATTGGAGGACGCCCTAATAGGGGATGGGGAGTTCGAGGCAGATCATGGTGAGATGCTTGGACTAGTCGCACGTCGAGCCTTAAGTTTGCAAGCTATAGAAGAGGAAGAAGAAGTACAGCGGGAGAACATCTTTCACACTCGTTGCCACGTGAAAGACAAGGTATGTAGTGTTATTATCGATGGCGGTAGTTGCACTAATGTTGCTAGTACTTCCATGGTTGAAAAGCTGGGGCTCACAACACTTAAGCACCCTCGCCCGTACAAGCTACAATGGTTGAACGATAGTGGCGAAGTGAGGGTTACAAAGCAGGTCGTAGTACCGTTTCGCATCGGTAAATATGAAGATGATGTATTGTGCGATGTTGTACCAATGCAAGCTGGACATCTTCTTTTAGGAAGACCGTGGCAATTTGACCGACGAGTGCATCATGACGGCTTCACGAACAAGTACTCATTTATACACAATCAACGGACAATCACTCTAGCTCCGATGACACCAAAACAAGTCTATGAGGATCGAGGGAGGTTGAAAAAATTGAGTGAACAAAAGAAACCGAGAGATCAAAAGAACTTGAGTGAAAAGAGGAGTGAGGACGTGCATAGTGAGAGTAATGTCAAATCTCGTAAAGAAGAAAAGAGAGAGAAGAACCGAACAATACATAAAGCAAGCTAAGAAGGGATGTCAAAGGCTGGTTTTTTAACCCGGTGATTAGGTGTGGTTACACATGAGGAAAGAAAGATTTCCAGCACAAAGACATTCTAAGTTGCTGCCCCAAGGAGATGGTCCTTTTCAAGTGCTAGAATGGATCAATTACAATGCCTACAAACTTGACTTAACTGGTGAGTACAGTGTTAGTGCTACTTTCAAAATTACTGACTTACAGGATTTGAGGACAAATCCTTCTCAAGAGGGGGGGAATGATGAGGACATCAAGGCTGCAAGGAATGCTAATGAAGCAATTCAAGTTCCAGTTCGTCAAGAGAGTGTGTTCACTACTGATGGTGAACAAAGACTGACTTTACTCATCAAAGTTGATCTGGAAGAGAGCCAAGGATGATGTGGACGTTTTAATTTTTCAATGCTGAAATGGACGTTATTTTCCAACAAAGAATCAAGTCATGATTACGGTTACAAGAGTTCAAAAAGTTCAAAAAGTTCAAAATTCAAAACAAGATCTGATCAAGATTTGATTTCTTTGTAATCTGATTTTTAGTTTTAAATTTTAATTTAAATTTTGAATTAATTCTGAATTTAATTATTATTTTTAATTAAATCTGATTCCTAGGTTTTTTAGGCATGTTTATCCTTAAGGCTAGATTAGGAATTTTACAAATTGTAACTTTGCCTATATAAGGCTGATTTCAGATGATGGAAATAAGATTTTGATGTTTATTCATATTGTGAGTTTTTCTTCTTGAGTTCTTGAAAAAACTTATCCGAACTTATCAAGGATTCCTTGTGGCGTTCAAATCGACTTATCAAACGAACTTCCATAACCGTTTGTGGCGTCTTCACAATACCAAGGTTCTTGCTTCGCTAAGCAACGGGTCGCGGTTTCCATCAAACTTGAAAGATCTTGGGTTGCTGTTTCCAGATTTGGTATCGGGTTTCGTCACGTTGTTGGCGTGGTTCGTATCAATGCCCATGGGGAGAACAATCGAAGAACATCTGGATGAGTTCATGAAGGTAATCTTAAATCTAGAAAACATTGGATGTTCATGAAGGTAATCTTAAATCTAGAAAACATTGATATTTAGATTGACGTTGAAGATCAAGCATTGTTATTATTGAAATCTCTGCCAATTAAGTTCCTATGAAACCCTATTAGATACTCTGATATATGGCCGAGATTGCTTGACTCTGGAGGAGGTTCAATCGGCATTGATGTCGAAATAACTCAAGAAAAAATCAGAGGGTAAGGTTGACAGTCCAAGGGATTCATCAGGGGAAGGTTTGGTGACAAGGGCATGACTAGCGAAATGAGATTTCAAAGATAACCAGAAACCGAAGTCCAAGCCAAAAGGGAAATTAAAGTGCTTCAATTGTCATAAAGAAGGACACTTTAAGCGTAACTGTCTAGACAAGAAAAAGAAGATGTTTAACAAGAAGGCTCAAGAAAATTGGGATGGTGATGTTGTCTCTGATGGCTATGAAAGCGTGAAGGTACTTACTGTTTCTGAATTAAAAGCAGAACATGATCTGGATATTGGATTCAGGGTGTTACTTCCACATGACACCACATGAATCTTGGTTTGTTAATTACAAAAAATAAGATTCTGGTCAAGTGCTACTCGGAAATAATAAGGCTTGCAAAGTGGTGGGTGTTGGTACTGTCTCTATTCTTACGGCAGATGGGTGTCAAAGAAAGTTGTTCAACGTGAGGCATGTACCAGAATTGAAGAGAAATTTAATTTCCCTTGAAACTCTTGACTCGGAAGGCTTTCAATTCAAGGCTGAAAATGGATGCTTGAAGATTCTGGAGGGATCGATGGTTTTCATGAAGGGCAATAGGGTTAATGGGCTGTATCTGCTGCAAGGAAATACTGTTATTGGAAGTGTCTCGGTAGCATCTAAGGAGATCTCAGATTATGCCTCTCTGTGGCATTATCGGCTGAGCCATGTGAGTGAAAAAGGTCTGCAAGAGTTGGGAAATCAGGGGCTATTGGATAAGAAGAAACTTGGGAAGCTTGATTTCTGTGAACACTGTGTTTATGGGAAGGCCTGTAGAGTCAAGTTTGGGACTGGTGAGCACAGAACCAAGGGGATTTTGGATTACTTGCATTCAGACTTGTGGGGGCCATCTAGGATTGCATCTCTAGGTGGAGCAAGGTACTTAATGTCTATTATTGATGATTACTCACATAGAGTACGGGTGTTTATTTTGAAAAATAAACATCGTGCTTTAGAAACCTTTAAAAAGTGGGTGGTGTTAGTTGAGAACCAGACAAGGAAGATAGTGAAATGGTTAAGGATAGACAATGGACTGGAATACTGTTCTGGGTTGTATATTGACTACTGCACTGAAAAAGGGATGGCTAGACAACATACTGTTGGTGATACCCCTCAACAGAATGGTCTTGCAGAGAGGTTTAATAATACCATTTTGGAGAAGGTTAGATGCATGCTCTCAGTTTCAGGTCTACTGAAGACATTCTAGGCAGAAGCAGTTAAGATTGCTTGTTACCAGATAAACAGATGTCCTTCCTCTGCAATTCGGTTCAAGACACCTCAAGAAATGTGGTCAGGAAAGCCTCTTAAGTATGACAATCTGAAGATATTTGGGTGTGTGGCCTATGCTCATGTTAAGCAGAGTAAACTAGACCCTAGAGCCAAGAAGTGTATTTTCTTAGGCTATCCAGAAGGTGTTAAGGGATACAGACTATGGTGTGTAGAACCAGGGGCTGCTAAGGTGGTCATTAGCCGTGATGTGATCTTTAATGAGACTGAGTTTTACAAAGATTTGAAGCAGCAAGGAGGTGAAAACATAGATCGAGTCTTAGAAGGGGATATAGAGCTTGACGTAGAGAATGTAGATAAACAGCCTAGTGAACCAGAAGAGGTGTTTGATCAACCAGCTCTGGAGCTAGATGTGCAACAGCAGACTTATAATCTGGCTAGGGATAGACAAAAAAGGGATATAAGGCCTCCAACTAGGTACGGTTACACTGATTTTATTGCTTTCGCACTCTGCACAGCACAAGAATTAGAGGAACCAACTAGCTATGAACAAGCTATGACAAGCTTAAAGAAAGAATCGTGGAGACAAGCCATGAATGAGGAAATGGAGTCATAATCCAAGAACCAGAAATGGGAGTTAGTAAGAAAGCCTGATGGACAGAAACTGGTTAGCTGTAAGTGGATTTACAAGCTCAAGGAAGGCATTCCAGGTGTTGAGAAGCCTAGGTACAAGGCTAGGCTGGTAGCAAGAGGATTCACCCAAAGAGAAGGCATTGACTACATAAAGGTTTTTTCTCCAATGGTCAAGCATACTTCAATATGGGTGTTATTGGTTCTTGTGGCTACACAGAATTTGGAATTAGAACAGCTTGACGTCAAGACAGCTTTCCTTCATGGAGAGCTTGAGGAGACTATTTACATGAAGCAACCTCAAGGCTACGAGGTTCAAGGAGAAAAGGAGATGGTGTGTCTTTTGAAGAAATCTCTATATGGCTTGAAGTAGTCCCCTCGTCAATGGTACAAACGATTTGATGATTTCATGCTACAATCAGGTTTCACAAGGAGCCTTCATGACAGTTGTGTTTATTTTAAAAGAATGACAAATGAAGGGTTCATCCATTTATTGCTTTACGTAGATGATATGTTGGTAGCTTGTTCAGACTTGACTGAGATTAAGAGGGTCAAGAAGACATTGCAATCAGAGTTCGATATTAAAGATTTAGGGCCTGCTCAAAAGATTCTGGGAATGCAAGTTTGACATGGTAAATGCTAAACCAGTTGCAACGCCTCTTGCTCAACATTTCAAGCTTTCATCCGGTGATTCGCCTAAAACAGAGAAATAAACAATGGAGAGAGTTCCTTAGTCAAGTGTTGTGTGGGGAGTTTAATGTACTCTATGATCTGTACTAGACCGGACTTAGCTCACTCAATAAGTGTGGTTAGGAGATTCATGAGCAATCCTGGGAAGCAGCATTGGCAAGGAGTAAAGTAGATTTTGAGGTATCTACGAGGGACCACTTTTGTTGGTTTGGTGTATGGAGAAGCAGGTAGAGCAGAGAATGGGATAATGGGGTATGTGGACTCTGACTACGCTGGAGATCTGGATCAACGCAGATCACTTACAGGCTATGTCTTTCAAATAAATGGTTGTACAGTAAGTTGGAAATCAACTTTGCAGCATGTTGTAGCTTTATCCACGACAGAGGCTGAATATATTGCTTTAACTGAAGCAATTAAGGAGGCCTTGTGGCTTAAAGGACTGTTGGGAGAGTTGGGCTTTCAACAAGACAGTGTGGAGGTTCTGCGTGATAGCCAAAGTGCTATTCATCTGTCAAAGAACCAAGTGTTCTATGAACGTACAAGGCACATTGATGTAAGGCTGCATTTCATTAGAGAAGTTCTGTCTAATGGGAAGGTGCAGGTGAAGAAGGTAATGACAGAGGAAAATGCAACTGACATGCTTATTAAGTCAATGCCAGCATTAAAGTTTCAACATTGCTTAGGTTTGCTACTAGTCAAACCTGCAGGGCTCTAAAGTACCTGGGGAAGACAAGACTGAAAAGGAAAGCTAGAATGGAATCAAAGCTGACAAGATGGAGATTTGTTAATGCCAGGTGTCAACTTGATTACTCTAGGTGGTTGTTGCTGAGGTGTACCATTTATTGGGTAGGATCTGTTGAATAGCTAGCTTAGGCATTAAAAGCTTTTTGACATGTTGATTGCATAAAAAGTAGAGAGTCTCAGAATATATGAGAGGCTATTGTACCCAAAGAGAGAGAATGTAAAAATAGAGAGTTCTAGAGAGAGAAAGTTAGAGACTTGGGAATTCTTTCTGGATTTAGAAGAAAGATAGAGTCTGTAACTTGAAGATAATCTCAGCAATAAAGTTTTTCAGTTTTTCTTCCAATTTCTTTCTTTGGTGATTGTGTTCTGTATAGTCTTGAGGGATTGATTCTATGAGAGTATCCTGGGTTTTTTTCTCAACACCAACCAACTTCGTGAGCCCGAGATAGAGATCAAACCCAGCGCTTGCTTGATTGAAGCACAAAGTTCAGTCCGGACGTTTGGACTAAACGTAATTGCGGATTTGTGCCTATTGATAGCCTGACCCGACGCCTTCTCGTACACCGATAACACCCGACTAATCTGATCACATTACGTAAGGGTCGCACGGCAGAAAACCAAACTGTCATCTGCAAAGAAAAGGTGACTAACTCTCGGTCCTCGCATATCTATGGGAAGAAAAATACAGTTCAAAATTATTTCTTTCTCATGAAAATTCTGCTCTCTATCCAACATCAGTTTCTAAGATGATATAAATTTGACCAACAAGCCCTTAATGTCTAAAGCATCAGTTAAACAGACATAATGTTCCAACAAGCTGTATCTAATCCAAAAAAATAAAGGTGCCAACAAGCAGAAAGTCCCAAAATACTAGCCTTTAGCTCAAATCAGTTCGACTAAACAACAACATAGAATCCGACAGACGCCTTCTCACCCGAATGCAATTTCGATATTGGTCGGAGATAAGCTAATAAGCATTACTTTTGTTGCCTTCTCTGGACTCTCATGATCCTACGCTCCATCTGCACATCAACGTGTTTCAGTTATTTAAACTCTAGAACTTCAAAAACAATGCAGACACACACAAGGATAATATTCATCTGTTTAGCCATCCTTCAAGTACTTTGAATCCAGTCCTGAAGAATTTTGAAGGGGTTTATGTAGAGATTACCCAACCAACTTTTTTTTTGGGTTGAATTTGGTCGCTTTTCATCGACTAAAAGCTGCCGAGGCTCAGCCCGGGGTTGAATCTAAAGGTTATATGTCAAACAACACCGAGCAGTTAACAAAAAACACGACCATCTTTCAATATACAACTCCTAGTTCTTGGTTCAACTAGGCCTTTTACTGTCATGTTCTTCCCAAATGTTTGCCAAGAACAAGACAAACAAGTTCATTAAAAAGATTTCTTATTCAAACAACATGACATTTAATAAAAATATAGAGAAAATTGTGAAAACACCCCCTCCCAATCATGTTTAAGTTTTCACCTTTTTACTTGGATTTTTGACCCTCTATACTTATATAATTGGAGGAAAAAAAAAAAAAAAACTTAAGTTATTCTAGCTGGGGTAATAATCCATAGATGCCATTTTTGGGAGGCATGCAATCGTACAAATCACCGTACAAGATATGATGAATTAAATGTTGTTAGCCTGAACAAGTAAAGCCGGATGATAATATTCAACTAAAGAAGTGGAAAATGATATTGCCAAATCTAGTTTCCCCACCAATTACTTCTTAATTATAGTCGCTAAAGCCCATTTTCACATATCTAATTATCTATTTAATAATAAAAAAAAAAGCTCGAAAGTGCTTGAGTGCATTAATCTTTTGTTTTAGTAGTACTAAAGAGTAACATACGGAACTCTAGGAGATGTTGAAGAGTAAAATAATAGGTGCAAAAAATTTCAGAACTATTCTGTTGTTTCTAATATTCATTTCCTTTCATTTTTCCTTTTCATTTTTTCCAGATGATATCATAACGTTTTTAATTGATCTTGGAAGTAGCTAAAATTCATTTCTGAACTTATTTATCCAATCCATGAATGTTTAGTCATTCAAAATCTACGTAGATCAATTTCAACTCTACATGGACGAAAACCCGATATTCAGAAACATATATCCGTGCCCTTGATCTAGAAAACCGTCCTAGTTCAGCGGGAGGGGATCGTTGCAGAATTA
This sequence comes from Ficus erecta, assembly GCA_008635985.1. NCBI lineage: Eukaryota > Viridiplantae > Streptophyta > Magnoliopsida > Rosales > Moraceae > Ficus > Ficus erecta. The sequence goes on from BKCH01000014.1 coordinate 2,721,607, forward strand.
ATTGGTTTATGCAGCCAGAGGAAAGAGAAATTTATTCATTTAGTAGAAGTTCCAGCCTTTGCACTAGACTGATCCCGAAATACTAACAACTAAATTCAATCCTGTTTGGCAATTAAAAATGGGTACATCTATGGAGAGGGAAATATAGGTGCAGTGTAGCCATTTCTAGTGGGACTTTAATATTTATTGCTCATCCCTATTTGTGTGTCCCATATGAGTTCCTTGTGCGTTAATTTTCTTTCACTTTCTCTTCAAAACTCAGTTGCTAGGGTTTCTGAAAATAAGAATCTTACATGACTAACTATTGATGTTGCAAATGAAAAGGGGCAAATTAAGAAGTCAACATTGTCCAATACCTGGGCATATGCTTCAAGCTTGTTATGAGTCCTACTGTATTCGTTCTTCATCCAAATTAGGGCTTGGGAGAACCTGGAATGACGTTTCCAAGTAAAAAATTATTTAGGATTTGTTTGGTGAAACGGTTCAACTCAAACTAAACTGTATTTTTTCATCTCAGTTTTTATCTTTTTCTGAAAAGTCAACAAAAATTATAACTAGTTTTTAAAAAGTCAACCAACTCAAACATAAAAATTTAAATTCGAACCGTTTTACCAAACAGACCCTTAATCTTTATCCAAAAATACATTAACGTTTACGCACAAAACATAGCTAAGAAAATTAAGGCCCGTAAACCTACTATAAACATTAAAGTACACATGGTTCATTAAAGATTCATGATGAATGTCACAGACTATGAAAAATGAAAGAAACATAACACATAATATTGTCAAGGACGTGAATGTATCTACGTCAGACCATACATTAAAGAATAGATGAATATAGCAAAACCATGAAAAAGGAGTCAAAACACAGTTTTTACGCAGTACTTGAACGTATCTATGCACCCATGCATCGTATCGAATAAAAACATGGTACTACACTTCCTCTAGTTGACATGCATCGAACTTCTTGTTGAATATTTCATTAAGCTTAGATTGGTAGAAATTGTTTTGAGACATGACAACACCAAGAATAATAGCAGTATAATGCGGCCAGAGAATGTTTAGATAGTGAATCCTTTTTTTTAAACTGCAATTAGATCGGAATTTACAAATGATATTAATACAAGTTATGAGGTAGAAACTAAACGAGGTTAACGATCGCATTCCTAGCATGACCAGCATAAGTTCAACTAGTATGTCGCAGATGAAATAAGATTATAAACAACAAAACGTCGGCGAACCTGTGTTTATTCATCTGATCACAAGCCTGAATGAGATTAGCACAAGAAAGCCTCACATGCTCAGCACCCATGCTACAACCAAAATTACAAAAGTAAGATCCGATTTGTGATGCATCAATTGTCCAAGGGAAATTAAGGAGTCTACAAAATACAAATATTGAAAAAGTGGTAATATAATACACAGAACATACTAACAACTAGATACAAATTCGCCGTTGCTTTATGTAGAAAACAAAGAATGGCATCGACTCTGAGGGTTCATCAGATTTCTAAAATGACCTATGTTCCCTTCCCTTAAAACCAAAAGTTATATAAGAATAAAAAACAAAGAATAACAAAGAGAATCCTAAGATTAGTTTTTTAACCAAAGTCAGCTGCCAGATTCGTGTGGCTACAATTCTTTGAGCAAAAAGGTCCTCTACAGGTGGTTGCAGGCATAATCTAGCTGTAATTTCACACATGACTTCATCCTAAGGTGAATAGTTCGAATACCCCAACACTAATTTGAAAGAAAAGGGTTTTCTGTAGTACACCTTCTACTAAATGAAATTCAAAGTGTAGAGATGTTTATACCTGTATAAGCGTCAGAATTATCTTATTTTCCTAAGTTCACATCCGCGTATTTGGAATGCAGGTACCCCTTACCTGTGTTGTATCTACACAAAAACGGACGATTGTGTACAAGCAATCTAGATCAATGCTAACAACCAAAAAACCTTTTTGTTTATGTTGAAAGGGCACATCTTGTAATAAACTGGTTTATGATTGCAAGGGGATATGGTTTATTCCAGGAGAGAATTTATTAAATCTGATTTTTAGGTTTGATGATGTAGTATCATCTGGTTGCAAAATATTCCTCCAATTTGGTATCTAAGTCTTTTCCAATTAAAAGGATTAAATGGTAGATCAACTAAATTAAAACACAGCTATTCAAATCCAAAAACATGTGCCTTCATAACTTTTTCCTACAAATTCTCTCTTATCCTCACTCTATGGTGCCATTGTTTCCACTTTTCTCTCTGATTTTGTTTCAGCTCTCCATCCTATTTCATGTCTTGATTTTTTTTTTTTTAATTTATAGCATAATCTGGATTACGCCACATTTATCAACAATGAATGATCTCTACCCCTAATGAGAAAATCTCTAACGACAAGCACACGAAGAACATTTCCCGGCTGGTATCAAATGGTCATGTCGAGTCCAACATGGGAACCAAAGATTGAAGTTCCATCTAACATAGCTCACCAAATAAACCAACTAGTAATCAGTAAATGGTAATAAACAATATTCGAATTCCAAATCCAAAACATTTAAACTTCCTTTAATTTTTTAGAATCCAAGGTAGAAAAATGGAGCAAAGGTATTACCGCAGAATTTAGATTGAAAAGGTGTCAGAAAAATCAAGTGGTTAGGTTATCAAAGCTCTTTAACTAGTAGATTTATGTCCTACATGTTTTTTATTACGAAAAATTTATATATCTATATATATATTCGCAATTGTGTATTTATCTACATATCGTCAATTCAAGTCAGAGAGACTAGAACATACAAATAAAATAATTCAAAACAATACTAGTTTAATTTTGGGAAGAGAACTCTGATAACATTATGATTTATTATTACTTAACATCATTCATATCATTAATATTATTATTATATCTGAAGGATTAAAAACTCTATTTGAACATGTTATTGTAACTTTATCTATTTGAACTTCCCAAGGATTTACAATCTTTAGTTTCCCTCTAGAAGACTAAACAAAGATCCTTGAAAAGTATGGTTCAAACTTATTCTAATTATTGGACCGTAATTTATATCAAATGATAACATACAAAACGAAAAATGGAAAATTACCAGGAGCTTAAATCCTTTACTTTCCGACCCAGCAGAGCCAATTCGGAGAAGTCGACAGCAGGTAAATCACTACATGTATAATAACACAAGTCAGACATAACTTGATGAATAGATGGTGAAACTGGTAAACAAAACCAAAACTACGTAAAATTATGCGGGTACAGGTATATACTTGTGGCTTGAAAGTTGTGATAGGAGGTTTTCCATCTCAGCGAAGTATGTATCGACTAACTGCACAACACATTCAGGTCCTTTGGTACTCTTTATATTCAGAATCTGCGAGAATTGATCGTTCA